>OX382206.1:0-1200000 GCA_947507515.1 Eulithis testata | reverse complement strand
CTATTTTGAACCTGACTGATAATCAACGCAAAGCCTAAACTATAAGTCCTACAGGTATGAAATTTGGACTGTAGTATCCTTATAGTGTAGGAATAAGAATAAGAATTATTTTATTGCATAACTAAGGGGTGAACTAAGAAAAGAATTTTGAAAAGTCACATTGTATAGGGTCTAGAACGCAAGAAACGCCGCAGGCGACGGCTAGTCAACCTATATTGGTACCGCTGGACAAGTCGAAGACCGGGCTCTATGGCGCGTCTTGGGAGAGATCCCAAGAGGCGCCATAGAGTCCGGTCTTCGGCTCTCCTCATCCAGTGTCCCAACTACATTTCGTAGATCGTCGTTCCACCTTAGCCAGAAGGTGTTATACACTACGCTAATAAGTTTGGTAAGGTTTATCTATTTTTAGAGCGCTATCAAAATCTAAAAACTCCATCAGTCCTCGAACCAAGTGAAAAACTTGGTAATGAAACTTGAATCGAAAACAATAAAGCGTATAACGGAATTGATTACAGTACCCTGAGCACAAGTTTTGCACAATGCTAAAGCTCTATTTGAAGTTTGAGATATTTCTATGATAATTGTACGGGCCTGGTGGGCCAGATAGGAAAAAAATCCCAACGCGCCCTCTATGCAAAAGAGTGGGCTAGATGGGATTTTTTTCCCATCTTGCCCACCGGTGGGCCGGCTGGTGGGTTCGATGGGAATAACCCGTTTATAAAACGAGCCACTGTAAATGCAATGTATAAAATAAATAAATAAAGAAGTTTTGGGTCGTTTTGTTATCCCGGGCATATATGGGTTAAATGTTCTTCGACATTTAACACAACGCCTCCTAGTCGCAAACTAAGCAAAGCTTGTACTATGGGAACTAGATTGGTGATAGAATACTTAACTTTTCTCTATTCGAGATAAAAATAAATAAATATTTATTCCATTAAATTAATTATATAAATATTTATTCTACAGATCTACTAATACAGTATTTACAATATTCACAATATTCACCAAATACACATGAAACAGTTGAGCCATCTACAAACCGTTACAAACGATTTATAGATAGCTCAACTGGTCCAAATCAGTACCAATCGGAAGCTATTTATTCTACTGTAATATTTTGTTATTTTATTTTGATAACGAATCCTGGGATCAGATTACAAAACAATTCGGGATGTGTTTCTACTTCATTCTAGTATCAGAATCCAGAATCCGAGATCTTTGGCTGTCTTGAGTTTTGCGGCGAGCTTGCTGGGAAAATCTAAAACAAATGCTAGCCTACATGTGCGTGACTATTCGTAGACGTTAGGCATTTAGGTATCCTACATAGGTATGAATACTGTGTAAATAGATGTTACGCATTTTATTGAACCACAGCTATTTTAGGTGGTGTGTAGGTGGAAATCTTATTTTGAAGGTACGGAGTACATGAATTAAAAGAGGTAAGTATGGGAGAGCCATGACCAGCCAGTGAGATCCAAACAGGCGTGGTTGACGTTCATCTTCTATAAATATATAACTCTTTGAAGCTGACTGAAATCAACTCGCAACCTAAATTATAAGTCCTAGAGGTATGAAATTTGGAGGGTAGTATCCTTACATAGTGTAGGGGTGCACTAAAAAAGGAATTTTGAAAAGTCACACTCTAAAGGTACACAAGCAACGCCGCGGGCGACGCCTAGTTTAGCATATAATGGACTACGCAATTATCGTTGATAAATGTAATTTTTATAGGGGAAGCTGGGTAATTAATACCACCATCTCCATCACCTTTCTATCATAGGACGCACGTCAAAATACCATCCGTACCTAGTTAGCATTCTACCCAAGTGTTTGGCTCTACATTTATTATCCGAACTGCCAAGGAATGGAACTCGTTGCCGTCTTGTCATTCCTGAAAACTATAATCCGGGTCTTTTCAAGGCAAGGGTGTCTTCTAGACTGTCCTGTGTTATCGACGTTTTTATTGTCACCTTACCATCAAGTAAGAATGTGGCCAAAGGACATTCTATCTCGTATAAAAAATAAAAAAACTAGTCACTCAGTATAACTAAGTACTTATAATAACCATAAAATTTTGGTAAATAAACTTTTACTGAACACAAATTGAAGTGGTCTGAAGTAATAATAAAATTTGTTATGTTTTTTCATATCAAACTAAGGATACCTACGACTCGACGACGATACATGGCTAGCGTCCACAGGCCCGCATCGCACGCAACGGATTTTAGTTTGCCTTGTATAAAAACTCGTCCGTACGGTGCGGATCAGTGGATGCAGTTGTATGAGTTTTTATACAAGGCAAACTAAAATCCGTTGCGTGCGAAGCGTCCGATGCGTGCGATGCGGGCCTGTGGACGCTTGCCTTTATTATTCAACTGTCACTTTAGTGCGGCTTTAAAAAATGATCTATCATTGTCATTTGCGTGACAATGAAAAACGATAGCCACAGATTTAGCAATCATTTTAGTTAGCTCAGCTTTAGAAGACCAATATGAATATACCCCTTAGTATGACGTCCATACTTCAGATACACGCTAAGTAGAGCCGAAATTAGTTTTTTTTTCATATATTTCTTGTAGCACGTGGTGTGGTAACAGCGCTGAAAAGCTAGAGACCTGCGGGCCTAAGATGCGCACCGCGAAATATTTGTCATGTCGTTCTGTCAAAATGTAAGCATTTTGTACCAGTTTAGGAACTATTGCATTATCTGTGGTAATGTTGTGAAGAAACTGCGCCGTTGAATTTTCAACTTTTGACATTTCTGCATGACTATTATCTCGTCCTCAGAAAGGTACGACGACTAAGAAGTGTCAAAAGTGTACATTATGGCGCGTTTTGTCGACACCATTAGGCACCACAGATAATGCAATAGTTCGTAAACTGGTACAAAATGCTTACATTTTGACCGAACGAAATGACAAATATCTCGCGGTGCGCATCTTAGGCCCGCTGGACGAGATTGCTCATAGCGATAAGGCCGCCCATTGTACTTCACATAAGAGTAATGTACTCTCTGTTTATTTTATAATTTCTGTAAAAGTGGTGTACAATAAAGAGTTTTATATCTATCTATCTATCTATCTGAGCAAGAACACAATAACGACGAACAAACGAAGCGGAAAATCCCTTAAAACTCTTGCAAACACATTTGAATTTATAATACCCATAAAGAAGGTACCTATAAAGTTTCAAGCAGGTAAGTACGCACCCGTAAAGTTAAATAGTGCTTTTAACTCATTCACCCATACGAGCGATAACTACGTCACTTTACCTCGGAGGTAACGTCATTGGACGTGACGCGTCAATCCACCATTCCCTAGGTAGGTAATTTTAACTAAGAAACTGTTTTCAAGTATCTAATTATTTTTTGTATTAGTTAGGCTTTTAGTTTTTATTTATTAACCTTTTCAATTATATACATGGTGTAACATAATTACCCTATAAGTCCTAAGGAGGCGTAATCTGACCGACCACCTGAATGCTTGGACATGTGCAAAGGGTCAATAAATAGTAACTGAAATTTTCATACAAAAGTAATATGTACTTTTATTATTTTAGAAATTTTCGACCACCGTGTTTTTTTACTATTTGCGTAATCCCGTACACACGCATGCACACGTAGGTACCCTCCTACCGCGTCGCACGCACACGCTAAGCTGTATGTACGTACATTTTAAGTAAAAGTTACGAGTTCATTTTATGAATGGTAAACTTCGAAATCTCAAAAGTCGTAGAACAAACACTGTTCGCCATGACCTGTAAATTACCCCCCTTTTGGACTTATAGGGTATTTTTGTTACACCGTGTATACTAGCTTACTATTTAAGGTTTTTTTTATTTTGTTGTTCGCAAATTTTCATAAAACTAACTTATTACAAAGTATCAATACTGAGTTAATTAAAATACTTAATTACATGCTATCATCATCATCATAGGCAGCTTGCAGTGTGCAGCATGTCATGCACACATTTGGCGGTTAGTTTACCAAGGCTTGTCTTGTCATGATAGAGATAAAACATCCTTTTTTTTTTAAATAACCGATATCCGTTTAAAAATTTGGCTGCTTTTATACTTCCGAGACTTGGAATACAAAATAATTCATATCTGTTAGAAAACTCGTTGCCGGCGTCTGTGTTCTCGAATGACTATAATTTGGAAGTTTTTAAGAGTAGAGTGAATACGTATCTTCTAGGTAACCGTGCTACATCGTCGACCACATCATTGCTTAACATCAGATGAGATTGTGGTCAAACGGTTGCCTATATGGTTTAAAAAAAAAACATATCTGTTAGAAAAGTTATAGTAAACAAGATTCTAAGTAGAATTTAAAAGTACCCTCCAGTAGTATTTGCTCCGAGGCATTTACACGTGCCTTCCTTACACTCCCAACCGCCCATTTCCTTTCAATATACCACTTTGGCGCTCGAACGTTCACTAGATCTTGTTTCAAAGGTTTCGTGAGTCAACTCAGGTTGACCTTTTACTTTGAAAGTGATACACGTGACTTAATTTTATTAATTGTAGACCGGCATTTGCACCTTAATATTAAGTACCTGTTTATTGTACTAATATTTTAATCGCGCGTTGTCTGTACTCCGTAATCATTCTTCTTAAGAAGACCTGTTTCAAATATTTAGTACTAGCTGTCCACCGCGGCTTTGCATGCTAGCAGCATACGCATTTTTTGATTAAAATCTATGATCCTAATTTCAGACCCTTTACGGTGCGACTTTTCAAAATTCCTTTCTTAATACACCCCTACACTATTATAAAGATACTACCCTCCAAATTTCATACCTCTAGGACTTATAGTTTAGGCTGTGCGTTGATTGTCTGTCAGCTTCAAAAGAGTTTTATATATTTATAAGAAGATGATTGAGTCCCCAATTTTAGAATGCCTAATAAGAATTTAGCTTAATTAAAGTGAGAAATACTAAGAGTTTAGATCAGTAATTTTTGATTGAGTAAAAATATTAATAACATTGAAAGTGGGAGGAGATGCTGAGTCGGAAACTAGAATAACTTTTCCAGTCATATTGCACGTTAACACCAGCTCGACTGCCGAATGTTGCAGCGTCACTGCGCAGTGTATATCGTTACGATTGTTACATTTTACCTAACTATCGGCCAAATTGTCAAACGCCTCTTAGATTAAGTTCACGCTTAAATTATTGCCATCTCTTACAAATGAGTAATATCAAACAGAGGCAGAGCAATTTTAAGTGGTACTTAAATTTGAGTAACGTTTCAGTATTCCGGCCTATGTGAAGTACCTACTGGGCGGATCTTTTTGCCACTTGAGTGTACCGAAATATTCATAGTAAGGTAGTTCCATTTGAAATAAAACCTGAGTATTAAAAATGTTCGATTAATCAGTCTAAAAATTTGGAATATTTTTTCAAACTGTTAGTAAATCGAACTACTAGTAAGACTGGATGGAATAAACTATTTATTCGTGCTGAGGTCTCAGAGCCCATTCTACCCCAGCAGACTCATTTACACCTTCCGCTAACATTGCACTAAGTAACGTATGCAAATTATACGAACAGACGATCAAGTCTCTTGAATTTACTGCTGGATGTATTACGTTTAAGAGATAGTAATCTTTATTATGTACAACAATAAAAGCGACTTTAGTTTGTGTTATATTTACTTACTGCTTATTTTCATGTTAAAGAAAATATACACTTTGTCAGTTCAGGCGGGAATTATATTTTACTAGATTTCACCTGCAACTTCGTCCGCGGCCCAAAAAGTAGCCTATGTGTTAATCCAGTACAAGTTTCATCCTAAATCTCTACTTTGACATTTATAATATTAGTAGGATAGAACATTTGCATATAGATAAGTATTAATATTTTCGAATGCCGTTGCATGGCGCTATAACCGCAAATTTTTATCAGCAAAATTACAAATATCACTTTGATGCGTCATAAAACTAGATAAGTGAATTAGGTACACCAGTCTCTCACGCCGTAGAACTCTACGGGGTTCTAAGGCTCGTATATGAAGTAATCGTTACTCAAGCATAGATTTGAGTAGAGATTTTCGTACAAAAATATGCTTGAGTCAAGATCAGTGCTGCATACGAGCCTAAGGGTACTTTTCCACCAGAGCTAAGCTAAACTGCGTTACTAAGGAGCGAAGGATGTGTTTTAAATCCACCAATAGGGATCATTTGTTTCGTAATAAACGATCCTTATTGGTGGATGTCAACCATATCTGAAAAAATACTCATTGGTTCCTTGGAGATGGGCGTTGAGGCTGCTACTCAGTTTTTATAACTTTTACAGTCTCTTCGTTTAATTTGTACCTAATGAATATTGTACATTGTTCGTAATAAATGATTATCTTACTTCCTACTAATATTATAAACGCGAAAATTTGTATGAATGGATGTTTGTTACTCTTTAACGTAAAAACTACTGATGCGATTTGGATGAAACTTGGAATATATATTTTCCATGTCCTTTGTATTTGGCACAGAGAATCGCTCTTAGATCTATTCAAAAATAGGTCTCAATAACTTGGCCAGCACATGCCGTCCCAAGGCACCATTACCATAATAACCGTTACACGCATGCCCGCCGCGGCAGGGACTAATTTACACACTACGCATTTCATTAGTAGGGCTAATCTAGATACTACTGCTGTAACTCATTTTGAACTCGAACATGGTCGAGAATTATATTTTTTGATATTAAATACAGCAGAACCGTGTACTATTTACCAGTTACAGTTAAGCCACAACGGAGGCCTTAAGGCGGCCTAAAAACTTCGTCACCAGATTTGCTTGCTTGCTACCAGTTACCTACATACTATTTAAATTTTACAACAGTTTTAAAACTTACGAGCGATTTTATAAAAAAACGCATCTTACAATAACCCGGCGACAGTCATAAGGGTCAGATTAACACTATACTATATTTATTAAGAAATGAAATTTATTGAAATGAAATGAAATTTATTAAGAACCAAACGTCTGTTACAATGTAGTAGGTAGTTAAGCCGTAATTCTTATAATAGGTAGGGTAGGTAGTTAAGGAGTTTAACCATATTAACAAAAATAAAATAGCACGCAATGTAATTAAAAATTTAAATTTAAATTATTAATTAAATTAATATAATATTATAATATTTATATAAATTAATATTTATATTAATTTAAATTTTTATTGTCTACGTAGGTAAAAATACCTACTTATACAAAGAAGTAAGGACGCCACTAATTTTTTTAGGAAAATGTACCACCCAGTGTGATATGTACACTTTCCGGTTCATATTCAATTGCTCTTAGAAATAAGATGCTTGGGAGAAGGTTTTTTCAAACGAATTTTACTAAAATGATTTAGCTGCAGCGCACGCAAGAACATCACAAACATTTACTCTGATCTACACAATGACATGAGAAAGAACTCAACTTCAAAGTTTATGTTATTGAAGTTTGAAACTAAAATCTGTTTAAACCAGCTACGTCAGTATTATTTGAGTCAGCTCACCCGACGTTACAGCTTGGCCTAATTTTTAACTATAAAACACAACAGACGTAAAACAACAGTCAGTGCCAAATTGCTGAGAACTTATTCATAAAAGTTCTTCAAATTTAGGACAGACCTTGACCTGTAATCAGCTGACGTCACATACTGACCTATCTTAAGTTATAATGAACGATCGAGAAGTCAAGGTTTTTTTTAAGTTGAATATTTATATTTATAAACAGATTTCAATTATTATTTTGTAATATATCTTCCTAAAAGAAGATGGCAGAAGACGAACTTGACCATTTTTTGACCGACTGGCAAAGCGTAGCCCACGATCGGAGAGTGTGGAAATAATGGGGAGAGGCCTTTGCTTAGCAGTGGGACTCAAAAGGCTGAATATAATAATAATAATATGATATACCTTCCGGTTGATCCCATAAAAATTTCCTCAAAATCGCTTCAGTTCGGTAGTCGGTTTTTGTTTTTTTTTATAATTTAGGAGCAGTCGGGTCACAAGTAGTAGGAGTCAGAGCCAACCTACAGCCAGGTTAAGTTGGCTAAAACATTGCTACCCTGAGATATATGAGACAAGTCTTGCATAATACATTAATCAGTACACGATTTATATGGCTGATAGCACGCCTTCATACCACGCTTGACGTTTCATAAATGTTTGATAACTAATGAGTTATTGTATGGATTATCATCTGCCTAAGGCAGGATAGGATAAACCAGAGTAATTAAGGATACTAGTCTCTTTGAAGGAGCTCGTCTGAGGAAGTACTACCACAGTCTTTCTTCCGCCGATGCTTTCTTTGATATTTTCCGGTTCGAAGGGTGTGGCGAACAATCAAACAGACAAACAGACAAACTCGATTTTCGGAGTCAGAATTGTTTATTTAGTAAATCTGCATATTTAGTTTATTCATATCTTTAATTTTAATTTTTGGCTTTTGTACAGTTTTATAATAGTAATTATTATAATAGTAATAATAATGGATGGATGCAGAATGATGCCTGACAGGGCATGTCCTGAAAATACTCAATGAGCCCACAGGTATAAGTAAAGGTCACCGCTTAACATCAGATAGGCCACCTGCTTGTTCCATCACTCACTATAAAAAAAGTTGAAGCTTCGATCACTGAGATAAAAGAGATTGTGATGTCTTCAAAGTTGACTCGGCAAGGGAAAATCCTGGAGCTTACAACAAAACCTTCTCGGTGCCAGAATTGAGTCAGTTACTTGGAAATAACAAAAGTAGATAGTACATTTAACTTTACAATATATAATATGTACTAAGAGCTGACAAATAAGTGTTACTCCTGAGCATAGGTTTAGATAAAAAAAAGGCATTTATCTAAACCTATATAGAATTACATTGTTACATTGTTTGTTACATAAAAAAACCGGTTAGTTTCGCACTGCATTGTAATTGTATTGTAACAAATAAAGTTCTTGCTTGCTTGCTACTCATTACTCCTTGCTCCTACATGCATACATACCTAACTAGTTGTACGCACATGTTTTTACGTTTCAACCAAGCTCACAACTTTTGTTAAAACTTTGATCGTATTACCAATTATGGTATTTTTTTTGTTATTTTGTTTATAAGTGTACAATAAAGAATATTCTATTTTCTATCTATCTAACTGTTAGTACTTTTGGTATTTCGTTTTTAATTTTTTCTAATTTTGTTTCTGGTTGTAATGTGTTTTGTGTGTTATATAAATAAATAAGATAATATCCGAAAGTATAATATCCCAACCTATACTATTATTTTTTAAACCACATTAGTCAGCATGGTACTCACAATAAGGTCCATTTTGTCAGCTCTAAAACCTAATATAAAACTTCAACCATTACACAGTGCTGGATTATCCTTCTAGAGCATGTTAGGACGAACTTGTGCGGTTATTAGGTGTTTACTTACAGAACGACCGATAAAAATATGTCTGGTCCGTGGTTTTATGGGTTTTGGTAGAGTATGACGTAAAATTCTATGACGCAATACGTACTTACTAACGTAGTTTGAAACTCGGGGAAATATGACTACCCGCAGTCGAGTTAGCTAATTCCTTAGTAAATTTTAGTAAGAGTTCGATTCGAGTTATATTGCTCGTCAATGTCAGCTCGACTGCCAACCGTTGTAGTGTCATCGCGCAGTGTATCTGGGATACGTTTGCGATTGTCACATTTATACGTGATCAAGGCACAGCCTGTGATAAGCCAGTACTTACCTCATTGGTGTTCCACCGGTGCCTCTGGGCGGCAAAATGCTCAGCCCGCGGCAGACTCTCCAGGTTTTCTGGCAGCTTGATTGGCTCGCCATCTGGAAAAGAGTTCATTGTCAGAATGTTTGGAAACAACAAGCTAGGGTAAGGTTATTGGTCATTCATATAAAAAAAGTTCAAGTTGTATAGCTTGAGAGAATAATTCAAGTGAACGAGCCTACTCTACTTAGCTACTGCGCTTCGTAAATAGTCTTCAGTACAATGTCTAGCCGGGTTCACCAATTAGTTTCGTTCGGGGTCTATTTTAAGAAATGAAATGATCATCAATTTGTGCATGCTAAGTATTGACATTAAAGCCGGCAAGTTGCTGTATTCTCGCGGCCCGCACAAAATGGGTCGGCGGTCCGGATGCTGACTGCGGTCCACCATTTGGTGACCCCTGGTCTAGAAAATACACAGTAAAATCTAAACTGTTAATTTACGTTACAATTTAAACATACTAACTCAAGTACACAATAAACCCTCGTTATTGCAAAACGCTGCTCAAATATAATTGGTTTTATTTAGCTTTAGAATCATTGCCTCTAATATCCTACTCAGGATTTGTTGCTCGTCTTGAATAGTAGAGATACGTAAACACTTTAATTATTAGAATCTCTTCTCTGCGTTTAAACGAAAAACTAGTCTTATTCCAATCTTTTACGACACAGTAGTCGAATTAATCGCGCCACTTCATCCCAATTTCCTTTAAACCCCTCCAGTAAAACAGCATCGGTAAAACAATAAACTCTAGCTTTACGAGGTGAAAACTGTGAGTTTTTGGCAGCATTCGTCAAGAATGCACTGCAGTCCAAGCACCTTAGGATCGCCGTACTCAAACGCGCAAAAAACAACTCTGAATCATCGTAATAAGAACGGATGTAACCGCATCTGTAGGATGGCACTCCAACTTGTTGAAATTCCGTCGTCGTCCGGCTGGGCGTCGCCAAATTTACCGTCTCCCGGGCTATACTATCGGTGGTTTTTATTTTAGGGGGATAAGGTTCAGTTTTGCCCGTTTGCTGGGCTACGGTGTCGGAATTTGTAGATGGTAGGAAATTCGCAAGCCAGCCTTTCGGTCGGGCGCTCGCTAATTTTGCGCCCAATCGTGGCTAACGGATAACATGTGATACATTTTTCAGCTTTTTATCTACTTTGGGCCTGTTTAAATTGCGTATTTTGCTAAACGGGACATGTTTACGATGTGGTCAAGCTTGCTTCTGTTTGATCGTAACTTTGTATTTTCAGGCGGCATTTAAAGCTGTTTAAAAAGATATATGTAGCACTTTTTTACTAAAAGATGAATGTAGGTACTACTGACCATTTAGCATTTGTTAACATTTTTCGAAGAAAATTACCTACCTACTTATTATACAATACACACAAATACATAGCACAATCAATAAAACTAGAGTAGGTAGAGGCGCAAATCGGTACTGCCAATTTGTTATCTTGCGGTGAAATAAAAGCGCCTTTTTTATCCCAATAGCTGAAGGTTTATAAATCGTTTTCTTAGTTTCACGAAGGTAGAGATATTATGCTATAAACTTCGTGGCATATCTGAGCTCTGGCTCATTCCAGTTTTTTTCACAGCTTTGTTTGGGGTATAGTATTATATAATCTGTGGTTTGGGTATGACGTTATAAAGGGCTCTGGAATTTCTTAGCCTGTTTATGAATTTCATATCGTTAGTTTTTAATAAACTCGTTTAAAAAGGGCAAAAAAAGTAGTGCATATACCTCTTTGGTAGTTCGTTATATCTTTCTACCTACCTCGAAGACCGAGCTTGATGGTGCGTCTTGAGAGAGACATATTTTTAAGTCCAGTAGTGTATCAATATAGGCTAGGTAGTGCTGATACACTAAGTCTTTTATGGCTACGACTGGTCTAACCGGCTCGTACGTTACTGTTATTTAAATAACTTATCTATTAGATTTTCTTATTAGGTTAAGTACCTATTGACACACACTTTTGGCCATTTGCTTGTTTTGTGTAGGGTGATCATTATCAGCTAAAATCGATTATTTTTAAATGTTCATTATCAACCTCACGCCGAACCACGTGGCCAGAAGTGATATTACTTGATTTGAAGCGTTCGTGGCTAGGCTTGTTTAGTCAATGTTCATCGATTATCTAAGTTAAGCGACGTACTGCGCGGTCACTATTTGAATGGGTGACCGCTAGTGGCATTTACATCTGAGCGCTTCCGTGCTTTGGAGGGCACGTTAAACTGTCGATCCTGGCTCTAGCAGTCGTTAAGCCACGACGGAGGCCTTAAGGCGGCTTTAAAAACTCCGTCACCAGAGTTGGCCACTAACTCATACAAGTTTGCTTGCTCTTGTAGGTATAACCCATATTCATCAGGTCTGAAATCCAGTTTTAAGGAAGCTCAGGTGTATCTTATTACATTATGATTAGGTAAGGTATAATAGATATAGGTAATTGCAAATTGAAATATTTAATTCAACACAATGTATTCAGATTTGATGAACTGGCCTCTATACTCCCAAGGTTTTATAGACCAGTAATGATGTACAGGATCCAACGAGATCTTCATGGTCGGGGCCTCAGTATAGGCATATAAAAAAAATGTTTGAACACAGCCGCTTCTAGTCCCAAACTAAGCAAATATCATGTGTTATTATACTCATAATATGAGCCATTAATCTACGAGCGATATAATATCAGCAATAGCATTTAACACTAATAGTAGGTATTTTATAAGTGATAATTGCTCTAATCATACACATTAGGTACTAGGTAGGTACGTAACAGGTTTGCATTTTGAACACACTGCAATAACAATTTTTATTACCTTTGTTCACACAACCAATAATAATAGAATAGATATTCATATTATTATAATAGAATATTTTTTATAACACATTTGCTCGTAAAGGGTCTCTTATTTCACCAATTGCAGTATCGTGATGTATGTCATTACGCACTCGTGCGTTATGGTAATGTAAAACGTACGGTTTATCAAGATGCTCCCACTAAAACGAACGGGGGGGGGGGGGGGGGCGCGGACGGGGGGCGCGCCGCGCTCTACGATAAAAATAAGCATTTAATTTTTTTACAAATTGTTAAATTTTTCTAACTGCTTCAACAAGAGAATAAAGATTTATTCTTTGAAGAAAGTCCGAGTTTTATTTATTTCCTCGCAAATGTGTTATAAAACGTCGTATGACATACGTGCGCTTTGAAAATTACAGCCTCTGCTGGCAATATCGCCTCGGCTGTAATTTTCAACTTACCGCACTCATATCATAATGTACTATTGTAGGCAAGTTGTTCTAATAAATTATCTGTCTCTGTCTGAACTATGAATATACAAAGGTCCGTCCAAATCACAATAGGAAATCTAGGTATTGTCTGGCTAGAGTCTAGGCAGACTAGAGATCAATGTGCTCTTACATAAAAGCAACGTCTAAGTAGATAACTATGTGTAATTGTGTAAGTTACTTAGTTACCAAAACTGGTAACGTTAGTTATTTAAAAAATAGAAATAGAAATAGAAATTATTTATTTTACGCAAAAACACATACAAAGATACAATGAAATAAACATTAAATTATAAAGAAAGATGCGTAAAAAGGGTACTCGCTCAGCAAATGCTAAAGGTACACGGTGACTCCTTTAGCGCTGGTTTTCAGGAGAACATATATAACGCTTATTGAATTGTAGCGAAAATTAGTGGAAAAACGCAATTTAAAATATTAATTACCTACGTCGATAAAAGGTAAGGTAAAATGTAAAATACAGTGTAATAGAAAAAAATATATTTAATATCCCAACAATTTTTGTACTTACAACATTATATTAGGTATATGTAACAAAAGAACAATGCGCTCGTTTTTTACATGATATTATTATTATTTTACTTTTATTAATTTCGTTTAAGGTTACTAATTAAATTATATAAAAAATAACAGGAAGCTAAATTACATTGCTATAGTAGTTTTTGGGAAAATGTCCCAATATGCTAAAGATGCATATTAATGTACCTAATGATGGGTAATAACAATATTATAGGGCAATAAATTAACAAACTGTAATATAACATATTTAGATATATTGCTATAAATGACACTTGTTATGTTATTAGCATTTAAAAGTTTAATCAGCTGTTTAAATGAAAACAAAAAAATATTCATGGACATTCACACAACGCTCTATAGTCCCAAACTAAGCAACGCTTGTAATATGGAAACTAGATTGTTACGTTTGCCACACACAAATGTTTGATCACAGTCGGGATGATCTAACCCACGATCCACAGCACGGAAGGCAGAGCTAACTAACCACTGAGCTGTGATGCCTGTCGAAGACTTACCTAGAGTGATATCACCAAGTATTATAATATTTTTCTAAAGGAACTGAATTATTTATTAGTAATATACACTTTTATTAGATGGTATTTCGTTATTATTGTCTAGAATGCCCCTAAAGTTAAAAGGGAAGATCTACAAAACGGTCATAAGACCTGTCGTTTTGTATGGGTCTGAGTGTTGGGCAACGAAAGGGACGGATGAAAGAAGAGTACATGCGGCAGAGATGCGAATGTTGAGATGGATGTGTGGAGTGACTAGAATGGATAAGATCAGGAATGAGTATATCAGAGGAAGTTTGAAAGTGGCACCAGTGAATGAAAAGATGATAAGCAACAGGTTAGCATGGTATGGTCATGTTATGCGGAGAGATGAATGTCATGTAACAAGAAGAGTATTAGATATGAATGTAGATGGTTATAAGAGTAGAGGTAGGCCAAAGAAAAGATGGATGGAATGCGTGAAGAATGACATGGGTAAGAAAGGAGTGACAACTGAGATGACGGCTGATAGAAGAGCATGGAAGAAAAACACATGTTGTGCCGACCCCACATTAAGTGGGAAAAGGGCAAGGAGATGATGATGTATAGTATCATAAAATAAAGCGAGAAAATGTTATTACTCGAACTAAGGCACATACCTACTAAATATTTGTTTAATTAAATTATAAATTACTGGCAAAAACTTTGCATGACAAAGGCAACAGTGCCATAACATTGAAACCCACACAAGACATCATACGACCTATAATATTCCGTAGAATTGTACGAATCACTCATAAGGTTTGTAACTAAGGATGAAAGAAACAATGAAGGTTTTTATAGCATAACGTTAATCCACAGAATATTAGTACAAGTATAATTAGTATTAGTATAAGTCGCATAATTACCCTTGGCTTAGTAAGCTCCGCACGTATGGACGATGTCTTTCCTGTGGATATGTCTGACTAGGCTGAGAGGATGGTATTGTCCCAGGCACTACAGTATCCCGTTAAGTGTAGGCACAGGTTGCCTCCTGACGCTGTATAAATCATCTTCAATAGATGTTAAGGAGTATTATAACTGATATAATCAGATGATGGAACAAGCCAATGGCCAACGACTATAACTCACTGAGCACGTCCACTGAGGGTGAGTTTACGGGGTTATAGCCAATTTGTACCTACTATTGTTATGCAAATCACAAAAACGAATTTTGAAATCCCATACATTGATATCCAATTCGTACCTTGGTCTATACGGTTCAAATTTAAACAGAAAAACTTAAAGAAATGTGCAGTCGATGGCAGAATGCGATTAAATTTGTTGATTGTTTTGTAAGGAGATGTGTTTGAATAAACCAATCCGATCATCATCATCATCATCATCCTCGTCGTCGTCGTCGTCATCATCATCATCACCATCATCACCATCACCATCATCACCATCATCATCATGATCATCACCATCATCATCATCAGAATCCCTGGCGAGCAGTGCTTAGACTAACTACTATGAGTAAGTAGTTTAACTAACGAAATAGCTTTAATACTAATAATTTAAAATGATTTAAAATGATAAAACGATGTAGGTAGATACTAGACAAATATTTACCTACTAATCTGTCTGTTCTTTTAAACCTTTTATTTCGACTTTACTGACCTGCGTTGTGCCACAGAATAACACAACAGTACTACTTAAGGCACGAATCGGGACAAAAATTTGAAATTAGCATAACAATGGAAGGAACGAATCAGCTATAACCCGTTTACGTATGTACTCGTATGTATTCTAAATGTTCCTTGTGATTTTACTGAATAAAAGATCTTTTTTTTTGTATTTTACTAATAATTGTTCATGATCATGCCGATATCGTACAAGCTTTGCTTACTTTGGGACTAGAAGGCGTTGTGTTAAGGGTCCGTGAATATTTATTTATTTATTTATATAATAACTACTGTTACTTATGTTATGTACATAATATTTGAAGTAGGCAAGGTCAAACTCAATGACTTGTTAAGAATGAATACGTAAGTATAAGAAGTATGTTAATGTGATGACTTGCAATTTTATGTCTAGTAGTTATGAGATAGTAAATGTAGATAAGGATTTTTGAACTATCGTGCAACAACCCATTTTTAAGATAGCAAAATACTGCTCATAATGGCTTGCATAAAATATTATTTCGATTCAGTAATTTAGTTTGTGGTTTTAATAAAAAAGTAATTTATGTAGGTCGACGCCCTTGACATTTTTACTCGCTATATCCCTAATAAATTATGCTACTAAAATGTAATTTTTAAATGCGAGGTTTGTAAAAATAAACATACTTAACCCTACTTTGTTCTTTCCCAATTTTTCTAAATAAACAATTTACAGCTTCTTCTTCTCAATCTTGGCTGGCAAGAATAACATTACTGTCTTTTGCAATAACTCTGTGAAAATCATCGTTCCCAAAAACACAAGAAACGTGCCGATCCAGTGGCCGACAGTGAACGGATTCCTAAAGTACAATATCGAGAATATCAGCGAAACGAATTTACGTAACGTAACAGTCAGCGTGACAGTTAAAGACGCGCACTCAGTTGTCAACACATACACCGCGCTTATGCAGAGTCCTTGAGTCAAAACATACAGAATCAGTAAAAGAACTTGCTTGGGTAATGCTACCCCCATTACTTCGACAACAGGTGTTTCTATCGCCAACTTCACGTGGCCGATTAGATTCGGCGCGGTTGGCAGCCAAATCACTAGTGGCAGTAAATGTGTGTAGTACAACGCCTCCCAAGGATGCTTGCCGTGTTCAGAGTACAGGCTCTCTTGGAAGATACCCATTCTTGCGGAGACGAAGAGAGCAAAGGTCAAAATGGCAATTCCCAGGCACCACCAGAGCCAATCTATGAATTGCAGCCTTTCCTCCTCAACGGCGTCTTCGTGCGTCTCTCGTGGAGCTTTCACATCTCCGCTCGACTGGATCGTGCAAATGCAAATCCCAGCTGATATCATGAAGATGGCCAGATACTTTAAGGGCGGGTATTGCTTCTTTAGAATCCATACCCCCATGGCCATGTTGGCCATAAGCGATCCTGCTCTGAATATCATGTGCAGAGGCATTGATATGTTGAAGTTGAAGGCATAGTTGTTGGCTACACTGCTTGTCCAAAAGAATCCTACAAGGAGCAAGTACTGCTTGAACGGTATATTTCGCTTAGCGGTCCCGAATTTTCCCACAGTGAAAAAGCCTACTGTTGCGATGAATACGAATTGAAGGAATGTTGCGAGATTTCCTGCGCCAGGATCCTCCTTCACGACCATTTCAAGGAATACGACATTTGAACAGCAGCCAATAAAGACCATAGAAATGCCCAATGCCGCTTTGACATTCATGGTGAATCTGTAAAAAAAGAAAAACATGACAAAAAGATATTCCGATACCGGGAATCGAACCCGAGCCTCCTGGGTGAGAGCCAGGTATCCTAGCCACTAGACCATATCGGATCGTACTGATGAGCTGAAATTAGGGATAAGTATATTTTTTTTACTATTCACCAGAAAAACAAACAACAATGGAAACAAACACACCGTAGATCGTTAGTCGAAAATCGAAGTTATTTTACTTCACATAAACTCTGAAATAAATCCTACACATGCGCAGTAATGAAAGGACCATGCAACACAATAATATAAGGTTATTTTGACACTTCAGCTCTATTATACACTACAAATGATCACCAGACGATAAAGAAACAAGTAGATACTTACGTTTTGTGGTTATTTCCGTAGTAATAACACTGAATTTCACAGAAATTATCTCACTAATACATTATTTACATCGGTGACAGATACACGTTTGTCAACTGAGACAGCGGCGGCGCTAGTGTGCGTGGTTGCCGGTGTGTATGTGACCGTGGCCTCGAAACGCGCATGCGTATTATGCTCCGTCGGTAAAGTAGAAAGTTTCCTAGGTTTTAATCAAACCATAAGAGATGGCGTTATTAAAAATTATAAGTATGTTTGTATTCTGTGTGTGTTTCTATACTGTGTATGCTTCTTGGTTTGTCTCGCCTGTACCTGCGCACAATTTCCGAAAGCGCAACTTCAGACCGGTCTAGATCCGCCGGCCATAGTGTACCTGTCTTTTTTAGGGAATCAGTTTAGCATTTTCTCTAGTGATCATTTAGGTAGGTTTTTATGAGACCGAGAATGTTTCAAATAAAATATTTTTATCTAACTAGTAGGTACCTAAGTATCTATTATGTACTAACAAAATATCTTACCTATGGTAGATATACTTTTAACGGTATTAGGTAGTAAGTACCTACGTACGTATGCATTATCTAAGTAGGTACTACCTATAAGTACCTATCAGTCAAACAACCTATGTTAGTGAACCGAGTGACCTAACTAGTAAGTAGAGGTATACCTATTTATTATTAGCTATAACAATTAAATTTAGCTAATTGCTAAGGGCAGGCCCATTATGTAAATTATACTGTAGGTAGGTACTTAAGTATAATAGGTAAATACAAGTAGGTACCTGATAATGAATTTAAGTAGGTATAGGATAGTATTATATAATCTGTGGTATAGGGTATAGTATTAGATAATCTGTGGTATAAGTTACTGTTTTGAAGAGGTATGATTACCTACCGTACCTACATTTATTACTCTACAAAAGAACACGACGTATAAACTCCTCTCTTCTTTAAGTGCATCTTTTTCTAAGAAATTACTAATTATTAATAGGTACTAATAGAACCTACCTACTTGCTTTGATATAGGTAGGTAGGTACTTAGTATTAGTAGTGCCATTGGCAATGATGTACCTACCTACCTAATCCACGGGAGATTTTATAATTTTGCGTTTAATCAGCCATTAGGAATAGTAGTGTCACGGGAAAGTAAAATTTCCGTTCACTCTACTAATATAGTAGTGCCAAGCGGTAGTGTAAGAAAATAAAGGAATATTAATAATACCTTATTGACTCAGACTTTGTCTATAGTCTCAGCCTCTCATATCCTCTTCAGAAAATATGAGAGCACTTGCTACCTGTTTATAAATCTCTCCGTTTCATCTATTTCTGGAGCCAATCCCAGAAAGCCGTCGAAACTTATTCTTATGGTAATGAAGCCTCAATAAATCCATTTTTATCGAGCTCTGTGTGGCTCTATCCTGTCTCCAACTCTACTTACGAACAGATATCTGGCAAAGTAAACTATTTGAAGAGCAGTAAGGGTTGAACGAAAATAAAATGTATTTACATTAGAAATAGGTCCAAATATCTACGAAGCCGCATTAAAAAATAAATGGGTAAATTAGATTGAGTTCGTTTCAAACTAGACGAAATCTGAAAGACGAAAAGATTATTGTTAAAAAATGTAACATAGATACTTAGGTATATACCTATCATATAAAAAGTTAGAATTGACATTATCTCATGTTTACCTACGTATGGTAATCAAGACAATGTCTACCCTAACTTTTTATAAGATAGACCATTCTACAATATGAAACTCTTAGGTATATGAAACCTGTTACAAGAAATTCGTAGAGGTGCAAAAATTTCAAGAATTTGTACTAAAAATTGAAACTCATCTTAAGACTTGTATGACAAATACTTTTCGCTGAAATTTATAACCTGTTCCTACTTACATTATTAAAAGAATCCCGACTTCATATGAAACGTGACCGGGATCAGAATCCACACAATTTAGAGGTAAGAACATTTGTCTGTTTGTAAATTGCTTTGTTATTACAATGAATTAGATAACTGAGGCAGGTATTCAAATAGATAGTTATTTCGTAAAACTTATTTACAAATCAGGGGGTAAAGTGATGCTTTTTGAAGGTCAAAAGCATTGCTTATTTTGTCCTGTCATGCATGTCACTGTTAGTACTAACCAACTAGCAAAAATGGTAGGTGCGTTAGAGGATATTCAATATCCAAAATTTTATAGATGACCCGGAATTTTTGCTCTCGACTTTCATACGGTGAAGGAAAATATTGGGCATGTAAAGCAAATATTTTATTTTTTCCATTTCATATAAATAATGCGTTTTTGAACAACATTACTTGCACTGAATTATTCTATCACCGGCATCATTTGCAGCAAAACCCACAATACCATAGATATACAAGAACCAATCAAGCGAATATAGCATTACTCCCAAGCCATTTGTACCGTCATAAGGTGCAGATTGGCGTGCTCCATAGATGCCTCGTCGGTGTAACCGTGTCAATAATTCAATTATTCCGGTTCCACGCGCAGATCTAACGACCTTTCGGGATATATACACTTAGCTGGTGGTGTCATGACGTGGTGTGACTCTTCTCGCTTAGAAATTTCGTCTGGTACTTTCACATAGGTACCTATCAAAATAACTTTCACATACTTATCAGGATAAAAAGCATTTTGGGCTCAAACTGAAGTTAAAACTGCATTTGTTTGATTTTTTTCTTTATTCTTTACTAGGTGTGCCCGCGACTTCGTCAGCGTGGAAAAGTGTCTTTTGGGTAGCATTTTTAATTACCCACTTCCATACAACTTTTCATGTCCCCGTTTCAACCCCCTTACAACCCTTTTTTCGCAATAAAAAGTAGCCTATGTCCTTTCTCAGGCTCTAGACTATCTGTATACCAAATTTCATTTAAATCAGTTCAGTAGTTTTGGCGTGAAAGCGCGACAGACAGACAGACAGAGTTACTTTTGCATATATAATATGGCAGTCATAAAATTGGCCACTCGGATGCCAATTTTCTATGAACGCATCCCTGTCAGTCAGTGTCAGTGATGTGATGACACAGTGTTCTCTCTTTGGAAAAAGTTTAGTAGTCAAAAAAAGTTTGGTAGTAACTTATCAAACTTTTACTCACAGCTTTTTTCGCATTAAAAAGTAGCCTATGTCCTTTCTCAGGCTCTAGACTATCTGTATACCAAATTTCATTTAAATCGGTTCAGTAGTTTTGGCGTGAAAGCGAGACAGACAGACAGACAGACAGAGTTACTTTCACATTTATAATATTAGTAAGGATTGTAGGTACACGATGAAACATAAATTAAAACTTAAACTTAAAATAATGTACATTAGTAGGCGAGCTTAACCCTACAAAGAGCTCTCTTCCAGCAAAGGTAATACTTTTAGGCCTAAATTGTTATAGCACCGTGGATCGCAATAAATATATTTTATTATTATTATTTATTATTATACTACTATCCTAACTAATATCCTACTTATATCCCACCCCACTAATATTATAAATTAATGTCATACAAAGTTTTAGATGTTCGGTTTGGATGTTTGTGTTTCAATTACGCCGAAATTCCTGGTCCGATTTGGATGAAACTTGAATTATATATAGTTCGTAACCTGGATCAACATATAGGCTACTTTTTATCTTGGAAAATCAACAAAAGCCAAAAGCTAGTAGGTAGAATTATATATCCCAAAATAATCAGCCTTTAATTTTTGAATTAAAGGCTAATTATCTTAGCCTTCGACATTGAATTTACTATGTACACCTTCATCATCATCATCATTCCCCTGCCCTTATCCAACGCTTGGTAGGGTCGGCACAACATGTTTTCTTCTTCCTCTCACTCTTATCGTTCGTCAATTCTGAATCTACTCCTCTCACACTCTTATTATGTACACATTATTCATGAAAAAAACTAAGTGGCTGATTAAAGCCACGTGCCAATTCATTATGAACTATAAGCTTATCGCATCAACGTCGCTTTTCGAACGCAAAATGAATAATGGAACGTCTATTTTTTCTAGATGAATTTGTAAGGCAAGACAAATATTTGGTTAGTATGTTTAACACGAGGAGATTTAGTATGTTTATGGGAATTTAAGCCTTATAATCACTGCGCTAAGGTCGGTAAGTTCGGGTAGGTAGTTTTCGTTGTCACTTGGCTATTATATAGGTGATATATTTTAATTAGTCACAAAGTTTTTGCGATGATTCATCAATGTGAAGAATTATCAATATCTTGTTTGTTTATTTCTTAGCTCTGTTGTAAATAATTATAAGCCGTGTTAGCCAAGTGGGGCTGCACCTCGACTTTCGATCCGAAGGTTGTGGGCTCGAATCCCATGGATTTCTCGTAAGTTTCGGAAAATTTATATGCGCATCAATACGAGTTTAACGGTGAAGGAAAACATCGTAGGAAACTGTTTTTCCAGTGGACAGTGCTTATTAGTGATTATGGTTTTACGACCATTTAAACTATAACTTTTAACTGTTTACAGTGGAGCCGAGGTTTATATGAGACCATAGGTTCAGACAGATATAACACTAGTGGCTCTGGGAGCTGTAGACCTCGCGAGCATACTAAATATTCCAATATTCAACATCATCAATGTCGTGTAAGGTGTTTTCTGAAAGTCTTTAAGTGCACTTTTATTAATTTCTAATTTAAGGCTTCTTATTATGCTGATGCTCTCATTCAGTGAAGGAAAACATCATGAAGATAATTATCAGTTAGTATTCTAACAGCGACGAAACGCTTGCAGCCTGTCACGTATTGAAAACTAACTATAATGCAAAATGTTGTGTGTGTGTGTGTGATGTGATGTTTTTTCTATTTAATTTTGTAAATTTTTGAGGAATGTAATGTGCAAGTGCATTTTCCGTTTTGTGATTTTTTTGATCTTTTTGATTTTTTTTGCATCATCTTGTGTAGAATGAGGTCCTTTGTGTTTCTCTCAAATTTGATTGAAAACCATCGATTGTTTGATGAGCTATCCTGTTCATCATGCTGAAGATCCTTACCAGATCTTCGCCAAACTTTTATGAGACCAACTTATAGTTACTACCTTTCAAATAAAAAAAGAATAATCGAAATCGGATCTCATTTGCTGGAGATATCCAGTATATCAAATAGCCCTCTTTTTGCCCTTTTTTTGGGGGAAGTACCCCTTCAATCAAAAATCCCCGACGACAAAAAAATTCTAATAAGTCATATAACCTGTGTATAAAGTTTCGTCCGTCAGATCGCTTGAAAAATGCGACCTGTAGAGGAGAACACACAGACAGACAGACAGACATCCGGACAAACGCATTTTTGGCCAATGTGGAAACTGAGACGCTTCGCTCGCTCGGTCAATGAAATAAGGAATGCAATATTTATTAGAGTAGGCAGCACCCACAAACGCATCGATAGTGCTTTTATAGTGTTGTCGGTGTTTCTAGGCGACGGTGACCGTTTACCATCAGGTCGTATGCTAGTTTGTCTACGAATTAGATTAAAAAAAAACTTAAAATGTAGGTACCACAGTTAACATTTTTAAAGTTAGACGAAGGATGAAGGTCGTAGCGTTTTTTCTTAAACGCTTCAAAAAACTAGTAGATATTATACTAAAACCGGGTGTACACTAAGGGCAGATTCGTCTAAAAGTCATGATATTCCTGAATAAGTATCCCTTGTGTAACTTTAATCTTTGAATTTATTCTCAGATAAATTCGTTTTTGTTTTTCCATTGCAATCTTGAGAGTAGCCAATCCCATATTATTATTCTGTATATACATAAAAACCAACTTAATTCAAAATACAATTGCTTAGAGAGCGCAACTTAATAATACATGTGCACACAAATTATCCGGGTGTCAAGTTGTCAATATCTATGAAAACAAACAGCTGTTTTGTCAAATGTAGCAGCCGCCATTAAAATATTCGACAGATAACTTGTTTATACCATAGATTTTGGCAGTATAACGATTTATTCTCGGATAGACAAGTCATTTCTGGAATAAGACTTGGTAGAACAAAAGGTTTCTTATCACTAGAGTAATTATTGGTTTTATTCACAGTATAAGACTTATACTGCGTATAAATAGTTTGGTCGTATCCGCCCTTAGTCAAACAACGACCACAACAACTTTACTATGCTTTAGAGACCGCAGCCTCTACTCAGGGTAAAGGTGGTCACAAAGCAACAGACAACAAAAAGCTACGTCGCATGGAGGTATTTCTGACGTGGCCCCGGGGCCATCACTCGATGCACAGCTAATCGATGGATAGCTTGTGAAATGTATGCTAGACACGTACCTAGACACCGGTGTTTTACAAGTAGTAATGACATAAAAAAAATATTTATTTTGACATTAAAAATGTGAAAAAATTAGTGTTCTAATCTATAGCATCTCGAACTAGTAAAAACTATGAATGAATGAATGAATGAATAAATGAATGAATGAATGAATGAATGAATGAATGAAAATACTTTATTGTACGTAGGTACACCTTACAAACTAATATGCGAGACAGATTACATTATAATACATTACGTACAATGGGCGGTCTTATCGCTAGCGAGCGATTTCTTCCAGACAACTATGTTTAGGAACCAGTGGCTTCTTTTAATAAAAACATTCGATTAGTCTAGTCTAGGTCACTGATAAGTGTCGTACATAAATTCTTTGAAAAGAATACCTATGCGGAGCCGCTTCTCGTAAAAACTAAATAATTTAAATTAGAGTAAAATTTTTAAGCACTTTCGTTTTCGCCGGTACTTATGTAAATTAACGCAAAACCAAGAAAAACATTCATATAAACTTTATTCCAATTCGGGTAGAACGGACCGGGTGAGTACGGGACCGGGTGAGAACGGGCCTAACCCACTTTTATTTTATGTTAGACATTTTTTTATTTTAGGAAAATTATATTTTTAAAAGACTTAATTCAATTCAGACTTCAATTCAGACAGACGAAGCCGACGATCCCAAGATCTAGAAGACTCCTATTCACTCTAACCTTGAAGACATTGTTAATGTGTTCCATTCTAGCGGTTCGCCTGATGAAGGTGGAACAGAAACGCTTAGTGCGAATGGATGCTATACTCTCTGTCTGCTAATGCCTTGGTCTCGCGATCGTAACGCACAACGCAGAGTACCGCGTTTGCTCCCGCCGCTGACGCAGACTGCGACGTAACAAAACACCATACTAGACGTTTTCCATATGATTGTGTGTCCGGCGCTGTATGCTGCATACCGCTACGATCGCAAGACCAAGGCTTAAAAGCACCAGCTGATGCTCTTTATGAGCTACGACCACAGCGCTGAAATACCGAACATGTGCCCGGGCACACGACATCCCTCCAATGAAATATCGCCAACAGAACTGTTCTTTGTTCTGTTAATCCCTAATATCCTGTGGATTCTACTCCTTCATCGACGTCTGCTTTTAACTGATGTCTTTTTTTGCTACTCCTTTTCCATCTGTGGTGTAATACCAAAAAAATCGTAGCTATTTCCTAATGGTCTCAATTTTGTTTGTAAAAACGCTTATAGCCAACCTGCATGTTTTTGTCAGTCGAGAAAATATCACGCATGTCCTTGGTTTTGAAATGTTGTTTTGTTTTGTTATGGTTTTAAAAGCAAATTGACTGTTTACAAGATACATTTACAACAATTGACTGTTAAAACACGGTGTAACTACTCCAAGCTTTAATTGAGTTTAATATTACTATGTCTAAAGGCAACAAACCTACGGCTTAGTTCCATAAGCGGGAGTCGCTGTGTGTGTGTACCAAGTTGGTACACACACACAGCGACTCCCGCTTTGTGTGTACCAACGCAGCAAAGCTATTATGAAAGTTTAACCAAAAATAAAATTAAAATAATAAATGACTAAGATGATATACTCGTAAGAGAATTTGTTATTCTTTCTTGACAATAATAACATTTCTTTAAGCCTTATTGTGTACTAGCCATCGCCCGCGGCGTTGCTCGCGTTTTAGACCCTTTAGAGTATGACTTTTCAAAGTTCCCTTCTTAGTGCACCCCTACACTATATAAGGATACTTCCCTCCAAAGGGTCTCGGGCAAATTGGACGGAGCCCAGGTCACAATTTTTTTTTAAACCTGCATTGATCTTTGTTTGTTACAATACACTAACATTGCATTTTTTTTAATGTAATAGTGTCATTATAAAGCAGTGGGAATCATTAGTTATTATACATTTTAATTCAAAAATGCGTCATTCTCAATTTTTTTTTTCATATTTACAGGTGTTTACGTCAAAATAATTACTTTATTTTGTTTTCATGACTGCTACTGCATAATAGATTATGATAAAACCAACAAAAGTTATAATAAAAAAATTAGTATAAAAATTAACTAAATGTATGCAAAACGGGACCTGAAATGCCCCAACGCCTTTGATCCAAATCGATCCAACTGTGAGCGTATTCCAAATTAAAACTTTCGCACTTCTAATTATTTAAAGGGCTTGTCTTAATCCCCGCTGTAGTTCATAAAGAAAATATTAACCTCACTTGTTTTGCATTAATTTGCATGAAACGATGACCGAGGAGATCTGGATATAGCTATTTAGCGTTCTAAAAATCAGCTTCTGCTAAAACACGGCCGTATTGCAACGGAGGCGCGACACATACATTTTTTTTTATAAAGGCAACCATCACATATTTTGAAAATAGAACAACTTTTAATTTTGGCAAGTACCTAGTATCACAGATCATATAATACTGTACTAATAGGTACTAGTATCAATGGTTTGACGACTACACCGCAGTTTTGTTCGAGATCTACCTGTACAATAATATAATTTTCTCAAACATGCTTGGAAATTAAAGCATTATTTTGACAACCTTCTTCGAGATAAATCGAAGATGCACACATGCGAGCAGCGGCCAGATAAAAATGTATGAAAATCCATTACTGTCGTGTTTAGCGGCCAGATAAATTACATACAAAACTCATTACTGTCGTGTTATTTAAAAATGGAACGATTTTTTACTCCAAAACATGGCAACCAAGGAGGTACCTTATCAAAGTTTTTATTCAAATTTCGAACAGGCTTTCAAAAAGAAAGCTGATTTTTGAAAAAAAAAAAAAAAAAAAATGAACTCTGTAACTTCGTTGTTCGTTAGTGGTTTTGAAAAGTATAATTGTATTTTCAACTAAAAAGTTTTGCCTAGGTACTTAGTTTTAATTTCCGCGCATTATTTGAGAAAAGTACTATACAAGCCTAGGCAATGAGGGACTCACGTATGTGTGCCTCGTCTTCGACTCGGCCTACATTTACACGTTCTTCCCTCATTGCCTCTGTTGCAGGCCGCTGCAGTAACGTACTATTGTATTTAGTTTATTTACCTATTGTATACCTATTGTGAACCTTTTCTGAATAATAAATTTATTTCAATTTTATTTTAAGATCCCTAACACCGCTAATTTAAAACAGTCACCGTTTTTTGGAGACCACAACTTAAGTAAATTATATTTGGCAGATGTTTCAGTGTGAAGTTATTATTTAAAGCAATGGACACTTACTTTCTGTTTTTTATGGAAATAAAACAGTCTGAGCTGTCTGTCTGCCTTTATTTTTTAGTAATTGTGAAATGTATTTAAGAAATACACGACAGTTATCATAAAATTACTTTATTTTGGATAAATATCAAAGAATCCAAATGAAAGAACAAAAATTCCGGGTCATCTATAAAACTTGAATATCGTGAAAACCATTAATGATAGCTTAGTGAAACAAATTGTGTTTAAGAGTCAGTTTAATACACTTTAGTTAAATAATAAATACACTAACCCAGCATTCTTGGTTTCCAAGGTATTTAAATTTTTATAGATGACCCGAAATATTTGATCTCAAACGTAGAAATCTACTAGCATTGCCTATAAATTAAACGAAGTGTAGATAATATGATAATACAATTATATCGCGTAATTTAAAAACTCTTTTAAAACAGATCGTTAGTATTTTTGGCGTTGGCAACTCAAAAATTGCGTTTCGTTATCCACATTGTCTAGATCTCGCGAGTCGGCGCCGTACTTCCCTGAAACTTAACCCAAAAACAAAACGCAACGGTACATCTTTTAACAGAGTCGTCAGACGATTGTGCAATAAAAAATAATGGGCGATCTCAACACAGCAGGCTCCCGGACATTTGGCAGGCAGGAGTCAAGCGTTCGACTCTATTCACACTACCGACACGACACGATATCGTAGCTAAATTAATACATTTAGTTGGTACACCGTAAATTAAATCAAATCAAAATGGTTTATTTGCAACTTAATTAGGTAAATATAACACAGAAAGAAACTCTTATTAGGGTTAAGCTCGCCTTTGTACATATCTTTAGTTTTAACTTGTTTGTTCATATTTTTCTGTGTGTAATAAAAAATCTAAAGAATCTAAAGAAAGAATAAAAATAAAGTAGAGATAAAATTAAAACAAACACAGACTTAAATAGGTACCTAAATGAAGTTGCAAAATGGACCCAAACTCAACGTGTGATCTTCCGCATCTGCGCTGAGTAAATGATGGAACAAGCCGATGGCCCTGATGTTAAGCGGTAACCACTGCCTAACGATGCATTGCCTCACTGAGCACATCCACCGAGGACGTACTCTGTGATGCATTTCACTGCGCCCACCACTCTGAGACATAAAGGTGTTTAGTCATGTGCTTATAATTGCACCGGCACCTTTAGGTACCCTTCAAACCGGAACACAGCAACGCGAGCATCGCTACTTGGCGGTAGAAATAAGAACGGGGTAGTACTTCCCCGGACGAACTCTGTCACAAGAAGCTCTACTACCGTGCCTTGATCACGAATAAATGTGACAATAGCAAACGCATTTTAACGCTAGCGTATCGGACATACACTGCGCGGTGACACTACAACGGTTGGCAGTCGAGCTGGCACTGACGCGCAATATAACTTGAATATGCTGACGCGGCGACTGTCAGATTTGTTCGTGATAGAGGTACTATTACTCTTAGTATGATTTTTGAAGTTATACTTCTAATGCGACTTCCAACAACGTTGCGTTACGGGATGACATAATCTCTGTCTTTTTCTATTCCCCCCGAATAGAAAGAGACAGAGTCTAATACGCTACAAATGCTACAATCAAATATAGATGGCAGTGTTCAGCAATTCAGCATGGACCGGCCGTGTTTTTGAGGATAAACGACTTCCAACTGACAGCGGGGGAATAGAAAGAGACTATAATACGCTACAATCAAAATATAATAGATGGCAGTGTTCATGCAACTTTTTACTTTTTAGTTTGAAGTGAAAATTTAGTACTGCATATTGGTTAAGTAAGTACATAAAAATAAAAACTAAATTAATTTCACATTAAACACAGAGCGAGAGTGAATGCGTGGCACTCAAAGTATAACTTCTCTCGCGCGTAGGGACTGCACGCACAGGTTTTTTTTACGTTCGAGTCACCGAGACAAATATCGTGTCGGTGTCGGTCAGTGTGCAAACTTTTTTTCAGTTCACGCAACGTTGATCCACAGGCTTTTCAGGCCTGTGGTGAATTTACAAAACGTTGTATACAAAGAGCGAAGGTTTTCTGCAAACCGTTTGAAAGAGGTTATAGTTCACGAAGTGCCTTCAAACAGAGGTCTCATCTAGGTCTGTTATATTGTAAAAAAGGTTGTATTTTATTACCCAAAGATTAGTTTATATTCTGAGATGACGGTCAATACTAATAGGCCTATATACATCTATTGAAGATGATTTATACAGTTTCAGAAGGCAACCTGTACCTAACCTTAACGGGACACTGTAGTGCCTTGGACAATATTCTTCCTCTCAGCCTAGTCAGCCATATCCACAGGAAAAACAAGGTCAATACATGCGGAGCTGACTATGCCAAGGGTTTCCTCACGATGTTTTCCTTCACCGTTAAGCTCGTGTTAATGCGCATTATAAATTTTACGAATGAAAAATCCATTGATGCACGGCCGGGATTTGAACCCACGACCTTCGGATCGAAAGTCGAGGTGCAATCCCACTCGGCCAACACGGCTATTATAAGTGGGTGTATTATAAGTATGTATTTACAAAAAAAAAGATGTAAGTATTCTATCAACAATCTAGTTCCTATAGTACAAGCTATATGCTTAGTTTGGGACTAGAACGCGTTGTGTTAAATGTCCATGAATTACTCTATTACTAATTACTACTAGCCCATACTGTCCCATTGTTGGACACAGGCCTACCCCTACTTCCGCCAGTCTCTACATTCTTGAGATCTTTCGCCTGTCCCTGTCATAGGATTCCATGAATATGTCCATGAATATTTATTTATCCTAACAAAATCAAAAAATGAAAAAAAAAACAAATTGACATTATGTTTGAAAATCATCAAGACTAAAATGCAACTTGAAACACAATGTCCATTACGACGAGGTGCTATAACACCTCCACTCGAAGGACGTCTCATGACTGCGCGAATAGTATTCTATTTCCAGTACATTGCGGGTTCAAACCGGGTCATGTTACTTGTCAATGTATTGCTCAATGCTCACGTCTCCTCAGTTCTATAATGGCTGGAATATTCTAGGTTTAATGCCTTTTCATACGTTCTGGTTGCGAGATAGCCGGTGCCGAGTACAGCTCAGATAAATGACTTTGTGACCCGCAGCGACGAGTAGGGCGAGGAATAGCTGGCAATTAGGCATGTTTCATCGGCATCTTTCGTTTGGGGTAAACAGCTTTTTAGGCAAATCTCATATTTAGGTATAATGCTCTGAATGGCATCTCGCGTTTAAGGTAACTCGACCAAAAAGGATTAGGTCGGCTGTGAAAGATAATGCCCATACACTTCGCCGGGTACCGGCTACCCAGTAACCGGGATATGTGAAAAGGGGTCTTACAGTTACTGAACAGTACATAATAGGTATCTACCTAAGTAGGTACCTAATAACGTGTCTCAGGTTGGAGAAATATTAACATGTAGTACGTGTTGCCTGATCTCATCCTTGGGTTACGGTGCGGTTTCATCCTAAGTTTCCAGAGCGGATATTGACTATGGTTATTATATTACTAGCTGATACCCGCGACCTCGTACGCGTGCGAAACTTTCCACTAAAATATCATCTGTCCACCAGCATACGATGAACATCGTGCCAAAAGCTGCTTTTGGTGTAGAGAGTTCAAGCTGTACAGACAAACTCGATTTTCTGAATCAGAATCGTTTATTTAGTAGATCTGCAGATTTCGTTTATATATCTTTACTATTAGTTTTTGGCTTTTTTACAGTTTTATAATAGTACTAGCTTCCGCCCGCGACTTCGTTGGATTGGATCCCGTTAATTTTCCGCGATATTCCGGGGAAGTGTCCTATGTTACTTCTAATACCTCTAAAAATGTGTACAAAGTTTCATGATGATCGGTTATGTAGTTTTGCGTGAAAGCGAAACAAACAAACTTACATTCATATTTATAATATTAATAAAGATAGTAGAAGATAGTTGGGGAGGGGGTGATCATTATTAGGGCGAAGTAAACTTGTAGCAGAAAAAAAATCGTTCAAGCCAGGGTACTGTATATGTTACTATATTGTTGACGTGTACTCGTCTCGTGACAGATAGATAGAGTTGTAAAGTGTCACACGTAACTGTGACGATGTGCCGATAAAGGACGGTGTGGTCACGCTATAGTACAAACCTATTACGTCTAAAACTAGTACAAACTAAAATCAAATGCACCGTCGTAAAAAAAAAAAATATTCACGGACACTTAACACAACGCCTTCTAGTCCCAAACTAAGCAAAGCTTGTACGATGGGAACTAGATGGCTGATAGAATGCATACATACATTTTTTTATTTTGTAAATACATACTTATAATACATAGAAACACCCAGACATAGAACAAACATCTATGTTTACAACACACAAATGTTTGTTCTCGGTGGGGATCAAACCCACGACCCCACAGCACGGAAGGCAGAGCTACTACCGACTGAGCCATGACGCCTGTCATCATTGTTGTAAAATGAATAGCGATTGGAAAAAAGATTATGAAAATCTTTTTTTTTTTATATAAGTACATCATCGTAGTTAGAATGGATATATTCCAGAAATCCCCACTAAGAAAGCCTTACCAGTGGAGATATCATTTTTTGGTACGAAGTTCCTTATCGCGCGTTGCGAAAGGGGGCTAGACGGAAAAAATTAAGACCAAAAGTTGTGACGACACTTTTTTCAATCTTTGACAACGTCATTCGAATAAATTGGTGCAGGAAGGAAACAAATGAATGTAGGTATTGTTGGAAGTTTTTGTTTTAATTTAGGTGCTTCTGTGTACTTACTGTAAGGAAACAACACCTCAAGGAACTTCGTTCCATCCGGGTGTCCCTTGACACCTCTCAAGTTTTTTTTTCTCAGAAATCCTACGATGTAGCAGTGAGCATTTCCAAATCCCCACTAAGTATGTGGTCCCTATTAAAAGCCTTTCTTTATCCATTGAAATTGGCTGAGTACCCCTGTACTGTTACAAACTAATGAGTAATTGAACTCTAACTTAAGTTTTAAGCATAGATTATTCTAGGAACGTGCTCATAGTACCTAGCATGTTTCTTACAGACTGTATTTAAGGGGAAGACACTTTCTTCATGTAACTATTCACTTAAATAAATAAATAATAATTTTATTATATTACTTTATTGCGTTGGTTGGTATATTAATATGTGGTGTAGTAAACAGTTATCCGTGTCACGACCAAAGTGAACATAATCACTCTACGTACTTTAATGGGCTATGAAATTGGTAATAGCGTGTTAAACTAGTACCTATACCTATTACTATTAAGATAATTGAGATCAACGACTGGTTATAGCCGTTATAGCTTCCTAAAAACTTTACAAATGAAGTATATTTACAAAAAAATGTATTTGATCGAGTGAGCGAAGCGAACGAGATCTTAATGACAAGTTGGCCAAAAATGCTTTGTATGTTTCTATATAGGTAATATATATAAATTATGGTATTTTTTTGTTATTTTGTTTACATATAAGTGGTGTACAATAAAGAATATTCTATCTATCTATCTATATAAATATTCACGGACACTTAACACAACGCCTTCTAGTCCCAAACTAAGCAGAGCTTGTACTATGGGAACTAAATGGCTGATATAATACTTATAATATAGTACTTTTTTTTGTAAATATATACTTATAATACATAGAAACACCCAAACACAGAACAAACATCTGTGTTTACAACACACAAATGTTTGTTCTCGGTGGGGATCGAACCCACGACCCCACAGCACGGAAGGCAGAGCTACTACCGACTACTACCATGACGCCTATGTTTGTATGTTTGTTCGTCGAGATCTTTTGAACCGCTTATCCGATCTTCACAGAATTTGGTAGGTATACGGACAGTACTCTTAAGTTTTACTGGTTTATTAAATGAAGTAAATCAGTCAAGGGGTCGTGGAGTTATGAGGGTCCAAAGGGAGTAAAAAAAAGTCGTCCAATAATATCAAGTGGGGTGTCATATGATAGGGTTTTGTTTAGACATTCCAAACCCGTTTTTATTTTGATTCTAGGTCTAATAGTTTTTGAGTTGTTGTAAAAATTATAAAATTGGTATACCCAGTTTAACGTGAGCTACCATTTCTTGGAGTTTCAATGATTTTGTAGTTCAAGTAAGACTGGTACTTAGCTAGACGGCGATTTCGAAGCGATTTGCAAAGTTTATTACAACCATTGGTCAATAAAAATTGTTTGGGTTTCATTAACCTTCGACCATCACGAGATCTCAATTCGGGGCGAACTACTAGTTATAGCCTGACAAGATAGGTGGAAAGTTGTCAAAACTTTAAGAGAGACCTTAGGTTACATACATGGACATACTAACTCATACTAGCAAGCTAGTATGAGTTAGTGGCCAACTCTGGTGACGGAGTCTGTAGGGGAAGCGCTCAGCTGTAAATGCCACTAGCGGTCACCCATCCAAATAGTGACCGCACAGAACGTCGCTTAACTTAGATAGAGATGATTGACTAAGCAAGCTACGCCACGAGCGCTTCATGGAACTAGAAACAAGTTACATACCTACCTACTATACGACCTCTTTTACATTTACCTTAGTAAGATTTATAAAGATAATAAAGATTTAATTCGCAAAGAAAATTACAACTAATACAGTATTTAATTTTACAATATTTCCAAATACACATTGAGCTATCTACAAACCGTTGCAAACGATTTATATATAGCTCAATTGGTCCAAATCAGTACCAAGTCTTTTATTAATTTTCCTTTATGTTCTTACAGTAACATTAGGTACATTCCTGCTAGTAACAACCCAGATACACACATTAAGACCCACTCGGGGTGGACAGCGGCATTGTCCGGTCGTACGCCCGCGACACCGGCATTTTCCAATTGCTCTATTCATTAACAAATATTCCAGAGTACCAGCCGAATGGTTTAATTAAATACTCTGTGATATGTTTCTCTGTGGAACGGAATTTAGTATGTTATCTAGATGATGTAGCTATTTCAAATTGTATATTTATTTATTTTTTGGAGAACCAACAGCTTTTACAATTTGAATAGGCAATGGTTAAACTTTGGAGAGCCAATTAGATGTTCTCACGTAGAAGTGTTACTGCATAGCAAAGAATCTATGCAGAAAACTATGGTAATAATAACTTTTTTTTTTCATTTGAGGTTAGACCGCACTAGGGCGGAACTGCACTTCAGCGGAGCGTCGCGGCATATAGCTTCTATATTCTTTCCAAGGTAAAAGAATATAGAAGCTAACTGACGCGACGCTCCGCTGCAGTGCAGTTCCGCCCTAGTGCGGTCTAAGCTTAAGTGTTTTAAAAATACATAATAACTTATTTTGTACTATAGCACTAAGAAAACCACAAGGTTTATAGGAATAATGCTACATGAGTCTTAGCGTCGATATCCTTGCATTAGGTAGGTATAGCTATTAGGTTAGATAGGTAGGGTAGCTGTAAGTAGAATCTAGCAAAGTGCATTTCAATTACTTAGGTAGCTAGTTTTAGTTACAAATTTATTTACTTGCTAGTTAGTTAGGTAATTAAGTAGGTAGATTGATTTGGTTTTTTAAATAGTAGGTATTATTGGTATTTTTTCAATATTAGCTAGAAAGTAGAATTTTAATTTAAATTTAATGTTCTTAGGCGTAATACTATTAATAAAATCAGTAGGTAGGTTGTTTATTAACCGAAGAACTAGAATAAGTAATTAATGCAAGCTAATGATAACACCGTAGTAATTAGATAATTAAATCTAAATAAACATTTCAAGTAAAAAGGTCGTCAGTTATCCGCCATAAAGATATTTTCGTACCACTTGCTCAAAAAAGTGACATTCTATGCCACAAAAAGCGAACATAACAATAGTCATTTTTAATCTGTTAAAAACAGGGAGAGAAAATTGTACTGCATTTCTTTCATCCTCAGGGGAGAAAGTGATTTAAATTTGGAATACAATTTATACTGAACTACATCTGTGTTTACACCATTGAGTTTGTATACAAAGCATTATACATCTTTTTGAAAAAGGAATACGCATTTATTATGCAGGCCGTATGAGCTTGATGCCTTTGCTTTTCCGACAAAAAAATATTAGTCTAGGAAAATGCCGCGTTTTAGTTTTCTTCAAATACATAAACGTTAAGTTTATTTTAATTTATTTTTATAAATAAGTTGATGTTCTAAAATGCTATCTCATATTATTATTGTGTTAATTTTTTCGCAAATGGTACGAATAGTAGAGTATTTTCCTCGGTGATAAAGCTGTCTTAGTCTTGGGTCAACTTAAATCCCTCGCTACTCTCAGGACTCGTCTTAAATCCCTCGCTTCGCTCGTGATTTAAGTTTTTAACACCCTGGCTGCGCTCGGGAGTAAACTTCGACTCCTTCGTTACGCTCGCGATTTAAATCGTCACCCGCGACAGAAGACACTGCTTTATCCCCTTGTATAATAATCTTTATATCAGTATTATATAATCTGTGATATTATGCAATAAAGAAAATCTAGTCGATCGAGTCGAGTTACATTTAGAAACTTCAGTTTCCAAGCAGCCTGTCAAAGTTATAGTCAGTTCATAACTAAAACGAGCTACCCAAGAAACTGGAATGCACTTTGATAGATCCTACTTATAACCACCTACTTACTTATATCGAATCTAGTAGGTACCTACCTAATGTAAGGATATGGACGCTAAGACTCATGTAGCATTATATTTATAAACATTGTGGTTTCCTTAGTGCTATAGTACAAAATAAGTTATAATGTTTTTAAAAACGATAAATAAATATATTTTTTTAAAAGTATCTGAATGCAGATAGACCCCCCCGTCCAATGGAATCCCGTATCAAGAGGAAGGTAGAAGCGCTCGTGGCTAGGCTTGCTTAGTCAATCTTTACCGGTTATCTACGTTCAGCGACGTTCTACCCAGTCACTATTTGGATGGATGACCGTTAGTGGCATTTACATCTTGAGCGCTTCCGTGCTTCGGAGGGTATGTTAAACTGTCGGTCCCAGCTCTAACAGTCGTTAAGCCATGACGGAGGCCTTAAGGCGGCCTAAAAACTTCGTCACCAGAGTTGGTCACTAATTCATATCGCTATTGAGCGATAAGGCCGCCCATTGTACATTTAATGCAACCTGTTTTGTTTATATCATAGGAATATGTTTCGGTGTTATTTATGTACAATAAAGCGTTTTCATTCATTCATTCATTCATTCACACGAGCTTGCTTGCTAGAGGAAAGTTGCGAATTTTTTGATGACTTTTTGATGATTACCGCACTATTATTATCCTTCTTCTTGGCTTAGCTGGTAAATTTCAAGTAACTCACCAGCAGGGCTAAGGCTAGAAAACCAATCTATAGTCAAGTGTGATTTTAGGTTGCATTGTAAGCGAGACCTTCTTGACGCTCAACACTTAGGTATGTGTTACTGTCGTCTGGTTAATATCTACCACTCTCTTGATATACTAACTCGTTCAGTGTGTTGCCACTCTCTTAATAGCACAATGGGGCTCATATAAGGCCCTTATCGATCAAAACACTGTTAAAATGTAGGCGCATATCACCGACCATCAACAATTGTCAAAAAACCCTACAAACAGGCCCCATGGCAACCGAAAATATTGGTTATCAGCCAAAAATATCTAAGAACAATTTACCAAAATGAGGTTTTAGATGTACAGAGGTACTCACTTGCGTTGAGCGGTATAGACGAGGCGCGCGCATGGTATGCGCCCCCGTACGCGTGTCGCCCGTAGCCCGCCAGCGTGACGTTTATACGCGCACCATGGTTGATAATCGTACAGTTGGCAGCTGGTTCTGTAACAATACAAATCATATTACAATAACTTTTAAAACTATTTATTTTATTTGATTATCTAGGCCAGCATATCAGAATTGCTATTCAGCGCAGCAATGCCAGCTAGTGTCTTGGGCACGCTTCCGGTTGGTACTGATTTGGACCAGTTGAGCTATCTATAAATCGTTTGCAACGGTTTGTAGATGGCTCAACTGTTTCATGTGTATTTTGTAAATATTGTAAATATTGTAAATACCTTATTAGTTGTAGTTTTCTTTGTAAATAAATTTCATTGAAAATAAATGTTTACACAATGCACTTGGCATAAAAGTAATAATCAAATTTTGCCCTACAATCGGCGGTCTTATCGCGCTGGGAAATGTCTTCCAAACGGCTATATTAATCTAAAACCTTATACTAAACTATTTTATAGCTAGTCCTTGTTTCCTAGTCCCACTCACAATGGCTAAAACTTGTCTGTGAGAAAGAGATTGCTTTTAGAGAAAAAGTCGCCCATCCTCACTTGTCTATTATTTATGTCAGCCATTGTCAATGTATTATAAAAAAAAATCACTCATTCAGCACGCAACAGTATACCTACAAACCGTAAAATAACCAAGGTCATCAGACATAGCCTAGTTGAAGTGGCAATGGGCAGGCCACATAGCTCGCAGAACCGACCACTGTTAGGGCATTAATTGAAGAAATGCCCTCACAGTGACAAAGCTACATCAGCCTCCTCATGAATTAAGGACATAAAGGCGTGAAGTCGGTGGAAGCTCAAAGCTCAAAATTGTTCTTCCTAGATTTTTCTACAGTGAGACACTTAATTGGACCGTTAGTATTCCCAAGACATTCCAACAGTAGGGCATAACTCAACACTAGGCGGTAAAGTTCAAAGAACAAATAAGCAGGCGGCATGTGGCAGCTACGACTATCATCAAAGTTGCACGCCGTAGGCCCGGGGTCTACGAGGCCTACGAGCTACGGAACTACGAAGCTACGCCACTTGTTGTACCGTCTGCATACAAATTCATAGCACTTTCATTCATTATATGATAATAATAATAATAAATAAGTAAATATTCTTGAACATTTTCACACAACGCCCTCTAGTCTCATCGCAAAGCTTGTACTATGGGAATTAGATTACTGATAGAATACTTATATATATTTATGTATATACTTATAATACACAGAAACACCGAGATATCTAGAACAATAGTTTATGGTCTAAGCCGAGATGATTATTACATTTCATCTGTTAGCCTTCCAGCTTTCGAAGCTATATATTATACTAGTTAAAGTGAAAGTCAGGTGGTCACTCATTTAAAATTGATTATTCAAAGTAAAAGTTGTACATAGAATAAATTATGTAAGATCACTAAATTTTATGAAAGGTTTAATAAATATGAGACTCAATCTTGCCTTGTACATGACTTCATGAAAATCGAAAGCAAATGAAATGCACGATAAAGTAAATGACAGGAAAATATTAAAATTAAAATTCATTAGATAAAACAAGCATACGAAAATACTGAAATTTTATATTACAATAAGTACTTATGAACAATATTAATATTTGAAAGAAACTGTAGATAAGATACCTCGTTGATCAGATGAGATTTGCGAAAGGTAGAAAAGTTTCTCATGCCAAAACACAATAAGATAATCTGCTTACTTATTAATAAGTACCATTGTTATTCAGCATAAGTTCAGTGAAGCATTAATAAAAACTTTTCTGCGTACCCTCCTTACAAATTCCATAGGCGGCAAGTATTCGTCGCCTTTGCGCCGTAAAATGCATATTAGATAAACTTGTTTTGTTGTCGCTACGTGATTGGCTGAACGTGACCGAACCTCAATATTATATCAGTAATATTATACTATATTTAGCAATATTAACTGAAATACGGGCTCTATTATTTACAAATTATTGTTATTGTAATGGACACGTTCAGTTTTGGTGTTATTTTTCGGTCGGCAGTCGTAACGTAAGATTTCCCAAAATTTTTTTTCTGACGCGGGATGGTTTGAAAAATTGTCTTGCTAATTAATAAGTTTTATGCGGTATAAAGTGTTGTTCTGGACTTAGTTTTGTTATCGACGGTTGTAATTAATTACGGACTATACGAAATAAGCATTTTCGGTGTGTTTGGGCGCGGTCCCAAATATGGACGCTACCGGGGTCGATTCCAGGCCTCGGTCCAGGAGCAGTAGTATGAGTGAAGAAGAAATAGCTGTACAGGCAATTTTAGATGTTAACCAACAATGTGAAGAATTATTTGCTGTGAAGGAGACGCGGCCGCCGGCTCCGAAACGATTGAGGACCAACAATAATAGCGATGAAAAAGAATGTATTGATGATGATGGATTTACTCTTGTGCAGAGCAAGGCACAACGTGTTGCGGCTAGAAAGAATCGAGGACCAACAATTGTTCGAGGTACCAATGTTTTGAATAACAATAATAATTGCTTTGAAGTATGTGTCTCGTCATACCAGTTGCTGCCAAAACAAATCGGGTTGGCCATGCTATTGAAGGCTGAAGGAATTACCAATGCGACACAGATAAAATACAAGAGCCCTTACAGAGTGGTTATAACATTCGAAAAAAAAGAAGAAGCCGATAATTTAGTTTTGAATAAAACCTTTATGGATTCTGGATATAGGTGCTATATGACAAATGAGGTTGGCGTTACCTATGGTGTGGTGAAGTATTTGGAACTCGATGTAAAAGAAGAAGATTTGATGGAGTCATTGCAGTGCGAACAAAAAATAGTATCTGTAAAAAGGTTGAATAGAATGTCGGAGGAAGGTGAATGGGTCAGTAGCGAGACTGTACGCTTCGGTTTCAAGGGCTCTACTTTGCCTCCCTATGTGTTTGGATATGGTTGTAGGTTTAAGGTAAATCCTTACACTTTTCCGGTGACGCAGTGTGCATCTTGCTGGAAGTTTGGACATTTGACACGAACATGCCCGACCAAAAAGACTAGTTGTCCGAAATGTGGTGGACGCCATACAAACTGCGAGACGACGGATTATCGATGCATTAACTGTAAAGGCAAGCACATGGCCCTGAGTAAGTCTTGTCCTGTATTTTTGAAGGAAAGAGAAATTAGGTCCATTATGTGCCATGAAAATTGCACCTATAAACATGCGCTAGCGAAATATTTGCAGGAAAAAACATTTATTTTTAACGAACCCAAGAACCCGGCATCCTTCTTTAAGTTTGGCAAGGAATCTAATGAGATGACCCATGAACCTGCGAAGTCCGGAATCCGCATGTCCTACAGCCAAAGTGTTGGTGCGAAAGTGATGCAAAAAGAGTCTTCAGTGCCCCTGAGTAGAGATGCTTTGCATAATGATTTCGTAGATGTAAGTGATGATGACGAATCAAGCAGCAGCGAGGAAAATGTTCAAAAAGGGTTTTCGAGTGGACGGAAAAGGAACAATAGGAGGAATAAGAGGCATGGAAAAAAAACACGGCGGAATAATACTGATGCTTGTTCTCAAGGTCCATCTGCATCAAAGGCGGCGGCATCGGCTACGGCCACAGGTGAGGATGTACCATCTGGTAGTGAGCAAAAGAAGAAGTTTAGTTTTAGTCGGGTATTTACAAAAGCAAAAGACATTATATTTTCAGCCTCAAGTTTCGATGTGAAAGTCAGCCATGTGTTGAAATTACTTTTTGATGAATTAATGTCATTCATAGTACAGATGGTGAGCAGTGGAGATGTCTTTACTAAACTGTTAGGTCTGTTTCATCATGGATAACACCATCTCTAATGTAACTGCGGCCAGGGCATCAGGCTCTGTGGGTTCCGTTGAGCAATGTTTGAATATTGCGCAATGGAACTCGCAGAGTTTGATGCCCAAAAAACTTGATCTTGAACTACTGCTTTGTCAAGAAAAGATAGGTATTTGCTTACTTAGTGAAACATGGCTTGATACGGATACTGACTTGCGAATAAGTAACTATCGTGTTTTCAGGCAGGACAGAACTGATTCTTATGGAGGTGTAGCTATATTGGTTCACAAAACAATAAAAACTCAAATGTATTCCATACATGTTAACAATAGTGGCATAGAGCTTTTATGTGTAAGAATTTTGAATTGTAAATATTTAGAACATATTGTATCGGTCTACTGCCCTTCAAATGTAAGAACTTCACAATGCGATTGGGATGGTATATTTTCAAAATTTAAGGATAAATCAATTGTGGCGGGTGATTTTAATGGGCATCATTCTAATTGGTCATCTAAAATAGATTCCAGAGGGTTACAGTTACTGGATTCTTCTATAGAGCATAATTTTGTATCTCTAAACAGTGGAGAATTTACGAGGGTTAAATTAGTTAATGGTACTTTGCAAGAATCTGCGCCAGACATAACATTTGTTACATCTGATATTGCCATTTATTTTAAATGGTTAGTCACACGGGAGAACTTAGGCAGTGATCATTTAGTTATCAAGTATTCTCTTCAGTACCAGGGTTCACGTAGGTATATTAAGCGACGCAACTTTAAACTAGCTGATTGGCGTTTGTATCAGGAGATTTTGACGGAGAGCTTTAGCGAAGGTTTAGGCGATGCTGATATTCAATTGAGCTATGACTCATTCATAGAAAAGTTGAATAATGCAGCTCGACAAAGTATTCCTATGATTAAAAATTGTACTGATCCTCTTCAAACTTTTCAGCCAAAGCCCTACTGGTGTCCAGCGATATCTCATGCTATAGCTCAACGTCGGCTAGCACTTAAGGTGTTTAGGCGTAATCCCACACCCGCTAACCTTGATATCTTGAATGGTAAGATTGCTGAAGCGCAAAGAGTTCATAGGCGGGCCAAGGGAGCTAGTTGGCAACAGTTCTGTGAAAAGGTAGATGAAAATGTGTCTGCCTCTGATATGTGGCGCCGTATGCGCTGGATGAAAGGTTTACATAGGGATTATGCACATGCTCCTAAAGATAAGAAAGAAGAACTTTTACGTAGTTTAGCTCCAGATTCTGTGCAAACTTCACAACCTATTTTTTTCTCAAAAAATACTCTTTTAGATGAGGAGTTTTCTTTTCAAGAGCTTCAAAGTAGCTTAAAAAAAAAGGATACGGCCCCTGGAGACGATGATATAACATATTCTATGATTTATAATCTTCCTAAGGAGGGTAAGTTAATTTTGCTGAACATTTTTAATAAGATATTTAAGAGGTCTTTTATTCCTGAACAGTGGCGCAGTATTAAAATAGTTCCCATTCCCAAACCTAATTCAAACCCTAATGTAATGCCAAAATTGAGACCTATATCGTTAATATCTTGTATTTGTAAAATTTTTCATGCTATGATTTGTAAGCGCATTGAATGGTTTGTTGAAAAACATAACATTTTAGCCCCAGTCACGAGTGGATTCAGAAAAAGTCAATCCTGTATAGACTGTTTAGTTCGACTTCTTACAGACATTCAAATAGGGTTTTCTAAAAATGTGTCTACACTAGCAGTTTTTCTTGACGTAGAAAGTGCATATAACAATGTTTTGACGGACCAACTAGTTAGTTTGCTTGATAGTTTAAACATAGGGTCACTAACTTGTAAATATTTGTGGTCTTTTCTAAGTAGAAGATCGTTAAAAATTAAAGATGATAGTGATGATAGTGCCATAGTGAGATGGTCCGGTAGAGGTTTGGCACAAGGCGATCCTCTTTCCCCTCTCTTATTTAATATTGCTACTCATAAAATTTGCACAGGTTATGATAGCGTTAAAGTGTTGCAGTACGCTGATGACTTTGTTTTTTACGCCCAAAACAGAAGTGCGGAGTTAAATGAAACTGATCTTCAAGCAGCTTTAAATTCTGCTGTTAGTAAGCTGGAGGAATTAGGCCTAGAAGTGTCACCAACCAAAACTCATTGCTGTAGTTTTAGGAAAGGAAGGAAAATAGATAATATAACGCTTTCAATTAATAGTAACCATATTACAGCTGTAGCAAATATTAAGTATTTAGGAATCTGGTTGGATCGGTCTTTATTGTGGAACAAACACATAAATGAAATTCGCGAAAAGGTTATGAAAAAGATAGGACTGTTAAAAATTTTAGCTGGGGCGGCTTGGGGATTGCATCCTAAACATTTGCGTCGCCTGTATATCGCTTTAATACGTAGTAGAATGGACTATGGATGCTTTTTATATGATACCGCCGCGAAAACGCACCTGTTGAAGTTAGATAGGATACAAAATATTGCGATGAGAGTTATTGGTGGTTTTATACGAACTACACCCATACATGTTATGGAGTCAGAAGTGTGTCTGCAACCACTACAGCTTAGACGTCAATATCTCGCCACTAAATACTGTCTTAAAGCCCAGTCAGTTTCGAATAACATCACCGTCTCTTTATTTAAAAAACTACGTATTGTGCAACAGCAGAAGAAGTCTCTACTTATTTCAATTTTTGAGGAAACACATACAGAGACTTTAAGAACTTGTAGTCCCCTTACTATGTTTTCTTTGAATACTTGGGTATCTGCTATAAGATTAGATTTTATTGAAACTACGATAGAAGGGATAGATAAGGCGAAAAGAAATTGTGATAACACTTTACTCAAGTCCCTAAGCCTAGTTATGTTAAATGAGAAATATAGAGGTTGGCACAAACTTTTTACTGATGGGTCTAAAATAGATAAAGGTGCAGGCGCTGCTTTTTACGATCCCGTTTGCAATGTGAAAGAGATGTACAAAATTTGTTCTGATTATAACTCTATTATGTCAGTGGAACTCTTTGCAATCTCAGAGGCATTATCTTATGCGATTAGTTTAGATACGTGTAAAATAGTTATTTTGACAGATAGTCGAAGTGCGTTACAGCACATTGCTCGATGTGTGTCCGGTGCTCGGTGCGCATCCGTAGCGTATGGCATTCTAATGAAAGTGCTGTTCCTATTAAAGAACGGTAGAGATTTGAGATTGCAGTGGGTTCCTTCACATATTGACGTTAAGGGTAACGAGGAGGTCGATAGGTTGGCTAAGCAGGCTATTTCAGTTGGTATGGAAACGTACATTTTACCTGAATATACAGAAGTGTTAGTTAAGTATAAATATAAGATTTTTGAAAAATGGAAAAATTTGTATATAAATATTTCGGAATCAAAAGGAATTTGGTATAGAATTGTACAGTGTGAACCTTCTCGTATACCTTGGTTTGTAAATAGTAGACTTAAGAGATGTTTGCTTGTAACAGCTCACCGGCTGCGCTCAGGGCACATCCCTCTGGCTAAGTTTAACCACCTTATGAACGTTTCGGATTCTCCCAATTGTCCCACTTGTGGAGTTATAGAAGACGTTCACCATCTTCTGGAGGAATGTGTGCGGAGCCAGTCTCTGAGATCTCACATGTGTAGCCGCTTTAATTTGAATATGTTAGATGTTGGTGCATTTATAAGTGTACTTTCGGTCCCACTGTGCGATGCAGCTAGGGCTCTTTTTACACTAGTGTATGACATTGTTAAGTAGTAGATAGTAATTATATTGTAAGCTATAACAGGGCTGACATAGTCGCTAAGCGACTCAAAGTCCTTCCAAAACATAAGATTTAAAAAAAAAAAAAAAAAAGATTTCCCGGTTACGTGTTTTTTTGAATCAAAAAGGTTGGAGGTTTTCATACATTTATTATGTATGCCTTTTTTCGGAGTGTTTTGAAAGTATTTATGCATACTAGGCGAGGAAATAAGCTGCCAGCTGCCTGAATAAGTTTGACTATTCAGTCGCTCCGATTACTTATACATATTTATTACTTACTTATTGACTTATGCCGTCGTGATTGAGTACATATTTGTATACATTACCTATTTATATATTGATGGACCACTTTGCTAGATTGAAGCCAATTTATACTCTACAGTACACAGTTCAGTACAAAACTCATATTAATTCCAATTCCGATTGACTCGCGTGTAAACACATGCTTATTACAAATCGATGTACTATCGCTTCATTTTCGTAGTTACACTACAAGCGACTACTAAATTGGTAACATCAGACGCGATTTGAGGCCGATTATTTGACAAAATTATCTTTAGAAAAAAAAGCTGGACAAGTATCAGTAGCCCGATGATATTTTTTTCTTTAAATAAATTTTAACGGACATTTTAACACAATTATGATTTAGTTCGATGATCGGACTGATCGTCTCAGTAGTCCGGTATTACAGATTATTAATCGAGTGAGCGAAGCGAACGAGATCTTAGTGACAACTAGGACAAAAATGCTTTGTATGTTTGTTCTTCGAGATCTTTTAAACCGCTTATCCGATCTTTACAGAATTTGGGAGGTATACGGATAGTACTCTTAAATTTTACTGGTTTATTAAATGAAGTAAATCGGTCAAGGGGTCGTGGAGTTATGAGGGTCCAAAGGGAGTAAAAAAAAAGTCGTCCAATAATATCAAGTGGGGTGTCATATGATAGGGTTTTGTTTAGACATTCTAAAACCGTTTTTATTTTGATTCTAGGTGTAATAGTTTTTGAGTTGTTGTAAAAATTATAAAATTACCCAGTATAACGTGAGCTACCATTTCTTGGAGTTTCAATGATTTTGTAGTTCAAGTAAGACTGGTACTTAGCTAGACGGCGATTTCGAAGCGATTTGCAAAGTTTGTGACAACCATTGTTTAGGTTTTATTAACCTCCGACCATCACGAGATCTCAGTTCGGGGCGAACTACTAGTTGAATTACTAGCAAAGCAAGCTCGTATGAGTTAGTGACCAACTCTGGTGACAGAGTTTTTAGGCCCCCTTAAGGCCTCGTCGTGGCTTAACAACTGCTAAAGCCGGGACCGATAGTTTAACGTGCTTTCAGAAGCACGGAAAATTTAATTACTGAAACACCTTGTATCAGTAGTCTAATTATCTTGTAGCGGTGTAATTCTGAATGTGATTTCCTGCCACTTAGAGTTTCCGAAACATTCTTGGTTTGTGTAAATATGACGTCATGATTTTAGAGCATGATTTAATATTTTAAAGTTATACTTCTAATGCGACTTCCAACAACGTTGCGTTACGCGGTTGACATAGTCTAATACGTTAATACGCTACAAATGCTACAATCAAATATAGATGGCAGTGTTCAGCAATTCAGCATTTGACCGCCTGTGTTTTTGAAGATAAATGACTTACAACTGACAGCGGGGGGAATAGAAAGAGACTATAATACTCTACAATCAAAATATAATAGATGGCAGTGTTCATGCAACTTTTTACTTTTTATTTTGAAGTGAAAATTTAGTACTGCATATTGGTTAAGTAAGTACATAAAAATGAATACTAAATTAGTTTCACATTAAACACAGAGCGACAGTGAATGCGTGGCACTCGAAGTATAACTTCTCCCGCGCGTAGGGACTGGACTGCACGCACAGGTTTTTTTATTTTTTATTTTGCTCTACTTTCAAAACAATCTATCAGCCTGGACCAACTTTCAAAATACCTTTAGTCGTGGGTAATTAGTTGCGACTAAAAGTCGCGTCTTACGTAATCAAAGGGTTAACAGATTTATTGTAGTGGTTATTGTAGTGGTAGTCCTTTGATACGTCACATGTCAAGGGCGCTGTTAGTAAATTGGTCTTTTCAGTTTCACGCGTTGAATTGCATGCAATTTGTTTGGTCGTCAATCGCGTTATTGTTAAGCCTGTTACGTAAGCAGGAAATGGTGGAATGTTTTGATATCGAAGCTTTGAAATGTGATGGAATTTATTAGTTTAGTTACACTAACTTTAGTAGCGTAGCTTTCCACTAATTTTACATGTGATAGACAACATCGAGATAGATAGATATCCTTGGACTTTACAACGCCTTCTAGTCCCAAACTAAATAGATTGCTGACAGAATACTTGTATACCTTTTTTTTGTAAATACATATTTATGATACATAGCAACACCAAGACATGGAACAAACATGTTTGCTATACACAAATGTTTGCTCTCGGTGAAGATCGAACCCACGACCCACAGCACGGAAGGCAGAGTTTATACTAACTGAGCTGTGACGCCTGTCAACATAGAGCGTAGGCATTCCTCATAACTTTTTTTATACTGATGATTCACCTGATATCAAGTGGCCTATATCGATGGATTGTATTTAACTATGCTAGCTAGGTGAAAGTATAGTTTATAAGTGGGAATAACTAAGTCAATAATAATTATATAATAATAGGCATTCACATCTATTGAAGATGATTTATTCAGCGTCAGGAGGCAACTTATGCCTACACTTAACGACACACTGTAGTGCCTGGGACAATGGGATGCGGCTGACTAGGCTGAGAGGATGGTATTGGTGCTGGGCAAGCCTACTCCATCTAAACTAAATCAAATTCCATATTAAAACAAGAGTTGATTACAAGAATATTGCAATTATAGTAGGTGCCAAATAACACCGCAATACAGGTCATTCACCTATCTCCACCACGATGTCGCCAAATTCAATTGATGTATGGTAAACAAACAGTACTACGAGATTCTCGAGCGATTACCGTCTTAGCGACAGGTTTGGAAAGCGACAGAATTAGCCATTCATAAATTGAATTTTGCGACATCGTGGTGAAGGTGGGAGAATGACCTGTATTGCGGTGTTATTTGGCACCTACTATAGTCACCAAGGTCGCTGTTATCAGCAGCCTGTATACGAGCCACTTTCCACTGCCACTACCTGCAGGGCGTTCAACAATACATTCTATAAGAGTCACTCACGTGTAGGTAGGTACCCAGTAGCATGCTTGCTACTTCTAAAAAAGCAAGCAAGCTCTTGAGTTAGTGGATAACTCGGGTGACGGAGTTTTAAGGCCGCCTTAAGGCCTCCGTCGTGGCTTAACGACAGCTAGAGCCGGGACTGACAGTTTAACGTGCCCTTCGAAGCACGGAAGCGCTCAGATGTAAATGCCACTAACGGTCACCCATCTAAATATGGACCGCACAAAACGTTCAGTGAAGATTGGCTAAGCAAGGTACGCCACGAGCGCTTCGAAACTTGCTACTTCTGAAATGTATTAATGTTGTTTGACACTAGTGACTGTGGCTTACGTATTCTGTAGGCCTAGGATGCGCAATATGCGCATGCGAGATATTTGTCATGTCGTTCTGTCAAAATATAAGCAAAACGCGCCTTCTTATTGTACACTTTTGACACTTCTTAGTCGTCGTACCTCTCTGAGGACGAGTTAATAGTCACGCAGAAATGTCAAAAGTTGAAGATTCAAAGTCGCGGTTTCTCGACAACATTACCACAGATAATGCGTTCATAAACTGGTGCAAAATGCTTACATTTTGACAGAACAACATGACAAATATCTCGCGTGCGCATCCTAGGGCCTACTGGAAATCGTACGATCGTTTTTCACGAGCATTATTAAATATCCATAATAAATTTAAGTATTAACATAATTAGTAAAAAGTACCTACCCTAAGTAAGAACTAGCTAAGTAGTAGATAAGGAAAAATGTTTATAAATTTAGTGCATGCCCAAAGGTATGTAACTACCCAAAATTAATGTTCAAATTCAAATCGTTTATTGCACTTATGTTGTTATAAAGATGTTGTACAAAAGTAGTGTAGCAAACATAAACCCTGTTAGGGCACAGCAATTTGTTGAGGTGTAGGTACATAGGCACTAGGTGGCATATTTAGATTAATAATTACCTACCTAACTTTAAGCGCCCAAAACATTTGCGATACCTGGAAAAGGTGAATAAGTTGAAAAGTGCCTCCTACAGTTAAGACCAAATTGTAACACTTATTTATGCAAATAAACATCTTGTATCTTGTATCCTCGAAAGATACGAGGATATAAGACTGAAAACTGAAGAAGCTTCGTTAAAAAACCTTGAGAAATGTTTTAAACTGGTAAAAACGAACCTTCTCCGCCATTTATGGCGGAGAAGGTTAAATTGGCTCGTTTTAACGAGCCAATTTCGTTCGCGTACCTCATCTAATCACGAAATAACCAACTCACTTATCTTTTTTATCACTACACTCAAACCAGTTACCACGAACAACAATATTTGTTTTTGTTCTTGTACCTTCGTAGCTATAATCAACTAATACAACTACATTTTAATAAAAAACTTCATGTTAAATCATGGTTTGGTTAAAATTATCGTGAATAACGTCGACAGAACTAAAATGAATAAGTAAAACTAAACAGCTGAGTGGTAGGTCATTCCTTATCAGATATGATAACAATTAAAGCGAACGGCAAATATTGACTTGATAAGACGGTTTAGAGATTTTTGTGAGAAAGTGTCACGAATACTTTGAGAATGTTACGAGACAAATTTATACCTTTCTTCAGACAAATACCAAACAACGCTTTAGAAGAATGAAGGTTGGTTTTCTAAGCATCTACGCTCGTTCTATGTCTAACATAAACGAGCCCACTATGCAAATGAGTGGGCTCGATAGGAATTTTTTTCCCATCTGGCCCACTCGTGGGCCGGCCGGTGGGCTCGATGGGAATAACCCATATAAACGGGTATCTAACTTTTTTCTGTAGGTATTTCATTCAATTCATAACCTCCATCGCCTTCTTTTGTTTTTCAGTAACCATAGACTATAATATTATGAAATCTTCTGAAAGTTTATATAAAAAGAAAAAAAATTGGAGCATATTATAAGAGTATATTAGTTTTTAGTAATTTAACAGAATATAACGAAACTTTTTTGTTATTTTTCATACTCAACTTTTATGTACTGATTTGGACCAGTGGAGCTATTTATAAATTGTTTGCAACGGTTTGTAGATAGCTCAACTGTTTCAGGTGTATTTTGTAAATATTGTAAATACTGCATTATTTGTAATTTTCTTTGTGAATAAATCCTTACTTTTATTCTGTATTCTATGAAATTATTTTATTGTATTATTTTATTTTATTGTAATCCTTTAATTTTCACTAAATAATGGTGATAATAATGATAAACGCACATAAAAATAAAGCCTGTTTTTGTTACCAAGATTGCATTTTATGGTATTTTTACAACCAGCATATAATTATAATTGTTAATTCGCAACCGTTTGAAGACATAAAATTCAACGCATCTCTTTTGTCTTTGAGACAGTCGAGTGCATAAATATCTTAACGTTTAATTGGGAACTTTTTTACGCTGCCAAGGTGGTACGACACCTTTCCAATATCAGCGGAGAGCTAATGTAGTAGATGCCTCCGGAGCCCACTCATTTGCATAGTGGGCTCGATCGGAATTTTTTCTCATCCGGCCCACCAGTGGACCGCCCGGTGGGCTCGATGGGAATAACCCGATATTTTTGTTCGAAACACTGACATATCGGTATATCGGTATGGAGCAAACGCTTTACTACGACTTACTGACTTCCTCTTGATGTTAATTTAAAAATACAGTCCCATTGTTCATTTTAACCAGATCGAACAAAATTCTTCTCATACCTATACGACGTATAGGGATGTTATCTTATAAATATATTAAACTCTTATGAAGCTGACTGACAATCAACACACAGCCTAAACTATAAGTCCTAGAGGTATGATATTGGGAGAGTAGTATCCTTACATCAGAAGAGTCACACTCTAAAGGGTCTATAACGCGAGAAACGCCGCGTGCGACGGCTAGTTTAATCTAAAACTGCACGCGTTTGCTTTAGGCTGATGCACAATCGAACGTTTCAATATTTTTCGATAGCTGATCGAACGAGATCGAACGATCTCTACATTCTATAAGCGCTCGAAAAAGTTAAATAATCTTTGCAAGCGACTGTACCTGCCGATATAAATACAAGCGATATACGAAAGCAATAAAATGCGGGGTATGGAGACGCGTCTTCAGCGCCGAAATTGCGCGGATTCCGGAACTTCCTGAATTTTACTGTGTCCCGGATTCCGCGCAACGTGCGGTCCCTTCCGCGCCTTGGGCACACGTCTCTTCAAAAATAGCAAAATAATCGCTTTTGTTACGATTAAATTTCTAATTTTTTTTATTTCATTTGTCGCACAATTTTAGTCTGTGACATAATTAGCGTAATTTGGAACGCATCGTTTCTGAAGCGGTTGCCAACTCGGCCACCCCTAATTTTGCTATTTTGCCTCGATTTTCTTTATAGAGGACACCGAGCTATTTCCTATTAGTAGAACTGAATGGTTTTGCTATCATTTTTGACTAAATTCAGTCATCCTTTCGGTCCATATTGTTCTTTAATTCGATACAGTTTTTTTTTGCTAGTTTTGCCAAAAAGTGGCATATTTTCCGCTGAATTTGGAGTTTTGTCGCTGCAGCGGGCCACACTATTTCATTGAAGATTGTACTTATTGATTTTGTCAAAGCAATCTCCATCTTCCTTTTTACGAGGAATTTTACCTGGAAAGCTGCTATCGCAGCTAGTGTTTATTTAATTCAATTGTGGTAAGTTCGTTGTGAAAAGTTCGGCCGATTTTATTGTTGATCTCGCACAGTGCCTTGATTAAGTGAAATTCCTCAGATTGGCATAAACAACCCGGTGCCCATTTCCCACGCCACGCGGTATGGCGTATCGTTGCAGCACGCGGCCTCCTAAATACTTATCAAGCCCTCTGGACTAAACCCCAGGTATGCATTTTGCTAGCAGCATCAGCTAACCCTACTTTTTACAAAATATAAAAATAATTTATTTCAAAATTCTTCTAATTTAGTCAATTTTCCTTTTAAATCTTTATAACTCCACATCCAAAAGTTGCCCCTAAATGTACTTTACCTAGAGGAGAAGTATCAGCCTAAACCGTTCAGTGAAACTTCATTTTTCTTCATAAAACATATTTTTTACCCCGTCCTTAGGAACGGTTATAATACATTTTCAATATTAGTCTGTAATTGGAGTATTTTCTCTCAATTGCAGGGGGATTTTGCCTTCCTACATACCTGCTGGATTTTGCCTTCCTACATACCTGCTGGATTTTGCTTTCCTACATACCTGCTGGATTTTGCCTTCCTACATACTACTGGACTTTGTCTTCCTACATACTGGATTTTATTTCCTACATACTACGTGGATTAGTTTTCACAATTTTCACCCTTTACTACTGCAACCGGGCGGCTCTGCTCACGGTCCAGCCGGAACGTTTAGAGCGAGCATTTCAAGCCTGGACACATACTTCAAACCCCTGCTCTGTTACCACGGACGGTGGTGGCTCTTGGCCGGTAAACTTAGATAGTTGTTCACCGATGACGCCCAGGCTGCTTTTGTAGTCGGAGGACAGGCGCTTCTGTGTCCTGTGTCGGTGACATCTCCATTGTTAGGTAGGGAAGATTTAAACTCTTATTATTACCGTAGCTACGCCTACGGTTGGCGCCCACATATATATTACCTACATAAAACACACCGTTGACTTCAACTTTAATTTATTAAATCTAATTTGCAATTCATCTCGAGACCTCACTATACCCATCTCTTAAGACTAGTTAAGCCGTAGCACTATTTCTTTTAACTTACTCTAAATTTGTATAATTTGGTTAATCTGATAAAAAGGTTAGGAAAATAAACACAAGTCAGAACGTTGTTTACTTTTTTATTCCAACCTCCCATTAGGGATTTTGTCAGGTTACAGTGACACCCAACGTGTGGGGCTTTTCTCGAGATGGTTGTCATGTCGTTTTAGCTGTGACAAAAATTGCATTTTTTACCCGAATGATATTGTGTGTTTTACATAAATATTACTATTTGAATAAGACGTTCCTACCTTACTTTACCGTGTTACATGTGTGCAATTGCAGTTTATTTTTATAATTGGACGATTATTTTATTTTAAGAAATTGTTTACAAAACATTTTATCTTTTGTAAACTTGAGGTGATTTGCAAAATTGGTGTCATAGTTTATTCAAAGTTACCTAAACAACTTTTAAAATAGCTCTACTACACAACTCACAACTTTTTAACACAAAATACACACAAAATTTTTTTGGTACAGTCGGCCACAAAAGTTACTTTTCATCAAAAATATTTTTAAATTTTTTTTTGCGTTTCCATCCATCATGGAGGAATACCCAATTGCGTTTCAAGCGTTACATAAGGATGAGCTGATTCACGAGGTCCGAATTAGGGATGCTGTGCCAGCCGCCGATGTTTCTGCTTTAAGACTTCAAATAAGAACTTTAGCAAAGGAAGTGCCCTCAGACTCAATCGTTTCGTTTGAAGGGAAGGTGTCTGACGAGTTATTAACACTTGAACAAAAGCTTGCGGAGCTTTCAGAACTTTCGAAAGCTTCGGTTAGGCCAAATCTAAAAAACTTAACTCGCATTCAAGCGCTAGCGCATCACTTGTTCCACCGCCTTACGCGTTTAAAACCTGTAACGGAAGCCGATCTGTCCACTCATTCAGAGTTGACGAGTAGTTTAAACAAAATTTTACGAAAACTTGACGATATGTTTGCGGTATTTAAAACCAGTACCGATGTCTACGAAGACTCAACCCCAACTGTTTCTCCCGCTTCTGCGACCCCAATCAAAAGGTATCAGATGGTTTCGTCATTAAATCTAAAATACAATGGTTCATCATGTATACGTGTGTTCTTACAACGGTTGGATGAGTTGTGTGCCTCACGTGGCATATCTGAACAGCTGTTGTTAACGTCTGCAGCGGAATTGTTTGAAGGAGATGTATTATGTTGGTACCGTAGCATACGCTCTGAAGTGACCAGTTGGTCGGAGCTCAAGCAAAGCTTACTGGACGAATACCTACCTTATGACTTTGACCGCCGTCTCATGCAAGAAATTCGTTCGCGTACGCAGGGTCCTAACGAGAACATTGTTGCTTACGTTGCCGTTATGCTGAATTATTTTAGCCGCCTTTCATATGAAGTGTCGGAGAAGGAAAAGTTTGACATCGTTTTCCAAAATATTAGACCTGAGTACTCTGTCCCGCTGTGTACTACCGTTATCACGTCGCTTAAACAACTAAAGGAGTTGTGTAGGATGTTGGAGTGTGGGAAAAACCGTGCGCAGACTTTTGTCGAGCCCCCTAAACCATCCAATGGATGCTTAGCACCTGACTTATCGTGCAAATCTGCTAAGCCCAAGGTCCATGCCGTGGCTTCCGCTGAAGTTAAGTTTTGTGCTCGTTGCCGTGTTGATTCTCATAACCTCTCCGAATGTACGTCCACCGCCATTGTTTGTTTCCGTTGCGGTAAGCAAGGTTTTACAGCGTTTAAGTGTCCAGTTTGTAAACCTCCCTCACCGATTTCACCTCAAGCAAAATCTAAAATTACAAAAACTAATTGATCCGAACCCTCGAGATAATTCTGCTAATTTTGATAAAGCCGATTGGCAAAATTATTTAAAACAATTACAATTTTTCTTTTCTTCGTATGGAAGTGTCTCGACGGTTCGTAATTCTCATGATAATCGTCCTTTTCTTCGTGTTGAGGTTCTTAACCACACTTTGCGTGGTCTATTGGATTCTGGTGCTACCATATCCATTCTGGGAACCGATGCATGTAATTTGTTATTGAAGGCGGGAGCTACCCTTCATCGCAGTGATGATCTTACCCACATTGTTTCTGCGACGAATTCCCGTGCTCCAGTTGTAGGTTTTTTTATGATGCCAATCACATTTGATAATCTTACCCGTATTATTAAACTGTATGTGGTGCCAGACGTATCCCCATCCCTTGTTTTAGGTGTAGATTTTTGGAGAGCGTTTGATCTTGCTCCGAGAATCTTCAATAATAAAGATTTTTTTATTAATGTTTTGGATACTAATGTCGTATCTGAAATTCGTTTCTTACAACCGTTTGATCAGTTACCTACTGATCAACGTCTTACTGCAGAGAAGATGGTAGAACGATTTGAGTCTATATCTTTTAAAAAGAAAGGTTTGGGTCGTACGCCTCTTCTTACTCACACCATTGATACTGGCGATTCCCCGCCGATCAAACAGCGTTATTACCCGATGTCTCCCGAAAGGATAAAGGAGTTGAACAGGCAGTTAGAAGAGATGCTTGAACAGGACGTGGTCGAGCCTAGTAGTAGCGCTTGGAACAACCCTACCCTGTTCACTCCCAAGTCAAACGGTGAGCTCCGCTTTTGTATCGACAGTCGCAAGTTGAACTCTGTGAGCAAGCATGATGCGTATCCCCTACCTTATATTTCTCGAATCCTTGATCAACTTAGGGACGCAAAGTTCTTGAGTTCTATCGATCTCAAGAGCTCTTTTTGGCAGATTCCATTGGATCCTTCCTCGCGCGAGAAGACTGCATTTACCGTACCTGGGCGTGGTCTGTTTCAGTTTAAGGTAATGTGTTTCGGTTTGACGTCAGCGCCCGCTACGCAGCAGAGACTCATGGATAAGTTGTTCGGTCCCGAGTTTGGTGATAGGGTTTTCGTATATTTAGACGATATCATTATCGTTAGTAGCGATTTTGATGAGCACATTTCGTTGCTGTCTCGAGTTTTGGAACGCTTAACTTTTGCTAATTTAACTATTAATTTATCGAAGTGTCATTTTTTTCGTAGGGAGTTGAAGTACCTCGGTTATGTAGTTGACGAACGAGGACTTCGTACAGATCCTGATAAGGTTCAAGCTATTGTCGACTTCCCGACGCCTTCTACCCGGAAAGAAGTCAAAATGTTCCTGGGAACCGCGTCGTACTATCGTCGGTTCATACGGGACTTCAGTTCTATTGCGGCTCCACTGAATGCACTCACTTCCACTCGGAAGAATGCTCCTCCGTTCCTTTGGACTCAAGAGGCTGAGCAGTCGTTTACCGAGTTGAAAGCAGCTTTAGTGTCGGCTCCGATTTTGGCTTGCCCAGATTTTTCTAGGCCTTTTTCTGTTCATTGCGATGCTTCTGGCTACGGGATTGGGGGAACCTTAACTCAAGTTCTTGAAGACGGTTTAGAACACCCCATCGCGTTTGCTAGTCGGTCATTGAATAGGGCTGAACGAAATTATTCGGCTACCGAGAGAGAAGCGCTCGCAGTAGTTTTTTCCGTTGAACATTTTCGCCCATATTTAGAAGGAGGTCTTCAATTTAAAATTATTACCGATCATTCCAGTCTTAAATGGTTCTTTAATTTGTCAAATCCTACCGGACGTCTCGCTAGGTGGGGTTGTCGCTTGTCGCCGTATGACTTCGTCATTGAACATCGCAAGGGCAAGGATAACGTGGTTCCTGATGCGCTTTCGCGTGCAGTTCCCATTCTCGTCGTTGATCCTCCTACTGACTCCGTTCCCCGCGACTTTTGGTTTGACCGATTATTGGCCAAGTGTTCTAGATCTTCTAAAGCTTGTCCAAATTATTCTATTATTGACGGTAAGTTGTGTAGATATTCCAAAAATAAATTTGGTTTGTCAAGTGAGTTTGACTGGAAGGAAGTTGTTCCTTCACACAAGCGTTCCGAAATTCTTGAGTTTTGTCATTGTAGGGATACGGCACCACATTTCGGTATTTTTAAAACTTTTAAGCAAGTTTCCTTGCGTTATTTTTGGCCGAAGATGTATCAGGACGTGATTAACTTTGTTAATGCGTGCGATACTTGTTCGGCTTATAAGCATTCTCAGGAGCCACCCAAAGGTCTCATGGGAGACCCTAAGGTTTGCTCTCGTCCTTTTGAAACCATAAGCATTGATCTGGTCGGGCCGTTACCGCGATCTAGGTCAGGTTTCACCTTTTTGTTCGTAGTAGTCTGTTGTTTCTCCAAATATTGCTTGTTGTTTCCCCTTCGGAGAGCAGTTGGCAAGTCTATTGCCCAATGTTTGGAGTCTGTGTTTCTGACCCATGGTGTACCGCGCACAGTGGTTGCGGACAATGGCACGCAATTCACTGGTAGTGAGCTTAAATCCATGTTTCAGAAGTACGATATTCCCCAAATACATTTTACCCCTCGTTATTGTCCACAGGTCAATACCGTCGAAAGATATAATAAGACGATTATTGTTGCAATCTCCATTCTTGTTAAGAATGACCATCGCTCGTGGGATACCACTTTATCTAAAGTTCAGTTCGCTTTGAATACCGCTGTCAATGAAACTACACGGTTTACCCCCTTTTCCCTTGTTCACGGTCGTGAAGCCATCCCTAGTGGGAAATTTTATGGTTCGGCTCGCGCGGCTCAAGGAGATCTTGTTTGTGCTTCGCGCGAAGACTACGTTTCTAAATTAGGTGTTCTACGCGATATTTTTGGGAAGGTAGAAGAAGCTATCGCTAAGGCTCACTTTAAAAGCGCCGTTTATTATGATAAGGGCCGTCGCGCATGTGAGTACAATGTCGGTGACATTGTCTGGAAGAAGACCTTTCCTCAAAGTGATGCCAGCAAATTCTTTATGGCCAAACTTGCTCCTAAATATGAAAAGTGTCGTGTAGTTGTTAAGCGTTCGCCGTTGGTGTACGAGTTGGAAAGTTGCAGCACTGGCAAGCACTTGGGTGCTTGGCACGTGCAGTATCTGAAGGGCGATGGTTCGGATGGCGTTTTACCTCCAGACCAAACTTAGTTTGGTTATATTTTTTGTTTTTCTCTTTTATTTTTAGTGGGCCTTTAGTGGGTTCGATTTTTGAAGTTGTCTGTTTTTTCCTCAGCCATGGACTGAGCCCCATGGTTGAGTAAATGTTTTAGTAAATTTTTTCCTCAACTGTGATTGGTCCCCACGGTTGAGTAAATTTTTGTTGTAAGTTTCACCTTATTTTTGTAACTTGTTTGTTTTCTCTTTTTCACTGTGGTCTGGTCAACCATTGCCGACGCCCGGACGGGAGAGGTTATACTTGGTTTGGAACATCAGGTCCTGGCAGATGGATACATTTTTTTGGTTTAGATTGCTTTGAAAGAAAGATTGCCGACGCCCGGACGGGAGAGGTTTTACTTGGTATGTTTTATCAGGTCCTGGCAGATGGATACATTTCTGGTTTGGTTTGCTTAGAAGAAAGTTACCCCATGCATATCATTTGGTATGTGTTGGCCGAAGCTCGGACAGGAGAGTTTTTTTTTGGTTTGTATCATCAGGTTCCTAGCGGTTGGATACATTTTTATGGATTGGATTGCTTTGTCAGATAGGTTATAAACTAATTCTAGTTATTTTGTATCATATTGTATATTTTGGTAAACTTAGTTACTTTGTAAATTTTTGTTCGTCTTCAGTTTATGTTGTCGACTGTACCTTTATGCTTGACCTACATAATTTTATGGTTTGACTTTTCGGTCTTGGGCTTTTCAAGCAAAGAAAAGCAAAGAGGAGCGGTGGAAGTAACTCCTTCACAAAAATAAGCCTATGCTAGGGCGGTTCTTTGGAAACCCTTACAAAAAGCCTTATTCCAAATGCTTGTCAAAATTTTGTTTGTTTTTTTTTGTTGTACAGTTTGTGTTCCAGTGTTCGAGTGCTGCGCGCTAATAGCGAAGTATCTCCCATAGCTGTGTTGTTTGTTCAGTTTGTGTTCCAGTGTTCGAGTGCGACGCGCTGATAGCGAAGTATCTCACATAGCTGTGTTGTTATGTTGTACATTACCTACCTACTACTTACCTACCTTTTTCCTAGGTGCTTTCTGTACCTAATATTAATATTAAATTGTGGTATTTTTGTACTTTAGGGTTTAATCCCCGGTATTATATTTTTGCAATAAGTAGTATTTACGTACTATTTACTTTTCATTTTATAAGCATGTTAGATGTTGAATTTCTGACTTGTTGTTTTTGGATTTGAGTAATTTCAGATTTTTTATTTTTTTTCTCTCAAGCACTCCGTTCCATGCTGTAAAAGCTGGAGGACCAGCTTGAATTTTGCGGTTTTGGTCGCAAAATTCCTCTAAGTGGGGGGGTCATTGTTACGATTAAATTTCTAATTTTTTTTATTTCATTTGTCGCACAATTTTAGTCTGTGACATAATTAGCGTAATTTGGAACGCATCGTTTCTGAAGCGGTTGCCAACTCGGCCACCCCTAATTTTGCTATTTTGCCTCGATTTTCTTTATAGAGGACACCGAGCTATTTCCTATTAGTAGAACTGAATGGTTTTGCTATCATTTTTGACTAAATTCAGTCATCCTTTCGGTCCATATTGTTCTTTAATTCGATACAGTTTTTTTTTGCTAGTTTTGCCAAAAAGTGGCATATTTTCCGCTGAATTTGGAGTTTTGTCGCTGCAGCGGGCCACACTATTTCATTGAAGATTGTACTTATTGATTTTGTCAAAGCAATCTCCATCTTCCTTTTTACGAGGAATTTTACCTGGAAAGCTGCTATCGCAGCTAGTGTTTATTTAATTCAATTGTGGTAAGTTCGTTGTGAAAAGTTCGGCCGATTTTATTGTTGATCTCGCACAGTGCCTTGATTAAGTGAAATTCCTCAGATTGGCATAAACAACCCGGTGCCCATTTCCCACGCCACGCGGTATGGCGTATCGTTGCAGCACGCGGCCTCCTAAATACTTATCAAGCCCTCTGGACTAAACCCCAGGTATGCATTTTGCTAGCAGCATCAGCTAACCCTACTTTTTACAAAATATAAAAATAATTTATTTCAAAATTCTTCTAATTTAGTCAATTTTCCTTTTAAATCTTTATAACTCCACATCCAAAAGTTGCCCCTAAATGTACTTTACCTAGAGGAGAAGTATCAGCCTAAACCGTTCAGTGAAACTTCATTTTTCTTCATAAAACATATTTTTTACCCCGTCCTTAGGAACGGTTATAATACATTTTCAATATTAGTCTGTAATTGGAGTATTTTCTCTCAATTGCAGGGGGATTTTGCCTTCCTACATACCTGCTGGATTTTGCCTTCCTACATACCTGCTGGATTTTGCTTTCCTACATACCTGCTGGATTTTGCCTTCCTACATACTACTGGACTTTGTCTTCCTACATACTGGATTTTATTTCCTACATACTACGTGGATTAGTTTTCACAATTTTCACCCTTTACTACTGCAACCGGGCGGCTCTGCTCACGGTCCAGCCGGAACGTTTAGAGCGAGCATTTCAAGCCTGGACACATACTTCAAACCCCTGCTCTGTTACCACGGACGGTGGTGGCTCTTGGCCGGTAAACTTAGATAGTTGTTCACCGATGACGCCCAGGCTGCTTTTGTAGTCGGAGGACAGGCGCTTCTGTGTCCTGTGTCGGTGACATCTCCATTGTTAGGTAGGGAAGATTTAAACTCTTATTATTACCGTAGCTACGCCTACGGTTGGCGCCCACATATATATTACCTACATAAAACACACCGTTGACTTCAACTTTAATTTATTAAATCTAATTTGCAATTCATCTCGAGACCTCACTATACCCATCTCTTAAGACTAGTTAAGCCGTAGCACTATTTCTTTTAACTTACTCTAAATTTGTATAATTTGGTTAATCTGATAAAAAGGTTAGGAAAATAAACACAAGTCAGAACGTTGTTTACTTTTTTATTCCAACCTCCCATTAGGGATTTTGTCAGGTTACACTTTCCAAACGTTAATTATTTAATTGTTGTTTTTTAGACTTTTTGCCCGGAAAAGATCACTATTGAGCGATAAGGCCGCACACCGGTTTTGTTTTTATTTCATATGTTTCAGTGTTTTTATGTACAATGAAGCGTTTCTTATTCGTTCATTCTTTCTTTTAGACCAGAGATTTGTCTCACTTCATCCACAATTTGAAAGTTTTGATATTTTCAGCTTACGGTATATAAATAAGAAATAGTCCGCTTTTAGAAGCAAAAAATAGGCACACTAAACTAATTAGTCTTCTAAAAACCCAAGCCTTCATCTGAAGCTGAGCCAAGTACCTTAGCAGTCACGTGACTAATGATCGTCCGTATCTGGCGCCGAGTCGCAAGAAACAGCAAGAGCTACTGTCTCCTTGTTACAAATAGGTACGATCTAGGTATGACCTATTTGTTAGGACATCTTAAACCTAGATAAATGGCTAAGAAACGGACTAAGCAAGGATTTGATACCGCAAGAGTCTTAATTGGGGAAGCGAAGCGAAATAATTATTTACTATTACATATTATCGATGTCACATGTGTAAATAACTTATAACCACCTCTCAACTCTTATCAAAATTCTTATCACCGTCTTGTTTGTTTGTTTGTTTGTATATCTGAGAGGCGGTTAGGAGTGCACCCCTACACTATTATAAGGATACTATACCCTCCAAATTTCATACCTCTAGGACTTATAGTTTAGGCTGTGCGTTTATTGTCAGTCAGCTTCAAAAGAGTTTTATATATTTAGAAGATATACTTATAGTGTAAGTGTAGGTAGATACCTAGGTACTAAGAAGGTACTAAATTATATTTTGTGTGGTTAGATCGTGACTATAAATGCGAAGTCGCGAATGCTCTTGCTCAAAGTCGCGTACGTTTGCAAGGAATTCCAATATTGCCAATATCTTCGCAATAAACGCGTGATTTGGTATAGCAGATAGAATTTTATTTTTATAAGGAAATTCTATACAGGGTGTTCTGGAATTAGTATGAGCCTGAGTCAGTTATTTCATACCATTAAAATGAACAGCAGATGGGTATAATTTCTATGTATTCTTAATTTAAATAAAAAAATTATTTATTTAAATAAAACTTACCTAGCTAATTCAAATTGACAACCCTTAAGTATTATATGTCAATACGTTCCCTATTAACGTAAATCTTCCGTATTTTACATATTAAATACAAATAAACCAAAATCATTGCATTCACTAAACTCGTAGAACTAACAGGCGTCATAGCTCAGTCGGTACTAGCTCTGCCTTCCGTGCTGTGGGTCGTGGGTTCGATCCCCACCGAGAACAAATATTTGTATGTGGCAAACATAGATGTCTGTTCTGTGTCTGGGTGTTACTATGTATTATATGTATGTATTACAAAAAAATGAGTATATAAGTATTATATCAGCAATCTAGTTTCCATAGTACAGGCTCTGCTTAGTTTGGGACTAGAAGGCGTTGTGTGTAACGTCCAAGAATATTTATTATTTATTTATTAGAACATTTTGTTGGGTTCGTTAATTAGAATCAACTCGCTTCGAGCTAACATACTACTTCCGGGACACCCTGTATAGCACCCGATAACGCCGCAAACTGACTTACAGGAACAAAACAATTTTACAATGAACAAATGAATGAACAAAAAATCGCCGCCATCTTGAATTCCGTTTTTTTCTGGTTTTTCCCAGCTTGACACTCAGGCAATTAGCTACAATATCAGAAGGTAACTAATGGAGACACAAAAACCAGAACGCGGCCAAGAATTATTGTCCCGCTGTCGTAGGTATTTAGAACATTCGTTATCTCTGACCGAATGGGGCCAGCCCTACCTGCCCGGTGACTAGGCTAGAATACGTGGCTATTTGGATAAACGAAAAGAAAATTGCTTCGGCTTAAGTAGCTATTTTGGGGTGTAGTTTCTATAGGGCTAAGCGACTGCGTAGGCATTTGTCCTCTTTTGATATTTCGCAATATTGACCTCATATTCATTGATTTTTCGTTGTTATCAGCAATCATCGGCAAACAAAGGTCTAGACTTTTTTTTTGAAAACCAATCTATACTCACCGCTTAGGTACTTTCGTCACACGTACTTATAAGGGGCGCGATCGGTGTGCTGAACTGTTTTCATACTAAATCATAGGTATTCTGTGACTAAATAGTGACATTAGAGCATTTCAGCGCCTGTTTTGCCGTCAAAAGCTTATTTTTTAGAACGTAGTAGTATTTGGGCATGAAAAGTTTTGCAAAAGTTAATATAAAAAAAGACCGCTTTTTCATGATTTAAATTAATTTAAAAAAAAGGCTTTTATTCTGTTTACTAGATACCCAGCAATCTGTGTAGTAAACAAAAATAAGCTTTTATTTTTACACAGATTCATAAAACTGATTCTCCCTGCAAAGAAAGGTCGGCAAAATATCAATTTCTCATCAAACAAAAATATTTGTTCACGGAAACGGATACTGATGAAATAAGCTGAAAACATTCATTTTTGCTATACAGTCAACCAGAAAATTACATAGGTAAGTACCTTTAAATTATTATTATATCTCAACGTGCTTCAAGTGGATAAATATTTCAGTTAACTTACCTATGCCGTTGACTTCTACTCAAATTAAATGTAAGCAAATTGAATTTCAAGTTATCAAACAAGTTACAGATTATCATAACAAAGTGCATTCATATTTGGTATTACGGAACACGAATTTAAAGTCGGAAGAGTCTTGTCTCAAAATGTTTACAAGCGTTGCCGCAGAGTGTACATTGTATCAGATTGGCTGGAGTCGACCCGGAGCCAGACTGTTTGGGGTCAGCGTATGAATAACTGCTCTTCTTTGGCGCTTGCAATATGATATTATCTTACGTTGTCGGGTGTTTCTATTTGACAGGTAGGTAGTAGGTACCTAAATAGGATCTGATTATAATTTGTGCGCGTATGAATAGACACGTAGAAGGATATAGGTGGTAGGGCATGTTATAAAGTCACTGATCAAGTAATTATAAGCAGATAAGTGTCTTGTGACACAATACAAAAAGTATATACCTAAATCACAACCTAAATACATAGGTATTGGGAACATATCAATGAAAAGAACCAAAATGAAGGCAAATACAAATAAAATTCTAAAATATCTTAAAGTATATAATAAAAAAAAATCATTCATTGCACGAGTTTCTAGATGAAAATTAAAATATCTAAAACTAGATAGGTACTAAATATGCCATCTAGTGCCTATCTATACCTCAACAAATTGCTGTGCCCTAACAGGGTTTATGTTTGCTATACTACCTCATGTATAACATCTATAAAACAAAATACGTGCAATAAACGATAGATTTTTTAGAATCTATTTTAGATTTATCTTGCCAGTAGCTTTGATATAATACCCGACGGTTGACAAAGCAATGTTTTGCCGATAAACAAAAGCCTATCTTTTATGTATATTGGACCCTACGAACCGCCACAGCAGGGAAAAGCAACAGCGGCCCCAAAGCTGTTCCCTGGAGAGCGCCGTGTATAGGCAAACATAATTCACTACCCACAAAGGTGAAGTCATATACATGCTTTACTAACGCAATAAACTGTCTTTGTTTACCGGAAACTGTATAATATGCCTCGAAAATTGGTGTTGATCTTACGAGGCTGCTGATGACATAGGTACCCCCTAAAGGGCTCTAACACGAAATGCGAGTCTAATGAAGCAAGGTACATTGTTTGTAAACATGTTACAGTGTTCCCAATCTCGGGGATCCAAGCATCATGATTTATGAATAATTTTGCATGTTGAAGGGGCGAAGATGACACGGTGTCATTACAAGCTTTAGTGGAAGCAGAATTTGGAACAACACCTTCCGATTCAAGAAGTTTACAGTAAACAAAAGCGTACTCTGAGCATTTATGTAATAACATAAGATTGGCTCATTCCAGTTTTCCCTGCGTGGGGGATTTCCGGAACTTTTGTCCAATAGTGACCCCAGCGACTGCCGGCAGGGGAACAACTGGAATAAAATTCCAAAAATCCCCCTAGGGGTCCATTTACCCGTTTTTTTTAAAGTCAAATGAAATAAAAACGCAGCTTAGCCCGCTCCGCTCGTACCTATTGATCTTGATTTTCCTGTTAAACTATTTTATTGACTTTGAAGCATTGAGCTCCACAATAGTCCCCATTCCACTATGAAAAAGGCCATTTGGCAATTTTGGAATAAGACGTGTTTACACTTGTCAGTAAAGAGTATGTCATACATTGCAGTTTTATACTCTAAAATAAAAAAAAAACACTACAATGAGTTCGAGTATCAAACAGTACTTTATAAATAAGAAAATGTGCTCACGCGTTTTTTCACGCACATTATTTGTTCCGTTCCCTTTTCAGAACGCCAATGCAAAGTGCATTGATAAAATGCCACATTATAATCAACTAGCTGATACCTGCGACTTCGTACGCGTGCGAAACTTTTCACCAAAATATGTGTCAACCAGCATACGATGAACCTCGTGCCAAAGGCGGCTTTTGGTTTAGAGAGGTCAAGCTGTATCTCAGAATCCACGTCTTTGATTTCAATAAAATATAGCCTATGTTTCAATCCGGAAAAAGGGCTTCCGAATGGTATAAGTTTTATTGAAATTAGTCTAGTAGTTTAGGCGTGATCCGCGAACTAAAAACAGATAAACAGACAAACTCGATTTTCGGAATCAGAATAATTTATATAGTAGATCTGCGTATTTAGTTAATCCATGACTTTAATTTAAATTTTTGGCTTTTTTACAGTTTTACATTAGTATAGATAGAACACAAAAACAACTTCATTCCGACTGAGATACAGAAAAGTACACACTCAAGCTCACTCGTAAAGTTTTGAAATCATGCTGAGTATATTTTTTAAAGAAATCAAGAAATAGATAACAGCATTTTCATTCTGCACGTCTTGGTCAATTTATTTTATTTTTAATTAAATTCTCACCAGTAAATGAACACTAATTTTTCACGTACATCTTCCTGTTCTGAAGAGTTTCGCCTTCGACTTGTTTGTGAGCTTCCTTTTTAACCGATTTCAAAAAGGAGGAGGTTTTGGATTCGGTTATATTTTTAATCAGCGATAAAATCCGTTAAATAAATCAAAAAAATGAGTGTCATTCGTTGCCAAATACGACGTAGGACAGTTGCGATCTAGATATCGCGGTACACGTCACGACGTCGCATGTTTTTTTGCTGAACTGCAAGCGGCAATCGTCTCGTATTTTTGAGCTGTCTTGTGCTCGGTTTAAGCTAGGTTCACATCTACAGTGTCGGAGGAGTTTTTTAGCTGTTTGCACATTTAATTTTTAGTTTTGCCAGAAAGAGGTTCATTGTTGTGAGTCTAACCATAGTTAAATTTAAATTGTATAATAAGCTTAGGATAAGCGAAAGAGCAGTTATTTTTCTTTTTCTATTATTTAAAATGGACCAACTTATGGTACCAACGAATATCTATGGTTTCAGTGTAACTCGCAAATTTTGTTACACTGTAACTACAGAGATACTGCTGTAACAAAACTCTCTACAATCCAGTTGTGTTGGGCAGTTTAGTTACTGTACTAACTGTAAACCAACCTTTAGGTGCTAGGAAATTTTGGCAATAGTTCACCTTGCTTTATATCTGATTGATATATTTTATTCAAACGTTAGTATTTGTAGTATTTCTTCTTGTTAGATTTATTACTTACAATGGCAACTTGAATAAAATTGTAACACATAAAGTTTTTGATGTGATAAAAAAATATATCTTTGAGTAAGGCAAGTGTACATAAACGGTACGGCCTACTTGAGGGTAAGCGGTTATTGTGGCATAGGTATATCCATTTGAGTTTATCATGATTTCCGGAACACATAAGAAATAATCTTACTTAAAAACTATACAACCGGGCTCAAAAATTTAGTCAAAACATTTTGAAATCTAATGGCCTAAACTAGGATAGCACACTAGGTGGGTTAAGATAACCTTTTTCAAATAAATACCTCTTTGTAATACATTTCTATTGAAGAATACGTACACAACAAACATGCTTTTCACACCAAAGTTAAAATCATGCAGCTAAAATAAGTTCATGCTAGTAATAAATAGGCCTTACATCTATTAGAGATGATTTATACAGCGTCAGGAGGCAACATTGCATTCATGCTAGTAATTGAGTACAAATGAAACTTTTAGGGTGAAACATTTAAATATTTTTATTCCGGTTGTTCTTAATATTCAATCAAACTAGTTTTGCTTGAAAGAATACCATAGGAACATAGTCTACGCTCAGAATATTGAACTTCTAGAAGCCGTGATTGACATACCTAATTCGTATTATATCAAGCTCTGTAACTCCAGAATGCAATGAACATTTTCCCGCGCGTATAGACGTCACGCAGCGCAATGTTGCACCGAAAACTATTTCCCAATTTTTGGGGTAATTATTTTAACTACTTATGTATTTTGATGAAGAAAATTTCAATTAATACAGTATTTACAATAATTACAAAATACACATGAAACAGTAGAGCTATTTGTATTGATTGATATTATTAATACAAAAAGCTTTTATAGCAAATTTTTTGAATTACACTTAGTTTTAAATACTTTTTGATAATCTAAGGTGACGTAACAACGTTGCTATGATAATCAATCTTACCTACTGATATTATAAGTATTTAAACATAAAAACCAGTCCTAGAGCACTTTTAAGATATGAATACTGTACTCGAAATATTTTTTAAGCAACACTAGACAGAGAAAGAAGAATAAACAACACCAATAATTGATATTCAAAATTGTTACTTACTCCTTGACTTCATTTTGACGCGAAATTTCCTGTAAAGATATGTTCTATTATTTTCATAATCCTTCAGACTCATTTTCTTAGGTACCTATACTTAATTTAGTTCCTGAACTTAGAAGTTTTCGTTCAGACGATGGAGACAACATAGTTGGGGATTTGAGAATATACGTCTTCGAAAGAACTAAAGAAACCAAACTCATACGATCTACAGAATTACTGTAGTTCAAACTATTTTTAGACTGATCTAAATCGAATGTAAAATTTAACCAGAAAAAAGCTGTATAAAAACAGGAATCTTTTGTTTTGTAATGTAAAGAGTAATACGAAAAGAAGTACTAAAAACCTGTTAGTGCACCGCCTGCAGCAGACTTAATAAGATATCAAGGAAATACCGCGCAGAAGTCACCGGCACCTTAATGATAAAATTATTCGGGTTCATTCCGAACCTTAGCTTTACTGAAATAGAACTCATAAAACTCTAGCAGAACAGTAGTTCTATAAATAAACACGTAGAAGGTAGGTATAGCATCAACGTATCATGTCTACCTCAGACGTGGTTTACGATGAGACCCAGTAAAGTAGCCTGTACACGGCGTGCTGTACAATAATATATCATCGCTTACTTTAACATACTATAAACAAATACATAAATATTCATGTACATTTTACACAACGCCATCTAGTCTCAGACTAAGCAAATTATACTCGTAAGTATACAGGATGTCTCAGAACTATAGTAGGTGCCAAATAACACCGCAATACTGGTCATTCACCCACCTTCACCACGATGACGCAAAATTCAATGTATGAATGGCTAATTCAATTGACAAAATGTGTGCTAAAGTTGTATACGTCCGTGTAATTTTATTTTAAATAATTAGAGGTCTGTGTTGTATTTTGATGGCTAGATCAATAAATGGATAAAATAATAATAATAATGATCAATTAATAAATATTCATACTTGCAAAGGTTGACTTCCAGAGCAAAGCTGTGGATGAAATCTAACATGAAATATAGCTTAGGTATAGCAGTTAGAAAGCAACTTGGCTACCCCAGTCTCGGTTTATGATCAGCCCCGGTAAAACTAAAATGGCGATCCATCGCCTGAAAGCGAGAGTTGAATTTCCTATGAGATACGAATACCCATTAGATTCTAATCTGTATGTTTTACTGTTGGAGATACTATTTTTGAACAATCGATTGCTTGACTCGTCTCTCATTCTACGCTTTCCAAATACTGGTCATTAAAGGTCAAGGCACAGGCAGTTTTTAGTATCCCTAGAGTGGGATACTAAAAACTGGGTTTACTTATGTGGTAAGATATATAAAATAAATTAAATATTCATGGACATTTTCACACAACGCCATATTTTCCCAAACTAAGCAAACTTGTCAATATTTAACCTTACGAAACCTCTAAGGGCCTCTAAGAACATTGTGATGAAAACTCTTCACTACACGAAACAGTATAACCTAAATACAAAACTAAAATTCCTTACTGAAACACGCTCAAAGTTGAAGAAACGAAAGCAAAATGATAAACGTCAGTGTTTACAGCCACCGGAGCCCTCTGTCGTAATTTCGGCGGCAAATCGCGATAAGTTGCGAAAGTGGGCCCGAATCCCGGATCCCGCGATTACAGACAGGTGCACCTCCAGATTAATGACCCCGGACTCGGGGAAAAGTTTTTTCCACCATTTTCAACGAAAGAGTTTTGTAATCGCTTTTTTTCACGCTTGGGGTTTCACAAGATGTTCAAACGACAAAGCTGCTTATTTTTCTTCGCTAGCTATTACGATGTTGTATTTTGTGAAAGAATATTCACATTGCAATCTACAATATTTTAATCATTTCTATTGTGAATATTATAAATACTGTATTTGTTTTAATTTTTTTTAAGTATTGTGAGACTTTTATGAAATAAATAAATAAATAAGTTGTTTTCTAGAACGCAACTAATGATAATCAAAGAAATAATTTATTCACAAAGAAAATGACAACAATACAGTATTTACAATATTCACAAGATTTACAAAATACCTACACATGAAACAGTTGAGCTATACACAAACCGTTGCAAACGATTTATAGATAGCTCAATCACTAATGATTAACCATCAAGTTAATGTTTTATTATACATGTCAAGTATATTTGGATGTTTGTGTTTCAATCACGCTGCAACTACTAGTCCAATTTGGATAAAACTTTGCATATATATATTTCGTAATCTGGATTAACACACAGGATACTTTTTATCCCGGAAAATCAACAGGACCAAACGGGATGCTGACGAAATCGCTCGAGAAAGATAGTTCAAAATATTCTTATCATCTTCAATATATATAAAACTCTTTTGAAGCTGACTGATAATTAACGCACATCCTAAACCATAAGTCCTATAGGTATGAAATTTAGAGGGTAGTATCCTTATAGTGTAGGGGTGCATACTAAGAAAGGAATTTTGAAAAGTCACACTCTAAAGGGTCTATTTAGATCGCGAGCAACGCCGCGGGCAACGGCTAGTGCCGTATAAATTTCAAAAACACCGCGAAATAAAGCTTCCACTAAATAAGTTTCAAATTATCCTAGTTTCTAACCTAACTCGTTCAACTTTGACGGTGCAATATAATTCAGCGACTGCACGTTCCCAATTCACGCTGGCTTGTTGTTTTTTGCAGAACATGACTGCTGCATATTTTGTGCACGTCAAATGAACTCGTATAAGTAGTGGCTTTCCAATGTACTAAATATAAAATGAGTAATACTATTGAAATAAAGGTATTTTCTATTTCTATTCAATCTAGAACAAATAATTCCAAGATGGTGGCTAATTTTAAAATTACCTAATATAGTGGAGCTTGCAAACAAAGGAAATAAGGGATTAGAAAGCTGAATGAACATGTTGGTTTTATTTCTAAGCTGCAAGTGCACTCTCGCGTAATGAAAAGATGAGATATGAGGTGCAGTCAGTATGTTAAATTACTGACTAGTTGAGACTTTGTTTTTTTACGAAGGCAAACCTGGTAAGGTTCGCATATTTTAACATTTTTGAAGATATAATATAACTAAATGTAATTATGTGAAATCGCAGAGCGTCAGAGTCGAGAGAATAACAATGCAAAGGTTCAGTAAAAAAATCACATTGATCCAAACTAGTTTTCCAACCAAATAATCTGCACTAAAATTGGTCGCATTGGTACAAGTTTACGTACTTTTTACACTACGACCACAGAAAAATTGATCTGTATGTCATGTAGATAGACAGAGATAGAGATATATTTATTTGTATGAAGGTTCATGTAGTTTCAGCTACTGTCAAAATGAACGAAAATTACCTAAAAGGTTGAACGTTAATAAGCGCAATAAAGTACCATCAAAAAATTATGAAAAAAAAAAACGAAGTTTTGATGTTTATTAAAGTAGCAACTGCTTTTATACCATTCCCCCTCTAAAAAGCTTATTTTATTCACTGAAAACAGTGAATATAAAGCACTGTTTTGGTGTTTAAATTTAGAACACACTAATATATTTGACTTCCATCTAATTATTGTCTTTGTGCAAGGAGGTTGTATGTATAGCATTGGCTATATAACCTCCAATCTTTCTTTTTCTCGTAGTCATGGTATAAAGTATAGCATGCAACTCTTGAATAAAACGGATTTATACCGAGGGCCATGAACCACTCACGTCGTTCAGGATTCTAACACTTGAATGACTCTCTACGCTCGTGATTCAATCATCATGAATCACTCCCTAGTTAGAATCCTTCACTTGCTCGTGATTCATTTATATGGCCCTCGCTTTAAATCCGTTTTTTATTCACTAGTTGCATAATATACTTTTCCAGACACATTTAGTTGATCACATTCACGAGTGTTATTTTGCAACGAACCTTTTGAAGCTAACTGTACCTACTTTGTTTAGTCCATGTATTATTTTTTTAAATTTTGTGTAAAAACGATACCATGATTATGACGGACGTAATTGTAACGGTGATAAGAGTTTTCAATATTTCACGGTAAAATCTGTCTTATCATCATTTTCCCGCTCTTACGCCATGTACCACTAAATATTGATAGCGTTAGTCCATACTTTGGAAATTTACGCGTAAGCAAACATTCCTAAAACGACTATATTCATTCAAGTCCATGTATTTTTTTTTTAAATTTTGTGTAAAAACGATAGCACGATTATGACGGACGTAATTGTAACGGTGATAAGAGTTTTCAATATTTCACGGTAAAATTTGTCTTATCATTTTCCTGCTCTTACGCCATGTACCACTAAATATTGATAGCGTTAGTCCATAGTTTGGAAAGTTACGCGTAAGCAAACATTCCTAAAACGACTATATTCATTCAAGTTCACCAAGAGATTTTGAGTCGCTTGATCTGAGCTCTACAGTTACGTCATCTCTATCTCCGCTATATAACGGTAGCTGTTATCCTGAAATCGTTGCCTAAGCGGCTCTAATGCGGCTTGATGCCCCTATGTTACTTTTTACAGAGCTTTAGAAAGCTTTCTAGCTGATTTTAAAAAGGTATTTTGGAGTATGAATTCAATTCAGAGTTTTGTAGAAATGTTTTTAATTTCTTAGTGAGGTTTTTATATCAGTTCCTATTACTTTATTTAGCTCACTCTTACCTTATTTTATTTCCATTTCTCTTGTATGTTCGACCTGCATTTCAAGATACCATGTCAAGATTATGTAACTTTTAAAAAGTAATAAATATTCATGGACATTACACACAACGCCCTCTAGTCCCAAACTAAGCAGAGCGTGTACTAAGGGAACTAGATTGCTGTATATAATTTTTTTTGTAAATACGTTTTTATAAACTTCTTATTATTTGAAAGATAAGTATTTCTACATTTTCCTAAATTATTACTTCTTAAAATACCTATATACCTAAGCAAAAATTATGTAAGACGCCTGCCATCTAGTGTTGATTATTTACAATCGCTAGAGAACGATATTCTCATGTATACGCATAGTATCAAAGCCATAGTGACTTTTAGTTTCCAGAAACTCTTGTATCCTGCATAATATTTTAATTTAAAACTGTATTTATAATATTTGCATGGGTATTTGGGATGTTGGCTGGCGTCCACGCATTCAATCGCTGGAACAGCAATGTAAATTGGGATTCTGATAAAACATTGTTCTGTGTCATGGCTATGGGAATAACAAAGTTGTGCAAGTGGGTGTTCTACTTTAAGCTTGTTTCCAGGGAGTTTCCTTATCTCTATGAAGTTATAGATACCTATAATGACTGCACGACCCACTGTCGAGGATTTTTGGCCCTTGAATGTGGGTTTATTTATCCAAGAAAGAAAGCAGAGCAATAACACACAAATAATATCTGGCTTGATGATTTTTGCTTTGTAGGTTGAGCCCACCCTTTCAAAATGAGTCGCAAAGTTAAATTTAAACTATCAGTAATGTTACAGTTATGTTATCATTAAACCTTTAGGGCGCCAGCGCTCATTTAACCACCTTAGTCTATTTTTAGATATAAGGTTACCACTTGTATTACCCTAGTTATTAGTATGAAAAAATAAATATATAGGTATTTATATACAGGCAAAGATTTTTTATATGTATGAAGATCATTCGCTACAAGAATTTGAAACGCTCATGGCGTAGCTTGGCTCAAGCAGTCGTTAAACCACGACGGAGGCCTTAAAGCGGCCTAAAAACTCCGTCACCAGAGTTGGCCACTAACTCCTATAGCTTGCTTGCTTTACAGGAATTCAATCGTGCTGACTTTGAAGTGAAAAACAGCCAAAAACGTTAGTCATAGTATTTTTCCATCAAATCGTCTATCTCTTGTAAACAGCTAAACCATCCAATCCAGTCTAATCTTACACCAAACTAAATCCATTCGGTCGTTCAAACCATTTGAAAATAAGGCGGCTTCCAAAACTCACCCAAAGGTCGAAAGGCAGATATCAAAGCAGGAAACACAGCTGTCCGAGGCTATTCGCAAAAAATACGGCAATGGGTTCCGTAAAAGGTTTTCGATTGAGAAATATCAAGTAATATTCTTGTATTAACTTCATGGAGTTCATTCTAGAAACCTTTTCGTTCATCTACATTTTTTACGTAAACACAATTTTAGTAAATGTGTCTGGGTTGTAGGAAAATGTTGTTTTCGGACCTTTGCACAGTACTACTATTTATTGTGTTATTACTACCGTTGTAATGGAAATGCCTACTACTTACTGAGTATTATAATTTGTTATTTATTGCGCACGGAGTTTTCGTCTAAAAAATTTGCTATCGTCACGTGATAAGCAAAGTACTTTTCAATTTTCATCATAATCGGTTCAACTGTAATGGACTGATTGATGCACAAATAGTATGAGCGTTTTCATATATTAATAGGTAAAATATTATTTTTTCTACGTTTTGCTATAAAGAAACATCATGTCATACTTTGCATGCCTCTTGGCAAAACAATGATAATTCCACAGAACATAAGAGATAATTCACATTATTTTCACCTTAAAATATTAAAGCATTCTCGAAACGAAATGCTAAGAGCATGCAAATGAGAGAAACGAAATTAATTATCACTTTGTTTGTAAAAAAATCAACAGAATTGAAACTAAGTGCCGGGATGTCAACGAGCTCCTACCCTGCTAAACAGCCATTTGTTAGAACGCATTTGCACAGAAAACTGGCGTACATGTACCTATTTGCATTTCACAAACACAAGTAACGGCACATATTATGTGAGAACCTAAAAGTATAGGCGACCAAGAAATTGGTTTACCACTTTTGATGACATCTCCCAGTAACATAATTATTCGCTAAGGTGTTTAAATAAACAGGAATGACAGATTCTGACGTAGCAGTTATTAATCTGTCAAGCGAAAATAGCGCTTGATGTTTTGTACGTGCAAATGATATTCAGCCTTAGAGTGGTAAACCAATTTCTTGGTCGCCTATACGAATAATAAAAGAAATCGCGGAGAGATTGACACGCAAATTTGTGTATTTCATGCAAAGATTTACATATCTAAATCTTTATTTTTTTCATATAAATTCAATGAAAGCTTAAGAGGTAGGTATTGATGGCCCAGCAGCAAAAAGTTTATAACCCATTTTATTATGGCCGTTGCTTATCTTAGTAGAAAATTCTTGCTGGCTATTTTGTGAAAGGTGTGATCGTGAACTTGATCTCACCTATCAGCAGAGAAAATGTTCAGCTTTCTGTATAAGTGCAGCCGTACTCTCTAAATAAAAAATGTAAAGTCGTTTTTAAAGATTATTTTCGCTTTAATTTTGCGCTTGTTCCTATTTGTCGTTAGAACATTTTAGCCCGTTTAGGCTTTTTCGTAATACCTGGGGCATGTTGGGGCTTACGCAAAGCCGGGGTTATCTATACTGTGTTCCTATGGGATTTTTTATCTGTGATATATTTGTCAGATTTGCGTTATCCTGTGAAAACATGCGTTAGTAACGCAAACCATTCTCGTTTCGAGCAGCGCGGGGTGCTTTTTTGGACGGAAATTGTTTGGCACGTGACTAATCGTTTTGATATGTCACTTTATGTCGTTCGTTGGTCACCTACTTCTTGATCAGCGGGCCTAAGATGCGCACCGCGAGATATTTGTCATGTCGTTCTGTCAAAATGTAAGCATTTTGTACCAGTTTAGAAACTATTGCATTATCTGTGCTAATGTTGTCGAGAAACCGCGCCTTTGAATTTTCAACTTTTGACATTTCTGCATGACTATTATCTCGTCCTCAGAGAGGTACGACGGCTAAGAAGTGTCAAAAGTGTACATTATGGCGCGTTTTGTCGACACCATTAGGTACCACAGATAATGCAATAGTTTCTAAACTGGTACAAAATGCTTACATTTTGACAGAACGACATGACAAATATCTCGCGGTGCGCATCTTAGGCCCGCAGGTTTTCTTCTCAGCGCTCTATCTTACTAGGACACAATAAAATTAATAAAATGAAAAAAATATTGTTATACGTCTTGATCTCCTTGCTGTCTATCTAACAGTTATTAAAATCGATTTCTTCCAAAATAGCTCAGACAAATCTTCAATCGCAAAACATCAAAGCAAAACTGCCAGTAATTATATTTACGCTTGACTCAATTCCACGTTATACACAAAAAATGTACTTACGATTATTCGCTTAAATGAAAATCTGAATACCTACAAAAGCAAAAAATCCGACGTACAAAGGTAATTTAGAAGCAGGTACAATCTGTGACAGAAGTTTGTGAACAGTTTTGTTTGACTTCAAGAAGATTCTAGAATTTTAAACAGAAGCAATGTTCCAAAATCCAAAAACGGTACACTTAAACACAGATTATATAATACTGTGTTCAAACAGTGGTTTCATGTAAATGGATTAAAGCTAAACATTAAAAAGACACAAGCCATTTTGTTTAGATCTACTGCGCGCACATATGAACCAGTTGAGGTTCTACATGGTGGAGAAGTCTTGGAATTTACCAAGAGTGTAAAATTTCTTGGAGTTCACATTGACCAGTTCTTGAACTGGAAAGATGAACTGAGCTCAATCGAAAACTCTATTAGTTCGGCCTGTTATGCGCTTCGAAGCTTAAGAGATGAGATAAGTACCTCACATCTCAAAATGGTATACTATGCTCTTGTAGAATCCAAATTGCGATATAGTGTAAAGTTCTGGGGAAACAGCTATGAGTATAATATGCACAAAGCATTTGTGATGCAAAAAAGAGCCATCAGGACCATAGTGCGCATCCCACAGTGGGAATCTTGTAGAGACCATTATCGTAGGCTAGACATTTTGACTGTTCCCAGTCTTTATATTTTGGTACTCCTGGTAGACATAGTTAAAAAACCATTCAAATACGAAACGAGCGATCAAAGAGGAAAAAGACTTATTACAAGACGTAAGGACCTCGATGCAGCTTTATGGCCAACGTTAAATGTTGCAAAGCATGGCTCTCGCTATCAAGCTGTGAAACTTTTTAACTCACTCCCTACCGACCTGAAGGGTGACGTTGGTCTAACCATATTTAAATCTGAACTTACAAAATTATTGTTGAGGGGATGTTTCTATTCTGTTGAGGAATTTATGACATCGGACCACCTTGATGACATATGTATAACTTTGTATTGTAATTATTATTATTATGCGATGTGTTTTATTTTGGTTTTTGTGTTGTTTTCTGTATTGTGCCGTTCTTAAAATGTTAGATACCTATATCAAATACAATTCTGATGATTGTTTGTGAATAAATTAATGAAAAATGAAACTATACACTTAAGACAGGACCGTCAAATGAAGTCCATAGTGTAGCTACATCACAAGGTTTTGCATCATCTCAGAAAAGTTTAGAATTAAAATTCTACACCGTTTTTTCTCTTGGAAATCGTAATTATATAATTTAATTATTTTAAAAAGGTTTTCTTTATTTACTTTATTGTGAAATAGCAGCAGTCACAACGCAGACGTACAATATGCACTGGCCTAAAAAAAAAAAAACAAAACGACAGATGTCACTGGCCTAAAAAAAAACAAAACGACAGATGTCACTGGCCTAAAATTAGCAGAAAAAATATATGTTATGTTTGAACAAAGTTGAGTCTTTAGTAATTTCTTTTTGCAGACGACTGTACCCATAGTAAGTTTCACATCAAAGGCAGCATGTTTCAATTACGAAGATTGCATAATTAATTTTGTTTTCGACGGTGGAGCTTACCTAGGCATGTTTAATACTAAAAGCAAATCACTATGACCTATTCAAATTTTAGTTTATCCTGTCCTTTGAGATTTACAGGGAAATAGTGGCTTTATGTTCAGAGATAAACAATTAGAATCGATCGTGCTAACCTTCCGCCATTTTGAAACTTGGCTCTTCCAATTTCAAATGTCTTCTATATTAACTATAACGGCAGTAAAATCTGGTTTTTTATTAAAAAGTATAAGCAGTTCGTTTACTTTCTGTATTGTGGATGTGGGTTTGATTCCTAGAAAGAACTTTGTGTTGAAAACGATATTTCTCTGTACATACCTATATATATGGGCAGTAGCAACGAAAAACAAATACCGTAATTTTACAATTCTATAGTTCCTTCCCATTCCTTATTTTGCTGTGTAGATACAGGTTTTACCACAGAATATGTTACTTCAGTTTTACTAAACCTGACATAAATTCCGGAAAAATGCTACATATCACTATCACTACATAGTATAAAGCAAAGTCACTTCCCGCGTTTGTCCTAAACTACACAACGGATTTTGATGCAGTTTTTTTTAATAGATAGAGTGATTCAAGAGGAAGGTTTATATGTATCACCATCATCACTGCATTGCACTCGTGTGAAGCCGGGGCAGGTCGCTAGTAGTATCCTAAACCAGGTAAGTAAGTTTTTCTATCTCTCATACATCTTACGCGGCACAAACGTGAAGGCACATCATACCTTTTTCATTTCGCTCAGAACGACGAGTGGTGATCTGATAAAATCATAGCAGAAAGAAAAAAATAAAGAAAACTGCCTTGATTCCGCGAACTGTAAGTTTTTATGTTTTTATCCGTACGTCACCTTTAGATATAAACATAAAAACGAATTACGTATGTTTGTCTTGGAACTTCTGAATATAGGTAAACAATACCACGAGTTTGTATTCAAAGCTTTTAGGAGAGAGGGAGATAGAGAAGCTAAAGCAGGATACCCATCTAATATAAGCACCTACTTCTAGATGATTGGTGGGTAATTTTGAAAGCTGAACATGTGGATTGCAACAAGGAAATAATGTGATAGTACAAACGTGTCATAGATAGGTTTTCTATCAGCAACCTAGTTCCCATAGTACAAGCTTTGCTTAGTTTGGGACTAGAGAGCGGTGTGTGAAATGTCCATGAATGGCTATTTATTTATTTAAAGTTTTTTTTTATATATACAATATAGGCAACCGTTTGACCACAATCTCACCTGATGTTAAGCAATGATGTGGTCGACGATGTAGCACGGTTACCTAGAAGATACCTATTCACTCTACTCTTGAAAACTTCCAAATTATAGATCTGCGTTGTCAGCAAAAAAAGAAATAAGCAGCTTAATAAGTTTATCTTATGAACATTTACCTATGGAACTGAAAAAAGCAGTCATTATAATTCACCAATCATAAAGAGTCCACTCAATCTCACCTTAATAACGCAAAAACGAGTTGCAAAACATAATACATCAAAGAAGCTTTTTAGGCTAGAACAGATAAAGCACGTAGACGGAGGCCTTGAAACACGCATTTTCTCCTGTCAATTTTACATAATTTATTACACAAATCATGACTGAACAAGTCTGCTATCTATAAAAGCGCTTACAACGCCCAGTTTTTCGACCCGAGAACCACAAGAATGGAACAACACTTAATTCGAACGCATTACCTAAACAAAGGATGTCCAGATTTGAATGCGTGGTGGAACTTCGCGCCCGCCGCCCGCTTGGAGTTATATAAACTTCAAAAATAGAATTTCGACGTCGCAGTTCGGTTTATGACTTGCCTCGTAAACGGGGTGGGGGTGGCTAAAGAACACAGCATATTTTCACCTTTACCACCCTTTACCTAGACAAGGATTCCGTCATGTTTGAGCGATGGCAAAATTATGTTGAGCTTTGAAAACAACGGTTTTCATTCGGACCATGTATATGCCTAAAATAGCCGTAGCCCGTGGCATTGCTCGCGTTCTAGACCCTTTAGAGAGTGGCTTTTCAAAATTCCTTTCTTAGTGCACCCCTACACTATATGAGGATACTACCCTCCAAATTTCATACCTCTGGACTTATAGTTTATGCTGTGCGTCAAAAGAGTTTTAGTTAGCTTCAAAAGAGTTTTATCTCAGACAGATAGATTTAGATTTTGGAACATTGCTTCTGTTTAAAATTCCAGAATCTTCTTGAAGTCAAACAAAGTCAAACATTCCAGAATCTTCTTGAAGTTCACAAACTTCTGACAGGCGTCATGGCTCAGTCGGTAGTAGCTCTGCCTTCCGTGCTGTGGGTCGTGGGTTCGATCCCCACCGAGAACAAACATTTGTGTGTTGTAAACATAGATGTTTGTTCTGTGTCTGGGTGTTTCTATGTATTATAAGCATGTATTTACAGAAAAAAATGTATATAATATATGTATTCTATCAGCCATCATGTTTCCATCGTACAAGCTTTGCTTAGTTTGGGACTAGAAGGCGTTGTGTTAAGTGTCCGTGAATATTTATTTATTTTATTTATTTATATATTTGGAAGATTTAAGATATATTTCAATGTTGTCAAAACAAAACACAATCGCTGAGTAAAGTTGGATATGAACGAGTATGCCGTCTTTAAAAATAATACGGACTGTTTTCATCACTTTCAAAATAAAAAGTTGTGACTATTTTTATTCCACTTTAAATCTATACTTTCTTGGAAAATACTCACGTATTTTACCCACATCCCCTAAACTTACAACATTTATAATTATCAGAGGTCAAAATATAAGTTTAGTAAGATTATCTCCCAGCTCGGTACTAAATCAAAAGATTTACGGGCTTATGTGACCATTTTATATTTTTTTGCAGTTTCCGCGACTTTTCAAACTTCCAGTGATTTTTTTTAATTATTTTGTTTTCAGGGAACGGGTTTGAATTTTATTTTTAAATTTAGACTAATTGCATAAAGCGAGATTGAATTACGCTAATTAAGAACAATAATACGAAACTAAAGTTCAAAACTAAACAAGTTACGTCAATAAAAACTCAACTTGAGAAACTTTTTTTTAAGTCGGTAATAAATATTCTACACTAGTACCCGAGCTACTACGTTTTGAATTATTACACTGTAATTTTTTGTATCCACTCTCGATCCCGCTGGGAGCTTCTAAATCCTAAAAACTTGTTACGAAAACCACAACTCAAAAATGCTTGAATATAGCTCGGAAAATATTAAAAATTCTATCTAAAGTGTTGTGTATATTCAAAGATATTTTAACAATATTCCAAGCAAGTGTTGTCAAACATCAAATTTGCCCATTCTCCGAAAATACCAACGTTATTTAGCACGATCTAGAATGGATACTCAATAATTTAGAAGTCTAAAAACTACTTCAATTTGATACGCCTTCATCATCAAATGATGATGATGCTGATGGTAGTTGACTCAGTAAAACTTAAGAGTATTATCCGTATACCTATCAAATTCTGTGAAGATCGGATAAGCGTTTCAAAAGATCTCGACGAACAAAAATACAAAGCATTTTTGCCCAAGTTGTCACTAAGATCTACGTTCGCTTCGCTCTTTCGATCAATAAATACAGCTTCCTTTACTTCCTAAAAAGATGTTACTATGACATAGTAACATCATAAATCATCACAAAGAAACTAGGAAAGAAGCTACTTCACAGTTTCTAATCAAAACTTTCGCAGAACGTAGCACTTTTCACTTATACCGTGAACGACGAAAACAAGATTCAAAATTAATTTACCTAATTATATTACGCTGTACGCGAAATATAATTAGGTAAACAATTTAACTAAAAACTATTTTGAAAAAAAAAATTGTTGGTGAAAGACAAGACTGATCAGTTTGATGACGTTGAGTGTCTGTTTGTCTGTGGCCTCGAGCTCTAAAATTAGAGCTCCTATTTTTTCATAAAAAAATAAATAAATATTCACGGACACTTAACACAACGCCTTCTAGTCCCAAACTAAGCAAAGCTTGTACGATGGGAACTAAATGGCTGATAGAATACATACATACATTTTTTTTTGTAAATACATATATATAATACATAGAAACAACCAGACACAGAACAAACATCTATGTTTGCCACACAAATGTTTGTTCTCGGTGGGGATCGAACCCACGACCCACAGCACGGAAGGCAGAGCTACTACCGACTGAGCCATGACGCCTGTCAATCATCTTTTGTCTTCTTTTTTTATTTATGTCAGAAATTTTCAGCTTTGTCCGTTTTTTATGTTGTAATAAATAACTTGTTCCAACTAAACTTCATTATTGAAACGTTCCATTTAAATGCCCGATAAAGATGTCAAACCTCAAAATATGTGCATGAAAATACATTCGTTTGCGAATGCAATACCAATTTCAGATAGACGGCTTTTAGTCTGGCACATTTCTTTTTACCTTGAACGCAATCAACAGTAAATGAAAAAAAGCACAGTTGTTTGCCATATGAAAAAAAACACAATTATTTAAGTAAACTTGAAGATTTTTTCCGAATCAACGAATATTCTGTTTAGACTTTGACAAGTACAAGCTTTGCTCAGCTTGGGACTAGACGGCGCTGTGTGAAATGACAAAGACATTTTTTATACTAACATAGTCTTGTATAACGTATAACACAACACACATCAATCACTATTTATACTATTAGTTCTCCTCCGATGTTACCTTATTTTGATATAAATATTCACAAAGAAAATTACAACTAATACAGTATTTACAATATTCACAATATTTACAAAATACACATGAAACAGTTGAGCTATCCACAAACCGTTGCAAACGATTTATAGATAGCTCAACTGGTCCAAATCAGTACCAATCGGAAGCGTACCCAAGACACTGGCTGCATTGCCGCGCAATTTTTTCTCTTCTTTTTTTAAATACACTCGAATGACATAAGTGAAATATTTTGATGGTTCAAATTTAAAAAGTAAACAGCATTTACTTTGTAACCAAAGTTTGCAAGGAGACGTGCGTCTAAATTAACTTTTTGAGTGTGGGTTTGTTTTGGCACTGTCTCCTCTCAATCGACCCTTTTCAAAGTTTTCATTCCAATTTCAAAACTTTCCAAACTGTTGCTAACGGCTAACATATTGTCATGCCAAAGGTCGACACCTGTACAGCAAATCAAATTGAAATCTCTCACCGATTAAACTATTATAGACACGCATTTCAAATTTAGAATTAATTTAATACGTCACAAGCACGAAAGAGTTTGTATAACGGAATATAAGGACAAAATAAGTATAAAAGGGTCTGGGGCAAATTGGATGGAGTCCAGGTTCCACTTTTTTTTTTAACTTGCTATGATTGTTACAATACTCTTTCAATGCTGTTGTTAAAAATGTAACAATGACATAAAGCAGCGGATAGGCATTTTACTTAAAAAAATGTGTCTTTTTCAATGTTGTTTATCGTATTTATAGGTGTTTACGTCAAAATAATTACTTTATATTACGTTTTATATATATAAATAACAAGATGAATCTAAAAATTAACTAAATGTATGCAAATCGGGGCCTGAAATGCCCCAACGCCTTTGATACGGCTTCATCATCATCTGAAGATGATAATGATAGCAGTTCATTAGGATTGTTGATCGTAAACACCACAAATGTCACAGGAAAGCAGAATACTCACGGTCGTGTACGTTTTTGCCAGGGGCCTTATTCACTATGACCAATACAAGCGCGTTACGCAGCACGACAAGACAGCGGCGTGAAATCGCCCTATGCCTATGCCGTATTTCCTATGCCATAAATGTCATTCCTTACGGTGACGTCAAACGGTTACGGCAAGGAATCTCCTAAGTCATACAGAATAATGCACCTGTTATTCTTATTAAACTGCCAAACTACAAAACCGATTTTGATTAATTTTATTTGACTGATCTGACAGAGACGTATTTTTTAACCGACTTCAAACAAAGGCGTTCTTAATTCGTTTGTATTTTTTTTAAGTCAATTAAAAAATACGTCTCCGGGTTACGTTATGATCGGTTTTCGGTATCGTGTAGGGGTCGACATCGGCTAGTGTGTCTATACCCGTTGAACGTAATCTTAGTAATAAGGTTCCACAACACCCTCTCAGTACCAACCCTAACACTTGCCAAAACATTATGACCACTTTTATCCAAGTTCCGGTGAGTTTGCGTAAAACCTGAAGTTAAACACAATCGTGAACAATACGACAACAACAATACAACGTTACTGAAATGAAAGTTTTTGCTAAAACTTTTTTGATTATTTTCCTGCGGGCTAAAGATGCGCACCGCGAGATATTTGTCATGTCGTTCTGTCAAAATGTAAGCATTTTGTACCAGTTCAGGAACTATTGCATTATCTGTGGTACCTGATGGTGTCGACAAAACGCGCCATAATGTACACTTTTGACACTTGTTAGTCGTCGTACCTCTCTGAGGACGAGATAATAGTCATGCAGAAATGTCAAAAGTTGAAAATTCAAGACGCGGTTTCTCGACAACATTACCACTGATAATGCAATAGTTCCTAAACTGGTACAAAATGCTTACATTTTGACAGAACGACATGACAAATATCTCGCGGTGCGCATCTTAGGCCCGCTGGAGAGAAAAAAACTCTTCAATAACATACAGTTCTCAGTTTAAAAAGGAAAAACTAAAAAGACGCTCAATTACATTAGCTTGGCCGTTCCTATTACACGAAATGCGAAACAGAATGTGGTTGTGTAGGGTCGGCGGATGTCCGGTTTTATACGTAAGTAAAAAATGGAGAAAAACAAGCAGTATCTTAGTATGCTGCAGCTTTATGCTTTTTCCGGATTGAAACATAGGCTGTATTTTATTGAAATCAAAGACGTGGATTTTTAGATACAGCTTGAACTCTCTAAACCAAACGCAGCTATTTGCAACGAAGTTCGTCGTATGCTGGTTGACAGATATTTTGGCGGAAAGTTTCGCACGCGTACGAAGTCGCGGGTATCAGCTAGTAAGAAATTTAAATATCGTATTCTATTCTATAATATTTTTGGCTTATTCCCATCGAGTCCACCGGCTGGCCCACTGGTGGGCCGGATGGAAAAAAAAAATCCCATCGAGCCCACTATACAAATGAGTGGGCTCGATTTTATCCGACTTTTGTTTGACAGGCCTAGTGGCAGAAAATAGTGCAAAAGGAGCCGTTATTTGCGTTATTCAAATGTGTTATTTTTCGTAGGTTAATTGTGCTTTGAAGAGTTGAATGTTTCGTCGGAAATATGTTATTGATGTGTTTTGGACTAAACCGAGGCAATCAGTACAATTGGGTTGGAATCCGCGAGTAAATGTTTTTATGTGAGAACATTTTTTTTACAATATTTCTTGCATGAAACGTGTCAAGTAGGTTATACTAACTCTTATTGAATGTAGGGACCGTCGTAGCACCACTGCTACGCGCGTAGCTTCTCTCTACGTTCGTAGCAATCCTGCTCTACGCTTGAAGCATACAAATTTGTATTGCGATTGGATATCGCGTATGAATATATTGGTGTGATTTTTCCGTGGTTCTATTTTTTTTTTTTTTTATACAATATAGGCAACCGTTTGACCACAATCTCACCTGATGTTAAGCAATGATGTGGTCTACGATGTAGCACGGTTACCTAGAAGATACCTATTCACTCTACTCTTGAAAACTTCCAAATTATAGTCATTCGGGAACACATTCTATTTTCTATTTTCTATTATTTTGTCCTATTCTCCCCTACACCTTAGCATGCTACGAATTAGCCGGATTTCTGGAAAAAACTGAATTCTCACGGAGCAGGAACTTTTTAAATATCTATTCTGTAATTTTAGTTGGTTTTTTAGTATTTAAGGCTCCTATTTTTACATTCAACTGAAACTTCTGGCGATAACTGTGGCTATTTCCCAACTCAGAAACGTTTAACAATAAGAGTACTTGTACTACCAATCCAGTTTTAAACTCCATTATACCACCTTCCAATTCATTTCTAATTTAACCAACACGCAACTATAAACAGGCTTCCTCATACGTTCCTTCATAATTGTATGAAAACAACATCTCGCTGTTAAAATTATTAAACAAAACTCTTCAGTAGCTATTAATTTCATCACGCAACGTACCTATTTCGTTGGTCAGGGCTGGGTCAAGACGCGCCAGCATAACTTGAACCACCTTTGAACTGGTATACTTTAAACCTTGTCTCATTTTATACTGGTGGTGGCTGGTAAATTTGATAGGGAACAGGGGAAAGTATGTTTTATTACGATGGCATAAAGGTTAGGGTTAAATGGAAATGGGTTTTATAATGTATGAAATTATTGAGCCTACGGGCGCTCGTCAAATGTTGCTAATTAATTTTAATGTGGATCGAATTTTGTATTGAAATGGGGAATATAAAGCGTTTGGAGAATAAGGATCAAGATGAAAGTAATTCACATTTCACAGGCGTCACAGCTCAGTAATAGCTCTGCCTTCCGTGCTGTGGGTTGTGAGTTCGATCCCCACCAAGAAGAAACATAGAACAAACATTTTTGCGGCCAACATAAATGTTTGTTCTATGTCTGGGTGTCTAGTATGTATTTAAAAAAATGTAATTAGTATGCTATCAGCAATCTAATTCCCATAGTTACAAGCTTGGCTTAGTTTGGGACTATAAGGCGTTGTGTGAAATTTTGCAGAATATTTATAAACTGTTTGTTCCTAATTTTTTTCTTATATATTGATATAAGTAAAAAATTAGGAACAAACAGTTTACTTAGTTGTATAAAAGTTAAAAGATTTCAACTTATTCAAAACACAAAACCGTAAAAGTTCTTTAAGTAGGATTACATTCTCTCGACTTGTACGATTGGCAGGCAGAAAATGCTTATAACATAAAGCCTACCTAATTGTACATTGAGTTATTTTGTGCAATGAATAAGTACACATAAAAAAAACTAATTAGGTAATATAATTTTATAGCTTCAAACTCTTTTCTCGCTCGCACCATTCGCAAATCCCGTAAACTCCTTGTTCTTACTTTATTTAAGTGAAATCCGTAAACTTCCCCTTTGTAAATAGAGCCTTTTCTTCGAGCCTTCGTATCTGTGGAGGCAAAAACCATTCGGAAAGCAAAGTCACGGCAACCAGACAAGCATAAAACAATGTTACTCGTACAAAACATAATTCATTCTTATTTTAAAACAAAAGCCCGGTTCACACCAGCCGCGTCAAAGAGGTTTTATTTAAATCTCTGCACAGGGGTGCACTAAGAAGGTTCCAAATGTAAATTACCATTGGGTTTTTTGGTGTAAGCTTTTGCACCTAATCAAATCAGGATGATTTATTAGCGTCAGAGGCTATTTTATACCCATGCGCTTATGTCAGGGGAAAAGTTATACATCAAAATATTTATATTATACAAAGAATACATTGGACTTGCTCTGTGAGGTAATGCATTGTTATAGGCAGAAGTTACCATTTAACATCAGGCGAGCTGTCAGCTTGTTCCATTAGTTTTATCATAAAAAAAAACTGAAAACTAAATATTTTTTACTAATACAAACTGGCGAGACAACACTTATTACTCATATTGTGCGTAACGCTGTACAAATAATCTAAGTAAAACGTAACTTTTAGCTCCGTCCCTGTCTAGACCTAGAAATCTAGGTCCTACTTCCTAGAACGGCTGAGTGCTGCCAGACACGCAATTGACCCATCAGGCATAGCCTTTATATTATCTGTTCCTCTGTGTACTTTAGTTTTTTTTTTACTTTTTTACAATCGCGCTTGTGGGTGAACGAGGAAACCAAAAAGTTTAAAAATAATCAACTATTTGGAAAATAACAGTTTCTAGAATTTGTCAAGCAGAAGAAATTACTTGCTTCAGTTATTTTCTTTATATTTTCTTTATATGTATTTGTAAAATTTTGAAGCTCTCATTTAGTTCAACTTCGTTTGTTTTAAACTTCACTCTTTTTATGTAATTAAAGAAAACAAAAGAATGAGATGCTGAGTTTGAAAACTACCTCTCAAAGTGCCTCGATGCGGGACCGACCGATAATACTCCTATAATACTCCATATAAAATACTACGACGGTTATTTAAAGCTTTTATTGACCGCAGCGCCTAAATTTCTTCAGTCCATTGTCCGGCAACCCATTTACATAACGTCTTCAGTTAAACCTATAAACCTTAATCCTACTGGATCTGTAATCGTCCGTCAATCGCAGTATTTTTAATGAACTTATAACTTTCCTAAATTCTTTATTGTCTTTATCTTTCTTAAATAAAACACACATAAAATATAGACGTTGTTGAAACTTATTGTATAATTAATAATTATTATATTCTATTCTTTTTATGCCTATTTCTTAAACAAATTAATGTTTATTCGTCGAAAAGGGTTTAACTTATTATAAATATTAGGTACAAAAGAGAGCTTAGTAAAACTAATGTTTAAAAGCTTTTAAATATAGCAAAAGTTCGTGGGATCGTCGATGTTCATTTAGTTTTGAGTTCTATATTCTACTCTTTTAACCTAAACCTATAAACAACGTTCTTGTATACGCACCTACCTCTATTTTTCCACATCACACTATCACCAAAGATCACGGAGTAAAACTATTTACGGGTAACGCTTGTTCTCGATGTAATTATTATAAACTAGCCGTAGCCCGCGGCGTTCTAGACCCTTTAGTGTGACGTTTCAAAATTCCTTTCTTAGTGCACCCCTACACTATATCAGGATACTACCCTCTAAATTTCATTCCTCTAGTACTTATAGTTTGGGCTGTGCGTTGATTGTTAGTCAGCTTCAAAAGAGTTCTATATATTTGAGATTAAATTTTAAAAATACCATTTTGGTCCCTGCCATTGATAAAAATAACCAACGTAGACTGAAATCAATAGGTTCTCTAAAATAGTTGTGAAAATGGCGATGCAGTTTACAAATTCTGAGGTTGTTCTACTTCGGCGGGATTCACTTTCAATTTGCTGAGATATCGCCAAATATGAATATTTTGCATGCACTAGGAACAGGACGGAAGAATTTTTATATATTATTTTATTTTAAAAAACGTGAAAATTTCTGTTATAAATAGAAATATACGCAGCTTCTTTTTATGCCTATTTCTTGGACGAATTAGTGTTTATTCGCCCAAGGTCTATTTCCAATGCCTGTTTCTAAACGTATAAAATTAGTCATAGTAAGAAATAAAAAGATGTTTTACAAAAAAATATAAGTTTGTAGATACTCAGGAGCGATAACAGCGAAAGGTCTATTAAGATTGAACAGATGAACATACATACATACCGGTCAAAATCATATACTCTCTTTGTTTCCTCGTAGACGGTTAAAAAAAGAATTATTCCAAGAATCTATATTCTAGTTATATCACAGGCTTACAGTAAACAGGTCGACAGACTTTACAGTAACAGGTACAGTAAAACAGTTTGTGCTTACTGATCTATCCAAGATGTCCCAAGAATCCTCTTTAGTTATAAGAGCACTAGGTGTACCCGCAACTTCGTCAGCGTGGAAAAGTGTCTTTTGGGTAGCATTTTTAATTACTTCCATACTTTTCATCCCCCCTTTTCAACCCCCTTACAACCCTTTTTTCGTATTAAAAAGTAGCATATGTCCTTTCGCAAGCTTTAGACTATCTGTATACCAAATTTCATTTAAATCGGTTGAGTAGTTTTGGCGTGAAAGCGCGACAGACAGACAGACAGAGTTACTTTTGCATATATAATATGGCAGTCATAAAATTCTATGGTAGTCGCCATATTGGCCACTCGGATGCCAATTTTCTATGAACGCATCCCTGTTAGTCAGTGTCAGTGATGACACAGTGTTCTCTCTTTGGAAAAAGTTTAGTAGTCAAAAAAAAGTTTGTTAGTAACTTCCATACAACTTTCAACTCCCCTTTTCAACCTCTTACAACCCTTTTTTCGCATTAAAAAGTAGCCTATGTCTTTTCTCAGGCTCTAGACTATCTGTGTACCAAATTTCATTCAAATCGGTTGAGTAGTTTTGGCGTGAAAGCGAGACAGACAGACAGACAGAGTTACTTTTGCATTTATAATATTAGTAAAGATTAACATGTGCCTATCAAGGGGTTTCTCGGCACGAAAGAATACTAAGCACATCAAATCAAAACACAGCGTAGCACGATCGCCAACGCCATCTGTGCAAGAAGTTAAAAGGTAACAATTTTTCCATTTCAGATAATACAGTCTGCGTCTATTACGTTTCAGTCTGGCACTGAATCCTCTCAGCACTTTGCTGAAGGATTCAGGGCTAGTCGGCTTCGTAGAGAGAATGGGGTTATTAGTCATCTCCTGCTGATCTCAAGCTGTTAGCACCAAAACCACCCGACTTGATTGAGCTGCTAAAAACCACACAGGCATTTAGCAGCGCCATCAAGATGGAGTTTGGTTTACAGTACAGTGACGGTCAACTATTGATATTTTTGAAAAAAAAATCTAGCGCCCCAGGCATGAAAAGCAATTTCAATTTCTTATAAAGGGTTTTTTTGGGTACAACTTTCTATGGATGATCATTACATACGTTCAAAGGACACGCTGAAAAAGATAAGTATTCAGAGAATATTATTTATTTTGATGTGGGTTGAAACGCTGACATTTTTTGGTATGAAACGACGAAAAATAATTTGTGGTGAGAACCTGTGGTGCGAAACAGCGCTACACCAAATAATAATATAATACAATTTCGATTTCTTAATTAAGATCGTAGGTACAACAAACAAAGTCAGTTAGTTATCAGTACTGAAATACATTGCATAAATGTATTCAAATTACTCACAAATATAAGCGCTGACGTAAATAGAACGTTATCTGTTAATGCATCCACAAAATAACGATTAAAGAGATACCCACAGATAACAAATCAACCAGCGTGGTTAACTTTGAATTCTTTTTAATTTTTTATACTAAGAATTTGCATACTTTTTTTGACATTCTATGTTCAAAAGCAGATAAACTCGACTAGATAATAGAACATTGATAAAATGATAAACTTGAGCCAGCAGTTAGATGTAACTGTAAATTTTTGAATTTTCCAAACGTTTTTAGCCATTTTGTCAATAGGTCTTGTAAGATTTACATGCTAGCCAGCTATCTAAGTCATAGATGAGTAAAATGACTCGCTAGGGTTTCGATAACGTTAGAAACAGATGCTAGGCCACGTCCCACACCGAAGGAATATTAATCCATTCGCGTCGGCCGTCGAACTCAGGAAAAGTTTGAGTTCGACTAAGGAGTTTCGGTGTTTGGGTCGGATAATTAAAATATGGATATTGTATTAGCCTTATTCATAAGCTTTGGGAACAAAGGCCGGATTAATATGGATGATAAAATTACTTGTTTGTTCATCGGAGGTTCTACTTTCAGCGAAGTTTTAATTAGGAAATAATGTTGTAGAAGTCACTCGTAAATCTTTCATGAGAGTAACCAGAAGAAAATATGCAAAAGAATGATAAGCTCACACATAGCGATAGAACCCGCCGCGTCGTCGGCATGATATTTCAAAGATTTCAGCGGTTTGTAATCTAATTAAACCGAGTCTGACGGACATAACTCGGGTTTATTTATAAAAGCAACGTTTCCGCTCCCATCAAAAGGCTGTACTATGAATTTATTCATCGCAAGTTCAGAACAGGTTGCGCCGTGCCACGAATATCTTAAACCATCCACTATAATAACCTGCCAGCCAGTAAGCAGCCTCGCTACTTATTCCAGCTTATCACCATCGGATTCTGTGAAATTCTCATTCGATGGATCAAATCACTTACCGATCGTAGTTTCTGTTGGTATGGAATCACGTGATTATCCCGTCCGCCATTACAATCCACGTGAGAGTGAGGTGTTGTAAACAAATAGCATGAGGTTGTGATGTGGCGCGCGTCCCGGGCGCGTCGCGAGCAGACACTGACTGGTTCGTCCGGAGCGTGCAGAGGCGCGTGCGCGGCTCGGTCGATCCGACACTCGGTCACTGGGCCGGTGAGGCTCTGCCCAACGCCGGCAGCCACCCACCCTCGCGCGAAAACAAACCTTTGTCTTCTCAGACGGCGAGGCGCCGCTCCAACCTACCTCCGGTTTTACACCTGTAGATTTAATTACGCCTGAGATGACTCTAAACCCTACTCTTCATCACATATACCTGATAGAAACATGCTCCATCCCATACCTGGTCCGCACTTTCTCAGTCAAAGTACATAACATTCAACCTGCAGAGTTGACTCTACGTTTTACTTTCAACCTTAGTCATGGGCACCAAAGAGAAAGATCAGCAGCGAAGAATCTGACTAAAGAATTGTTCATTGCTAAACCATGGATTCTGTATCTCACGTTAAGATGCATCACGACTGTTTCTGGCTAGATGCCCCGAGGACTCCAAGTTCAGAGAGCAGTACTGCCTACCACTATCAAAGCGGCAAAGAGTGCTAAAGTCAAAGGTCTTCAGTGTCTTTGGTTGAACAAGTTAAATCACTTCTACCTGTGGATTTTTCCAGAAGTTAGTAACATTTGAATGCGAACATTTTTACCGAGACTGAACTGACATTCCGAAAGTTTGAATGCGGTTAGTGACCATTCTTTATGCAATTGATAATAATATGAAGCAGAATATGCAATAACACGTTCTAGAATATGAAAACTAAGTTTTATGTTTTCATGTATTTTTATAACACAAAAATAAAAAGTAAAATTATGTGCGTTTAGTTTTTTGCTTATAATTTGATCTGGCTTAAGAGTCTGACCACGCTAAGTTTCAGGATTTGAAATTCTATAGTTGGAAGCACTGTGTGTATAGTGATACCGATGAGTTTTTCCCATCGAGCCCACCGGCCGACCCACCAGTGGGCCATTTGACTACTTGACGAACACATCTAACGATGATACCTTTTGGAGCTATCTATTTATTGTACTGCAGATTTAGCGTAGTCATACTCTAGCTACAAAGAAAACTCTTCAAATAATTCGTATTAATTTTTATTTCAATTTACTTGCCCAATTGACTGATCCAAACAAGTCTGAAGCAAAATCAATTTAGATGATTGGCGTGATAAGATATGATGAAAGTCAAGTTTGTTCAACCGAAACTTTTCGATATCTGCCATTTAACAATTGTGATTATCTATAGGGAAATTCAAAATAATAAAATTAAGGCTGCAGAGCACATGGCGACCAAGTCGCAGTGGCCAGCTCGGCGGCGAAGATCTTCGTTTTTATCTCAAAATGTCGATCTCTGCGGCGGCCGGGTGATTCAAGCGCCGTCAGAACTGTCCAGCTGGTCGCTGAGCTGACTGCGACTTGGTCTCCGTAGTGCGTTCGCAGCCTAAAGCAAAAACTTTAGGCTGCAATTCACAATGTTGACAAAAGCCAACATTTTTTATGCACAGCTCTCTCACAAACCAATACAAAATTTGAGATATTTTGTTGCTTAGATGTTAGTGATGAACGCCAAGACGCGACTCCCAAACCATGAGTAGGTACAGTTTGTAAAGTATTAGAAATAGTATGAATACTACCTACTTCATATCTAAGTACGCGCAAACAAAGCTGATACACATTTGGAATTACATTTTACATTTACCTATCTACGGACAATAGCTACGCCGGTGCTACGAAGCGTAGCGGGCAGCTACGAGATGCCGTTTAATCGGAATCCTAAAAAAAACACACTTCTTAAAAATAAATGCCAGTTTATAGAAATGATAGAAGATCTTCGATACGAGTATCTTCAAATTCTCTCATCGTTATACCTAAAAAAAAATAGGAAGCGTCTTTTGGTCACATTTCGTATTAGAGAAATAAACAGTACCTACCTAAATTACCAAAGTAAATACCGAATCAATACTTATCTCACAGTCGTTTCTATTTTAAATTTTTCTGGTGAATTAAAAATTTAATTTTCTTCCTAAAGAAAATTAGCATAATTTATACGAAACTTCAACCATACATTCAAAATGTAACTATCTACATCAAGTATAGAGTACACTAAGGTGGCTGTACGAGTTGAGCTGAGCTAAGCGAAACAAGGAGACGTTAACTAGATATCGTCGATATAATCTAGTTCAAACATCAAATCCTGTAGTTTCGTTAATGAAATTTTGAATTTGAAACAGCTGAGTAAGCTAGGAACAAGCGATCAACGGGCAACGACCTCAGCTCGTTATGTCCTGTGCTATTGGTACATAAGTAAGTAATTTACTATCCAATAATGATGAAAAATAACGGTATTATCTTAGAATAACACCGAGAAGGAGCGTTCTCATTCAAACGTAGCTAGTGAGAAATTAAATCTATACATCTATACATCTATACAATCTATACATCTATACAAATATTATAAAGAGGAAAGGTTTGATTTTTTGTTTGTTTGTTTGTTTGTATGAATTGAATAGGCTCCGAAACTACTGGACCGATTAAAAAAATTCTTTTACCATTAGAATCCTACATTATCCCTGATGAACATAGGCTATATCGGCTATAACGGGAATTACGCGGGTGAAACCGCGAGGCGCTGCTAGTATTTAATACTTAGATTGTAAAAATTTTTTGATTAACAAAATAATAATTTTGCGAAAAAAATTCCGTTGCTGGCAACATTTGATTGTAATGGCGCCTCTCAAACTATCGAATAAATTTATATTGTAAAAATACAAGTTGACAGTGAGAACTTTCTCGTGAAATGTGATGTTGTCAGCCTTATTATGTTTGTCTGATTTGTTGGGACATTCTTTCACCACGCAATTCGGCATTTTTCAAAAAAACTGCGGAGATCTGCCCACAACAATTTGACTTTGATCACTGGCGAGCCGCTCGACGACATGTGACCCAATGGGCACATCTGGAAAGGCTTCACTTTACGCGCGCGTATTTTCTATATGTGTGTTATTAATCTATGGGTATTATAATCTCTGAATGTGACTAAAACTTTACCGGCTCACACAAGCTGACACACGAAACCATAAACTGTTTCTCTGTAAAAAATATTCTAAAAAGCAATATAGAATACGCAAACATAGACTAGGGTCCGTGTGCCGATTTACTGCTCCAAGCACTAATCCCGACTCAACCATAGATTTTTGTATGGAAATCTCTACTCAAATCTAAGCTTGAGTAACAATAAATGAATTATATTATTACTAACTACCGACCCGCCCCGGCTTCGCACGGGTGCATTGCAGTGATGATGATGATGTATTATACATATAAACCTTCCTCTTGAAACACTCTATCTATTAAAAAAAAACTGCATCGTGTAGTTTTAAAGATCTAAGCATACATACATACAGACATTAGGACAGACGCGAGAAGCGACTTTGCTTTATACTATGTAGTGATTTCTGTACCGGAATACGGGCCTTAAACCTGGTTATTTTTACTTTTTGTTACGGCCTTAAACCTGGTTATTTTTACTAGTTTCGACTCACAAGAGAAATGCAGCATTTTAGCAATGTTTATTACAAAAACTGCAATCACATAATCTACAAACTCGTTCCTCCAGAAAAATCTATTAGAGTGCCTAATGACGTAACAAGATTGAGTCTAAAGAATAAAATTTAGTTTTTCCAGAGCAAATCAACTTCCCTGATCCAGCGGAAACCATTTCAAGATGAATATAGACAAAAAACTTACCAAGAAATCTCGAAGAAATAAGATTGAGCATGCCCAAATTAAATGAAGGGTTTCGTATACATAATTTATAAGACGAGAAGGAAAATAAATGCCTGTCTATGTCTATGTCTAAAATATTAACGATTTTTTTTGTTGTTTATTTATTAGCGAAGACTTATATTCATATTGTTTTCTATAACAGCCTTTCAGTAGATGAAAAGTAAACTAGAATAACTTTTGCACTATAATTGAATTCTAGCTAAGTTATTTAAGTATTGACTAAGGTAGCCATTTTAAGGTTATGTTTATAGGTAGGACAAATGCTATTGCATAGTTTGATTATTAACCCTGTTGGTGTTCTGTGAACTATCTGCAAGAGTACCAGTCTTGAAATTGGTCTTTGAAGAGCGAAATAAGAAGAATAGGAGAAGGCTTTAGACACGTAAAAAATTTGGGTAAATAAACATTTTGATTACCTTTGAAGAACCCTAAAAATAATATGCAACTCGACATTCCATCATGTTGCAATCTCCACAATAATGGGATTTGTTTTAATCTTCGGTCCGCGGCCGCTGACGTCGCCGTCTGGAGAGCCCAGCTAGTGATGGGATCGAACATCGATACTTAACATTTTATGCTTGTTGTAACAAGTTTGGAAGTTCGATTAATGAAGAAGGCGCAAAATTGTTCTTGTAAATAGATCCATTGAGAGGTGTTTATTTTGTAAAGCACTAATTATAATGGTAGACAAAAGAGACGAATTAAATGAACTCTCATTTACGAAATTACGTAGATTAATATAATAGCTTAAGTTTTATTTTATTGATTCGAAGAAACACCTCGTCGATATTCATCATGTCCAATCAATAAGTACATTGAAGCGCTCGTGGCGTAGCTTACTTAGCCAATCTTAACCGATAATCTAAGTAAAACAGCGTTCTGTGCGGTCACTATTTGGATGGGTGACCGTTAGTGGCATTTACATCTGAGCGCTTCCGTGCTTCGGAGGGCACGTTAAACTGTCGGTCCCGGCTCTAGCAGTCGTTAAGCCACGACGGAGGCCTTAAGGCGGCCTAAAAACTCTGTCACCAGAGTTAGCCACTAGCTCATACGAGCTTGCTAATAAGTACATCAATATTTAAACAAATATTGATTTCTTGCAATACCACAGGTAGGGATTTATGTAATATACAAAATTATCGACACTATCCCAGCACTAGATATGCCTATCTAAATAAAAAGTCGATAACGCAGCCAGAATCGATGATGGAACACCTTTAGTCGTGCTTTTGACTGAATTATTTGCACTAACGTCTTCACCAAACTTCTGCCATGGTTCAGTGGATAAGTAAACATTGCCAACTTTATCTATTCAGTCGAGAGGAGTGACATCATCAAAACTTTGTGAAACAAAAGATAGCAACTTACGGCGAAGTGGAATGAGATGGCATCATTAGTTTCCTCTTTGGTCAACAGAAGGTATGTTTGTGGCTCACGGTCACCGAACATCTATATCCCTCACGGTGCTTTGTTTTTGTAATGAATTAGGGGACGAAATTTTTGTATTTTCTTTTGTTTTCAGGAAATGTCAGATAAGTCGAATAGGTCATAGTCACGATCATAGAGCATTGTAACTTTTACATAGGTCCGCAAATCCTCAAAATGTAAACATGTAGGTACCTACCTATATAACTAAATGTATCACAATTCACAAGATCACTAGAGACATCAAATCTTTTGTAGTTTCCTGCCGTGTTTTTTGTCCAGAATCCTAGACGCAACGACCCTCTTGTTATTTTTAATTTAAAAATAAATTGTTTACCTAGGATATTAGAATATAGAGTGTTACCTATTTGTTTTGATACAATCTGACCGAGTTTTTGAATAATAATTAGGGCGTTTTCTCGCGGTCCTACTATTTGGTCCTACTATTTTGTACCTTTAATGAATTAATTCAACAAAATAACCATAGTTTAGATAGTTTATTATACAAGGTGTACCCTATAAGCCCGAAGGGGGCGTAATCAGACCGACTACCTGAGTGCTTGGACGTGTGCAAAGGGTCAATAAATCGTAATTGAAATTTTCACACAAAAGTACAACTTTTATTGTTTTTATAAAAAATAAAACAAATAAAACAAAGACTACCTGAGTGCTTGGACGTGTGCAAAGGGTCAATAAATCGTAATTGAAATTTTCACACAAAAGTACAACTTTTATTGTTTTAGAAATTTGCGACAACCCTAAGTGTTTGTTTACTATTTGCGTAAACCCATACACACCCATGCATACGTAGGTACCATCCTACCGCGTGGTACACACACGCTAGCTGTGTGTAGGTACATTTTAAGTAAAAGTTACGAGCTCATTTCATGAATGAAAAACTTCGAAATCTCAAAAGTCGTAGAACAAACACTATTCGCCATGACCTGTAAAATACTCCCCCTTCGGACTTATAGGCTATTTATGTTACACCGTGTATAACTATAAATTATCGTAAATAATGACCTTTGTGAAGAGAAACAAATGAGATTAAATGAGTTAATTTGTAGGTAACATTTAGTTCATAATCACACCCACTTTTAGACATATATTATGGGTACCTAATACTTAGGTATATGTTCATTTAAGTTAGAGGACCCCTAACATGGAATTACTCTTTTGTTCAGTGCTAGCTGTCACAGAGAGATAAGAAATAGGGGCGGATGGGTTTGGCTTGTAGAGTTATCGTTCAACTACCTACATAATCGACCTTTCACTGTGCTACTCATCCCAGGATACCGTATAATGGTTCCTGTGTTGTGGTAGGCAAGTGACCGACGCGACAGTTCCCGGTTTGATTCCTAAATATGTTTGCGTTAGTCATACTTCATTCAATTCTTATCAATTCTTCTCTGAAGGTACGGTACAGGGAAGAATTGATAAGGAAACTTGTTTTTGTGCATGAGAATAAGTACATATTAAAAATGATTGGGTCAGCTAATACTGAGACGGCTACTTTAGCCTTACAAAAACTTTAACATCTTACGAGTATTTCTACCGAAGGCTTGTAGGTAGTTGTAAGTAAAGTGGTATAAAGAAACTTTGCTGGCAGATACCAAGCACCTTATATACCTACCTACTAATAGGTAGTGACAATTATAGGTATGCAGAATGTAAGTAGGTATAGAATAACCCGGCTCAAAGCAGTAAAGTAGAATCAAGTAATAATACTAACGCCTAAATTCCTCCGAGTCCTGAACAAAGTACATTTTCAGCGGCCACAGAGTACGCAATAGTTACTTAAGGCTGTGTGTGTAGTTACAAAACATGGCACACACAGGAGCGTAATAAGACGTAAATATGGGGGAAACTAACACCAGTAAAACAACAGATGGTAGGAAGAAACTGTGTGAGGAATCAGTGGAGTTAGTCGACCGCGTTTTTAAACACCCTCCAAATATTTTTTTAAAATTAGAAACTCTTGAGTAACAATGTCGAAAAAAGGTCGAAAATATTTTTAAAACTGAGCCCGTAGTCTGAGTTTTGTTTTGTTGATCGAAACGCATATCGAGAAGCGACTTGCGATCTGTTTTTTTGAGAAGCGTGGTCTACACCAAGCCCGTACTCGCATGTCGAGCTTCTCAAAGAATCCGCTCAGTGTCTCCATACAAATCAGCGCCCATGGTGTGCTGGGCTTCAGACGTTTCACACCCACACTATACACTGAAAATTTGTACTAGGCCCTCTGATCTGCACACTATTCTGCCGTTGCGTGGAGTGGGCATAACCCCAAAGAATCCTGATTACATCCCACACGAATGCTGTTTAATTAATTAATATCAGCCTTGCCGGAAACTCTTAATTGTGCTTCATAAACATTCGTATTCTTGTCGCGCTGAATAATTGGGTAATGGGGGGAGTTCGGGTAAGTCTATATGGTTACACACTGGGACTTGGAATCTACTTCGGTACTGAAATGCTTGCCAGTTTTTTGGGCCAGTTACTGTGTAAGTAATTGCGGGAGTTCGGGTAAGTCTGGCTACACTGGCTTCGGTGTTTATTATGTTACTCCTGCTATTCTCTATAAATTTTTCATACCACGGAATTCTGAACCAAATACCAAGGAAGATTTTTTACCACGGAATTAGGCGATTCGACTTGTTTCATGTTTTATTGGTTTTAAAATAGAAACCAACGTCTAACTGCCAAAACTTTAGTACCTAGTTTCCAGAAGCAAAAACATTAGAGCTTCTGATAACAAAAACCAAACCCTTCAGAATTTTAGTGAAAATACCACGAAATAGGGTGCTTTTACCTTGGGTATACCTAAAAATATCACAGACAAGTACAATAAAACAGTTTGCGCTTGCAGTTCTACGAGTATCTTTAATGGGAAGGAAACCCCCGTGCTCGCGCCTAGCTTTTTTCGGGGCAGCGGTTTCTTTTTATTCAATATAGGTAGGCAACCGTTTGACCTAATCTCACCTGATTTTATGCAATGATATGGTCGACGATGTAGCACGGTACCTAGAAGATACCTACTCACTCTACCTACTCTTGAAAACTTCCAAATTATAGTCATTCGGGAACACAGGAGTTCGGAGTTCGGGCGAGCGCTGTCTTGCCGCGGTATCCCGAAGACTGCTAAAGCATTCCGAAGCGTGCCGAAGGCTGCCGAAGCATGCCGAAGGCTGCTGACACGGCATGCCAGCATACCGCGGATTGTTTTTGCACTTACGACCGTTGACATTGAAATTTCATCTTTATTTTCATACATTTAGGTAATATTTTTATTCGTCGCCTAAAAATACCTTGCCGTGCCCTACCGCCAAAATGCGCCGGACCACCTGCAGCACCAGAAAAATTGGATAAGCCTAAAGTTAGAAGATAAACCGCAAAATATAATTATCTACCTAATTACCATTGGCGAATGAAACCCGTATTACTACTAATTTAAGTAAGTAAAGAGAAAAATGGTGAAAATAAAACCACATTTATTTTTTTCTATTTATTGTACATTACGATAGAGACACGATACATTGTTAAAGCATTCCTTACATGCATTACACGTACGTGCATGAAAACTGCAACTTATAAAAATACTTCGCATATTAACTGTTGTTTCTTCTGTAATACTATGCGACTAATGTCAAAAGACACGCATCAAAGGACATAACATTTTTTCTCTTGACTTTTCCATCACTCGTATAATACAGCTGTATTTAAGTTTTACTAGAGACTTTTAATAAAAAATGTCGTGAATATAAATGATACGTAGTAACATTTGTATTACTTTAAAAAAAGAAACGCATAATAATATCTAAAGATAAAACCATCCCTCGATCAAATAAACTTTTTTTCAATAGTTTTTTGACAGATCTCGATTGAAATCTGCAAGAAATTCTTCTGATATGCCTTGTGCATAGTTTTGATGAACATTGCTTAGACCTATAGTTAATAAGCTGAAGATTGAAAAGCGTAGACGAATTTTAACGAAGCAGTTTTTATGCACGCATGTTTACAATTTCAAATCGATACTAATATTACTCCGAAACCTATATTGGTTCACAAACTACGTAACTAGAGATGACCCTCTGGAGACCATATAAGCGGGTATAGTGAACGCTGACCTTTAGAATAAACCTACAAGTACATTGCTGCGTGGTACGTTGCTCTTTAAATAAATAAATATTCTTGGACATTACACACAACGCTTTCTAGTCCCAAACTAAGCAAAGCTTGTACTATGGAAACTAGATTGCCGATTGGCGCGGAAAGAAAGAGAAGGAGTGGGTTAGGAATACCTGTGATTCTGCGCGGTCGGATGATGATGACGCGATGGGAGCTCCCACTCAGTTCTTCCACACCGATGATGTGCTGATGTTGGCGGAAGGCGCTGATGGATGGCCTTATGGGAAGGCGCTGATTTTCCTAGATACGTAATGCGCTTTTTCCGGGGTTTTGATGAGGAGAAGTAAGAACTCTCGACTCTTGCGACCGGCCGTGAAAACGTTGAGATTCGTAATGGTGGTTTTAGTTCCTACCCACAGGTTTTAGGTAGGGAATGATAGGGAAAATGAGGGTAGAATAAATATATAAAAATGACAGATAAAGTTTCGTTCCAAAGTTGCTATCTCTACGAAACACTGATAGAATACATAAATACATTTTCTTTTGTAAATACATACTTATGATACATAGTAACACCTAGACACAGAACAAACATTTCACAGAGAAATTTCTCTTATTAGCACCCCGACCCCCTTCTCTAAATTTATTCAAATCCTCTCCATCCAAAGGTTGCCTGGAAGAGATCGCTATTGAGCGATAAGGCCGCCCATTGTACATTTAATGCAACCTGTTTTGTTTATATCATAGGAATATGTTTCGGTGTTATTTATGTACAATAAAGCGTTTCATTCATTCATTCATTCATTCAAACATCTATGTTTGCCACACACAAATGTTTGTTCTCGGTGGGGATCGAACCCATGACCCACAGCACGAAAGGCAGAGCTACTACCGACTGAGCCATGACGCCTGTCGCGTTATAACATGTCATAATTATACGCAGTCATAAAGATTCGCTTCCTTAGGCCTTTTGCACATTATAAGACACGAACACAAGACAAGAAAAATTTTGTATGCGTGTGTGATATCCGACATAGAAAAAATATCTTGTAATATGTACGGTCTCATTTAAACAATCAAGCGACTGAATGTCTTATCGGCATTTCTCATAAGTCACAAGAAAAATGTCTTATTATTATGCTATGTCTTTTTTATTTTTATTTTTCTGTTATTGTGTGTGTTGTGCTGTCCTTAAAATGTTATTTCAAATACAATTCTGATGGTTTTATGTGAATAAATGAAATGAAATGTGCTAAGGGCTTTACAGATGTAGAAACCGCAAGACTAGTCTATTTCAGCTACTTTCATAGCATTATGTCGTACGGCATATTATTGTCTATTTCGGCTACCTTCATAACATTATGTCGTACGGCATATTGTTGTGGGGGAGTGCTGCAGATATGAATATAAACACCAACATTTGATAAAGAGGGTATTTGTTAATTACGTGGTTTATAACGTACAAATGAAATTGAACTTTACTACGTTTCAGCGAGAGTAGCTATTTATCTATATTAGGTGCCAAATACCACCGCAATACAGGTCATTCACCCACCTTCACCACGATGTCGCAAAATTCAATTTATGAATGGCTAATTCTGTCGCTAACCATACAAACCTGTCGCTAAGACGGTAATCGCTCGAATCTCGTAGTACTGTTTGTTTACCATACATAAATTGAATTTTGCGACATCGTGGTGAAGGTGGGTGAATGACCTGTATTGCGGTGATATTTGGCACCTACTATAGACGTCTTCAAGAAGCGAGCCTTCTGTACTTGTAGGTATTATTATTTCAGTCAAATCAATCAAAATCAGACGTTGATTTGTTGTTTTTAACCGACTACGCGGAATTAAAGAAGGGTTATAGTTACACAGCTTGTGATTGTACAATATTAATACTAGAACTTGCTAAATATTATAGCGTTGTTTTTATAACAAATACATATGAATAGCTAAATATACATAGACGAACAATATATTAATTTAAGTCTCAGACACACCATAGCATAGATTTAGAATCGTGAAGTTTTGATCCCGTTTAACATCAAAACAATTAGCAATAGTTTGTAAGTGCAATGGTGTGAACGAGCCTTTATTTTTACAAGGTATATAACTCTTAAAGGAATGGAACCTTAGGTAGGTAATAAAATAGGGACAACTACACTTATTAAAAAACAATAAAATAGTACCACCAGGGACATTTTCTGGTACCGAATACAATAAGTACCTAGTTGAATTTAATTATAAACCCAATATTTTATACAAAAAACAGTTGTCTTTGTCAAATGCTCGATGAATTCATGATAAATATTTAGTAAAATAAGTGAATGCCCTTTTTCCTAAATAGGGTCCAAAATTGCTTGGTTTTTGGGCGTAAAAAAAATAGGGACTTATTTAAAACAGGTATTTTGACGTATATTTCATATTTAGGTACTAAACTTTTTAAGCATGGAGATTAAATAATGCTTGTATAGTGAAAATAAAATTTAAAAAAAATAGAGCTGGATCGGTATTTACCGACACAAGTACATATTGAAAATGTGCATAAATTCATGAAGTATAAAAATAATTTAAAAAAAAATTGTTATCAGTAATTATAAAAAGTTAAAATATTATGTATGTTTAGATTGCAAATTAACTAGAAGACATTGTTAGATTGTACTATAATTGAGCTAAACTTAATTCTTCGCGAACTATGAATTTAAAAATTGAAGGTTTTAACAAATAAACCTTCCGTTTAACAGATAAACAATGGTTTTTAGCAGATTTTCACTAGCTGTCATTTTAATAGTTTTAATAACCATTGTTTTTTAAAACTCTAAAACTTTACTTTGAAAAAGTTCAGGTTATTCCGGGACAATTTTGAAAATAAAACAAAATAATCACATACAAACCTAACAATCTATTTTTAAATAGAGTTATTGAGATTCGATGCTATTTACTAAGGTGCAACTTATTATTATCATTTAAATATATTAGAATGAGAAACAAAATCATTATTTAAAATAAAAATAAAAATATAAGACGATAAAATATTTGAAATTAAAAAAATATTAAAAGGAATCTCGCGCTGATCTTATATATTACACAGAATACTATGTGACCGTGTTCAGGCGTTCTACATATTCTTATCCCATCATTGAGTTCCTGGAAATAAGTTTTAGTGTAAATAAAAAATTATGAAAACATACAAATATACAAATTAGTATGACGAGAGACTGATGTCACACTCTGTGAAATTAATTTTTTTATTGTTATTGTTATTGTTATTTGTGCACGTCTTTTACAATAAAAAATGATTCTGATTAAAAATATCAGGTGTAATGGGACCAATCGAAACCTTCGTAGTACTTCGTAGACAACACAGTTTGTAGATTAGCAAAATGTCGACTTACATTTGTCCATTGATATAGTTTAGCATCGCGTCTCGTAGAGTCCCGACCGGCCGATGTAACGCACCCATTTGATCACATCGTGGTCTGAGTAGTTCAGTTTGGGCTCGAACACTTTGAGATACCGGACCTGAACATAATAATATCTATCAATCATCAATATATTACAAAACTCTTTTGAAGCTGACTGATAATCAACGCACAGCCTAAACTATAGTCCTAGAGGTATGAAATTTGAAAGGTAGTATCCTTATGTAGTGTAGGGGTGCACTAAGAAAGGAAATTTTAAAAGTCGCACTCTAAAGGGTCTAGAACGCGAGCAACGCCGCGAGCGACGGCTAGTACTATTATAAAAATGTAAAAAAAAAACAAAATCTAAAATAAAAGATATGGATAAACGAAATATGCAGATCTACTAAATAAATAATTCTGATTCCTAAAATCGAGTTTGTCTGTTTGTTTGTTCGCGGATCACGCCCTAACTATAGAACCAATTTGAATGAAACTTATATCATTCAGAAACCCTTTTTCCAGATTAAAACATAGGCTATATTTTATTGAAATCAAAGACGTGGATTCTTAGATACAGCTTGAACTCTCTAAACCAAAAGCAGCCATTTGCTACGAGGTTCATCGTATACTGGCTGACAGATATTTTGGTGGAAAGTTTCGCACGCGTACGAAGTCACAGGTATCAGCTAGTCTAGCTATAAGACGTAATTACCTTGAAGCCAGAAGGCGCGAACGGAACTTCGAAAGCCATGGAGATGGGTGGACGAGTCCATTTCTTCTTTGTATCAGTTTCAAGCAGTTCGATCTCAGCGGAGAGCTGGGTTTCCTTCATGCCAGCCATGCGCTTTATCCTTAAGCAATAGTACACTGTTAGACAAACTATTAAGTCGGCGTTATTGACTAATAACTATTAATCGTAGCCAAGGAATGCCCGTAGAACAAGAAGCCGACCAACTGCCCGTTGGTTAAATGACATCGTAGTACGAGCTGGAAATCATTTGTTTCCTTATGGTCAACTTCGTAATCAATCCACTATTTTTCACGACTTAGACATAGACATAGACAGGCATTTATTTTCTTATAAAGTAACACACAAAATACACCCACAGAACTAAACTAACAACACTACAAAGAAAGAAAAATTACACAGAAAGAAAAATGAGATGAGTGGACTTCGCAATCGGTCCACTTCTTGTTTGGTCCACTTCTTGTTTGGTCAACTTAGCGTTCGGTCAAAAATAAAGATTTTATTTTTTAGCAGATTTTATGGATGGGCTCGCTTCGCACGCATTTTTTATAAACAAACCTAACCTAAACTACTCATTTGGGAAAATAGAACTTTCCCAAAAAAAGAAATAATTTGTTATGTGGACCCATTGAGAAGTGGAAGAGAAGTGGAATTGCAAAGTTGACTATATACGAAAAGGACCGATTGCTCATCTCCTACGGAAAATTTTAGTGGACCGATTGCGTAGTTGACTATAAGAAAACAAATCCTGGAAATCACTGGACAAGATTCGCAAGGGACCGAAAAGAATAGTACAAGAAAAGTGGTGTGATACAGAGGACGCCTATACTCAGTAGTGGATGCAAACGGACTGAAATGATGATGAGAGTAAACTTACTTCCATACAATAGCATTCTCCGAAGCCTTATACTTGGCCTTTCCCTTTAGACATATAAGTTGGACTCCGCTCGTGTTCAGTGGGGTGGGTATCTTCACTTCTATCTTCTGTCCGAGGAGAGATGGCTTGAAGTTAGACTTGAGGACCACTTTCACTTCCATTTTAGTGCGGCCCACTTCACGGACTAATGGGATCACGCGGAATGGCAGGGATATGTCTTTTGTGGTGCGATATCTGGAGGAAATAATTTATTTTATCACCGTATATCGTGTATTTCAAAATTTTCGTTGCGGCGGCTTGTGTTAAAAAATGTTTCACCACTAAAATGATCTTTAAATACTCGTCATCTAGCATTAAATAAAAAAAACATAGACCAGATGCATTTTCCTAAATCTCACGTGACATCGCACGAAAGGGCGAGGGGGGTCGCAAAATCGCCAGAATGACGTCACGAAATTTATGGATGCCCCTTAGGTAATAGTACTCGGGGGGGTCTAAAATTCACCAGAATGACGTCATGCAATTTATGGATGCCCCCTTAGGTAAGATAGTACTCACCGCATAAGTTCAAACTCGCCGTCTGGCGGTATGAACGAGATGGAGTGTTCAGTTTCAAACTTGCTCAGCTTCACGCACTGATGGAACTGACAGTCATCGATGACGACCACCGGTTTGCCAGATCTGGCGGGGTCGCTGTCGGTATTGCCAGATATGCCGCCGCCTGGGGATAATACTGTGGCATATTGCCAGGCTTAAACTTGGCACAGATATGGTCATACCAAAGGTAGTTTGCCAATAATCTGATTATTTAGAAAGTGAATTATAATTCAGGAAATTAATGTATGGTGTTTATTTAGGTTGAATTATTCAAAAGCAAGAACTTCGTCTTCTACTTTCCCATATACACTAGCTGTCGCCCGCGGCTTTACTCGCATGGTAGCAGCATACGCATTATTTGGTTAAAATGTTTGATCCTAATTTTAGACCCTTCAGGGTGCGACTTTTCAAACTTCTTTTCTTAATGCACCACTACACTGTGTAAGGATACTACCCTCCAAATTTCATACCTCTAGGACTTATAGTTTAGGCAGTGCGTTGATTGTCAGTTAGCTTCAGAGTTTTATATATTTAGAAGATTATTAGAAGGCTTGGTCAAGAGTAGCCCTACAGGATAAAATCTATACCAGTCAAAATGTCAAGTCTCACTAGGCTTACAAAGCGCCTGGTTTTCTAAGAACACAGATACACGTGTTAGAAAATGGCACATACCACTTCCTTTTCCCTTAGCTTCCATTACAATCTTATCGTTGATGCCAAACTTGCATTCAGGCATTCCGGAAAGGTATGATTTCATCACCACTTTACCGGCCACGTGAGCTGATAGGACTTGACCTGGGAAAGAAAACGTAGCATTAGCCAAAGCAATTGTTTTATCTAAAAACATCTAAAGAAAGGACCCGTTTGTCTTCAAAGAGTTTCGAGTAGTAGAAACAATGCTTCCAGCAACGCACATCACAACGCTGCTAAAGCTAAGACGCGAAAACTTGAGGACGATGGTGGATATAATCACGCCACAACCGAAGCCAGATCCAAAACGAGACTACAGGAGCTGATGGAGTCTCACTCCTCTACATCCACAACACCGTCCTTCTCCGTTACTTTAAGGAGTTGTGCTGCGAGGTGAGGTCAGCAGGGGGACAATGCACAATACACCCCAACGCGGGACGTCGTCAGTGCAGGGCCTCTACTGCGAATATTGATTTCCAAAGATTCGGTAGTGATGTGTTACACTGCGCGGTCGCCTCGAGCGATGGTCTAGGTTCTTTCGCAGTCACAGCGTTACTGCGCAGTGTAACTCAAACGTCACTACCGAATCTTCGGTAATCATTATTCACACTAGAGGCCCAGATCTCATTCCCCCACGACGAATTAGAATTAGAAGACTTAGAAAATGCCTACTTTGTTTTCCAGTTGTGCAAAAACCAGAAATAGTGCATTTTGTTATCAGTTATGCAAACATTTTTTTTTTTAAATACCCAGTTCACACTATGCCTATGCCACTGCCTGATTGTATGGTGGCATCAATGCCGCGGACTTATTGCCACAGCAACATCGCCTTTATTCTCACTAAGCGGCATTCATGCCGACAGCGGCATGGGCATAGTGTGAACGTGGTATTAGTTAACAAACAGTTACCTTGCGGCGACATAAGTAGGTTGACATACTCCAGCACATCCAGGAATAGTTCGTTGCGTCTGTATTTGATGCCCTCTCGGCGCCACCCGATCTGACCTGTCACCTGATAACAAAATCATTTAAATCTATATATACAAAACAAAGTCGTGTTATAGTAGGTGCCAAATAACACCGCAATACAGGTCATTCACCCTACCTTCAAAACGATGTCGCAAATATCAATTTGGGTGAATGACCTGTATTGCGGTGTTATTTGGCACCTACTATAGTTACACCATTTATAATTCAAATAATAAGTATTAATATATTATGACTAACTGATACGACTAGCTGATAGCTGATACTAGCTGAAGTTTCGACCAAAATATCTGTCAACCAGTATATGATGAACCTCGTGTCAAAAGCGGCTTTTGGCTTAGAGAGGTCAAGCTGTATCTAAGAATTTCAAAAAAATAAAGCCTATGTTTCAATCCGGAAAAGGTCTTCTGAATGGTATAAGTTTCATTGAAATTGGTCCAGTAGTTAAAGCGTGATCCGCGAACAAACAAACAGACATATTCGATTTTCGGAATCAGAATCGTTTATTTAGTAGATCTGCATATTTAGTTTATCCATATCTTTAATTTCAGTTTTTGGCTTTTTACAGTTTTATAATAGTATAGATAGATAGTCATCAATAAAAAAAATATCCGTATACTTTCCAGCCCGAAAATTTGTAAAATAGTGTGTATCGGTACCTGTGAAGTAATTTGGGCTTGTTCCTCTTTGGAGGCAGATTTGATACCCTGCTGTGTGATGAACGTCTTCAGCACTCCTGTGTCTGAGTTCTGAGGGTAGCCGAAATCCAAGATTTCTGAAAAAAATATTATTTTATCACTACATAGTATAAAGCATGTATGTATGCTTAGATCTTTAAAACTACACAACCGATTTAGATGCAGTTTTTTTTTTAATAGATAGAGTGATTCAATAGGAAGGTTTATATGTATAATACATCATCATCATCACTGCATTGCACCCGTGCGTAGCCGTGGCGGGTCGCTAGTAATTTATAATACATATTTAAAAAAATTGATTAATATAATACTTGACACAAGTTGCTAGAATCTGACCACACTAAGTCTGTAGAACATGGCCAATTTTAAATTAAAAAAAAATTAAAACCTAATTTTAAAACCTAGTACCTAGTTGGAAGAAAACATGAAATGTACCGAGATAAAAATGATACCATTTGCAAATCTTTTTAGGGTAGCTTATTTATTCCTTTGCAGTCTTAGCATGGTCAGACTCTCAACAGTATTGTCTTACCGTCAAGAAGCTCATAAATAAGAACAAAGTTGTTCTTGATGTTTTCTTCGGAAATCTTTCCGAAGTACGATTGCATCACATCAATTATTTTAAGCAGAAACTCAAACACCATAGCAGCGTTTACATTCTGCTTGGTGACTGCAGCCAGCCAGATGTTGGCTCTCTGGAATTGTAAATTAGTTTTAAAATAGCCCGGGTTTTCCGAACTCCGAATAACCTTTAGATTAAAATATTTGTTTGTTTTTTGAGCACACAAGCCTTACTCTGTTGATTTTTGTTATTATTAATTCTTTCTTTCAGATATCAATAATTTTAATCTTGTGTGTATTATTGTACGGGTCTTGAAAACTACAAAATAAATAACAAAATATAGGCACTCTAAAATAAATGAAATCGAAGATAAATTATTAGGTAGGTACACACTTACTGCGTGTTTCGACTTAAACATTAACAATAAAACCTTCACAACACAATTCTTACAATTGGTTTTTACAATCAAGAAAATCCTTAATTAATTATCTACTAATATTAACATTGTGCTGTCTTTTGTTTAAGATCAATCAAATTGACAAAATTTTGGTTGTACCTCCGTTTGTACACTGACCATATTCTATCCGCACTTCCCTCATGTTTATGACACTAGCATTAGCGAACTCGACACTGGCTGAATTGTGACAACTAGCCACAAAAGCCACAAACCAAGAAGTTGAAGTTAAAACCATCAGGACAAGATTCTAAATGTCAAACATGCACAAGGTTTGGCGGTGGAAATGCTAATTGATATCTTTACAGAGTTGTGCATGTTTTATTGTGAATGTTGCAGTGGAAACTTAGCTGCAATGAAAGTTTCTTTAAACATTTTGGATAAGATACCTTGATATGAAAAAAGCTGGTTCTTGCGATGTTGGTGACAGGCGAGCGTACTTGCTGCCTTGCATGGATCACATTCACCCTGAACGCGTCCACAGCATTGCGGCCGATGTCATCGCGATACACTCGCGAAATCAACACCTCGCCCTTATGGTTATATACGAATAGGCCTCCGATCATTTTGAGTTAGGCCTGTAAAAACTACATCTTCAGAAAAGCCAGAAGGTACTGTTTGCATTGACCTTTCTGTGCTAGTCTGATGCCTTTTTGTGCTGGTCAGAAGCTTACCTAAATGAAGGTAAGAAAAACAGAGGAAATACTGCCAGCATGTGATGTAAAGGGGTGGGTTCACTGAGTTAGATTCATTTCTACCCTCTCCCAATACCATCGTAATACTAATCAGCAGAGTTATTGCCGGTAATATTTCGGCAAATCCTAGTAAGGATTGTTCATTGACTACAAATCAATAAAACAGTTATACGTCTAAGTCCAAGATATTGGGCAATGAACTGATTGATCTTTCTGAACTTTAGCATTAGAATGCAATGATATGACTTACCTGGCGGTGTTCTCGATCAAACATTAGAGAAGTAGTGAGTTGTTTAGCTCCTTTCTCAACGTAGAACGTAGATTTTACTCATTTTTAACGCAAACTTTGCTGAAGAATTACGATAGCCGCCCCCTAAATTCATGAAATGAAACGTCAAATCAAATCAGTCAATAGTAGTTTATTATCTATGACCTCAACAATCAATACTCGGTGCTGCCAACAGTTATCTTTAGGTTTAGCTACTGTCTAAAACTTACCTACCTACACTGGACTGTGAGAAAACAACAAAAGTGCCATGTGAAAAAAATTAAATACTTATGTACCTACCGATAAGATATTAATTATTTCAAATACTGTACATTATCATGTCACATAGGTAAGTACCGTACCTAGCAAAATATCTTGATTCCTACAAGTTACATTAGTCAGAAAAAAAACGGCTAGATCTAGCTAAAAAGTAGCTATGTTGGTATCACTGTCAATATAACGCGATGACGTTTGTTTGACATGTCATGCTCTATAATCTATGGCTGAATAGAGATGCGAAATAATCAAATTACAAAAAACCGGTGAATTTTTCCTCATTCGCCTGATTATTATTGATTTTCTGTCAAAGAAATACTAAGGTGATTATTAGCACAAAATATACTAGTTATGTAACTTGAAGTCACGAAATAGAACAATCGTAATCTTTTGGAAAAAATAAATAAAAGGAAACCTACGAATAAAAAAACTAGAAGGCGCATTGGAAAGTGTGTTTAAAAAGAACTGTAGGAACAAATCTCACTTGTAAATAATAGTGTGTAGGTACATCGGTATTGATACTGACTGACTGAACGAGTAGGTTAGTAGGTTTATGCCAGTGACTATAAATCATTAGTCGTGAACGTTTGTAGTTGTGTTTGTAGCAGCTAGGTCTTGAAATGTTACGTTACGCTATAGTGGTGCTATCCTATTTGGCCATTTTTGTGGCCGGGAACGACTTTGGACCAAAATATCCAGCTACTAAAGGAGAAGTATGGCCAAAACCAAAATATCAAGTAACAGAAAGTATTTATTACAGCCTTTATACCCAGAGCTTTAATATAACGGTAAGTTTTATATATTTCTTTTATTTTGTAAATAGGTGGCTTTAAGTAACTTTTTACTGTTTCTAATAAATATTATCAATTATTGAACTTAAAAAAGGATACTAGGATACTGCACAATACATTATAATAAAACCAACAGAAGTTTTAAATAACAAAATTAACTAAATGTATGCAAATTGGGACCTGAAATGCCCCAACGCCTTTGCTACAAAGGGCGGACTACGGCATAGGTACAAAATTTATTTTATTTTTACTTTATATTTCTTTAGTATATGTAGGTATTTATAGGACCAGTTAGCTGAGGAACCTTATACTCAATTCGACAGATATTTTAATCTAATGTGGTTGCCTGAAAATGCAATTAAGGCCAAAAACTTTGAACGAATAAGCCAAAAATCTTTTCGAGTGGCCTGTGAAATTTGACAATTTTTTTTGTAAATTAATAACAATATTAAACCTAGTTAGTTGAATTTTTAGGTGAGTGGAGAAACATGCGTTATTCTCGCAAAGGCAATAGAACGGTATTCATTCCTAATAAGGAACATCCATCGTCTAGCAAGACGTATTGGGACGAGGAATGTAGACCGTAAGAGAAGATCGACTGATACAAACTTCAAAGGACAAATACACACCCTAAATGTGAAACTTACATCACCATGCGAAGAGTACCCGTACTTCGGAATGGATGAGAGTTGTAAGTTTTTTGATTTTCAAATTTATGATTAACTCTGACGAGAGGACTCAAAGGAGACTGTGTGTGTGTGTGTGTGTGTGTGTGTGTGTACCGTCGTAAAAACCTTGTAGAATTTTAGATTTTCTTTTATGAATTTTAATTTTAGGTATTACCTAATTTTAGATTCATGAAAACATAATATTATAAAAATTTAGTCTAACTTCTTGTGGATTCGAGCAAGGCCACCAATCCAATCCAATGCATTGTTCATGCAGGCGCCTATGAACAATGCATTGAATTAGTCTTAGTAGCTGATTAAAATAATATTTTGGCAGTAGGTATCAAAATATATTCTAATCTAGCAGTAAGTATACAAAATAAAATGAACCTTATTATAACAAAATGAAAGTAGGTATGTACCTATACTTGGCTTTTCATTGTTAAAACTGTCATCGGCACAATGGCCACCATGATTACAAACTAAAATTATTGTTTTATGTTTAAACAGTGTAAGTGGTAGGTATTTGTCTGCTATAACAAACAAAAAAACTAGACAAAACCTTACAATTCCTACCGGGTTAATAGTGTAATGGTAGGTAGGTACATGATAGTGGTTTTAACACTTATTTTTCCATATTTTTTAATGAATTCTAGAATTAAACTAGCTTTATCATCACAAAACATTCACACCACTTGAACAAAGTAAATGATAAACTTCGAGATAGATAACGGAGTTGGCTTCTCGGCCTTTATGTCATTTGAAGTCACATTCATAATATTATATCTTAGCGTATCAACAGCGTGAGATTACCAGGATATCGAAAACATCTGAAAGACGTAGCTGATATTTTAATGAATATTGAATTATTCTATCTACCTATAATATTTATCTTTACAAATTAGTAGTACCTACCTATACTTATTTTTGAGTCAACATACTTAAGCCAATACGATCTCTGTACATACTTATATCACACTATTTTACAGATAATCTTACTGTAAATCAATTTGCTGAACTCAAGAGCTCTTCGATATGGGGTGTGTTAAGAGGATTAGAAACGTGGACTCATTTGTTATACCTGCCAGATAGTGAAATCGTAAGCGTCATTATCCTTATTAACAATATTGTTACAGATGCTGTGCAGTGTGCATGCCTGTAATTAGCACACATTTTATACAATAAGATTATTTAAAAGTTATTTTTGTAATGTTCACTATGGGTGCTGTTGGTGTTGCCTATTAAATAAATAACAAGTCATTAGAATATCTTAAATGGTATAACTTTTGTATAGGTTACTATGTCGAGCAAAAGAAAATAAGAAAATAACATAGAATATGTAATAAATAAAAACACCTCCAAAACAACTCCTCAAGTACGCTCGAAACTGCTAAAAATCTCTAAAACATTTTGATTTCAGGAGATAAGGATAAATAAAACAGAAATAGTGGACTCTCCACGATATCAGCACAGAGGCTTGCTCATTGATACCTCCAGGCATTACATCTCATTATCTAACATTCAAAAGACTTTAGATGCTATGGCAATGAACAAAATGAATGTTTTACATTGGCACATCGTTGATGACCAAAGCTTTCCATACCAGAGCAAGAAGTTTCCTAATTTGAGGTAGATATAGAAGTATAAAAAACCTATACAAAATACTCTAATGCACTTATTTATATAAAAGAATAAAATCTACTAAAAATATGTTACCTATACTTACGTCAGTTTTGTAGTGAATAAATAAATAAATATCCTTGGACGTTATGTACCTACAAACATTGAACAATTACTCAAGTGGATGTCCAATAATGTCCATTACCTAAGCACAGTGGAAAATAAGCCAAAACATGTTATAAAACTCTCATTATTTTTCGCAGCGCCCTTGGAGCATACCATAGCAGTCTAGTTTACACCGCAGAGAATATCAAAATGATTATCAACTACGCTAGGGACAGAGCAATTCGAGTTCTTCCAGAGTTTGATGTGCCAGGTAAACATAAGGTTTAAGGTTTAAAGAAATTTATTCACAAAAAGACAATAGTCACTTACATGCGAATAGTTATTTAGCGTAAATATTCAAAGTTAAAATAAGTAGGTAGTAAGTATAATAAAAGTAAAACAAATCTGAGTAGGTAGGTAAGGTAGATCATCGTCCGATTTGGTAGAGTGTTATAATGTAGGATAGGTAGGTAGGTACGTAAACGGTTGGTAGATAGGAAGGTGAGTTGCTAGGTAGGAAATGAAGAATTACAAACAGTTGAAAATCAATAAAAAATAATAATAATTATTATTATTATATAGGTAGGTGGTCTAGGTAGGTAGTAGGTATTCGCTAGTTATTACTATTAGGTAGGTAGGTAGGTATGTATTACTTATCGTCCATAATAAATTGAGCAAGTTTTGTTTTAAATGCTTGAAACAGGCTAACATTCTTCAGAGTTGCGGGTAGTTTGTTATAAAGTTGTGCTCCTTCAAATGTAAACATCTTTTTTCCGTAGTTTGTTCTGACCTTGGGCATAACAAGAAAGCTTGCACGACGAGTGTTGCGCTTTGTCACCTGTTTAGATTTTATGAAGGCTAAACTGGTATGGAGAGAGCCTTTTATTATTTTGCGAACTAAGATGCATGTGTTATAAATGTACATTTGATTGATCGTCATTAACTTAGTTTCTTTATAAATAGTTTTAGTAGATGTTAGGTAGGGATAGCGAAAAAGTAGTTTTATAATTTTATTTTGTAGGATTTGTAAGTCGGCTAATTTTGTTTTGGGAGTACTGCCCCATATTTCAATTAGGTATAGCAAGTGTGGTTTGACTAATGAGTTATAAATGGTGTAGCGTATTTGGCGTGGGATACATCGCACTATATTGCGAAGTGACCCGATAAGTGACGAAAGTTTAGCCCTTATTTTTTCAATGTGGGTACTCCACGTCAAACCGCCATCCATATGTAAACCGAGATATTTTTCACTTATTTTTTTTTCGATTATTGTATTGTTTAGATGTAAAGGTTCGTGAGGTCCTATTATTTTATTTTTAGCTCTAAAAATTACGTAACAAGTTTTTGAAACATTAATTGTTAAGAGGTTATATTGGAACCAGGAGTGGAGATTGTTTAAATCATCTTGTGCTTTTCTTATAATTTCCTGGATTGACGGGCCGAAATAAAACAAACACGTATCATCAGCATAAAGCGATATGTGACCATGCAGCCCTAACTCATGTATGTTGTTTACGTAAATTAGAAAGAGCAACGGGCCTAGGATAGATCCTTGCGGAACTCCACAAGTGATACATACACAATTAAGTCGAGACTGAGATTTTAGGTATAAATTTACAAGTTTAAAAACTGGAAAAACTGACTTCAATTTGATACGCCTTCTTCATCAAATGATGATGATGGCAGTTTATTGGTACTGTTCTATTGATCGTAAAAACCACACAGAAAAGTCACAGGACAAAAATATGCAATGTTGTGTACATGGATGACTTGTTTTTTCCAGTTATTCTTACTTAACTGCCAAACAACAGAATTGATTTAAAAAAAAATGTTATGGGACTAACCTGAAAGATACCCTTTCAGACGAAAAGAGAATTTTTCAAATTGATTCATAATTGACAGAGTCCTGGAGTACCGTATATTTTTATTTTTTATTGAAGTCGATTAAAAATAACCGAAATTATTTTTGGTCGTTTTAGGACATACAAGTGCATGGGGCGCTGCTTACCCCAACATCCTCACAACATGCTACAGACACGGTCGTCCATACGATCTGGGACCTATGAACCCTATCCGGAATGTCACATACAAACTGCTTCAAGACTTGTTTACGGAGATTCAAGATTTGTTCCCTGATAAATACTTCCATGTTGGTGGAGATGAAGTCGATCTTGCTTGTTGGTTGGTAAAATTACATTATTTTTTTACTAGATCCTGTCGATTTTTCAGTATAAAAAGTAGCCTGTGTGTTAATCCAGGTCACGGATAATATAGGTAATATATATTCCAAGCTTCATCCAAATCGGATCAGTAGTTTTTGCGTGAAAGAGGAACAAACCTACATACATACAGTACCCTTCGCGTTTATAATATTAATTAATAAGATGACGTTACCTATACCTATCAGTCCACTGCTGAAAGTAAATTTCTCCCAATCCCAAGTTGCGCCATTGAGGCCGGTCTCCGGAAGATCCGAAGATCTCATTCAATGTTTGCCAGCCACACGTCTCTACCTTCCTCTACTACCTCCATAAATAATTGAATCTCATTGATTTATTATGCATATGCCAAGATACTTGTGCTGTGTTGATAACGACATCGGTCGGATTTCAGGGAGTCGAACCCCGAGTTGCAACATTTCATGAGAGAGAAAAAAATGACATCGGCGAGTAAACTACATGCTTTGTTCATGGAAAACGTCATTCCTCTACTTGGTCAAAGATCTACCCCAATTGTTTGGCAGGTTTGTTTAATACTCCAGTTATTTATATATATATATTTTTCATAATTGAATGCCCTGGGAAATTATCTTACAAAGTACGTATAAACGTTGATTTAATAAACGATAATTTTACAGGAAGTTTTTGATGAAGGAGTGCCTTTAGCTAAGGACACATTAATTCAAGTTTGGAAGGGTGGAGAAATATACGAAATGACGTCTGTGAGTAACCTTATTTTTTTTACTAACAATCCTTAAATGTACTTTTAGGGTATCTAGGTAGATAAAGGATAGGTAGTACATAGGTAACTGGGATAATTATTAGGCTTTAGAATATTTAGGCCTCATGCAAGTACACTTTTAGATGACTAACATATTGTTGACCATACCAAAGAAGTGAGATCAAAATAAGAAACCCTGTTTTACTCTTTTGATCTGATAAAATCTTAGGGACCAAATAATAATGGTCGTAAGTAGGTATCTAATAATTATTTACATATATATTTAATTTGAGTATTGTATACTACATAAGGAATTTAGGTTTTACATGATAAAACACGTTGTTACGATTGTAATGTCAATTGTAGTGGACTGTATTCTTACTTTTTTCGTAGATCTAACCATAGACAATTTACATGTTCGGATACAAATCCTTTAATATCTATGTTTGCATTGAACAAGTATTTATTTTCACCACGGATCGTCCCTTTGTAATAGAAACATAATTGGTTTGTCAACAGATTCTATCAGCTGGTTACAAGCTTCTATACTCCAGCGCTTGGTATTTGGACCACTTGAAAACTGGAGGTGACTGGGAGGAATGCTATAAGAATGACCCGCGTCAACTAGTTACTCGCTTTGCTGGTCCCGCCATCAACTTGCAGAATATCGTCGGGGGTGAGGCTTGCATGTGGGGCGAGGTTGTGGACGACATGAATATAATCAGCAGGTAATAATAACACACAGTTATAAATTTAAGTTTCCTTAGGGCGAGTTATCCTTCAAAATAGGAATCTATATTTTTAGCAATAATTGCAACCTGCAATATGTACCTAGGTACCTCCCTGGTATCAAAAAAAATAATTTCAAAAAACCTAAAATATGCTATGAATATGGTAATGTTATTTCATTCATGAACGAGCTTCCGCCCGCGACTTCGTTCGCATCCCGTTGATTTTTCGGGATAAAAAGTAGGGACAATATAAATCAAATCAAATCAAAGAGTTTATTTGCAATTACTTTATTTTTAATATATATGCCAAGTTATATCCAAATCGGATCAGTAGTTTTTGCGTGAAAGAGGAACAACAAACATAAATCCATAGATACATCCTCTTTCGCATTTATTATATTAATAGGATAAATCATTTGTAAAATCATTGTTTCCAGAGTTTGGCCTCGAGCAAGTGCCGTAGCTGAAAAACTTTGGAGTCCTGAAACGAGTTTGTTTGATATTCCTACTAGCGTGTATCATCGCATAGAAGAACACACGTGCCGTATGAACCGGCGAGGCATTCGTGCTCAGCCACCAAATGGCCCTGGCTTCTGTCTCGGGGCTGATTTAGTTGGCGCCGCTTGAACGCTTAATTTATATATTAGTTTATATATAATACAGTTGTAAAAGTTTTATTTTAGAATTGAATATATAAGAGATACGTTTAAAAAATGCCTCGTTTAGCAGACGGTCTCATTCCGTCTTTTACTCTTATTGTACCTACCGTACCTCGTCTCACTTAGGTCTAACAAAAATAACAAAGAGGACTAGAATAAAGACGGTTCGAAGTAGGTACGTAAAACTTTGGAAATAATGTAAATCGAAGAAACATTTTTCAATATAAAATAGGACACCTTCCTTTTTCTGAGTAACGAAATACGGACGGGGCTCGGGGTGTGATGAGGGTGATGAGCCATGATTGATAGGGTGAGGAGAGAGGGTGGGGGGTGGGAGTCTGGTGGGTTCTTTGCCTGTGGAATAAATATTTATATCAAAGTGGTTCTTTCGACTTTTCATCGATTACTAATTATTTCGGAAGCTGCCGGTTTTTATAAAAAGAAAGGCACATCACTAAATTTTTTCACTATTTTAAGTAAAACTAACTAAATTGTCTATGGTGGATTTGATGAATTGGGTCGATTATGTCATGGCGGGTTTAGATGTTTTCGGCAGTTGAATTTTGTTGATTTTTCATTTAATTACGCCGTAAATGATCTCGTTTTTAACACTTGTGTGTTATTATAAGCATATTTGTGCGATAGTGATATTTTCCTAATCTATTCAAATGCTGAAACGCTTGCAAATGGGACTTCGCACGTTCATGCTCATCGCATCTAAAGTATGGAGTTGTTTTTGTTATATGTTTAAGAAGCAATATCGGGCGGTAAATATAGTTCTATGGTGTTGGGAGGGTTGTTTAATTATCCACAAATATTCAGTCGTATTTATAAATCACGTGGTGTTTTATTTTCAGTTGGCTCAATATCAATCTGTCAAGTATGAAATGTACCCACTTTCCCCAGTATCTAGACACAGGCTGAGTGAGTATTTATCTGTTTTACTTATCGCACATTGTTTCCTACTGTTCAATTTATCTGCAAAATTATCTTTGTAATATGTTAGTCATGTCCTAATAGATAGTACCTATACCTAGAACCTGTATTTGTTCTAAAGCAGTGCAAGAAACTGCATTTTATTACTATTCAATTGAAGTTTCTAGTGATTCCTTCTATATATAAACTGCTATCAATTTTATATCCTTGTAACAACAACAAACAACCTAATAAGAACAGATCTTACTATTTTATGACCGTAACAGATAATCATCACAAATAAATATTCATCTTACTTTTGCTTTCATTAAAATTTTCATACAACCTTGTTGGTCGAGAGTATTGTTAATTACTTTGACTTCGGAATGGAAACATATTGTTGAATATGAGTACATACCAACTAATTTCCCTACATCTAAAGTGCAATGAAGGACTTGGGAGTCACATTCGACCAAAAGCTCACCTTTCACGACCATATGGCCTCGCTGGCCAAGGAGTCTTTTAGACGTCTAGGGTTTGTACTCCGAAATGCTCGTGACTTTAGTAGTGATCACGTGGTCTCTCTTTTGTTCAGTGCACTGGTTCGTAGCAAATTGGAAGCCAGTGCGTGCGTATGGAATCCGCATGAGAGCACTTATGCATTATTGCTTGAAAAGGTTCAGAAAGCATTCTTGCGGTTCCTGTACAAACGGCGCTACGGGTACTACCCATACCTCTATCCTACTAAATTTCTTTTAGGTTGCTTAGGGTACAATTCTCTAGAGGTCCGGCGAGCCAACGACCAAATTATAATGGCCTGCAAGGTGTTTCGAGGCAAAATCGAAGCTTCGGATTTGAGCGACGAGCTGTGTCGTTTTTATGTTCCGAACAATTACTGCCGGGGTCGGACGCATAAACTGTTTGCCGAACCGTGGTCACGCACTGCGGCTCGGGCTTTTTCACCCATTCCGCGTATCCTTGCCGCACTCAACTCTCTCCTGCATGCTAGCCCGGAATGTGATTTGTTTGAGGATGGTTGGACGAAAATTTTGTCGGAGTGCTTGAGATTCTGTGAGCGTGATGTATAACTGTGTGTGTATGGTTGTGCTTTATTGACATTTTACTTGAGTTTTAATATGACATTTTTATTACGTATTTAATTTTTGACTGTTTATTTTGTCTGATTGTTTATTATTATTCTAATCTTAATCTTTAATAATTGTAATTGGTGCAAGCCGTTTTTATTAAAGTAAATAAATAAATACAAATACAAATACAAATTATTATTGTATTGTGTATCCTCACTATAATTTTCCTATACGCTAAAAACAAAAACATGCATTTGAGTCATAATTTTATCAATAGACTTGTTATTCTAGCTTTTATAATAATAATATCCACACTACCTACCTATGAGTAGTCTCCATATAACTACTTACAGTGCGTGCACACAATAACATTAGGTAACATTCTATCGGATCCAGAAACATTGCTCCTCTAAAAGTAACTGCGGTGTGCATGCACTCTTACATAATACAATTTTGTCTTACAGAAAAACATATTATCTAAAAAGACTACAAACAAATTCAGATTAAAAAAACACCTTAGAAATAGCTCCAATTCTAAAAGAAAACATGGAGTTTGTAATAATTTCATGTTTTATTCAACATTTCAGGTCTAGTAAAAAGAAAAATGCTAGTCTTAGATCTAGACGAAACATTAATACACTCCCATCATGATGCAATGTTAAGGCCAACAGTGAAGCCCGGAACGCCACCAGATTTTGTCCTGAAAGTGACTATAGACAAACATCCAGTCAGATTTTTTGTGCACAAGAGACCTCACGTAGACTACTTTTTGGATATTGTAAGTATTTCTAAGACTCGCACTGTTCTGTCGTCAAGCAGAGATACTTGCGTTGTTGTGTTCTGGTTTAAAGGGTGTTTGGGTGTCAGTAAAAGCTGCTGCGCTTCGGACGGCACGTTAAACTGTCGGTACTGGTTCTACCAGTCATTAAGTCACGACGGAGGCCTTAAGGCGGCAACTTTATATTACCCTTGTAGATTTGCTTGGTATTTTATGAGCTTTGAGAATTTTGGTACTCCTGTATCCGCATTTCAAACTCTCTGGTCCTAATGAGTGAGTGTAGATCTCCCTCTAAATCAATAGTAAGCTAAACCCATGCAGAAAGCTTAGGCCAAGTTTATACACAATGTTAAGAATATTATATTTATTAAGGAAAAAGATTTTATTTCCTTGAAGTTATGTTATAGTTCACTGCACCAAGTAATAACATAATTTACATGTGGCACGTGTATAATATTATTGTAGACCTGGCTAGGCAATTCTTTTTGCAAAAAATCACTTCTATCAGCCTGCCAAGCTACACAAGTCGATGAAACTTTCTTTACTGCAATAGTTTATCAGGAATCAAAGGAAAATATTGATTAAAAACAAAATGTTTGTGTCAAATACTATCAAACATGTTATTATCATCATAATTATCAAATCAGATTGGCAACATTGACACGTAAATAACCACAAATATTTCTAAAATGAAAAATATATATATATATATGTTAAAACGCATATATTATTCAATAACTACTGATCGGTCGGTCATATGAGTTAGTGGCTAACTCTGGGGACGGAGTTTTTAGGCCGCCTTAAGGCCTCCATCATAGCTTAACGACTGCTAGAGCCGGGACCGACAGTTTAACGTGCCCTCCGAAGAACGGAAGCGCTCAGATGTAAATGACACGCAGAACTTCGCTTAACCTGTATAATCAGAGAAGATTGACTAAGCAAGCATTAGCGACTCTTAAACGGCTTTTAAACTAGCTGAATTTACCTGTACACACTAATCTATTTTCTCTGCTGACGCTTGGACAAATAATTCGTCCAAGCCGTGTTTGGGGCTAGATGGCGCTGTGTGATATACCCACCAATATTTTTCCATTTCCAGGTTTCGCAATGGTACGAGCTGGTGGTATTTACAGCGTCGATGGAGATATACGGCGCGGCGGTTGCGGACAAACTAGATAACGGCCGTGGGATATTGAGACGGCGATTTTATAGGTATTAATAATAATCAGGCGTTTGCATTTAATGTAGATGATTTATACAGTGTCAGGAACCATGCCCCTATCAACGGGATGCTACAATGCCTGGGACATGATTTAGATGGACTAGGTTCGCCAACACTATCCTCTTAGCCTAGTCGGCCTTATCAGGAAAGACAAGGTCAATATGTGTAAAGCTGAAGACGCGGGTTTCCTCACAATGTTTTCCCTCACTGTTTGAGAGCACTGGCATTGCTTACATAAATTTTCTGAGTAAAAAAAAACCCCAATTGGTGCATGACCGGATTTGAACACATCACCACATTTGATCGGAAGGTGGAGTCGCTACCGCTAGGCCACCAGTGCTCTAAATGCAAAATAAGTTTACTAGGATTACCTACGAATAGCTAAGAGTAATAAATTTTAATTTCAGGCAGCACTGCACAGCGGAACATGGTTCGTACACCAAAAATCTGTCGTCGATATGCGACGATCTAAACAGGGTGTTCATACTGGACAACTCGCCTGGCGCCTATCGGGACTTCCCAGGTATATTCCGATTTTTTAATGCCAAAGTTTGTTGATCAAATAGGTTCGGTAAAAATCGGTGCAGCCGCTTCCAAGTTACGAGGAATCAATCAGGTCCGAACCTTAGTTTTGAAGGCACAAATTGCAGTTTGAAATCTCAAAGAACATCCTTAATGTATGTGTTCAGTGAAGCAAGGCATCGTTATCGGCAGTGGTTACCACTTAACATTAGGTGGGTCAACGGCTAAAATATTGTGAATTACTTAATTTCTAAAACATTTCGTAAATCACTGTTATATTAATAGACTAGAACCAGTACATTAACCTGTGGTATGCTTAAGAGCAGATCTACTCTAGTGGTTCTCGGTGCTTTGGTGCAGATATGCTCCATAATTTTGCTACATAATTTTGTCAATTTTATACTTAAAATATATACAGTTAGGGTTTAAAATTGTTTTATTTTAACCTTATTGAATGAATGAACCATAAACAATCGTCAGATCTGCTCTAAAGCAATCTACACATCAATGCAGTTCACACACACATGCGAACATTTCGTGACAATTGTATCTGAACATTGCCGTTTTCTAAACCGTTTTTTGGGAATAAAATCTATGAAGAGAGGTTTGTTTTTGGAATAAAATACATAATTATATATTTCTATTCGCAACACAATATTTTTTTTGGGCCACAGATTGAATAAAATATATGAAATTGACTAGAAAAAAGAGAACTAAAAAGCACCGGTTGCCCTATTAATTTGTTATTTTATTAATATTTTACTATTAGTAAGGTGTTTGTAAAAGATATTTTCGAAAATTTAAATAAATTGTTTACTAAATGACATAATTTTTACTGTAAAATGTATTCTAATTATATGGTAAAACACTTCGCTCATTGCGATGTCGAGTTGATAGATTTTTGTAAAAAACGAATGATTTTCAAAACGAATTTTCAGTCATTATATATTCAAGAAGTGTGCATGTTTTAAAATTGTATGTTAGTAAATATATTTATATAGTCGGAGAAATAAAAATATTTTAGTATTGCCTGCAAAATTTATTATAATAAGAGAAATTGTTTCTCAGCGTGCACATTTTCCGTAACTGCCATTTTCAAAGTATCTTTATATAATAGAGAATTCTTTTTCATGACTAAAAAGTATTGCACATTGTTTATTTGACATCAACCTTTTAAAAAAATATCATACTCAGTGTATGGTTTATAGACATAAATGGAAATAATTATCAAAATCGAACAAATGACACGCGCGATTTACGCACTTCCAAACTTTCGCACGCTTGACGTTCGTAGAGGGTCACGCTCGCGCATACCACAGGTTAAGTACCTACACACTAACATTTTTTTTTTTTTTTCAATTTTGTTCTGGCACTGGAGGCTTGTCTTTTTGCCAGCGGGCCTAAGAAGCGCACCGCGAGATATTTGTCATGTCGAGAAACCGCGCCTTTGAATTTTCAACTTTTGTCATTTCTGCATGACTATTATCAGAGAGGTACGACGACTAAGAAGTGTCAAAAGTGTACATTATGGCGCGTTTTGTCGACACCATTAGGTACCACAGATAATGCAATAGTTCCTAAACTGGTACAAAATGCTTACATTTTGACAGAACGACATTACAAATATCTCGCGGTGCGCATCTTAGGCCCGCAGGTCTTTTTTTGTTAACAATATGTTTTTCTATAAGTGAGCCCTGTGCATTGATCACGAATAAATGTGACAATCGCAAACGGATCGTAACGCTAGCTTATCCGAGATACACTGCGCGGTGACACTACAACGATTGGCAGTCGAGCTGGCACTGACGCGCAATATAACTCGAATACGTTAACGCGGCGCCTGTCACATTTGTTCGTGATAATTTTTCTTTTGTATTTTAAGCTATTGCATAGCTTCTATCGCGGGCCTTGAGCGTGGAGACCGAATCCAGAAATTCCGTAACGAAAACACCCTAACCTAACCTAACCTAACACCCCCCACTCCGACAGGCACAGCGGTGATACGATAAAAAATGCTATGCAATAGCTTTACCGCGGCAGTCTCCGAGTGCCACACGTTTTTTTTTTTAGTTAGAATTGTGTTGTTTTTGTTGATTTTTCTCATAATTTTGATTGGATCCAAATTCTACACCGAACATTACTTCTCACCACTGGTAATTCTCAAATAGCCTACTAAGGTCTAACAAAACGTGACATTGGCGAAATTGCGGGCAACACTACAAAGGCCATAGACTAATGGTCTATCTTATAAAAAGTTGGCGTAGACATTATGTCTTGTTTACCATACGTAATCCGGACATAATGTCAACTCTAACTTTTTATAAGATAGGGGGAAGAACTGTAATTGAATGGGAGGTACCTGTTCTTTGAGAATAGTATATTTCATTACAAGTGCGGAAAGGCGTTCCGACAAATGTCTTCCCGAGCCGAGGCGCAGCCGACGGCGAGGGTTGACAGTCGGAACAAGTTGCAATGACGGTTCCGCACGTGTACTGAACGACAATTTTTAATACAGTTGCGAAAAAATGAAGCAATTTAATAAAAAGAAAATTTCTGAAAATAGACGCCAACCGTAGAATATAAGCAGAGATTTTTTTTTTCTTCACCCATTCTGGTAGGCAAAGGGAACTATGCCCATGCAGCCAATTCTTCAGTAGAATTTTTTTATTGATATGAAATGAAATTTAATGAGATGAAATGAAATGAAACCTAACCTAACTCATTCAATCAAATCATTAAAACTGATATTGAAACAAATTAGTAGCTTCTTTTTAGAAATATACGTATTTGCATGAATCATAAAAACTTCTATGAATTTTTTTAGTAAAATCTTCATGGTTGGTTTTTCTTTTTAATAGACATTATTTTGACAGTTGGGAAAGAGGACGCACGAGTTCGGGAAAGGTAAAAAAAAGCACGAGTATGTAATAGCCCACATCCCGAACGCTATACGTCCCTGCAATATGCCACTTTTTGAGCAACTGTATTAAAAAATAAATTGTTTATCCATATAAATGTTGGTTTTCAGATAACGCAATACCAATAAAGTCGTGGTTCTCTGACCCGCTGGACGTGTCGCTGCTGAACCTGCTGCCGGTGCTGGACGCGCTGCGCTTCACGCACGACGTGCGCTCCGTGCTGTCGCGGAACCTGCACCTGCATCGCCTGTGGTAGCCGAGCCAAGCCAGGTCAGCCAACTAACTTAGGCCTTTACATAATATATAGAAAATAATTTATCAGGAGGCTACTTATGCCTACACTTAACGGGACACTGTAGTGCCTGGGACAATAGTCAGCCATCACTGATATCATTAAGCCTGCTGTAATTTACAAATACACCCTAAATACTATCCTATTATTAATATTATAAACGTGAAAGTTTGTGAGGGTGTATGTTCCTCTTTCACGCAAAAACTACTGATCCGATTTGGATGAAACGTGGAATATATAGGATTAACACATAAATAAATAGGCCTTTACATCTATTGAAGATGATTTATACAGCGTCAGGAGGCAACCTATGCCTACACTAACACATACGCTACTTTTACTCCCGGAAAATCAACGGGACGTGGGCGGAAGCTAGTATATAAATATTCTGGGACATTACACACAACGCCTTCTAGTCCCAAACTAAGCAAAGCTTGTACTGTGAGAACTAGGTTGCTGATATAGTACTTATATACATCTTTTTTTAATATATACTTATCTTTCTCTTATATACATGGTAACATCCAGATATAGAACAAAGTGAACAAACATCTATGTTTGTCAGACGCAAATGTTTGTTCTTGGTGGGGATCGAACTTACGACCCACAGCACGGAAGGCAGAGCTATTACCGACTGAACTGTATCATCTTACATAGTATTTCGTATTTTCAGATAAATGCCGGCTCTTGTACAAATGTGGGACGCCACAGGCCTCCTGAATTTATTTATTATTATTTTTTTGTCACTCGTTAAGCCGTTCAGCGCTTGTATTCAAAATATACATAATAGTTTAAATATAGTTGAGTAATTTTTTTTAAGTTTTGTTTTACGTAAAATAAACTAAAACACGTGTATACAAACTTGTGTATATTGTGTAGTTACCTACTTGTGTAGGAGGCGTTTCTGAAACGCAGTTTTTCAGTCAAATTAAGTGCAAATGAGAAGTGAAATTGTGGTCTCCCTTTGAGCGATTGAAAATGGTTTTTTTGTGGTTCTAATTATTTGTTAAATATTTCCATGACAATAACAGCTTTATTACTTAAAATTCATACAGTATTACTAATATGCTACAATACCGATATTCTTTATTCATTTATAATATTCTTTATTCAAAATATATTTTGTGTTATCTTATCCGATTTTCGACTAATCGCTCTCAGTGTGATCCTTATCACTTCAATATCTCACCATCCATATTTTGGACGAAAGATAAACCATTAGCAGAAGCTGTCTATTGAATCTGTAAAAACTAATCAGAATACTGTAAAATTGCCTAAAAACGTAGCCCAATTTACCAAAAATATTTGCAGTACTAATTTGGACAGATAATGGCAAGTAATAGTTACATGTTGAAGCCTGCTTTTATTTGTATCTACTATTAAAATCAAGAGACTCATTAGGCAGCTTTTTAGTTGGGTTATTTTTAATGTGTAAACTAACAATATTAGAAATTATGTGACATATTTTGCATTTTTATATCAAAAAATTGTGGAAAATAAACTAACAAGACCATAAGCCCACCAAATCTGGTAACCACTGTTAATACACCCGATTTTTGTTTCTCTTGATTTAAGTTCCTAACGCCCGAATACTGAAACGTCACTCACAATTTAAACCGTTTAAACACCACTTAAAATGGTCCAGCCTCATTGCCTTACACATTAGTAAGAAGTAGCAAAAATGGAAATGGAAGTTAAGCATGAAATAATTCCAAGTAGTGTTTCAGTATTTGGGCATAATAAATACTCAATGATTGATTAGATGATAACAAAAGCTTTGTTTGCCAAAACAAGTCGGAATCCAAAAAAAAATACAAAATCTTTAGCTCAGGTGATTGTATTTTACAGATTTATTCATAAAAAATACATAGGTGTGTAATTTTGTGTAATTTTTAAACTTTGTGGTTCACGAAGTTTCTGAATCGCTTAGAAAAATGTAGAAAAAGATTTTAATTTATAGCAACATTGGGCATAGAAACTGCACGATTGTTTAAATCCGTTGCCCGTGCTGTAATGATTAGATGTGCCTCAAACCATAAACTACTGTTACACGTGCTAGCAAATAGCACGCTAATATGCTAGTGAGGAGTTTACATTTGCTAGCAATAAGCATGCTAGTTTTAAGCATGCTTCTGAATAAGCATGCTAAAAGCAAACACTCCAATACACATGCTATTTTATAGCGTGCTCTCACGCTCTCTGGCACGCACACCTGTCGCAAACGACTGATCGATCGATACTAGCATGCTCAATAAGCAAACCTGTTCACACGCGCTAAAAGCACGCCGCCGTTCACCCGCGCTGCAGGTAGCATGCTCAAAAATCGACGGTCGTGCGATTTTCTAGCATGCTAATTATTAGCAAGGTTTCGATACACATGCTAAATGAGCACGTGCTCGCTAAAAGCATGCTTTTTTAGCATGTGTAACAGTCCCTTTAGCCATCAACTGAACAGTAAAATTGGTACGATTATGAACATCCAAAAATGAATAACATTCTTTAAATATATTTAGCGAATAATTTCCAGTGGTTTGCCTATTTTTGAACACACCTTAATAATCTCTCTAAATGTATTTTGCTATAAGCAAGTTCTCAGACTATACTCATCGGAAAAAACATGTTAATTTTTTTTCAAAATTGTCAAAATAGTAACATTGCACTAACACAAGTTTTATTACAATAAAATCTTCTTTGATACATTTAAAAATCGGCAAATCACTAAAGGTGCATTCACACTCACAGAGATTTTATCTTAGCTTTGGAAGCTAAGATAAAATCGCCATAGACAACTTACCATGCGACAGTCAGCGTATTCGTGAAACGCTAACGAAAACGTGGAAATGGATACATAGTTATTTTAGTAAGCTTTTCCGTTTACGCATTGTCGATTTGTCTACACTAATTCTAATGAATGCGCCTTTGTACAGAATATTATAATTAGTCTTTGTTTCTAAGTCACACGAGCTGTGAATGTCCTCCTGTTACAAGAGACAGTTGACAGAAAAGAACATTTGGCTCTGAATTTCACAGCATCTCGCGTAATATGATGATGTAATTACATAGAATAAAAAACCATGTACAAAAAAAGTATACAAAGTAATTGTTACAATTATTACACTTATGATTGGCACGACACGAGCTTATACCGTACTTATACCTACATTATGAATATTGATTTTATTGTATTTCTTATTCCGTATGTCACCCTCTCTCGTAATACACAGCTGCGGGCCTAAGATGCGCACGTGAGATATTTATCATGTCGTTCTGTCAAAATGTAAGCATTTTGTACCAGTTTAGGAACTATTGCATTATCTGTGGTACCTAATGGTGTCGACAAAACGCGCCATAATGTACACTTTTGACACTTGTTAGTCGTCGTACCTCTCTGAGGACGAGATAATAGTCATGCAGAAATGTCAAAAGTTGAAAATTCAAAGGCGCGGTTTCTCGACAACATTACCTTATATAATGCAATAGTTCCTAAACTGGTACAAAATGCTTACATTTTGACAGAACGACATGACAAATATCTCGCGGTGCGCATCTTAGGCCCGCTGATAAAGTTCAATTTTATAGCCCATCCAACTAAATGACAATACGTCTGTGTATGTCTGCATAAAACGCGTTTCATCGCTATTGCCGTTTCTTTAAGGGGGGACTATCCACAAAAAGTATCTATACTATTATAAAACTGTGAAAAAGCCAAAAACTAAAATTAAAGATTTGGATTACCTACTAAATTATGCAGATGTCTGATTCCGAAAATAGAGTTTGTCTGTTCATCTGTTTGTTTGTTCGCGGATTACGCCTTAACTACTGGGCCATTTCAATAAAACTTATACCATTCAGAAGCCCTTTTTCCGGATTGAAACATCCTACTAATATTATAAACGCGAAAGTTTGTGAGGATGTTTGTTACTTCACGCCAAAACTACTGATCCGATTTAGATGAAACTTGGAATATATATTGTTCGTGACCTGGATTAACACATAGGCTACTTTTTATCCCGAAAAATTAACGGGTTCCAACGGGACGCGAACGAAGTCGCGGGCGGCACCTAGTAGGCTATATTTTATTGAGATCAAAGGAACTCTCTCAACCAGAAGCAACCATTTGCTACGAGGTTCATCATATTATGCTACTTGACAAATATTTTGGTGGAAAGTTTCGCACGCGTACGAAGTCGCGGGTATCAGCTAGTTGTAAATAAAACGAAAGTTTCATGTGATTTTTATCATGTTTGCAAACGATTTGATTGGCCAACGATTGGTCGTGCGCTCCGGGAGATTTTCAAGTAAATAGTGCGATTTTCATTTTAAAAGTCCTGTCGAGTTTCAGATCAGTCTAGTTTTATACATCTTATTAGAAGTAATATAATTTGAACCAAATAGCTTATTATAGGGTAAACAATGAATTGTGCACTTTCTCACTTATATTTTATAGAGTTGTTGCAACAATTTTATGAAATTATTCAACGCTTCTGAGTCCAGTTGCAACTTCAAAAAAATTACGTCTTTTTCTCTTGCTCTAAGATCACTCAGAGGCTTCATACGAAATCACGAAAATAGTATCTGCGTTCTATAAATAGTATGATATAAATGGTAACAAAAGAATAACCAATGTGATAACCGTATCCATTGAGACGCTCCATCTAAAGTGACGTTGTAACAACTCTATAAATTAATGAAATACCACCTAGTGAAAATTCCCTTATCGGAAATCTATAGATATGCAATTATGTTGTGAGTGTAATGAGTACACTACTTTATGTAAATAGACAACTGAAATAGAAAATAAATGTAAGATTTATAAAAATAATAGCAACACCACAGAACTCGGGAATAAAAACGTCTTCTGCGGGCAACACCATATAATTTTAGTTACTCTCAAACCCTCTGTAATAATGTTCATGAATGACTAGTATTGAAGTTATCAATAATTTTGATGATACAGGGTGTTTAACCTAAATTTTAATTGGTTTGTAATTTTTTATCATGAACGTGTAGACTTGATACCTATGAGACCTTTTTTTTTACAACTGCTTATTTGTTTATATTCAAGATAGCACAAGGATAAATTCATTTATTTTGTAAATGTACTGATACTTGTAAATACTGTATGAATTAAGAACCGCGAAACGTAAGCCAATGGGTCATTTAAAACGTAAACAATCGACCGTCGTAGTTACCGCATACGGAAAGCATAGGAATGAAATTATCCCTGAGCGTTTGCCTGTGACCGATATCGACAACTTTTTCATTCACTAGCTTGTTTGTGGCTACAAAGTCACGTAAACTATAATTTTGTATGGAGAATCATCAGGTTTGTAAACTACCCGCTAGGGGCGCTGCTCAATCTCAATTTAAAAATATAGTTTACGTCAACTTTATTGTTTGCACGTAAAACGAACACACCATGCGTATACAAAATCAGAGCCCGTAGTCTGAGTTTTGTTGATCGAAACGCATATAAAGAAGGTTCTTTGTGAGACATTTTGTATGAAAATCCGATAAACGCCTCTAGCGGGAGATTTGCATACTATTTTTCTCTATATAGAAACTGCGAGTTTCTCGATTCCCGCTAGAGGCGCTTATCCGGTTTTCATACAAAATTTCTTGCTTTGCGAATGCGTTTGCTTGTGCTATACTCGAGTCGGAAAGTCAAAACAAATGCACAGACTTGGGGCTCAGACTGCGAGCTCAGTAGTCTCCAGCTTGAGAAATCCTCATATTACGTAGACTAGTGTAGACCAGCGAGCGGTTGTCGCTATCGGTCTTTTCATTCCCAAGACGTGAGCGTTATTGTAGAACTCACTCTCGTGCGGGTTGTCTACGAATTGATCACGTATTATTTTCTTTACCTTCAGTTTGTTGTGAGCATTCTAAATAGTTTTACTGCATAAAAATAAGTATCCATGAGCTTATTTGAAATTATTTTAATAAGACATTTGAAAGACAACTGATCTTTTAGATAAAAAATCTGGCAGTGGTTTCCATTAGCTGTACCTAACAGAAATTGTCAATTTTCACGGCTTTTTGTATCAGATCGTTTCGCGTACGATACTATTGTTTCTTGGTTCCTTTCCCACTTGTTTGACAAATGCAGTTAAAAGTATTTAAACTGTGTGAAGTTTTGTAAACATTTACTGTTATTTAGATAACATGGATTGTAGTGAGCCGTTGGCACGCATAGGTACTGAAAATGTAACAATATGTGGTCTCAACTGGTTGTTCAAAGTTCAAAAATACGATTTGTAATATAGAAATATTAAATCGATAAAAAAAATATACATTTTATTTCATTTCTTAGGTACCTTTACCTTCCTCACCTGACCTGCACTGTTGGTAACTATTCTAGCCCGTTCTCTAGGTACCTTGATGTTCGATAGCATCCTAGAAGAGGAATGAAATGGTCACACCATTCATCAGAATGAAAAGCATACACATACTTCAACGAACTTTTTTATTTTTTGATACTATTTTGATGTTATAATTCCAACGGATAATGTCCAAAACTCTACTACCTATAAAGATTTAGCAAATTTTTAATCAAGGGAGCTATTATGTGTTACTAATGAAAATATGTAATATAAATCGTAAACACAGTTTTGTAGGCCAAACAATATTCCATAATAGCTCCCAGTAACCACAATGGGCTTTTGAGAAATATGTTTAGGGAAATATGAGATTTATGTAAATGTTAGTTTACTAATAAATAATCAACATTTAAATTTGGTATCAATAGACGAACTTACTCATGACAAATAATATGAAATTGAATACAAACATAACCATATCCAAGGTGTTTCATCCCAGATAGGGTAATCTTTCAGTGCGTTCTCGCACATGTTTTAGCAAAGTTGATTCTTATCAGAAACATTAAGTATGTAAAACTTAAAAAATTAAGTCCTCTTTGTCAATTTAAATTAATATCGAGAGGTTTACAATACAAGCATTATAATTGATTTCCCCTGTATCCATTCTTACCAAGTCTTTCCATTTCAAATGTCTGTTCAATGCACCTACTATAGAACATTCAAACATTTTACGTTAAAAAACTAAAGTTAAACAACATTTCAATTTCAAAGTCAGACTGGAAAAAATTAAAGGAATAACAAATGTTTACAATAAATCTATAAAAGTGATGCCTACACTGTAACATAGAAACTAATTGTAAAGATATATAGCAAAATTTAGCAGTCCTTAGCATTATGTCCAGTTTCAATTATATACCCTTACTTTTAAAATCCATTGCAACAAAGTATTACATCTCTGGGAGACAAAAAATAATTTTAGAAAATTGTGTGTATTGTCTTTTACATTCATTTTGATTTACAAAAAATGTCATTGCAAAGTAATAACAGGAGAGAGTTGATATGCAACAACACATTTTACTGCTGTTTCAAGAAACAATGCTGAAGCCAACATTTAATATCACAAATAGCTTCATCCAGATATCATTGACAGGAAATTATAAACTGTTTACGAAAATTCATTCTCTTTACAGGTATAAAATAATACAGTCAAAGGTTTAAAACTTAGTTTAAAACAGTTCAAACAATGAGTCACTACAAAACTATAGGATCTAGTCTACACAACATTCTTTAGGAGATTTTATACTTCGAATTATAACTGTACAATGTTAGCGGCTGGCAAAATCAGGCGCTCGTCGAGAGAATGAATTTTTATGATACAGAGAATGCTTTTTCTGTAAATGATTTTACATAGGCTTCATGCAGTTTGTTCACAAATTCTGCATCATGCTTTAGTAGATAATTGAAAGCTTGCAGGAGTTGGTTCCTAGTAAGTGGCTCTGGAGTTTGAGATTGAGTTTGGTGATCTCCTCCCAATGTAGTCGTGAACATAGTTGGAGGCATCAATGCTGGCTTCTGTGGAATTATCAACTTGATGAATACATTACAACATACAGATGAACTGTTTATCTGAACTCTATTATTATCAATTATAAACCTAATACCGTGTGCAGACTATGCCCATGCCGCTGCCGGCATGAATGCCGCTTAGTGAGAATAAAGGCGATGTTGCTGTGGCAATAAGTCCGCGGCATTGATGCCGCCATACATTCCGGCAGTGGCATGGGCATAGTGTGCACGCAGTATAAATAACAGCAAAACAGACTATAAAGTGATCAGGTAACATACCGTGTGATTGATATCCTGCGATTGGTTCAAATATGAAGCCAGTGGAGATGTGGGTTTTGGCGATGACATGTGCATCATATTGAGCTCACTCTCCAAAGGAATAAGACCATTTATATCACTTGTGTCTAGCCCCGGTGGTTTATTCAACATTAACCTCTGCTGAGTTTGATTCTCAATCAGTGTCGAATTTAATTGGAAGCCACAATTTTGAGTTAATGAAATGTGCCCATTTTGGCCCTCCTGGGGAGTGACTGAGCGCTGCTGCTTTTCAATATGTTCAACAGAGTGTGCGGGGTTACTCATGAGCCTCTGGAGAAGTTGTGGTACTTCTCTAGCATCCGCCTGCCGTGGGCCGAAGATGCCAGGCGAGGGTAGAGATGAGACCGCCGGCATCTGTACCGACCCACCTCCACCCGCCTTCGCGAAGAAATCCATAACACTCTGTGACGCCATGTCGGCCGCCCTAGACGGCGTAACATCACATTTGTTGGGCCCTCCGCCCTGATTAGAGTTGAAATCGTCCTGCGCCTTACTCAACATGCTAAATATATCAACGGGCGCATTTGACGGCGCAGAGCCGTAATTCGGATTGTGCGCCATCATCGGTTCACCGCCAGGCTGCTTCACGCAATCTTTCACCAATGAGTTCAACTTCGCGGCGACTTTTACGCACTCGTCTTTGTCGTAGAACCATATGCCGTAGATTCGGGACTTGGCGTTCCGATACAGAAGAAATGGTTCTTTCAATTGCAATTCTATTCCCTTCGAGATTGGTTCTACGAGGTTGTTTGTGCTCAACCTGTTCATAATCACTAAACTGTGAAACGGTTCTCCATTTCTACTGTACACAAACAAAGCACCCTCGATGTTGGTTTTCTCCCATTCGTTCTCTTCAAAAGTATAAAGTGCAACGTGGGTAGCACTGTCTAATATTTCTTTTGCGTATGGATCTGCCCTCTTCAGAGCAGCAAAATTCATACGTAAACCAGTGTCAGCCATTTTTTTACAACAATTATAACTAAATACGAGTTTTTGTACAACGACCAAGCATCACAGAAAAATGACAATTTAGTGCTGCCAACTAAAATTATTAATAAAGCACCGAACTGTCCAAAAAGTACATTATTAGTAGTACCTGGAATTTCATAAACAGAACACCAGATTCCATACTGAAATGCATTGAACTGAAAGCACAGATTAGTAAGGATGCGCAGCGCATGACGCATGAATGAAAGTGTAAAATTGAATTTGAAGGTCAATTTAAAAAAACCCGCAGTAAACGTTAGATATAAAAACGATATGCTTAAGTTCAGATAGAGCCACATATATTCTGCTCGTTCTCCCTAAAGATTACATTCCTAAGATAAGCTTTCAGATACGGCACCGAACATGTCAAAAAAGCACTAAATTTGTGCTGAAAGCCATAAGTTGGCAGCACTAAAAGAATTTGGTCGCCATTTTGAAAACTGACCGAATGATTATATTTTATAAACGCGATGATGACAGAAGAGGCGCTTATTTTTTTTCTCTTTTTAATAAGTGTATGTAATGTCTATATCATACTTAAATAAAAAAAATACTATAATTTTTTAAGATACCAACGAATCAGTGTATTTAAGAAGTTAAGAGCCGTTCTTTCTACTAAATCTATGCTCTCTCTTTTCAAAAGAGTATTTTTGTTCTGTGCTTCTCAACGTCACGTCACTGCACAGTCAAGTGAATGTCAAACTCGGTGTCAATGTCATTCAATATTTGACTATTTCAGTTTGTTCGCCTGTGGTGTACCTACTTTACTCAGTTTCATTCATTCATTTGTGTGTTTACGCGTGGTTCGCGCAGTCGTCGCGCGGTTCTGAATTTCAATAAAATAACAATATTCGAAAAGTCTACCATAACATTACGCGATATAGCATAGAGAATATTCGTTTTTAAAAAACTTTACACTGACTTTAAATTGCAAGTTAGAATTTATAGATACAAATCGGACACGTGAACATTTCTCAATTTGAGCGAAGTGTGTTGGTCTGAAGATGAAGAAATGTAATATCCTAGTGGTCGGCAGCGGAGGCCGAGAGCACGCACTGTGCTGGAAACTAGCAGAGTCCTCTTTCGTCAGCAAGATTTACTGCGCCCCTGGTAGTGTGGGTATCGCAACCGCTGACAAAGTGGAATGTGTTGATGTCGTTATCAAGGACTTTCCGGTAAGTTGCTAATTACACCTGAACATTCGTAACTCCACTCTTCTGCGAAGATACAAAGAACCAGCTACAGCTTGGATACAGGTTCTTGTTACTGAGGTACCCACTAAGCCTACTAAAAAAACCAATGAAAAACACCATTCAGCATTTTGTTATAACAATAGATAGTTGGTGTGTTGCAATGATGGCTTATTTTTCCTCACTATTCCCAATATACAGTAAAAATGCTCCATACAGAACTGGAACTGTTTTGTATTTAACGTTTTGAGCAGCAGTAATGATAGACAAACAATTATATGGAAATTAATAGATACATATTATAGTTAATTATCACTTATAAATTATTGTAGGTATGAAAAAAGCCTTTGTTGTAGTACGATAACATTCTGAACAAAGAAATCAGAAATCAGAAACATTTATTCGCTGAATGTAAGTTTTAGGTAACATTGATGTTAAATGTATTAAAATAGATCTATACATCCTACCAGTTATTGTCCTGGTGTGCAAACATTTTAACAAAATTAAATTCAAATACCTATACCTATTACAAATTACAATCATGTCAGTATCACATTAGTAAAATGTCACTTATAACTAAAATATTCGTCAGTAGAGTAAAAGCAATTTAGCAGCAACCATTTGGAGAGTCTACGTTTAAACAAAGATAACGGCAATTCTTTAAATTTGTCAGGCAACTTATTAAATATTTTCACAGCCATACAAAATGCGTTTTTACTATAAAATGTCGAATGATGTCGACAATCATCAGACAATAATAATTAAAAAAGCTTTACAGCCAGGCAGATAAAAAATACTTTGGATCCAGTGTTAGCCCGATACCTACATTGTGGATAACTCCAATGGGGTTCTGAAGTTATAGCTCTTTGATAGTGGGTTCTTTATAAAAGCATTGTGATCTTTACATTAATTCCAAAGATCAGTCTTACGAATGTTCATAACTGTATTACATAATTTCAATTCAATAGATAACCTTTACTAGTTGTGATATCGTACAAGGGGGCATGTCAATTTGTCAATCGGAATGCACGTAAACAAATTATGTAACAGCTGATAATCTGAAAAAAATTGTGAAAGATTTTCTAATCTGGGGCCATGGCAGTGTACCAAAAATGAACTGTGCAAATGCACAAAAAAACAGCTGGTATATTTTTCACCTTCACACTGTTGTTTTTTAGGAAAAGTTGTCTATACTAGCTGTGCCCGCGACTTTGTCCACTTGGAATAGTGTGTTTGGGTAGCATTTTTAATTACTTCCATACAACTTTTCATCCGCCTTCTTTCAACTCTTTTTTTGCATTAAAAGTAGCCTATGTCCTTTCTCAGGCGCTAAACTATCTATGTACCAAATTTTATTTAAATTGGTTCTGTAGTTTTGTAGTGAAAGTTTGACAAACAGGCAGACAGAGTTACTTTTGCATTTATAATATTAAGTTAGGATTAGGATTGCTGGGTATTTTAGGACCCCAAATTATTGGGAGTGATCTTATTACACTCAGCATATAAATTTGAGCAAGTTTTTATCCTACTGATATGATGATAGTAGTAGTAGTCTTGACTGAGCTTAATTTCTATAGGTTCTAGCAAAATGGTGCAAAGACCACACCATAGAGCTCGTCATCATCGGCCCAGAAGACCCCTTGGCCGACGGCATTGTCGACGCCCTCAGCTCACACGGCATCAAATGCTTTGGGCCCACGAAAGCGGGCGCTCAGATCGAAGCCAACAAGGACTGGGCGAAATCTTTCATGAACAAGTATCAGATACCGACCGCACGACATCGGTCTTTCACAGACGCGGCCGCTGCTAAAGAATTTATACGAACGTAAGTTTCAACCTACTGTGCTACCTTTGATATTTCAGCAGAGCTATTCTGACTCTTTTCATCTTTTGGAAAACCTTTTTGGATCGATATCCGAAACTTTGAATTCGCTATTTCCTTCGTATGTTTCCGATATTGGTCCGATTTTTTTTTCCAAATTAATCAGCATAGCCCAGACTAGCAAAACTTTCGAATAACACTCGTACTGTCGAAAAACTAATAATGTATGAAACGGAGGTCAAAATTTGAATCTCGTTTCATACAAAACGAGATTTTCAGTGTGTAATTTTGTTAGAATAGGAGTTCTGCTTCTTCCTACGTAGGAACTACGTATTGCATAGTAGTCATAGTCATAGTCATATTATTTTATTGATAACAAAAAACTGTTACAAGTACATAATAGGTAGGTAGGTACACACAATGTAGCTACTTTATGATAATTGTAAATAAACAAAATTGAAAAAATTAACATTAAAATTCTTATTTAAAATAATCCTCGAACTTATATATCGCCTGATCCACAAGCCAATCCACATATTCTTTGGAATAGCGCTGTTGGTCTGTTTGCGGCATCGTTGCAACAATGCCAATAGGCTTTGCACTTCGTCCTCAGAGTTGGATACTTAGGGAAAAACAAAGAGATTAAAAACGCTAAAGATTATGACGTCACTAACACCTCTGACGGTCGTGGTTGTTGAACTAGACGCTGCCACATCGCCATCGGTTCAGATTGATTGGTTTTCCAAAAAATTTGGTTGATATTGCTACTGTTGCACTGATACTCTGATCCTAAGTCCATGTCAGTCAGAATCAGAGTACTATTTCCGAGTCTTAAAGTTGAAATCCATTCAGCACATTACGTTATTGACCAATATGTGTATGCGAGTGAGACATATTTATCTAAATTGATCAATTGGCGACTTCTATCAATTTAGCGTGGCCTATTTATGGATGAACTGTATAGGCCACGGGCACCACAGTTCAATGTGATGTAAATATGCAAAATAGGTAGGTAGGTACAACTTAGTGCTTCTAAAGCCGGTTCAATGACCGACTCTGCTTACTTTTGTAATTTCCATAAGTGATTTTCTCTTCGAAATCTCAGGTAGGTACTATGATATACAAAAAGCCCTTTTGATACCTGATTTCTCGGTGTATAACTCGTGCCTATATACTATTCTATATACAGACAAATCTATGTGTATACCTTGTACCGACATACCTACCTTATCTACTCATAGCTGAAACAAAGCAGTAGATACCTACTTTTTGAGATTGATCCATTTATAGAAGCACAGGCAGGAAATAATTTTAATTTACGATTACAAGTAATACCTTCAAGCCGCTTCGACATCTTCGACTTAACTAAGTCATCTCTACCGATATTACTCGAAGCTTCAAGGCTCAAGAAATACTCAATGCTCGTACGCTGCATGTAATATTCAGTAAAGAAAATTGAATACCATCCAGTTTCATAATTTCTCCAGCGCACCATACCCAGCCCTCGTGGTGAAAGCCTCAGGCCTCGCGGCCGGTAAAGGCGTGGTCGTTGCAGCTTCTAAGGAGGAAGCCTGCGAAGCTGTGGACGATATCCTAACAGACGCGAAGTATGGCGCGGCCGGACAGACTGTATTGGTTGAAGAGCTGTTAGAAGGAGATGAGGTTTCGGTAAGTTACGTAAATGTTGGGTACCGAATCATTCCTGTAATAACATTCCTGTATCTCTAACTGAAATAATAATGCAGTCAACGTTATCCGTCAGTTTAATACCATATCAATATTCTGAAATTAGCTGCATCTATGTATTAGTTAGTTCTAGTGTTACACACAACGATATTTTATACAATGAACTTTGCATTAGCGTTCTGAAAAGGGAACGGAACAAATGTGGTTAGATAAAGGTACGCGCACATTCTTTTGTTATACATTACTGTTTGATAATTGAACACGCACACGAATACTCTAACCCGCGTCTAAGCGTCATATTTCAAAGTTGCCACATTTTGGCGTTTTTCATAATGGAATGATGACTCCATTGTGTTGTGTCAATTATTTATTTTCCAGCCGCTATACTTACGTATGCTTAGGGCTAGCTTTAGATTTGCGTAAAATAACCGTATGTAATCGTTGATAAACATATTTTTCATTCGCGATATCGAAGGACCACTCAAGAACGCAATATTTTTAACACTCTGAGAATACTTGACCCTATACCCCGTTATCAATCAGACGAAGCTCATTCGATTATTTTTTGTGATAAACGTAATTAAAACTATTTACTTGTTTGTCTCAATGTTATTTTTTGTTTTCGTCATTCTGGGGGGGGGGGGGAGTTGATTAGATATCTTACATTATGGGGGGTTATTTTATAGCATGGTTACGGCGATAGTATATGAACCAAACTTATATCCGATTGTTATACTGTTTATGTATATGTATATAAAGTATATCCCGGATTTATGTCGCTCAAAGGTTACCCAAAGGTTACCTGGTAGAGAATGCTATTTTAGCCTGTACACACTACTTTTAAGTTGTGCAATAAAGAATTTTCTATCTATCTATGTCTTCAAAAAGTAAGCAGAAGGGGGCACCATGCAAAAAAGGTTGTGAAACCCGGTTCTAGAGTTTGAATCTCACTAAATTCATAACTTTTGGTATATCATCAAATCTTTGTAAAGTCTTCTGGTGGTAAACCTTGACTTCTTTCCAGGTGCTAGCCTTCACAGACGGCGAGACAGTCTCAATGATGCCCCCCGCGCAGGACCACAAACGCATCGGCGATGGTGACACTGGTCCTAACACTGGTGGGATGGGAGCGTACTCACCGTGCCCCCTGATCACACCGGACCAGCTCGCTGACGTCAAGGATCAGGTGCTGCAGCGCGCTGTGGATGGATTGAAAGCTGAGGGGATCAAATACGTCGGTGAGTTGGCTAGACCAGAGCCCCGAGTCTGTGCATTTGTTCGACTCGAGTATAGCACACGCAAAAGCATTCGCAAAGCGAGGCATTTGCGTGTGCTATACTCGAGTCGAAAGTCAAAAAAATTGCGCAGACTCGCGAGAAATTTGGTAGGGAATTGAACAATTCCCAAATCTCTCGCTAGAGGCGCTTATCCGGTTTTCATACAAAATCTCTCGCTTTGCGAATGCGTTTGTTTGCGTGTGCTATAGGTACTCAACTCGAAAGTCAAAACCAATGCACAGACTCGAAGCTCAGAGCCCCGAGTCTGTGCACGCAAAAGCATTCGCAAAGCGAGACATCTGCGTGTGTCGAGTCGAAAGTCAAAACGAATGCGCAGACTCGGGGCTCAGGGGTTGGTATTGTCGGCAATATGGGAGCCACATGCTGCTCTTTGGATGGAATCTGCGGCTTTTTAGTTCCATTCGCAAATGTAATTTATTTTATAAACAAAAACATTTAAAAATCGTTTTAAATCGATTAACGAGGAGTAGGCGCCATTCATCTCATCCTAAACCCTGCGGTTTTAATAATCATTTTAATAACAATAATTTTAAGAATAATATGATTTTAATAACCTCATTATGAATTTTTACCTACCTAACACTTCTTTGTACAATAACATATTGTGTGGCTATCTCTTCTAATAAATACTTCGTATTTTTGTTTACTACATTCGTATCTAAATTGACTCTAATTAATCTGCTATGGTTTATGTAAGAACTTAGTTATGTTACAAAAGGCCGGGCCCGATTCTGTTACTGGATTTTCTAAACTTATTTGACATGATAATGATAAATATGATAGTTTTCTTTGTCATTTCAGTTCATGAGAAAAGTCAACTCAAAAATCATGGAATAGCTATGTAGTTTCAAAATATTTTTTGAATTTAATTCAATTCTTGTCTGAGTGGCCCTTGCAGTTAAAACATTTTTAAAAGTGGTTGTAAAATATGCGCTACAGTTATGTTTATTATGTCAAGGGAATGACATTGACTTTGCATTTATCTCTTTTGTTATTCACTTGAGATGACTTGATTTTTTTTATAAAAGTAGGAAATGTCCTTGCTGGGTCAGAAGTTGGATCGAATGTTGTTTGCTGGAATTGTTGAAAAAGTATCAACAATATTTAACAATTGCTATCCAAGATCTGTTTTGGGAGATTAGATTTGATGCTGTAGAGGTGTATGTCTGTAGTGTATATTAATCTTGTTATAACATAGAACTTATTTCGGTTTTCAGTTATTTAATGTTAGATGAATGGTAAGCTAATAAGTTGTCAACTACAAAAAATATTACTTACTAGCTTCCGCCCGCGACTTCGTTCGCGTCCCGTTGGATCCCGTTGATTTTCCGGGATAAAAAGTAGCCTTATGTGGTAATCCAGGTCACGGACAATCACTATCACTACAGAGTATAAAGCAAAGTCGCTTTCCGCGTATGTCTAATATTAAATTAATGTCTGTATGCTTAGATCTTTAAAACTACACAACGGATTTTGATACAGTTTTTTTAATAGATAGAGTGATTCAAGAAGATGGTTTATATGTATAATACATCACCATCATCACTGCATTGCACCCGTGCGAAGCCGGGGCTGGTCGCTAGTATATTATATTTCAAGTTTCATCCAAATCGAATCAGTAGTTTTTGCGTGAAAGAGGAACAAACATACATACATACATCCTTACAAACTTTCGCGTTTATAATATTAGTCGGATATATAAGTATTATTTTTAAAATATTACTCATTAGCTTTCGCCTGCGACTCCGTCCGCGAGTTGTGCCTATTGTGCAAACCCAGATTACGAACTATAATATATATTCCAAATTTCATCCAAATCGGACCAGCAGTGGTAGCGTAATTGAAACACAAACATCTAACCATCCAACTTTGACATAATTTATAATATTAATGGGGTTAGTAATAAGTAATATTTTTATAAGTAAATTGTCTAACCAGAAAAAGCAAGCAAGTTCGTATGAGTTAGTGGCCAACTCTGGTGACGGAGTTTTTAGGCCGCCTTAAGGCCTCCGTCGTGGCTTAACGACAGCTAAAGCCGGGACCGACAGTTTAACGTGCCCTCCGAAGCACGGAAGCGCTCAGATGTAAATGCCACTAACGGTCACCCATCCAAATAGTGACCGCACAGAACGTTGCTTAACTTAGATAATCGGTGAAGATTGGCTAAGCAAGCCTAGCTACGAGCGCTTCTAACCAGAAAGAGAAGTACTTTGGTAACAAAATATTGTGAATTCAAATGCGTTCTAGAAACATTGTAATTTAGTATAGAAATTACAACAGTGTTGTCAAGGTATTTCATCCTGCGTTCAATATTGTAAATTAGCTGTCAAATAAACAAATTCTTATCACAGTCATAGACTATTTTGACCTGCGTATCTTAGGAAAGTGAACTTTTGACAGTTCAGCGAAATCGATAGGTTTTGACGCGGTACGCTATCAGGAGGGCTAAAAAGGTCACATTGAGCAATTCATCAGCTAGCAATTCATTTCCCGAATTCATAGCAGATCCTTAGCAATTCCTCTAAAAATCGTAAAATGGTCACCAATTTGAGTGAATTGTACGCAATTCAATTCAGCAGCAGATTCGTATTATCGTTGATATTGCCACACGAGAACTTAACACTACGTAATTAAGTTTGTTTTCGACTGGCAATAATTCGGATAGCAATCCACTTCACTTTTTTCACGAAGCGCTCGTGGCGTAGCTTGCTTATATTATCTTCACTGATTATCTAAGTTAAGCAACGTTCTGTGCGGTCACTATTTGGATGGGTGACCGTCACTATTTGGATGGGTGAGTGGCATTTACATCTGAGCGCTTCCGTGCTTCGGAGGGCACGTTGAACTGTCGGCCCCGGCTCTAGCAGTCGTTAAGCCACAACGGAGGCCTTAAGGCGGCCTAAAAACTCCGTCACCAGAGTCGGCCACTAACTCGTACGAGCTTGCTTACTAAACACACTTTAGCAATCGTTAAGCCACGACGGAGGCCTTAAGGCGGCCTAAAAACTCGGTCACCAGAGTTGGCCACTAACTCGTACTAGCTTGCTTACTAAACACACTTTAGCAATCGTTAAGCCACGACGGAGGCCTTAAGGCGGCCTAAAAACTCCGTCACCAGAGTTGGCCACTAACTCGTACTAGCTTGCTTACTAAACACACTTTAGCAATCGTTAAGCCACGACGGAGGCCTTAAGGCGGCCTAAAAACCCCGTCACCAGAGTTGGCCACTAACTCGTACGAGCTTGCTTACTAAACACACTTTTATTCAGTCTATATAACAACGTTCCTGTGCAGTCACTATTTGGATGGGTGACCGTTAGTGGCATTTACATCTGTAAAGACCTAAATCTGCCATTATTCCATTTATTTTCACCAAAATCGACGAAATGAATTGAAAAAAGTTCCTCTTGAGTAACTTTTTATGAATCTGCTATTTGGCGTCTCTGCAATTCCTATTTTGTGTACCATTTTACGAATCTCTATAGAAAACGGTTAAACGGATGAATTGCTGATATGAATCGGATCACGAATCGGATCACAAATCATATTATGAATTGTCTGTGTGACCATTTTACGATTTCTTAAGTGATTCCTATTAGGATCATATTATGATTCATCCAAAGTGGCCTTTTTAGCCCTCCAGTTCACCGGTGCAGGATAAAATTATCTTTATTACCTAGGGAGCAAGGGCGATATATCACTGGCAAGGAACTTTAAACTCAATAAATCAAGGATAGTTCTAGACAATATTGTGCAATGTCCGGTTACATTGTAGCCAATTTACGAGGTTCTTTTAGGCCAAAGTATAAAATATAGTCTATATTAGTATTGATTGCGTTTACTTACCTACATCTTGGTCCGTTTACGCAAGTACTGCTCAAGCACGGATTTGAAATCATGTATAGAATTTGGTATGAAAATCTATAGAATAATAGACATGAATAGGACAACTTGTAGTTATTTATATTATATATCCATATCAATATATTATTATATATATGTCTATTCTGTGCCTCTGCCATCTCGTAGAGTATTTTTTTTTATATTTAAAAAAATATATATTTATACAAGTATTTTTGGTCTGGATACAATAAAAACATCAATTTCTCAGCTATCTTACATCACATCTATAATTATTTACGTATGTCATTGCCCCCTGACCCGACTGTTTACATATCCACAGTAATCTCACAAAGAGCCACGATAATACTGGACAAATGAACAAACATGCCTGAAAAACTTGCGTCGAACGAAATTGTGTCTTATTCACACGGAGATAAAATAGGTTTCTAAAACCTGAAGAAAATTGTCTTTACTCTATAGTGCCGAATGGTTTGCGTCATTCGAATTTGGGCTTTATTAGTATAGTAATTAAATGGGTAACTTGGACTGAAAAATCTCTTGCTTATAATAAAAAGTTGAACGATATTGAACCTTAGCGACGAACATCTGGGCATCACAACAAACTCGCATTACTATAACTTGGTACCGCGCACTACCTTTGCCCCTTCTACACTTTTTCTCGTTAAAAACCAGTTTTTACCAGCTATAACGATGCAGTATATATTATATTTTATACTCTAAATGCATACCTACCTACCCTAAAGTAGCAGGGTAGATATAACCGGTTAGAGCTAGTACTCTAGTGTAAACAGTAAGTAGCGATTGCATGCTCGCTACGCACAAAGCACACGAGAAAAAATAACATAGACACGTGTTTTAGATAAACTGAGTTCGTATGGGTTAACGCTGACCGAGTGGACAAATCTGATGATAATAAAGTCGACACAAAACATAAGAATGCGCCATATGCGATTCTGTATTACTAAATCGTTATTTATCTCGGAATATGTGAAAGTTACCTTCTTAATATTTGAAAAAATGATCGAATCTTTATCTCGGATTTCGTGTTTTGAAAACACGAAAGTTTTGAAAAAAAAATGTTAGTAGGTATATTTTTTGGAGAATACATGTTTTGAACACATTTTTTTTGTTATAGGTGTTTTATACGCTGGCATGATGGTCACAAAATCCGGGCCCATGACGCTTGAGTTCAACTGCAGATTTGGTGACCCTGAAACACAAGTACTGATGACGCTGCTCGAATCTGACCTCTATACTATTATGGAGGTAAGTTTATTTTTGAACAAACACTAAAACCAAATAATTTTTTTGTGCCTACTTAACTTTTATTGACTTATAAAATACTAGCTTCGCCCGTGACTTCTTTCGCGTCCCGTTGGATCCCGTTGAATTTCCGGGATAAAAATTAGCCTATATGTTAAGCCAGGTCACGGAAAATATATATTCCAAGTTTCATCCAAATCGGATCAGAAGTTTTTACGTGAAAGAGTAACATACATACATCCATCCATCCATCCATACTTACAAACTTTCGCGTTTATAATATTAGTAGGAAGTAAGATAGGATACTATGTAGATAGGGTTCGAATTTCTTAGCGAGTAGTGTAAAATATATAACATACAAATAAAAAAATAAAATTCAGATATAAGAATTCCTAGACATTTCACACAATGCTCTCTAGTAACTAAGCGAAGCTTGTACCACTTTCACTTGATTGAAGCGTTTCTAAGTCTGAGTGGCATAGTTCCTATTTGGTTACCAACGAGTGTGACCCCTTATCAGTTCGTATCTTAGAATGTGCCAACGAACTCCTTCCGAAAGTTAGTCGCGTGACAACTACTATCAAGTACATTTATTGATATCTTCGAAAGGTCAATTCTTGCAGCAATCAGTGCTTCAGTTGAGTTTCGTCAGAGTTTTAATCTGAACTAGCGACCCGCCCCGGCTTCGCACGGATAATTACAAACCCCTAAAAACCCTTACAAACCCCTAAATAAAAAGTAAAATGTTGCAAAAAGCTTAAAAAGGTTGATTGGAACTTGCATCGGTCTGACCGCAGTCCAATGGTATTACCCTTTGGCCAACAGGAGGCCTGTTACGATGGTTGAAATTACGGCTGTCTCTTATCAATTTCCAAATGTCAAATTTTCAAACATTACGTTTAGCTGTCAGTTGTGTCAGTTGTGTTTTGCTATACTATTTCTATTTTTTACACCTTGGGTTACATTATTGTAAGTTTATCAGTGTTTCTCTACAATATTATGCATGTATTATACATATAAACCTACCTCTTGAATCACTCTATCAATTAAAAAAACCGCTTCAAAATCCGTTGCGTAGTTTTAAAGATCTAAGCATACATACATACAGACAGACGCGGGAAGCGACTTTGTTCTAAACTATGTATTGATCATTGGATTTACTAATATAGGTTTTTTAAATTAATTGTTACTTTACTAATTCTTTGATAAGATTCCCAGAGCAAACTCAGTTCTAGATATCAATGTCTCACTGCGTGTTTCGACTAAAAACATTTACATTAAAACCTTCACCACATAATCCTTACAAACGAGTTGTTTTTACAATCAAGAAAACCTTTAAAACCATCTGCACAAGATTCAAAATGTCAAACATGCACATGGTTTGGCGGTGGAAACGGAAATCGATATCTTCACAGAGTTGTGCATGTTTTATTGTGTATGCTTTGCAGTGGAAACGTACGGTCATAATACCGGTGATTTTAGGGGTCACTAACAGCGTTCAAATATTTTTCATAATTAAACTCAATTGTACTTTTTATTAAAAAAAAATGTACACGTACTTACACTATAGCAATTCAATTCATTTATTTCTTGCACGCAAGTGATTTACATAAGATTAGGTGTATTACGCAAATACACATTTATTCAATGTCAAAATTATAGAGAAAATTTAAAAATAACAATAGTCACTTAGGTACAACCTAACTAATTTAATAAATATTGGCCAAACAATTTCCTATGGTCTTTATAATTTACTGTTTACTCTGTTTAGCTATAGTATACCTACCGTAATATTTAGAGAGACCTGTAATGGGCTGTTTTATACAAAATGTTTATTTAACTCTAACTTACCATTGTAGCTGTTGGTCCCTTCAATAAATAAATAAATAAATAAAGGAAACAAAATGTCAATCAAATAATGAACCCAGTCGACTACTAGTAAAATGTCATGAGCTGAACTCCCACACTCCTTTGTCATCGAGATAATCATTTATTTGGTAGTAGCCTGCCTTATAAGCGTGTACTACCTATAACAATCACAATCTCACAAAGCACATCTCCTACGTACCCTATTCGGCAGTATGTCCATCACTCTCAGACATAAAAGTGTTATCCCTTCAAACCGAAACACAACACAACACGCAATAGGTGGTTCCCTATTGCGTGTTGTGTTGTGTTTTCTTCCCTGCGGGCCTAAGATGCGCACCGCGAGATATTTGTCATGTCGTTCTGTCAAAATGTAAGGATTTTGCACCAGTTTAGGAACTATTGCATTATCTGTGGTACCTAATGGTGTCCACAAAACGCGCCATAATGTACACTTTTGACACTTGTTAGTCGTCGTACCTCTCTGAGGACGAGATAATAGTCATGCAGAAATGTCAAAAGTTGAAAATTCAAAGGCGCGGTTTCTCGACAACATTACCACAGATAATGCAATAGTTCCTAAACTGGTACAAAATGCTTACATTTTGACAGAACGACATGACAAATATCTCGCGGTGCGCATCTTAGGCCCGCTGGACAAAGTATTTTACAAAGAGGTCCTAATACAATCACCATAAGTTTGTAAACTGTTTTTTTTTTCAGTCTTGCGTTAATGGTACTCTGAAACAGCTGCAAATATCGTGGAACACTAAGTTGGCTTCTGTTGGTGTGGTGATCGCGTCCAAGGGTTACCCTGAAACTTCTACCAAGGGATGCGTTATAAGTGGTGGGTGACTATAAAATGTATTGGCATAAATTTTTACTTACTAAGCAAAATTTTTGTCCTAAAATAGACTAGTCTTGAACGCTTGAAGAAACTGTAAAATGCCCCTAAGAATCTCCAAAATATAACCTCTAAAAAAAGATGAGTTTAAATGCTACAAATTTTACAAAGAAAATTACAACTAATACAGTATTTACAATATTTACAAAATACACATGAAACAGTTGCAAAATGTATCTAAAATCCTGAGTACTACCAAAACCTAGAAGTACTTACAGGCAAAAATCTAACCAACAAATTAGTAATGTTGATATTTCTCCCCAGGCCTATCCCAGGTGCAATCGAATCCAGGTCTAGTGGTGTTCCACAGCGGGGTCGCTCGCGGTGCGAATGGCTCGCTGGTCACGTGGGGCGGTCGGGTTCTACTGGTATGTGCTCGGGCCGGCTCGCTTCGCTCGGCCGCAGCCGCTGCCACTGCTGCCGCTTCTGTTATTGACTTCCCTGGAGCACAGTATAGGAAAGATATCGCACATCGGGCATTCTCTAAGTGAGTTCTATTACCCCCTATTCAGTAAAGCTACCAGCAACATGAAGGGGTTTACCGGTATGTGTCTGGGCCGGCTCGCTTCGCTCGGCGTTACTTCTGTTATAGCCGGTTCAAGCTTCATCCGGAGGATAATATACGAAAGATATCGCACATCAAGCATTCCTAGTTGAGTTACAAAAGTTACAAGTAACAAGGGTGGACATCTACAGGGGGGTGATCACGAACAAATCTGACAGTCGCCGCGTTAACATATTCGGGTCATATTGCGCGTCAACGTCAGTTAGAAGGTTAAACGTTGTAGCGTCATCGCGCAGTGTATCTCAGACACGCTAATGTTATGACGTTTGCAATTGTCATATTTGTTCGTGATCGAAGGAAGGATATCCCACATTGGGAATTCTTAAAGTGAATACTTGTAATCCTCCGAGGTTGTAAGTACTACCATTATTATTTCTTGTACATTGGACCATCAAAATCTTTGAACTCATCGAAATACGTGGTGTCATCACTATCATACAAATATCCTTTTTAATATTGATCTGGTCCTCAACATCTGATAAATGGCATCTTGGTTTTAAATGTTCGTTTTGTTTCAGCATGTGATATCGCGGGCGCATGGGCTCTCATAGCTTACATTCCATTACTAAACATTTAAGTTTACAAGAATCTCTATCGGGAATATTTGAATCTAATGGGAAGTGATGGAAACTTAGAAAAGTCTTGTGGTACGAAAACACATTAAAATTCAATACAATTTTATTCAAGTCACTTTACATTTTGTAATCAATTTGTATTTTTTTGAATCAAAACTAAGATATTTGTTTGTATTTGCCCTAGCTTGCGTTGTCCGAGGAAAATTGCTTGGTAAGATCACAAAACTCTTTCGTTTTTTAATAAAATATGTCGCATAAATCATTTTTTGTTTCGTATTTAGTTATTCCTGTAAATATTTAGTTATTTTGTCATTATTGTTCATTACTATCACTCGTAAAAAAGAACTTTAACATCATAAAATAACTATTGTTACATAGTTTTCTAATGCTGTTGACCTAAAAAGTTGACTTACTTCAATAATTTTTAGTTTTCACATCAACTTTGTTTAGTTACCCTCATCAAGTATCAATATTAGTTAGTTTTAACATCATAAGCTTGCATTATAGTTAAAACATTTATAAATAAACGGTTTTTTCTTCTATATTGTAAGTAATCATCAGTAATGAATCATAAATGAATGATAATGATGACATCACATACTACACCCAAACTAATGATGAGCTTGAGTCGTTGCCTCAATCAAGCCATCAAAGTAGGTAGGTACCATTTTCATCTACCACCTCATATTCTTGGTCCAGAGGATTACTGCGCTAAATTTGCACCCGCTCTTATATTATACTAGCTGATACCCGCTATTTCGTACGCGTGCGTAACTTTCCACCAAAAAATATCTGTCAACCAGCATACGATGAACCTCGTGCCAAGGGCGGCTTTTGGTTTAGAGAGGTCAAGCTGTATCTAAGAATCCACGTCTTTCATTTCAATAAAATATAGCCTATGTTTCAATCCGGAAAAAGGGCTTCTGAATGGTATAAGTTTCATTGAAATTGGTCCAGTAGTTTAGGCGTGATGCGCGAACAAACAAACAGATAAACAGACAAACTCGTTTTTCGGAATCAGAATCGTTTATTTAGTAGATCTGCATATTTAGTTTATCCATATCTTTAATTTTAGTTTTTGGCTTTTTTACAGTTTTATAATAGTATAGATAGACTAGGATCCTTTAGTAGAAATAAGGAGCTGCGATGTTCTGTATGGCTACTGACTGACACTTGTAGATTATAGAAACCGGAATATGACGCACTGCTGCTATATATATAGACAAAATATATCTTAAATATTAGACTAAATACATAACTGATAAATAATATTCAAATCCATTTATTTCTCAGATATCAAGATCCATATTTTGTTAGTTAATAATATTAATAATAAATATTCACGGACATTTAACACAACACCTTCTAGTCCCAAACTAAGCAAAGTTCACGGTACATATCAAATGGATTAGAGTATTAAGGTTATTATAGCTGGGTAGATACAAATTTCACTTCGGATACAGATGACAAGATTATTGATTATTGCTGGATATCCTAACAAATAAACAAGAATTCAATTCAAACTGAAAAAATCCCACGAATCTAAAATGTCCAAATTCATAACATTTGGTCACTCCCCTAGAATATTGTCCAAAAAAGTCCCAAAAAGTACAAACACAACTATTTTCAGAATCAACGGTCTATCATACCTCCAGTGTGGTGTGGACATCGATGCCGCAGCTACACTCGTCCGTCAAATAGAGCCGATAGCCACCGGCACTCATAGGAAGGGTGTACTGGGCAGACTCGGCTGCTTCAGTGGACTGTTTCAACTGTCCGCTATGGACCCTAGTCTGAAGGACCCGGTGCTAGTACAAGGGACAGACGGAGTCGGGACTAAGCTTAAAGTAAGTTTTAACTGTAGGTAACTGCTGATTAAGTTTATTCATAGAACTCCTAGAGTCAAATACTGTTGGGTCTGTTCGTGAAATTTTACGTGCCATTTCGTTTAGCAGGACATTGTGCGTTTATTAGGTAATCTAATGATGAAAAGGATTCCATGATAAAATAAATGATGACAGATCATTATGTTTAAATTTTTTCATTGTGATCCTGATTGCATAATTACTAGTACTTTGATTATAGCAGCTGAAAAACAAACTATGAAGTTTCCGAGTTGTTTTGTCTAAAAGCGCATAACTGTTGTAAATTCATCTCTTTTAAACTAATTCACAGATAATTCCTGATAAAATTACGTTTGATATTGCTACAATATGGTATCTTGATAACAAATTGTACCTTGACACAAAATTATAACTTGATACAAAGTAGACATAGGCTGAAATACTCAAAAGTCATTTAAATTTGAGCACCACTTAAAGTTGCTCTGCCTCTGTTTGACATTACTCATTTGTAAGAGATGGCAATAATTTAAGCGGGACTTAAATTGAGTGGGGTTTGAGTGGCGTTTGAGTATTCGCCCATTATACATAGACAATCATTTATTCGCTATGAATAGAAATCAATACAATAAATAGTTAGAATTAAATTGGAATAATATAATATTAATTTAAACAAAAAATAGTACCTAATAAGAAAAAAAGTATGGTATAGCAGCGAAAAGGTCACGACTCAGCATTATGCTTCGCTATCCGAAGACAGGTCAGCGCTGTTATTCTGCCGTAGTATAATGATACAATTTCATTGACTTCATAATAAATGGTACTTTCAGATAGCAGAAATAATGGAGAAATACGACACGATAGGTCAGGATTTAGTGGCGATGTGCGTGAATGATATCCTATGCGCGGGCGCAGAGCCGTTCGCGTTCCTGGACTACATGGCGTGCGGCCGGCTGCAGGTAAACGTGGCCGCTACCATCGTCAAGGGCATTGCTGATGCGTGCTTGCTGTCTGGCTGTGCTCTACTTGGTAAGCATTATAGTGCGTACTAGTATTGAAAAAAAATTACAGAAAAGGTTAGGTTATGGTACAGTGGGTAAAGTGGAGTCATATTAACTAATTTAAAAGGCAGTGGGTAAAGTGGACTAATGGTTCGACGGAAAATCTAAGATAACACCGACGGTAATTTGTTTGTAAAATTTAGAAATTTATTGGACACTAGCGGACCCGACAGACGTTGTCCTGTCATTCAAACTCTTACTGTCAAACATCTGACAGTGTGATTTCAAATGTGACATTCAAAAAGTTTTTATGGAAAATGTTATGGAACTTTCACCCCCCTTTCAACCCCTTACAACCCTGTTTTCGCATTTAAAAGTAGCCTATGTCCTTTCTCAGGCTCTAGCTAGACTATCTGTGTACCAAATTTCATTCAAATCGGTTCAGTAGTTTTGGTGTGAAAGCGAGACAAACAGACAGACAGAGTTACTTTCGCATTTATAATATTAGTACGGAAGTAGGGATTTTTATGTCGGCTCAAGAAGTATCACCTCAGCACAATAACATTATATAGTAAGAGTCTCTTACCAGTCTCAGTACCAAAAGGTCCTACCCTAAACGTGTGCTAGGATTAGGATTATATAAATTTATTCTCGAAAAAGATAAATTACAGTCACTTACTTGAGAACAGGGTTAACATTATAGTAAAGTTTGTCGTTCTTAAAAGAGTAAGTAGGTATCCAATAATCTGCACACATCCAACGCATTCAAACAAAATTGAAACAAAAAATTTAGAGATCATAGATGCATTTGTTCTATTAACAGGCGGAGAAACAGCAGAAATGCCGTCAATGTACGACATCGGTAAATACGACCTCGCCGGCTTCGCGGTCGGTGTTGTCGACAATTTGAAGCAATTGCCGCGTTCGTGTCAAATCAAACATGGCGACGTTGTGTTGGCATTACCGTCTACTGGAGTCCATAGTAATGGATACAGCTTGGTGCAGAAAATTATGGCGCAAGGAGGACATAAGTAAGTTTTACAATGCAAAGGTTCAGTTAAAATATCACATTGATCCAAACAAGTTTTGTTTTTACTTTAATTTATCGCATTGGTATAAGTTTCCTGGTTTGAAAACTTGTTTGTATCAATGAGATATTTTTACTGAACCTTTGCATTGTTATTCTCTCGACCCTGAAGGTCTGCAATTTCACATAATTACATTTAGTTATATTATATCTTCAAAAATGTTGAAATGTGCGAGCGAGAGGGTTGTCTGCCTTATACATACGCCTTAAGTCGGCTGTTGTCGTTTGTTTTGAAGGCAAAATGGTGGATTTTTCTTTCAATACTTGTCAATGCTTGTAAAGGAATTCCGTCATATGAGGAAACCATTTTACTACACGTGGCTCACAATTTATGCTACGACCTCAAGTATTGCCAAAATTAAACACTAGCTATACTCACAATAACAAAAAAACGATTTAAATAAAAGTGTCTAAGGCCGGGTTCCCACTACGCCGGACCGGCAAAGCTGCCGGGCCGGTAAAACTGCCGGAAGGGCTAGTGGCTGTACAATTTATATAGAGCTATTCAGATCCGGCATTTTTGGCGGTCCGGCGTAGTGGGAACCTGGCCTTAGTATAAAGTTTTTGACAGTTTCGTATGACGATCGCTTTGCTTGAGTAACGATTTTTTTTTATCATAACACCAATCTAAAACGGCCTGAAAATTCTCATAACAAATAACACAAGTTAATTTCCCTATTCCATTTCAGATACACTGAAAAAGCTCCATTCAGTACCACGAACAAGTCATTCGGCGAAGAGTTCTTAGCGCCAACAGGAATTTACGTGCGCGAGTTACTTCCCGCTGTCAAAAGTGGACTCGTCAAAGCATTGGCGCATATCACTGGAGGCGGCTTGCTAGAGAACATACCAAGGATTCTACTGCCTGGGATCCGAGTGAAACTGGACGCTATGAAGTTCAAGATAAAGCCCATTTTCGGATGGCTGCAAGCTAAAGGTGAATTAGACACTTTCAATCGTTGCAACTTAAAAATTTACCGTGAATGTCGTGATCTGTTACATAACAAATGGATTAACTAATTAACAATAACCGAATGATTCACAGCTCAGTGGGTAATAGCTTTGCCTTCCGTGCTAGGGTCGTGGGTTCGATTCCCACTAATAATAAACATAATTTGTGAAACACATGTTTATTCTGTCTGGGTGTTATAAGTATAAATTTACGTATCCTATCAGCAATCTAGTTCCCATAGTACAAGCTTTGCTAGTTTGGGACTAGAAGGCGTTGTGCTAAATGTCCGTGAATATTTATTGAACGAGTGAGCGAAGCGAACGAGATCTTCGTGACAACTTGGGCAAAAATGCTTTGTATGTTTGTATGTTTGTTCGTCGAGATCTTTTGAACCGCTTATCCAATCTTCACAGAATTTGGTAGGTATACGGATATTACTCTTAAGTTTTGCTGGTTTGAAAAATAAAGTAAAGTGGTCAAGGGGTTGGAAAGTTATGAGTTAAAAAAATAAAGTCGTACCAAAATATCAAGTGGAGTGTCATATGATAGGGCTTTGCGTAAACATTCCAAACCCGTTTTTATTTTGATTCTAGGTCTAATAGTTTTTGAGTTGTTGTAAAATTTATAAAATTGGCAAACCCAGTATAACGTGAGCTAGCATTTCTGGGAGTTTCAATGATTTTGTAGTTCAAGTAAGACTGGTACTTAGCTAGACGGCGATTTCGAAGCTATTTGCAAAGTTTATTACAACCATTGGTCAATAAAAATTGTTTGGGTTTTATTAACCTCCGACCATCACGAGATCTCAGTTCGGGGCGAACTGCTAGTTTATTTATAAATTTATATACAAGAATTGCTCGTTTAAAGGTATTAGATTGTTTCAGGTCTAGTATCAGACTTCGAGATGCTTCGCACGTTCAACTGCGGCGTCGGCATGGTGGTGATCGCGGAGGCTTCGCTTGCAGACGAGCTGCTGGCCACAGTGGACGGCATACATGTCATCGGAGCCGTGGAGGACATGGGCAGGGAAGGTGGGTCAAGTGCGTATACTTCGCGTACATTACATATAACTAGCTTCTGCATGCGACTTCGTCCGCGTCACGTTTGATCTTGAATATTTTCCGGGATAAAAAGTAGCCATAATGCTTATTCCTGATTTTTTTTATTCAAAGTCAAAGTCAAAAATCTTTTATTCAATAAAATCTCACTGATCACTTTGAATCGTCATTACGTTTTGTATGATTAGGTATGATTACATATTTTTTTATTGGATGAGTTGGAGCTAGTTCGTCCCAAGCTTGATTGCCTTCTAAATAATCAGATTTTTTATAGTATGCTTTTAAAAGAAGTCTCTGTTTTATTACGTTTTTGAACTTGCCAATCGACAACTGAGACACATCACTTGGGATTTTGTGTAGTCAAACAAGTGTACGGCCCTTCTGATGAGCAGAGATATTAAAAAGAGCCCTTAAGACGGCCCTATTCCAATATTCATTAAAAATAAACCCTATCTCAAAAAAATAAGGTATAATGTCTGTTTAGCCCATGAAAACATGAAGTGCTGAAGATTTAATTATTTTCCGCATATTTTGTTATTCTATATTTATTTATTCATTTCGAACATATCTAGTACCTTCCCATGGTGTTCAAAACTTTGGGACATTATTTTAACAATATTCGAGAAATGTGCAATGTTTTTAATTTAATAAGTTAAAATCAGAACCTATTTGACAGGCGTCATGGCTCAGTCGGTAGTAGCTCTGCCTTCCGTGCTGTGGGTCGTGGGTTCGATCCCCACCGAGAACAAACATTTGTGTGTTGTAAACATAGATGTTCGTTCTGTGTCTGGGTGTTTCTATGTATTATAAGTATGTATTTACAAAAAAAAATGTATGTATGTATTCTATCAGCCATCTAGTTTCCATCGTACAAGCTTCGCTTAGTTTGGGACTAGAAGGCGTTGTGTTAAGTGTCCGTGAATATTTATTTATTTTATTTTTATTAAAATAGGTATTACTTTTGTATAATTCCCAGGAGGTCACCAAGTGGTAGTAGAAAACTTCAAAGAAGCGATGTCCCCACTTATATCTGGTTACGTGTCCGGCGAGCACGCGCCACAGAAGTCACTCTCCTACAAGGACAGTGGAGTCGATATCGAAGCCGGAGATTCACTTGTGTCTTTGATCAAACCCTTAGCTAGGTAACTATAATCTTCAGTTGCCTTAGGCCTTTTTTACATTATAAGACACGAACACAAGACATGAAAAATTTTGTATGCAAATTTTGTAAGAAAAATTATCTATAGTAGGTGCCAAATAACACCGCAATACAGGTCATTCAGCCACCTTCACCACGATGTCGCAAAATTCAATTTATGTATGGTTAACAAACAGTACTGCGAGATTCGAGCGATTACCGTCTTAGCGACAGGTTTGTATGGAAAGCGACAGAATTAGCCATTCATAAATTGAACAACAGAGGCAATGAGGGAAGAACGTGTAAATGTGGGCAGAGTCGAAGACGAGGCACACATACGTGAGTCCCTCATTGCCTAGTTGTGGCCAAGGCTTGTATATTACTTTTCTCAAATAATGCGCGGAAATTAAAACTAAGTACGTAGGCAAAACTTTTTAGTTGAAAATACAATTACTTTTCAAAACCATTAACGAACAACGAAGTTACAGTGTTCATTTGTTCTTTTTTTCAATAATCAGCTCTCTATTTGAAAGCCTGTTCGAAATTTGAATAAAACCTTTGATAACTTACCTAGCTCTTTGGTTGCCATGTTAAGGAGTAAAAGATCGTTCCATTTTTAAATAACACGACAGTAATGGGTTTTGTATGTAATTTATCTGGCCGCTAAACACGACAGTAATGGATTTTCATACATTTTTATCTAGCCGCTGCTCGCATGTGTGTGGCTATTACTGCATCTTCGATTTATCTCGAAGAAGGTTGTCAAAATAATGCTTTAATTTCCAAGCATGTTTGAAAAAAATAATGTTATAGGTCGACCACTCGGTCGGGTGTTTTGGGCGGACTCGGTGGTTTTGGCGGCTGCTTCCAACTGAAAGCCGTTGAACAAGAATACAAAGTAAGTTTTGCTATAGATCTCTTCCATATTTACTGTAATATGTCAAATTGTAACAGTGTAACTAAAATAATAAACGAAGTTATGAACTAAGAAAGCGTGAAACTGGCCACCAAATGATGAATCAAGATAGTCGAAAAAAGTCAAACTGTTTTGTCCTAAAAATCTTGTCTCGATATCAATAAATAAATAAATATTCACAGACATTTAACACAACGCCTTCTAGTCCCAAACTAAGCAAAGCTTGTACTATGGGATCTAGATGGCTGATAGAATAAATATTTTTTTTAAGTATAATACATCATCATTATCACTGCATTGCACCCGTGCGAAGCCGGGACGGGTCGCTAGTGAACAATAAATGTCATTATACTTTTTTTATGATATATTCTTCTAGTGTACTTATAATATGCCACATGCGCGTTTATTTAAAGTGTGTCCTACAGGACCCGGTGCTAGTACTAGCCGCGGACGGAGTCGGTACCAAACTGAAAGTAGCCCAGAAGATTAACCATCACAATAGCATTGGAGTTGACTTAGTTGCAATGTGCGTGAATGATATTCTTTGCAATGGGGCTACTCCATTGACTTTCCTGGATTACTTTGCCTGCGGCTCTCTGGATGTGAATGTGGCGAGGAATGTGGTCGCTGGAGTGGCTGAAGGATGCAGACAGGCTTCGGCTGCTTTGATTGGTGAGTCTTATACGTATGGAGGTAGAGTTCAATGTTCTGTAAAAAACTAGTCCACCGGGAACATAGCTCCGAAACCTCGTCGCCATTAGTAACTACTATTGGCGACGAGGTTTTTCATTGCGACAACAATAATAATGAAACGATAATGGTATTATCTGCTTGAGTTGGTAACTGTTATATCTATGGAGATAGAGCTTAATATTCTTTAGCAAAAATAACCAACCCACAAAGCAGTTGTGAAAACCTCGTCATCATTTTTATCAGTAACATCATCTACTTTTATTGATATATATATTTTGTCTTATCTATTATCTATCTTTAATATTATAAAGAGGAAAAATTTGTATGTAAGTATGTAGGCTCAAAAAGTACTGATCCGATTTGGATGAAAATTGAAATATATATTGTCCGTTACCTGGATTAACACAAAGGCTACTTTTTATCCAGGAAAATCAACGGGATCCAACGGGACGCGAACGAAGTCGCGAGCGGAAGCTAGTTTTACATAAAGCTCATTGTCCTTCAGTTATCTTACAAATCAACATTGTAATCGTAAACATTGATAGTGAAAAAACCTCGTCGCCCATTATAATATTACTAGTAAATGCAGGGTTTTCATTTACGTGTCCCTAGGCGGTGAAACAGCTGAAATGCCGGGAATGTACGAGCCAGGTGTTTACGATATCGCCGGTTTTGCGCTTGGCGTAGTTGAAAGAGCACAAATCCTTCCTAGAATCAATGATATCACTGTAAGTACTTTCACACATCTTGTAATTTATAGAGTTATTTGAAAACTACGATGAATGTAGCCATTCTACTAATATTTTTCTCGTTTACCATAAAGCTTTAGTTAAATTTAAAAAGCTTTAAATAAAATAAAATGAAATGAAATAAAATATATACTATTATTAGTTCTGACTTAAGTTTATGGCGCTTGTGTTTTAAAACAGAGTCACATTTATATACCCAGTCACATTTATTAAATTTCTGAGTGTTTTTTTTATGCATTTCAGGTCGGTGACATCATCATCGGTCTACCTTCAAACGGTGTGCATAGCAATGGATTCAGTTTGATCCACAAATTGATGAAGAAAGCCGGACTCACGCTTGGCGATAAGGCACCTTTCAGTAAAGAAGGACATACCTTGGGTGAGTTCATATTTATTGAATTTATCCATAATTATATGCGTTGTGCGTTACGATCGCGAGACCAAAGCTTTAGACCACGTCATAATATTAAACTTATCTATTTGATATGAACAGGCGAGGAACTAATAAAGCCGACCCGTATCTACGCGCAAAGTATGTCGGGCGCGCTGCGAACCGGTAGAGTAAAGGCAGTCGCACACATCACGGGCGGCGGCCTGCTCGAGAACATACCGCGCGTGCTGCCCGGACACGTGCGCGCGCGCCTTAACGCGCACTGGTGGCATGTGCATCCGGTATGTATTATGTCTACATAGCTTTATTTTATTTAATATTGGATTTAATTACTAAGCTCGGCCTCATGATCATAAGCTTGGTGTCATAATGACCCTAAACTTTGTCATATTGACCCTAAACTCTCTGCATAATGACCCTAAGCTTTGCGTCATAGTGTCCCTAAACTTGGCGGCATAATGACTCTAAACTTAGCAGCAAAATGACTCTAAACTCTTCGGCATAATGACCCTAAGCTAGGTGCCATAATGACCTTAAGCTCTGCAGCGTATGTCCCTATTCTCGATGTCATAATGACCTTAAGTCATAATGACCCTACACTCTCTATGTCATAATAATCCTAAGCTTGTCGTCATAATGACCCTACACTATGTCATAATGACCTTAAATTCGGCGTCATAATGACCTTAAACTCTATGTCATAATGACCTTAAACTGGGCAGCATAACGACCTTAAGCTAGGTGCCATAATGACCTTAAACTCGGCGTCGTAATGATCCTAAACTCAACCGCGCATTATTTGAGAAAAGTACCTACTATAGCCTTGGCCACAACTAGGCAATGATGGACACACGTATGTGTGGCTCGTTTTCGACTCGGCCCACATTTACACGTTCTTCCTTTATTGCCTCTGTTGCGGGCCGCTGCAGGAATGTACTATTTGCATTTTAGTAGGTGTTGGGTTTTGATCATTCTCTTTGACATAATTTTTTCATTTGAATAGGTGTTCGCGTGGATAGCGGACGCGGGTTCCGTGTCAGATGACGAGATGCTGCGAACCTTCAACTGCGGTGTCGGCATGGTGCTCGTAGTCGCGCCAGAACATCAGGCAGAAGTCAGTACTGTATTGATGATGATGATGATATCTGTATTATATTATACTAATTACAAATACTTTTATTATTACATAGATAGGTAATAAATAGACAACAATACATCTGATCTTCATATAAGTTTGTATAGTTGGTAATAAATAAAATTAAAACTAATACAGTATTTACAATATTCACAATATTTACAAAGTACACAAATTACAAATTAGATTTACGAAGCTATCATTCTTTATAATTATGTACTTCTTACTGAGATAAAAAAAAATACTTACAGTGCTCTGAAACGGTGAAGGAAAACATTAAAAAAATAGATGCAAAGACCTGATTGTTACTTATAATAAGTACGTAAAATATAATGTATGAACTCATTTACAGGTAATGAATTTAACTCGTTCATTCGGTGCCATGGTGATCGGATCGGTGCAAGCGCGGCCGGCGGCTGGCGCTAGAGTTATCGTCGACAATTTCGATTCAGCTGTCGACTTCACGAGGAGAATGCCGTTACTACCCAATAAGAAGGTGAATATATCTTATTAGTAATGAATTTATAGTAATAAACAGCTAAAAATTCAACTGCGGAATCTAACTCGGATACGCAGCGGTTGGAATTACGACACTTATATTAAAATTCTTTTGAAGCTGACTGACAATCAACGCACAGCCTAAACTATAAGTCCTAGAGGTATGAAATTTGGAGGGTAGTATCCTTATATAGTGTAGGGGTGCACTAAGAAAGGAATTTTGAAAAGTCGCACCCTAAAAAATCTAAATATAGGATCAAAGATTTTAACTAAAATTGTTACCAAATAATGCGTTTCTTTTATATACCGTACATAGAAGATCCTTATAAATTTGTATATAGATTCCTCAAATAAATTGATATGACACGTGTTCCTGAATTTTTCAAAAATTTTAAAACTGTTTGTACGCTGCTACCACGCGAGCAAAGCCGCGGGCGGCAGCTACTCTTATAAATAACAGTCCTAAATCTATAGGTAGTAGCACGTACATTTTGACGTTTAGGCCGTGCTCACTTTGGACACGAATTTGTTCGTACGTAAACGTACGAGTAATGTTCGTACGAATTGAGTGCTGACGCTGAATACGTTTTTCTCCGTCAAATAGTACGACTGCGTGATAAATCCCAACAAGTTCAGATTGTATTCGGACGTCGTAAGTAAACGTTCGTATACGTACGACTGATCGCATGCAGTGTGAGCGCTCCCATTGTCCTTGGAAGGTCGGGATCATTCGTGCGTAGTCGTACGAATCAAGTTCGGATGAAATCGTATCCAAAGTGAGCACGGCCTTAGTCGTGTTGAGAATAATGTTATTGTGCAGGTGGCAGTGTTGGTGTCGGGTAACGGTACGAACTTGCAGTCGCTGCTGGACACGACGCGCGACGTGACGCAGTGCATGTGCGCGTCGGTGTCGCTCGTCATATCCAACCGGCGCGACGCGCACGCGCTCGCTCGCGCGCAGGCCGCCGGCGTGCCCACGCTCGTAACATTACCTCCTACTACCCTTATATACTTATATTATAAACGCTATACTTTGTAATAGCGCGTTCACACTACGCCATTGCCGCGATTAATTCCGGAATGGTTGCCACAGCAACATCGCCTTTATTATTCTCACTAACGAGCTAGGGCATGAACTTGGGCAGTGAGACGGGACAGCGGCATGACTTCCCTGCCCAAGTCCGTGCCCACTTCGGCATAGTGTGATCGCGCCATAAGGATGGATGGATGGATGGATGGATGGATGGATGGATGGATGGATGGATGGATGGATGGATGGATGTTTGTTACTCTTTCACGTAAAACTACTGATCCGATTTGGATGAAACTTGGAATATATATTGTCCGTGACCGGGATTAACACATAGGCTACTTTTTATCCCGGAAAACCAACGGGATCCAACGGGACGCGAACGAAGTCGCGGGCGGAAGCTAGTTTATTATAATTCTACTTTTGTGGATTTTTAACCCACTTCTAAAAAGGAGGAGGTTCTTAATTCGGTTGCATGTTTTTGTTTTAATGTTTGTTGCCTCCAGAACTCAGTCATTTAAAGCAGATTAGAAAAATTATTTTCTTATGTGAACCATAAAAAAAATCAAAGTCGTAAAGTTATTGCTCAATACAAATTCTTGACCTTAGTGAGCACTTACGCGGCTTCATTCGTGTGTACCAAACGTGATCTCGCGTAAATAACTATCTATGATGATGATTATTGTATTACAATGTAAATTATAATTATTATCCATCAGGTTTTCAACTACAAAGAGTACGAGAGCCGGGAACATTTCGACCGCGCGATATCAGCCGCGCTCGAAGCACACAAAATAGATATCGTTTGTCTCGCCGGATACATGAGGATACTGTCCGGCGAGTTTGTTAAAAAGTTAGTACATTCTCTCAACTGGACAAGTAAACAGCTGTGGAAATTATACTTGATTATTTTTATTTGTAAGCTGTGGTATGGTATGTCACAGAAGTGTTATAAAGTTTGATAACTAGAAGTCAAAAGTAAGTCAAGGCGTACCTATTTATTTGTATTTATTTAGTATTGGATAGTTAAGTCATTGTTTATGGAAGAACTGCTTAAAATTAACTTTAGTAAAGAGAAGTATAAACTCATATTTCAATCGTTAAAGAAAGGCTTTTAATATGATCACATACTTAGTAAGCATTTCTGCAAAAAAACATTCCAGAAATCCGCACTGCTACGTTGTAGACATGCTACGTCGTAGCAGTGGGCATTTCTGGAAAAAAAACATAAATCCCACTGGTAGGGATATCTTGGTGGGGATTTCTGGAATATATCAACGTCGTTGTTTACGAATAAGCTGAGAACATTATTATGTACTAAATGTTACTACACGGTACATGAATTTATGACTGATAAACTACTGACATAATCATATTTTAATATTAATTTGACATCCTATAATTTATTTCAATACTGTATATCTACTACTCGTAAATTCTATTCTATAATTCCTATCGTACCTATTAATGCTCATTTTATAATTCTAATTAATTTTCAATTTTGTATTAATTATTTTTGTGTTTTGCACACCCTGTAGGGTAGTTTTACATTGATACAATGCTACTTTATAATATCTCTACACACATGTAATTCTGCAAATAAATATACTTTGACTTTGACTTTGACTTTGATATCGAAAATAGATGCTGATAGAATACTTACTTTTTTTTTTTGTAAATACATACATACTTTTGATACATGGATAAAATACTTTCTTTATATGCCTGACTGATTTGATATACGTGTAGTAATATTTACAAATGTGTATTGCAGATGGTACGGCAGAATGATAAACATTCACCCATCTCTCTTACCTCGTCACCCCGGACTCAACGCGCAGCAACAGTGCATCGACGCAGGGGACAAGGAGAGTGGTTGCACTATACACTTCGTTGACGTTAGTATAGCTTTTGCAATGTTTTAACATTTTGTTTGAGTACTTTTTACCCGACTACGGCGAAGCAAAAAGGAGGGTATATGATTTTGACCAGTCTGTATGTTCATCTGTTCTCTCATAACTACTCATCAGAATTTGATAAATTATATCGTTATACGCGTTTCGATGGCCGGCTAGTCCTATCCTATCCTTACAAATCAATACATTCCTTCTAACAGTAGTATTAAATAAATGGTTTTGTGAAATGCTATGCTATTCATGTAACAAATTGTTTTTTTCTAGGTACACGAATGTAACTACCACTAAATACTCTTGTGCCAGTGCAAATTTGGTTCTATAGATAGATTAAGTACGCTTTTTTTAGGGGAATGTGGCATATGACCACGGCTATCCTCTAAACATCACTATGTAGGTACATAACAATTTCAGATGATAATATTTTCTTGTTACTTTTTAGAGCGTTATTTTCAGTTGTCTTTAAACTTATTTGTTTTGTCATGAAATGAATGTTTCAGGAGGGCATGGATACGGGGCCAATAATCCTCCAAGAGAAAGTCCCAGTGCTCCCCATGGATACAGCAGAGTCTCTCTCGGCTCGCATCTTGCAAGCGGAGCACCGCGCCTACCCGCACGCGCTGCGCCTGCTCGCCACCGGCCGCGCGAGGCCACTGCCCGCGCAATCACAATCACCCATGCCTTAGTACTTAGTACTCTTCTATACCTGTAACGCCGTGCTCACTTTCGACACTCATTTGTTCCTACCTAAATGTACGAGTAATGTTCGTACGAATTGTCACAATGACCTCAAAAGATGCGCAAAAGAAACGAGCCGCGCCATAGTAACTTTATCAGGAACATACTAATCTGTACCTTATCACGCTAGGCAGCGAGCGTGTTCATTTGACAGTTCAAATCGTGCCCCAAACGCCGTGACGTCACAGTAAGGAATGACATTATGGCATAGGGAATACGATTTTCAGAGATTTCACGCCCGCTGTCTTGTCGTGCTGTGTAACGCGTTTGCATTGGTCTTACTGAATAACGCCCAAGTTCGGATTGTATTCGGACGTCGTAAGTAAACGTACGTATACGTACGACCGATCGCATGCAGTATGAGCGCTCCCATAGTCCTCGGAAGGTCGGGATCATTCGTGCGTAGTCGTACGAATCAAATTCGGATGAAATCGTATCCAAAGTGGGCACGGCCTAATACGTCTGTGTAGCCTGTAATTCTGAATGTGGCGTAGTCTGCGCACGCCATTTCGCAGTGTCAAGATAAAATGTGGCGTAGTCTATGACTACGCAGCTTTAATGTCTTTAGTGACGTGCCCTTTCCTACCAAATAGTCGTGATCTTTCTAAAATGCGTGCTGCTCGGCTACTGGGATACGTCACTGCCGTGTGGACACATTTCTAAACTTTTTTCAACATCACAACTTACGATACCGTTCGCAAGCAAAAAAACATTCCAATGCCTTGATCACGAACAAATGTGACAATCGCAAACGTATCGTGACGCTAGCTTATCCGAGATACACTGCGCGGTGACACTACAACAGTTGGCAGTAGAGCTTTCATTGACGCGCAATATAGCTTGAATACGTTAACGCGGCGACGACAGTCAGATTTGTTCGTGATAGACGTGCAGTTTTATTGTAAAAACGTTTCTCGAATATTTTTCGTTGATACTTGTGTTTTAAATCATTAATTTTCACAATCTGAATCACCGCGCATGTAATCTATACATCTATACAAATATTATAAAGAGGAAAGGTTTGATTTTTTGTTTGTTTGTTTGTTTGTATGAATTGAATAGGCTCCGAAACTACTGGACCGATTAAAAAAATTCTTTTACCATTAGAATCCTACATTATCCCTGATGAACATAGGCTATATTTTATCCCGGAATTCCCACGGGAACGGGAATTACGCGGGTGAAACCGCGAGGCGCTGCTAGTGTATTGTAAGTTTAGAAATTATTGTAGGTAGTGAACCAATTATTTTTAATTTGCATTTTTATAACTGTAATAGGGACCAAGTCAAATAGAAATAACCCTAGAATGTATGTATATAAGATTGAAATCGAGGTCAAGCTTATCTAACACATTGTTTCAAATCTTTGCAGATTGGTTTTAAGTCTTAACCCGATGCAAGCTTGAATATTTTCTCGGGTAACTCCCATTTGTTCTATAGGACTGTTTTTAAAACCCTTTTTATCCCTGTAGTTCCATGGTAGGACTATTGAAACTAGCCCATTAGGGCTAGTTTTCGTTTCAATAGTCCTACCCAAATGGAAGTTACCAGATATTAGGGAGAAAAAAAAGTTTCAACAGTTCTAGACGTAACAGTTCTATAGAACAAATGGGAGTTACCCATTTTCTCTACTACTTCTCGAATTGTTATTTTTGTAAATATTTATCTACTACATGTTATTGTTACTGTATTCAAGAACTGCCCTTATCATCAAACACTTTCAAACACAAAATGAGTTTTTGTGCTACAGTTATTTTTAACCAATGTACGTTAGTTCATGATAATCAGTTTATGTTAAGAAGTAACAAAATATTATCATTTAGCTAAAAGTTAAACTCATTGTTGAAATCTATAGTTATAGGTTTAATGTATGTTTGAAATAAACTTTTGTATGTTATTTTAACTTTTATAAAAATCACTACACATCTTTAAAAAGGTCACTCATCCTAATTCTAATATCACAGTATTGTTTTTCGAAAATTTTTATAGAGCTTTTTACTTTTTCCTTTCAAAAGTCAATAGATCACCAATGGCTCTAAAGAACAAAGCGAAAATATCTTCTTTGTTTCTAGGTTCATCGACATACTTTTTTTCTTGAACAACACATTTTCTTTCCACCGAATGAATGCCATTCTTTAGTATTTCATCACACAATTCTTCATAAAGAATGTGGAACTTCTGTTTATTTATTAGTGGCACTATCAGATTGTATTTATTTATTTTACTGTTCAGTGTTTGTGCTAGATATCTGTTTTCTTCACAAATCTTTTTCCATTTCTGTAAATCCACTTCATCCAAAGGGTATGGTCCTAGGTACTTTCGTTCCCGAGCGATGTCACCTTTTAAAAGTTCTTTATCTTGATCAATTTCTTTACTCATTATTATCCATTCTGGTGTGAATCCATTATTTATTAACACCTGTGGTAAAGTTCAATTATAAGAACTACAATTGTGTATGTGGATGACGTGTTTTTTTAAATTATTCCTATTTAACTCCCAAACTACTGAACCGATTTTGACAAAATTTTTATGGGACCAATCTGGCAGTATACCCTTTTAAATAAAATAAGAATTTTTCAAATCGGTTCATAAATGACGGAATTATGAGGTAACAAACATTTTAAAAAAATATACGTCTGAATTGTGAACGGCCTTCTTTTTTGAAGTCTGTTAAAAAACAGAACTTACCTCATTCAACTTATGAGTCGTAAAATCGACATAAGGGTTAGCATTCTGATCTTTCAGCGGTTTTCCCTTCCCGCTCAGATTATTAAACTCCCCTTTTGACATTGATTCCTGTATAAGATCTTCGACCAGCCGATCAAACCCATACTTTGTTTTGATGTCGTGTTTTTTTCCGTAACCTTGTCCTTTTTTCATGATAGTGTTTTCGGTAGCCATCGATTTCGAGATTCGGTGGTCCATTACGTTGGAGGCTGCCTTCTGGGCGCGCGCTTGGGCCCATTGCTTTTGTCTTTGGTAAGGTGTCCCGTGGCCGATGCCTTCAAAACTTAGGTATTGTCTGTGTTGAGGTGCTGTATGCTGAAAATCATATAAATATTCAAGCCCTGGGCAAATAAAGTATAACCTGAACTAGCTGTTACTTCTAGCCATAGCTAAGCAGGTAAATATGTAAACAACAATACATACAGTAGGTACCTGTATATCATAAACAATTTTCTGCACCTCCTCCTGACTAACTCTCCCAGTATTATGCTTCGATAGAGTTCTGAATGCATTCTCTACAGCTACGAACTTATCCATGTCAGCCTCGGGGGAGCCAGAGTCAGGATGGTACTTCTTAACAAGGTCCAGGAAGGCTTGCCGGACTGCGTCTTGCTTTGAATCTTGGGGTATGTTTAATAGATTGCAGCATTCCTGGTAATAAAGATTTGAAAATAATGTTTGAAGAAGTGCACAAATTGACTACAGAGTAGTCACTGACACGAAAAAGATAGTTCGTTGCTACAGACTACCCTACTTATTGGAACAGTAGGTACATAAGTAGATATTCTGAGATATTAGTGTTCTAGTAATACGGTCAGTAGGTACATACTGTAATTTTTAGAACTTACTTTCAACTTTTTTTCAGTCGACTTGGAAGTTATTGTTCTTGCAGTTATTAAACCAGGATATATTTTTAATGCATTCACTTGATCTAAACGCTTTATACATTGTGATGATAGTGAAGTTACATTCATAATTAGTAATATGAAATTACGTAAACGTGAGAATTTTCATATTGAACATATTTTACACAGCATCCAGCTGAGTTTTGTTTTGACAGTAGGTATTTTTTTTCTGTGTTTTGACGCCCATGCCAGTCAGCTGACTTTGACATATGACTATCTACGACATACTGTTTTGACTTTGACAATGTCTCTTTTGTTGTCATATCATTAGAACAGTCAATTAAATAATCAGTCGTTCACTGTCACTGCCTGCTGTCAGTCGCTTTTTCTCTCTCTTTTGCAATAACGGTGGGGCCATGGTTCTTTTTATCGCGTTTATTTAGCGCGTAGCGCTCAAATTGTGCTTATTTTGTGGTGATGTGAGTTTCTATTACTTTCGCCTTCTTTCACTGACACAATGGCATTATCAGTTGATGAAGTCAGTGCCCGCTACCCGATACACTGGCTAGTCTGGAATGACCAGCATGAGGAGCTGCGAAGGGCTTTGGAAGCTAAACAGGTAAGCCTATAGATTCCTCTAAATACCAAATCAAACATCACTGCTTAGAGTGCCTAATGCCCAACTAAGCGTCATCAAATTGCGGTGCATATTCACATCATTGTTCTATTGAATTGTGTGTACGTACATATTTCGTTTCGTAAAACCTAAACCAAATGAAAACAATGAGTTTTGAAGCTTTCTGCAGCAGTGCCTATGACTGGTAGTATTTTGATAAATCCATTGAGATGTAAGGATCAACTGTAAGTGTTTTGGATACACAAAACGGCCAACTATAGGTAATATAACCCACCTACTGGGTTCAATGATTCATAATCTTTAGATGTGTTAGTAAAGAAGTACACGCCTCTAAAAGCATGATAAGTAAACGTACTTATTCGTAGTTTTTATTGTGTAAACTATAGGTAGGTATTTAGTCAATATTCACAATGTTTCTTGTAACCAAGATATGACTGTTCAGTGTTTCCATTTCCTACTACATCAATTTAGATTTTAGTTCATAGTTTCAGAATTTCAAATATTCCAATAAATTAAATTCTATATACCTTAAGCCTACACATTAGAATTAAGACACAAAATATGTAGATGGTAAGATTTAGCCAAGCTTGTGATTATGTGAGGTTTCCACCAAAACATTCACAATAAAACCTTCACAACACATTCCTTACAATTGATTTGTTTTTACAATCAAGAAAATCCTTATAACAATCTGCACAAGATTCAAAAAACAAAAAAATCTTCACAGAGTTGTGCATGTTTTTAGCCGTTACTTTTTAGAGCTTGCGATATCACAACATGTCTTCTAGACTCTATTTTAGTTTATCATAATGTAGAATCATTCTCTATTTCTGTAAGTTCATATATCCATTGGTAAAAGATAGCAAAAGTATAAGGGTGTGTTTCAATATCTCTGAGTAACATTACACAGCTGATAAAATATTCCTATATAATTTTTTTACTAGTGAAATAAGTAAAATTGGCACTAAGCATTGTTTCATTTTAGACAGATTATTCAAGTACCTACTAATGCTATTTGTCTTGAGTGGTTTTAATGAGAAGCCAAATGAAGTAAAAAAAAATAATCCAGTTTGTTTAGAAGCCTTACAAATTGAATGTGAGTTTGCTTGCCAAAATTATGCTGGTACTAAATAGGAATCGGTTTTATAGTTTTGCGCTATAAGTATCTGCAATAGAGTTTGTTTTACCTATTTTATGTGGTTTATGAAGGCTACTCTAGGCTAAGGAATTAGGGTCACAACTTTATCCCCAGATATTTTGGAAACGATTGAGTTAAAGGCCATAACACACAGAGGACAGGGTGCGGGCGGGTCAGTGGTCAATGACACACAGAACGCGTGCGTTGCTGTGTGGCGTGGGTTAGATGATTTCCATACAAATTCCCGAGCGCGAGCCACCCGCTCTCTGGTGTTTTGGCCTTAAAATTAAAGCTGAACCAATTTGAATATATACTGGACATTAATCATAACACAATGTTGAGGCAAAAATTTGAGTAGTGTAGCGGTTTCTGTTACCACCTATCCATACCACCTACCTATCTATCAATCAATCAATAGCCATTTATTCTAAACATTGGATTTACATGGTTCTGGTAATAATATTATGAGTCCAGAGTCACACTGTCAGCATAGGCCTCCTCTAACGCTTTCCATTGGATTCTAACTTGTGCTACCCTTCTCCACTGTTATCCAGCAGTAATTTTTTGGTTGTCTACCTACCTAAACTTTTTATAACTATATGTTTACAGTATACAACAGAAGACCTGGAATTTAAAGACCCTCGAGGTCGAACTCCTCTGCTGTTGGCGGTAACACTCGGACTCATTGACACAGTGAGGGTGCTGCTCGATGCTGGTGCTGATATCAACTGCGAGAAGGATGGCTGGAGTGGTAAGGAAGCTGCAGTACATGTTAGCCCGGTTCTATCAATATTGGCTGAATAAATTCTACTAATATTATAAACGCAAAATTTTCGATGTTTGGATATTTGTGTTTCAATCACGCTAAAAATTCTGAACCAATTTGGATTAAACTTGGAATATATTTAGTTCGTAACCTAGAATAACACATAGGCTACTTTATATCCCGAAAAATTAACAGGACTTACAGACGGGATTAGCGTTACATTTTCAACAGGAGAAGGCGACGTTACGTCAGTTGCTTCAGCGATAACTTGAGATTTATCAGAAAAAGAACTAGATGTCACTGCTAAAATGATAAAAAAGCTGAATCGCGCTGACGAAAACGCACGGCGCTCATTGACCTGCGTTTGCAAATAGACAAAACTTTGTTGCCAGAAAATATTTTAACAGAATTAAATATGATTTTGAATGAATTGATTCCTAAATCGGTACACGGGTAAGAAGTCGCGGGTAACAGCTAGTCCTAAATATTTGTTTCAGCCGTCCAAGAAGCTACAGCGACAGGCGACATCAACCTCCTCTCTCTAGTGTTGTCGCGTCGGGACCACCAGCGGTACTTGTTCCGGTCGCGAGGCATCCCCAATCTGTTGAACCAGCTGAGCCTCGCACCAGACTTCTACGTTGAGATGAAGTGGCAGTTCACTAGCTGGAGTGAGTAACCTATGGATTGCCAAAAATATCTATGCTTCATTAAGTATTTCGTATTTTAATTTACAAGTATATGATTTACTTCAGCATTATTCAGAATACTCCGTCTACCGTGCCTACTTTTTATCCCGGAAAATCAACGGGATCCATCGGGACGCGAACAAAGTCGCGGGCGGAAGCGAATAACATATTAAGTTTGCAGCCGAATACTCAAACGTCATTCAAATTTGAGCACCACTTAAGATTGCTCTGCCTCGGTTTGACATTACTCATTTGTAAGAGATGGCAATAATTTAAGCGGGACTTAAATTGAGTGGGGTTTGAGTTGCGTTTGAGTATTCGGCTGTTAATCTCATACTCTAAGGCCCAGAACACACGGTGAAACGCAAAAATGACGAAACTGCAACTACTAGTTACTTTGAGTTGCATTTAAGTTACTGCCATAGATTCCGTTGAGAGACCACACATGACGCGACCAGTTTGAAACCGGTTTGAAACGCGTTGCAAATCAGTCGCATTGAAACCGGCGTGCAGGAAACTCGCGTTGCGTTTCATTATTTACATAACCACAATTTCTTCGTCACTTGAAGAACTCATTATGCAGACGTCTTTTCTCAACGAAAACCGAAATGATTGTGGTTGCAGCGTGTGTGGAAAATAGTTGAAACTGGTTTCAAATCAATAATTTCAAAAGGGTTTAGTTGCAGTTTCGTTTCACCGTGTGTTCTGGGCCTAAGATAACCTCTAAAAGAGACCAAGAGTCTACTAAGACTACTAAAGAGACTTGAGGATGATGGTGGGTATAATCACGGGCCACTGTGATCTGAACTACCATCTCCTCAAGATCGGAGCGACAGACAGCGACCTCTGTCGTGGCTGTCTTCAGGAAAAAGAAACAGTAGAGCATGTCTTGCTACATTGCTCTGCCACAGCTGAAGCCAGATCCAAAACGGGACTGCAGGAGCTGATCGGGTCTCACTCCTTGGCATCCACAACACCATCTGGAACATTGCTGCCATCAACCCAAAGTCCTTCTCCGTTACTTCAAGGAGTTGGGCTGGTTGGGGTGAGGTCAGCAGGGGGACAATGCACAATACACCCCAACCCGGGACGTCAGTGCAGATCTTATTCCCCCACGACGAATTAGAATTAGACTACTAAAGCTAGAAATGTTAAATTTTTTATGCAAACCGAAGTCCACACGGACCAGTAAAAAAAATTTTACTTGTCAGGGTAAAAACACCGTGTGATTTATTTTTCAGTGCCCCTAATATCTCGCATGTGTCCGTCCGATACGTACAAAGTGTACAAGCGTGGCGCGTATGTGCGAGTGGACACAACACTCCTTGGATTTGAAAACCGGAGTTGGGTGCGAGGTGATATCAGCTACATATTCAAAGGACATGGTAAGTATCCCAGCAGCAAGTACCTCCGAAGCATGGAAGCTGTTAGATAAAAATACTATTACAAACGACCATTGTCCTGAAAATATTTCCGCACGATTATCTTATACTAGCTTTCGCTCGCGACTTCGTTCGCGTCCCGTTGGATCTCGTGGATTTTCCGGGATAGAAAGTAGCCTATGTGTTAATCCAGGTCACGGACAATATATATTCCAAGTTTCATCCAAATCGGATCAGTACTTTTTGAGCCAATTCGTTACAAACATACATACAAATCTTTCCTCAATATTAGTATAGACCAGCTGTTGCCCGCGACTTCGTCAACGCATGATTAGAAGTTCAATTTCCTATGCGAAATCTTGTAGGCGTTTCTGAAGAGTTCGCGTTAATTTCCGAGATAAAAAGTAGCCTATGTTTTAATCCAGGTCATGGACAATATATATTCCAAGTTTCATCCAAATCGGATCAGTAGTTTTAGCGTGAAAGAGGAACAAACATACATCCATACATCCTACTAATATTATAAACGCGAAAGTTTGTAAGTATGGATGGATAGATGGATGGATAGATGGATGGATAGATGGATGGATGTTTGTTACTCTTTCACGTAAAAACTACTGATCCGATTTGGATGAAACTTGGAATATATATTGTCCGTGACTTGGATTAACACATAGGCTACTTTTATCTTGAAAATTTAACAGGATCCAACGGGACGCGAACGAAGTCGCGCGCGTTTATAATATTAGTAGGATGATTTCACCAGATGTGTCTTCCAAAGAATGATTTTGTTAATAGGAACAACAGCACAGTTCCTGGAACTAAACCACGCGGCTGGCACTATGTCGATAGAATTGATTGATGGCACAGATCTATGGGCGAACCCGACGCCTCGAACGAAGACATTGCGAAGGCGACTCGAAGAACCACTAGCTATCAACTATCTGGACACTGACAAGATCAGCTTTGAACGGTCAGTTACAAACTCCAAAGTCAAATTCAAAAAACTTTTCTATACTGTTATAAATCTATAAAAAAGCCAAAAACTAAAATTAAAGATATGGATAAACTAATTATAGAGATCTACTAAATAAACGATTCTGATTCCGAAAATCGAGTTTGTCTGTTTTTTGGTTCGCGCATCACGCCTAAACTACTGGACCAATTTCAATGAAACTTATACCATTCAGAAGCCCTTTTTCCGGATTGAAACATAGGCTACATTTTATTGAAATTAAAGACGTGGATTCTTAGACACAGCTTGACCTCTCTAAACCAAAAGCAGCCTTTGACACGAGGTTCATCGTACGCTGGTTGACAGATATTTTTTTGGTGGAAAGTTACGCACGCGTACGAAATGGCGGGTATCAGCTAGTATTCAATAAAATCTCATTGATCACCTCGAATCGTCATTAAATTTGTATGATTAGGTATGATTACATCTTTTTATCGAATGAGTTGGAATTATTTCGTTACAAGCTTGATTGTCTTCTAAATAATCAAATATTTGTATAGTATGCTTTTAAAAGAAGTCTTCCTTTTTAGTTTTTGAGCTTGTCAATCGACAAACTGAGACACATTATGTAATCTGTGCAAACTTTTAATTGGCCGTATAATACCGAGCTACGGTAAAACCCGACCGAGTTTAAAAGCACTGTTTGCGACTTGTAGAGCCACTGACTATCAACTAACTGGACAATGGTATTGATTCTCTTGTTGCATTTATGTGGAAGTTTTTGTGACTGTTTTGGTCAAATTGAATAGCCCGCTATGCTCCATAAGTACCTAAACTTATGATCATTTTTGGTACCAATTTTCGCAGAAACAAAAGTGGTATTTGGGGGTGGCGTCAAGACAAGACCGAAATTGTCAACGGCTACGATTGCAAGGTATTCAGTGCGAATAACGTGGAGATTGTATCAAAGACGCGTTGCGAACATTTACCTGCCGGGGCCAAACGGACCCCATCCAGACCTCAGCCCATCGCCGGCCTTTTGGGGTTAGACGAAACCAAGGACGACTTGCCTCTTTTGCAAGCTGATGATGACGTCAAGGTAAGGTTCACTGATTGGGGTGTAATACACCCCAAAGTTTGTTTAGAATTTCATGCAATCGAAATGATTTTCAACTATTCTTTGAGATATTTTTTGGAAAACCAAGCTGAGATCGTCTACTGGGGTATATCTAACCCCACCGATTTTTAGGGTTAGCAAAGTAAGGATTTTCAGGCTCGGGTGAGAGAGACCTCACTTTGCTATACATTTCTAATAGATCTTTATATCAATTTGGACATGCTCTTTGAGGAATGCACTGTTATGGACATAGGAAACCCCCTTAACACAAAATAGATAACCTGCTTGTTCCGATAATCACATAAAGAAACCTTCCAGGAGGAAGAATCCAGTAGTTCAGAGGAAGGCGGTTCATGCATCAAGCCTCAAGAACCGGTCACATGGCAGGACTACTTCTCCGGTGAACCCCTGAGTGTGGACATAGGCCGCCCTAAGGATATAACTACCAAAGTTCAGAAGTTCAAAGCCACTCTTAGTCTGTGCGAGGATTATCCTCTGCAGGTAAGCTGTTTTCAAGACTTTTATCCCACGAGTGGGGGTCAATGTTTGTGGTCTTAGAGACACTGGCTGCCAAAAACAGGTTTTAAGCCCAACTGGGTGGTCTTATAGACAAGGCCTCAAAAACAGGTGTCCAATGGGTGGTCTTATAGACACGCTGTCCAGGTTTTGTGTCCATTGGTGGTCTTATAGACACGCTGTCCAGGTTTTGTGTCCATTGGTGGTCTTATAGACACTCTGTCAAAAACAGGTTTTGTGTCCAATGGCAAAAACAGGTTTAGTGTCTAATGGGTGGTCTTATAGACACGCAGTCAAGTACAGGTTTTGCGTCCAATAGGTGGTCTTATAGACACTCTGTCAAAAACAGGTTTTGTGTCCAATAGGTGGTTATAGACACGCTCTCAAATACTGGCTTTGCGTTCAATGAGTGGTCTTATAGACACGCTATCAAAAACAAAGCTAAGCGCTCGTGGCGTAGCTTTCTTAGTAAACCTTCACAGATTATCTGAGTTAAGCGACGTTCTGCGCGGTCACTACTTGGATGGGTGACCGTTAGTGGCATTTACATGTGAGCGCTTCCGTGCTTCGGAGGGCACGTTAAACTGTCCCGGTTCTAGCACTCGTTAGGCCATGACGGAAGCTTTAAGGCGGCCATTGTCCAGTTAGTTGCTTGCTTGCTTGCTGTCAAATGCAGGTTTTGTGTCCAATGGGTGGTCTTATAGACACTCTGTCAAAAACAGGTTTTAAATACAATAGGTGGCTTTATTGCTTAAAGTGATCTCTGCCAGACGTAATATTCCATGTTTGTTATAATTCCAGTTGCAAGAACAGATAATGCCGATTTTGGATCTAATGACGGCGATAGCGTCCCCTCACTTCGCCAAGTTGAAGGATTTCATACAAATGCAACTACCCTCAGGATTCCCGATCAAAATAGGTAATTATAATTACACATAGAACTAAAATAACACACGTAACACAGTACATAGTACGTTTTGTACTTTTATGAAACAAACAGCTGGTTAATTAGAAACTTTATTTTTTTGAGTTTTCTAGCTAAATAAGAGATTGTTCCTTAATAATTGGTCAAACGGAACGCGAAGAAAGTCGCAGGCGAACGCCATTTATATACATGTAAAAGTAGGTGTATCTTAACAAAATAGCAGGGTGTTTAAAATAAATACTTAATTTTTAAAATAACACGCTAATATTCCAAAAATAACACGCTAATATTACAAAAACATGCGAATATTACAAAAACCACACCCTAATATTCCAGAAATAACACGCTAATATTACAAAAAAACATCACGATAATATTCCAAAAATAACACGCCAATATTCCAAAAATAACACGCTAATATTCCAGAAACAACATCTAATATTCCAGAAATAACACGCTAATGTTCCAGAAATCCCGCTACTCCACGTAATGAACGCGCGCGTAACATTCGGCAATATATTCGGCACCGAGACACCCGTCCCGCACGTCGAGACCATACAAGAGGGAGACAGACTGTCTTGCATCATCGACGACGACTGCTTCGATATCGGCAGGTAAGTCTTCTTCTTCTTCTTCTATACCTATATGGCCTCTGTCCGTCATTTCGACAGACAATTTTACCCAGGGCTCGAGGATATATATCAATGGATATATATCCGTTTTTTTTTAATAATGTATTATGTAACATATATGCAAATAGTATACATAAATAATACAATAAAATAATAATATGGCTTTCATACAAAATGAATATATATCAAACTTTTGATATATATCTGATATATATCATAAATATCCGATATTTTGATATTTATAATAAATATCGGATATTTTAGAACCCTGATTTTGCCAGTGTCAAGATAATATATTCAGGGAGACCTTTACCCAGCAGTGGGAACAAATATGTTGAAAAAAATAGCTAAGCGTGTGACCAGCAAACCTAATGGTAAGTGTACCTGCAGCCTAATGTAACCACTTCTATGGCCCTATGACCATGGCTAAGCAAAAAGGTGGGTATACGATTTTTACCCGACTACGGCGAACCAAAAAAAAGGTATATGATTTTGACCGGTATGTATGTTCATCTGTTCCCTCATAACTCCAAAACTACAGAAAAAAAAACAATACATTCTAACAATAGTAGAAAGTATTGTATGCTTTAGGGCAAAGTGGGCTATGACCACGGCGATCCCGTATACATCAACTAGCGACCCGCCCCGGCTTCGCACGAGTGCAATGCAGTGATGATGATGATGTATTATACACTAGAGGCCGCCCGCGACTTCGTTCGTGTCCCGTTGGTTCCCGTTGATTTTTTGGGATAAAAAGTACCTATAGTAGGTGCCAAATAACACCGCAATACAGGTCATTTACCCACCTCCAAACGATGTCGCAAAATTCAATTAATGTATGGTAAACAAACAGTACTGCGAGATTCGAGCGATTACCTTCTTAGCGACAGGTTTGTATGGAAAGTGACAGAATTAGCCATTCATAAATTGAATTTTGCGACATCGTTTTGAAGGTGGGTGAATGACCTGTATTGCAGTGTTATTTGGCACCTACTATAGTCTTATGTGTTAATCCAGGTCACGGACAATATATATTCCAAGTTTCATCCAAATCGGATCGCTTGTAAAAATTTCATCTTTGTACACATAGTTTAAGAATGAAAATATTGTTTTCTTAATTTGATTATTTACGGCCAGGTTGTGTACCCACCAACATAAAAAGGTTTTATTCAAGCTGTCAGTTGTTCCATGTCAGTTCCATGTCAGTTCCATGTCAGTTGTCTTTTCCCCGGGAACGGGATAAAAAGTATCCTATGCGTTAATCCAGGTCACGGACAATATATATTCCAAGTTTCATCCAAATCGGATCAGCAGTTTTTACGTGAAAGAGTAACAAACATGCATACATACATTGTTACAAACTTCTATATTTTCTTTCGCTTCCAAAGCAACTTCCCACTTCCCTCCCCATTCAAGGACAGAGCTATTAAACCGTGTCGGGACCTGTACTAACCCCTGGAGTTTTTAGGAGTGGTATGTTTGTATTTCACAGGGTAACTTAAATATTTTTAAGAGGTAAGTGAATATATTTCTTAGTAAAAATGCTACACCGTCGGCCTTCATCGCGTAACATCAGGTGAGATTACCAAACTTTTGCCTATGTAAAAGTTCTATGTAATCTCGCCATAACAATGAAATGCTCCGATGAACGGTCTGCAGCTGTCTCTATTTGAACAGGTAATTAGCCATTCCTAATATTCAAACTCAGGCGTGAGAGCTCAGTCGGTAGTAGCGAGCTGTGGGTCGTGGGTTCGATCCCCACTGAGAACAAACTTTGTGTGTTGCAAACATAAATAAATAAATAAATATTCACGGACACTTAACACAACGCCTTCTAGTCCCAAACTAAGCAAAGCTTGTACGATGGAACTTAGATGGCTGATAGAATACATACATACATTTTTTTTTGTAAATACATACTTAACATAGATGTTTGTTCTATGTCTGGTCGTCTTGAGTGTTAATTACAAAAAAATGTACCCATATAATGTATTTTAACAGCAATATAGTTCGCCTAGTACAAGCTCTGCTTAGTTTGGGACTCGAGGGCGTTGTGTAATGTCCGAGAATATTATTATCAAAAAATGTATAGCACAGATTGCTAACTAACCATTACCAAAGGTTGAATATTTGGTTCGGTCCTTACTGCGTGTTTCCACTAAAAACATGCACAATAAAACTTTACCATTTGTTTTTATAATCAAGAAAATCATCTGCACAAGATTGAAAATGTCAAACATGCACAAGGTTTGGCGGTGGAAACGCAAATCGATATCTTCACAGAGTTGTGCATGTTTTATTGTGAATGTTTTTAGGTGGGTACCTATAGTTAGCTAGATCAGCAGTCTGCAAGCAACGAGTCAAAAGCTTAAGGTAAGTGACGCCAACTTCGTCCATTTTCGCCGTACTTAACAAATGCCTGTATATAATATGAAGCTACTAATAATTGTAGGTTCAGCACTGACTTGACTGTCTAAAGAAAAGAGTGTTTTCCTACTGTAAATGCACGCAAACGCACAAGGGAAGACATAATTGATTATCATATCCATCATCATCCATGTAGTCTGCTGCTAAAATCTACAGTCAATATAAAAAATATCAAGAATTTTATTTATAAAAGTTATGATAATCGTAAAAGCAAAAATTCCGGATCAAAGAAAAAAAATCGTTTTTTTTCGTTCAAAGTAATTCAGTAAATACAAAATACAAATGGATTTCTTCGGTAATTAATTTTGAAAAACAGATAATAAAATCATCCATATTAATAAATAATAGATAGATAAAAACTTTATTCTACAAACAAAAGAGAAATTACATAGGTATAATAAGAAACATAAAATAGAAAGTGCAATTGGTGGCCTTATCGCTAAATACGAACTCTTCCAGACTTAATAGGTACTTTATATTGACTGTAGGACTGCTTTTTCTTAAATACCCTCTCATCGTATCTACAAGTACTTTGCACGCCTTTTTTTATGTATTTAATTACGTCACATCTTTTACATCTTTCTATGCCTTGATCACGAATAAATGTGACAATCGTAAACGTATCGTAACTGTAACGTATCCGAGATACACTGCGCGGTGACACTACAACGTTCGGCAGTCTAGCTGGCGTTGACGCGCAATATAACTCGAATACGTTATGTTTACGTAAAGCTTTGGTCTCGCGATCGTAACGCACAACGCTGCGGTATGCGACATACGGCGCCGGACACATAATCGTATGGAAAACGTCTAGAATAGTATCTTGTTACGTCGCAGTCTGTGTCAGCGGCGAAGAGCAAACGCGGTACACTGCGTTGTGCGTTACGATCGCGAGACCAAAGCTTTACGCGGTATTTGTTCGTGCTCTATGTTTACCGCAAATTCTTACAGATCATCATCAGATAAGTTATTTTTGTGTATTCAGTTTGCTTTAACACATACAACAACTTTAAATAAGCCTGTTCTTTTATAGCTGACAGCGCTGTGAAATGCTTCAAAAATTATCTTAGGCAACTTTTGAGACATGAAATCTATGTTATAGTTTTTCTTGAAAAAACACGCTTTTTTGTCTTGGTTTTCTTTCCATTAAATCCTGTGCGAATTGCGTTTAACTCTTTGGTCTCAGAGCAACAGTTTTAATAAGCCTCAAGACATTATCTCAGATCTAAATATTTATTTCTGTTGCCGAGCAGTGATTTTGCCGTCCCTTTCTCAAATGACAAAGACAACTATTATTTTAGCGCTGTCAAATTAGATAGTTTAAAAAAAATGCACCAACATTATTGACATTGGAGGCTCGTCCGATAATGGAGACTTTAGACAGACTTGTTATATAAAAAATAATTCCAATTAATGAACTTTGAACAAAAAATCAGGCATAATGAAGATGGAGGAAGGTAGGCACGCATGCCCTGACCCGTGTTGTTGTTACAGAGGTTACAAGGACGCGGCCTGTGATGATAGATTAGGATCAGAGGACGGCGAAGAGGGGTTATTGCAGTATGCCATCCAACAGAGCCTTATGGAGGCCGGCACACACGACGATCAGGTAACACTGTTATATACTCTGTAGTCCAGTGTACCGATCACTGTACACAATATACTCTGTAGTCCAGTGTACCGATCACTGTACACAATATACTCTGTAGTCCAGTGCACCGATCACGAAACCCTAACCTAATATTTTTAGATTAAGTACTCTTAGTTTCTGTGCAGTTTTTAATCTTTCTTTATTATTGTTATTGTATTTTTTGCTAAGTTCTTTTTTTTTAAATACGTTTTTTTAATTATTTATATGTGACAGTCGTACCTTACGCAGCGAATGACAGATTTGTTCGTGATAACCCCATGCAGTGACCCTTCATTATTGATACTTTGTCCATATCCAAGATGGCTGACACATCTACCATCAAGTAGTGTGCTACGAATGTTGTGAGTAAATGTGTATGTATGTTGTTACAGGTTGACGTATGGGAAGCGTTACGTGTTGCGCGGCCGAAGTCGCCGGCGCCGACCTCGCTTGTGGCCGGCCAGGTGCAAGAGCTGCTGACACACGACGAGCGGCAACTGCAGCGGTAAGTGCACTACCTTATACACCCAACAATACGTAAGTGTCAATAATGGCCAAGTCCCGCCTCAAACCGGAAACTTACAGAAAAAACTGTGTTTATATGGCCCCCCTAATTTACAACTCCCTACCAAAAAATATTGTTGATCTTCCTTATAAAAAGTTTTGTACTGAGTTGGAAAAATGGTTGATATTGGAGAGCTTTTATTCAGTTTCTGACTTTTTGAAAAAGGGTTCGTGTCGCTTCTACAACTATTAATAGGTAGGTACTTTTGTTGTTACAGTGACTTATAGTGTGTTGTTTTATCGAGCCTAGTAGTTAATTGATGACCTAAAAACTTTTGCACGCCAATCACTTTGGTAAAAATATGCGGCACTTATTTATACTTTTACATCTTTGTACTTATATTACCATATTTTTTATGCAAATAAATGAATTGAATTGAATTGAAACGCCGAGGAATCGACGGCGTCGCCGCTAAAAGAAATATGGCTACTCTCGACCAGCACCGTCTGAAATTGGATCCGGATTTTGACAGAAATCGTGTTATTTTTCAGTACAATAATGACAGGTGTTTTATCATAACCCGAGTAGCGTACCAAGTTCCACGAATGCTGAAGTGATGGGCGCAGTTCAATGCATCACAGGGCATGTTCTCAGAGGACGAGCTCAGTGAAGCAATGTATTATTATAGGCAGTGGTTACCACCTAACAGAAGGGCCATCGCCTTGTCCCGTCATATAGTTGTATAAAATAAGGAAAAGAAAGCAAAAAGAAGCACAAATAAACAAACTATGCTGAACCTATAAGAAATGCTGAACCTATTTCGGCGCTGAATTCGATAAAATTAATTACGATTTTTGCAGACGTTGGCGTTTCTAGAGTAGACGACACGTGTGTGCTTTGTTCTTTTAGTGTTTTATGTGTGCCAAATAGTTTGATGAAATATACGATCATTCGTGCTCGCGCAGTATTTTTTTATACATTTTTTTGTGTTCTGTAGATAGAAACAACATCTTTTCTCATTATATTTTCGGATTATCAATTTTTAAGATCACTGACGTAACGTAATATATACGAGTGCTAATCAACAAATATATATATTTTCTTATTTCAACAAAGTATAAAGTCAAAGTCAAAAATCTATTATTCAATAAAATCTCACTGATCACTTTGAATCGTCATTACGTTTTGTATGATTAGGTATGATTACAATTTTTTTTTTATTGGATGAGTTGGCGCTAGTTCGTCCCAAGCTTGTTTGTCTTCTAAATAATCAGATATTTTATAGTATGCTTTTAAAAGAAGTCTTAGTTTTATTACGTTTTTGAACTTGCCAATCGACAACTGAGACACATCACTTGGGATTTTGTTAAAGAAGCGTACACATTGCCCTTTGAAAGATTTACTAATTTTTGTGAGCCTAGTGGTGGGAACAGCGAGTTTGTCTTTATTTCTAGTGTTAACATTATGATTATCACTTTTTTTGTAGAATAGATTGATATTTTTTTGAACATACAATAAGTTTTCATAGATGTACTGGCAAGGTACTGTCATTATATTTATTTCCTTAAATATATTTGTGAGTGATTCTCTGGGACCCATGTTATAAATTGCACGAATATAAGTATTCTATTAACAATCTAGTGCTCATAGTACAAGCTTTGCTTAGTTTGGGACTAGAAGGCGTTGAAATGTAATAGAGCTTTTTTCCCTATATTACAACCACAGTCAAAGCGCATTTTTATTCTATTTATTTTATTTATAAATAGTAATTTTTTAAAACTAACAAAAGCTATCAACACGTAGGCTAGAAGCTAAAAGCTAGATATTCAACAGAGCGATTGAGGCATCACTCGCGTCCCTATCTATCAACGACTCGTCTATTTCTGCGGCTTTACCTGTGCAACCTGATGAGCTGGATGCAGACCTCGAGGCTGCCTTGGCCTTGTCTGCTGAAGAACAGTGTGCGGTCAATGAAAGACTTGCGGAGGAACAGAAGGCGCTTGACGAAGCACTGAGACTCTCGCTACTGGAAAAGTAACGGTGAGTTCATAAAATATGCCAAACATGAACGTTTGTATACTGTACTTGTTTCGTACACACATTTACACACCCTTAACCTCATATACCCATCCTTATACACCATCACACCATACTGGAAACACACCATTCTGGAAACACACACACCCATTTACACACTTCTTACCTCACATACCCACCCTTTCACACCATCACACCATCCTGGAAACACACACCCATTTACGCACTCTTAACCTCAAATACCCACTATCACAGTAAATAGCTCTGACAAAAAATAAAAAGAAACAGAGCTGGACAGCATAACTGTAATAATTGTATAATTGTAATTTCAATTTAATCAATTATCGTTTGATTAAATTGAAATTACAATTAGTATACACGTTTTCTCAATTTCAGATATTACAATAACAACTTGGAAGTGAAGCGTCCTGCCAAAACAAACTCGGACTCGATAAAATTCTGCATTTAAAAACTGAATTAGGACATGTATTTGTAATTTATAAATTGTACACAATTATGTTAGAAATCTATCAAATAACTTCATCACAAAATATAAATAAGGGGCCTTTTTACTTAAAAAAAGTCATCTTTTAAGGTCGTTCTTATAAGGTCACTTTCAAAGACTTTTCTTTACTTTTCAAAGTTCTTGATAGTGACTTTAAAGTCTTTAAAAGAGATCATCTCTTTCGAGGACTTTTGTTTAGGTGAAAAAGCCACACACCTTTGTAACTAAGGATTCAGAATATCACAATATTGTGAGAAGATGGCAATGTTCATTTACTAAGACCATCTTTAAGTATACGACGAAAGTATTATTTATTGTTTATAGGTTGAATGTGAAATGGTTTATTTGCCAAAAATATTACATGTAATATCAGGAAATTGGATTGTGGATCCATATTTAATATTACAAAAAGAAGGATAATTTATGAGATCGGAATTATGAATGCGTCTCGTGGTTGGGGCTGCCAAATTTCGGCGGTGTGTGTACTTAAATGGATTCACATTCCGATTCCTTAGTGATCTAATAATATAATTATATGCATAATAATAATGATTGAATATATTTGTGTAATAATTAAACAATATTTTTTTTTTTTTTTTTTTTGTTATTTATTGAATTTTACAATAATGTTATAATAATATTCTGTAGTGATTAACAGTGCGTAGTAGTTAGTCGCAATCCATTTATTCATCTATCTGTACATATGTAGAACCTATATAATGTATTTTCCTATAAAATACCCTTGTGTCTTACAAAATGACTCTCAGCCGTATTTTACACCTAATTTACACCTTTTAGGTCTAAAATTAAGTGTCTCATATTGAAAAAAATATCCATTAATTCAGTACTTACCACCACAAGAAGCAATTTGAAGCATCTTTTATTTTTAATACCACTAAGTGATGGAACAAGTCGGTGGCCAACCTTATGTTAAATGGTAACCACTGCATATAACGATGCATTGCCTCACAGAGCATAATATAATCTAGGACCTGGATTATATTGGGCTAAAAAACCTAGATAGGCCTTCTCTTTATTACGCCATTCTTTTCGGTACCTTGCGAGTCTTGTCCAGTTATTTCCAACTCCTTGCGCGATGTCATTTGACCATCGGGTTTAATTAGGTTAAACAAAATGCAACAACAGAATCGACTCTATAGTCAGAGCTTTGCTTTGAGCTAAACACTTTTAATGTAGTGACGTTTTTAGACACTTTTACGATGGACGAAGTGCTCGTGGCTAAGCTTTCTTAGTCAATCTTCACTGGTTATCTAAGTTAAGGCGTAGGGTAAATGCAGACAACCTTCTCGCTCGCACATATCAACATTTTTGAAGATATAATATAACTAAAATTAATTATGTGAAATTGCAGAGCTTCAGGGTCGAGAGAATAACAATGCAAAGGTTCAGTAAAAATATCACATTGATCCAAACAAGTTTTCTAACCAAAAAATGTGCACTTTAATTTATCGCATTGGTACCTACTTAATTTAAGTGCCTTCTTTTAGATTGCTTTTGTAAACCTTTTTATTGAAAATAAATATTTTTATTATTATTATTGGTAAAAGTTTTTTGGTGCAATTCACATAATTACATTTAATTATATTATATCTTCAAAAATGTTGAAATGTGCGAGCGAGAAGGTTGTCTGCCTTTACCCTACGCCTTAAGCGAAGTTCTGCGCGGTCACTATTTGGATTGGTGACCGCTAGTGTCATTTACATGTGAGCGCTTCCGTGCTTCGGAGGGCACGTTAAACTGTCCCGGCTCTAGCAGTCGTTATAAGCCATGACGAAGGCCTTAAGGCGGCCTAAAAATTCCGTCACCAGAGTTGGCCACTAACTCATCATCATCATCAACCTATATCGGTCCACTGCTGGACGTAGGTCACTAACTCATACAAGCTTGCTTGCTGATGTGATGTAGGCACCAGTCATTGAAAATGATGTACGACTCTGTGGTGTCATTATTTTTAACCGACTTCAAAAAAGGAGGAGGTTCTCAATTCGGATCTTTTTTTTTTATGTTTGTTACCCAGAACTCCGTCATTTATGAACCGATTTGAAAAATTCTTTTTTTATCTGAAAGGGTATGCTTCCAGATTGGCCCCATAAAATTTTTATCAAAATCAGTTCAGTAGTTTGGCAGTTAAATAAGAATAACTCGAAAAAACACGTCATCCACGTACACGACATTGCGTATTTTGCTTTTCTGTGGTGTTTACGATCAATAGAACAGACTCAATGAACTGCTATCATCATCATCATTTGATGATGAATGCGTATCAAATTGAAGTCGGTTTTCCAGTTTTTTAAACTTATAAATTATGTTAGAAGGTACACGATTCGGCCTAGTTTTTATATTTGAACTGATATATTTATATTATTTTAGTGTCGGTAACCCTTGTATGGGCTGGTCCCATGTAAAGAATGATCTCTGAAATATGGCTGAAAAAGAATCTGTAAAATATTTATTAGCTTGTTAAAAGTATTTTAGAAATCTGAGCATTAATTTAAAAGTTACACTTAAGTTGGTAACAACCTATTTTTATTAGAAGCGACCAGTTTTTTTTTATATACTTTTGTCAAATTATTAACAAAAGATGGCGCCACTCAATGCCGGCAGTCCGTCCGAAGGAACGGAAAAGTGTACCTACGCTGAGGAATTTTAATAATTCTAGACAAACGTTATAATAAGTTTTGTAAATGTAATAGGTTTGTGATAAAACAACTAATTAATTTAGCTTCGTAGATTGAGTATTAGAATTGAACTCCATGAACCAGTATGTACATATAAGGCACTCACATAATAACGTTCACTATACATAAAAGTGATTTTAAAACATATTTATCTCATATAAATAAACCCCATATAAATAATATTTAATCGAATACGTGTGAACAATTTCATCTTACTTGTAATAACTGATGTAAACTTGTAACATAACTTTTTGTACGAACTTTTTTATTCAAAATAATCAGTTTTGAAGTTAGCTAATGCATGCATTGAAAAATTATTTGCTTTAGGCCGACTTGGCTGAGATGATAGCAAATATAGGTGCTAGACAAGCCTTCTCCATTTAAAATCACATCCCAGCTAGGTCCCGTAAAATTGAGTTATCATGGATAAAAAGGTACCCCTGATGACGTGAAAAATCATTATGTATATACATATTTACATGTCGCAGTTTGTGATTTTTGTAATATTAATTCTTCGACTACAGAAGGCCTAGTTCAGTGTGTCTGCCATACAAATCAGCGGACACTGGTGTGTACACACTATACACTGAACACTCGTACTAGGCCCTCAGTGCTGCTAATACTAGTTTGCTATAACATAAACTAGATGGCAGCACAAATAGCGAAAAACAACGTTTTTCTTGTTCTTTTCCTATTTATTTATATTGTTTAGTAATAAATGACTTATCTAACTGATAAATGTTAATTTACGATAAGTAGGTCAATTTTTGTTTAAAAATACACTTGTTATAGTATAATGTTAAATGTATGCTTTTAATGTTAATTAACTAATAAGAGTTTTAATCTGATGTAACCAAATTAGTTATATAGGTCTGGATAACTCTATTAATTGTATAATTTATTTAATTTGTGTTTGAAGTGATTATTTAAGATTTATTTATAAGAATAGGTAAATTATAAAACTTGTATATTGCATACGTCCCATTAATTTTAAATATTTATATTATTGTTTAACCAATATGGATGTAACTATATCAATTTAGTGACTATATTCTTGACAAGTATAAAATAATGTCATTATTATATGTGTATATTGATTATTTGTTATTGTTTTAATTATAACCCACTTTTTATTGTAGTATTTATATGAGATCTTTTTTGGTCATTATAATTGGATAAATGAGGTATAACTGGAGGTTATTTTGTTGAATATGATCAAGAAAATAACCTCCAGTAATAATTATTTATTTTTTAAGTCATTATTTATTTTATTAGTTGGGATGGGTAGGTAAATAAATACACACAATGATTATCTATGTATTTAAAATTTAATTTTCATTACTTATATACAAATTACAACATTTACTATTTTAATAGTTATTAGTTAGATTATATTTACAACGTACACTTTAGAAGCGTCATTTTAATAAGTTAATGAATCAGGATAGTTCAGGAATAAACACGAGCTTTGTCAATAATGACGGGGATAGAGGAAATAGTTGGTTACATGACTTACAAGTGCCGTGGAAACAAAAAAACTGGGTAATATGACGTGTAATATCAGACATGTCGTGTCATAATAACTTTAACAAGTCTAAAAACCGATACAAAATTTTTCAAAACTGATATAAAGATAGAAAATAATTTTAATGACCGATCATAATCTAAATTAGATAATTTGAAAATTTTATCGGAATAGGGATTTAGTTTCATATTATGAATATAATATATATTTTTTACTAAAGAAACTCTTTCCTTTTGGGAAAAAACTATGAATGAAAATTAAGATAGATTTTTTTTAAATAAAATTGCCCTTTCGTGAGAATAGAGACAAAAGATACTATAAAATATTTTAGGCGAAACTATGTATATTGTATTTGACAGACCAGTAGACTCAGAGAACAGACAACACATAGAGCTGGTACCTTACTAAATAGGTTCTAGGCCGGTTGAGTATAAAACCGGTTTAAACCTGCCAACCTTATTACAGGGCAGTTAAGAGTACTTTGACGGACATTCTAGGTTTACACATACAACATTTATTACATAGTTATATCGGAATAGAAAGTTGGAACTAACATTTAGATAGAACATTCACAACATTGTTTTCGATCCCCGTCTCTTACAGAATTATTATTATTGTACCTAATAATCTACGATAAAAATTCCCAAGGAAAGTAACGAGAACAATTAAAATCATCGAAAACTTAAAACAATAACAAAATAAATAGTCATTTTATTTTGAAAAATAAACGTATACCGAATTCCTTGTCCATGCGACTGACATGACTACTACCTATATTTTAATATCTAATACATCTTATATAACGAACGATGATATTTTACAGATTGTAATATATTAGAACTAGATATCTAGTTTGTGAAAATATCTTCTTATTGATTTTTAAACATTTAATCTGAAGTCATAGACGATATAGGTACGGAGTTAATTACGACTCTAACACTGACTTAATACTGGCTAAAATGAGATATAACAACTGTATTATACCCACGAAATAAAATACTGATTTAAAAATAAAATTCTCAAACAGAAACATATTTTTTCTTTCTTTTCATAGTATATTGGTCAAATCGACTGTCACAACCGAATTCCTAAGGCCTGGATATAAGTCTTTTAGCTATGTCCTGCTGGACGCCCGTTTTATATAGCTATAGAGCGAATATAATACAGTTGATATACAAAACTCTATATAAATGTCATATTAAATAGGTGCAATAGAGATCATTACTGCCTACACTCATTTTAACCAGAGATAATTATAATATTAGGTATGTTGTAACATCTCTATAAAATATATCGAGAGATGCAGTTATGACTATTTTAATAATAACAAGCTTGGGCAGGTTGGACTTCAAACTTTATTCAGCTGTTTTACCGTAATTTGCTTCTCTACATTTCTATTATCTTTTCAAACAAGATATCTATTTAGGTAAATATCTAACCAAGATTAAAGGAGGTCCGATGATCATTCATAGTTTCTCTCAAATGACTCTCCACAATAACATTCCTAGTTGTCAACTCTACAGCTGTCACATATCGATAACACTCGAGTGTTTTGTTTGGCGTATAGTATTATATGGGCTGTGGCTGTAGTATTCAAAGAACAGTATCCTAGAAAGTAAAATGCGTCTTCCGCAAAAACGTACTTATTCGCCACTTCAAGATAAAAACCAGCTGATTTAAATTTCAAATCCCAACTGCACCAGAGCCCACATACATAAATTAAATGCATTGCTATTCACCACATTCGCCGCTTCACTTTTCTAACTACAATAATGCAGTCCATCTTTGTACAATGTTTATTTAACACGACAAGTTTTCCATGGCTCGTGTACTAGTAATGTTACGAGTTCAAATTTGCGAGAGAGTAGATTCTAAACACCATTACAGTACTTCAGTCTAAATCGGGTAACTCCCATTTGTTCTATAGGACTGTTTTTAAAACCTTTTTTATCCCTGTAGTTCCATGGTAGGACTATTGAAACTAGCCCATTAGGGCTAGTTTTCGTTTCAATAGTCCTACCCAAATGGAAGTAAAAATATACCAGATATGAGGGATACAAAAAGTTTCAACAGTTCTAGACGTAACGTAGTTCTATAGAACAAATGGGAGCTAACCTCTAAATCTGACATTGCACATAAAAAAAATGTGTTTTTCTTTGCCGTGCCAATAAACATAGACTAAAGAGTTGCACATTTGGAACTAAGCGCCCACCTGTCGCGCGTGTCGTTCAATATCACAACTAAATAAAAATACCTACGCACATTTACACTGAAACTGCGCTCGATTTACCTACACGCACCATCTTATATTAGGATATGATTTTTGGAGCATCTGCGTTTGGTGCGACGTCTATGTGAACATTTAAACATTGTAAGGACTTGTACCGTAGTATAGAGCTATGAAGTCACCAATAAGATTATTCCTAAGAATTGTATTGTATTTTGCGTCCGCATTTATTTCACGGATTTCCTGATTTTCCGGATTTTCTTTTCTAAACAGAGCTAAAAGACACATCAATACTGAACTTTATAGTAATTATTATTCGGCTTACACTTAGTTACACTTACCCATCGATAAAAATATACTTTAGTATCTAGTCATGAAATAGTTATGATTATGACTACCGCACCACCAGCGGGAAAGACAAAGCAATGTCACACTGGTCGTGTTCCAATGAAGTGACATTGTACTATGAACCATCGTAGACGTCACTTCAAAATCACCCACCTTTGAAACAACCGAACGTTACTTCGTCTTCCCCGTTGTAACAGACGCTCGAGGTGGGTTACATACAAGACTACAACAGCAATTCCAGTGGGAGTACAATACAACACTGTGAACATATCCGCATCTACATAAGATTTAAAGCTCAATGAAATACCTACATTGGCATCATAAGAATGAGAAGGCATGTATGCGAATGCAGAACAGTTCACAGGCTTAGACTAGCGAATTAGGTGCCAAGATAAACCAGAGATTGGTAAATATTTGGCACCTGGAGGATCACTTGTCTGTTTGGACGACCACAGTGAGGTCGCGACACGGGGGTCTAACAACATCGGACGGATCAATTCGTTTACCTTTCGGGGCTTAGTGAGATTTCTCTGATCTTAAACATAACAGATTTCGAATTAAACTACAGCAAAGACATCTAGGAACTAATTGTTAGAAAGATGCAAGACATAACTTTGGTGCCTTTTGTTCCATCGACGCAAATAGGAAGCAGTGATTAAGTTACTAAACTTCTTGTCTTTTAAACATAAATGTTTCCACTTTATCAGCACATTTCCATCATTTTTAGTTATAAAGAGTAAAAGATAGGCAAAGCTGACGACCTAAAGTCGCGTCTGTAAGCATCCACCGCGTCACAATGGCTGGAGGCCGCTTGCATAATCAACAGGTGTCAAGAGGTGGTGCCTTGGCCGGAATGCGAAAATATATTGCAAAAGCTAAGATTACTATCGTTAAAACTAAACATAAGTACCGATATCACACGTAATTATTAGCAAGTCTGAAGAATATTACTCTCACTAATTCCTTGGTACCTATATACATCTTAGAAATTCGATAGAAATTTGGTAATGATGGTAATAATTTTTTGGAATGTTTAATCTAATCCTGGTCGTAGCACCACCTGTAAACATTACAGAATACGTGTCGTATTAGACCTATATAATCAACAAAGTGTTAGACATTATTTTGATATTGCACAATAAGCTTACATTACATAAAATTTTACTTGAAAAACAATAAAACAACTTTAAAATAACAGTTGATAAATCTAACAGTAGTAAGCAAAGTAGGTAGTCTGAACGAAGCATAAATTAATATGTTAAGTTATTAGATTATCTTGTTACATTCCGCTACGGTTGGTAACCATGCTAGGAGTACATTACGAATAGGTATTAGATGTTACAGAGGGAAAATAAGGAAGCTAGAAAATACTATAAAGGTAGGTAAAAACATAGCTGAGTATGAACATTCTACTCGGTTACGAAGTGTATAGGAAATCTCAGAATGCGCTGGTTTTAGTCTTATTTTCAAAATTTTTACCTTCTCGATAACTGTCATATTGTGTCAAAAGTATAGGTAGTATTATATGATCTGTGGTATTAGTAAGTTCGATATCAGCGCTTGGATTGCATAGTTGCTTATGTTTGTCCAGATTTTCGTTCATGTTCTACAATATTTTTTATGTGTTCTAGCTTCCTTATCTTTACTCAATCAAGATAGTTGAATACTGATGTGAAACATGAAAGTGCCGACTACCACCCACGTAAATTATATAATAAAAACAATTTATTCTTTAGATAAATATTGAATTAGTTATTTTTGTTATAAATAGGAAAAGTTTTCGTTGGAAAGTTGCTATGGAAAGCACACCAAAGGATAATGCTAAGCTGGGACTACATCGCATCTGAAGTGATGGCCAATCGTAAGCTTGCGTGGTTTGCTCCATTCCGGAATGCTAGTATAGGTACTTGTGATAAGTAATTACTAATTAGCATACCGGAAGCGCTTTATTATTTATGTTAGGCGACGTTCAGCGCGGTCACTATTCGGATGGGTGACCGTTAGTTGCAATTACATCTGAGCGCTTCCGTGCTTCGAAGGGCACGTTAAACTGTCGGTCCCGGCTTCAGTAGTTTAGCCACGGCCAAAAAACTCTGTCATTAGAGTTGGCCACAGCTTGCTTGCTTCTTCCGGATGTGATGTAGTCTCAGGCAAGTGAAGTCCCCCACTTTGCCCCCACTCCCCCCATCCCGGTCGCGCTCACTGCGGGTGCGCAGGCGAAGGCCCGCGCGGAGCCCTGTGTCAGTCGCCAGTCGCCGTTACTGTCGTCCAACTCCACGGACTCGTGTATTGCCCTTTCTGCTGGCTGGAAAGATAGAGAAATACGTTAAGATTTGTCTTTTTACAGTGGAAACCAAGAGCACATCATGCATTGGTCTTTTGATCTTAGGAACAAAGAGCACATTAACGATAAGCCATCTTGTAAATGTGATTTGACCGATTCTAGTATCTGCTAGATTGGTAAAGAGAAAACTGGCTAAGGCCAGTCTTGTCACTGGTGTGCGTAATCGCTTTTATGTTATTTATTTCCGACCTGGAATGAAAATAACCAGAGCCATCATGAGTAAAAAGTTGGAAGATATTTTCGGAAAGGGAGTTTACTTCTACAGCAATGGTTAATTACTCGTATAAGTAATAATGACCGGATGTGAACAATTTCAAGCCTAGATTGTAACATAGGAATTTTCCTTGCACGTTTTAAACATTGATATTTTCTAGGTACCTAGGCTAGGTAGGTAAGAAGTTGAGAACATTGTTGCTAAATGGTTAGTTTGGTTATTAATAGCTTCATTATACCCACTAATAACAGAGTTGGTCATGTCATGGTATCGATTCGGTTCTTGCGTTTTTCTAAACTAGGTAACCTAATTTGACAGCACTAAAAATGTTGCCGTCCCTTTCTCATAAACTGAAACGAGAAGGACGGCTATAATTTTAGAGATGTCAAATTAGGTTAGTTTTGAAAAATGCAAGAAGCGAATGGATACCTACCAGCAACTCTTACCACACTCATACGAACTTACTAACTCGGAAGCGATGTAGTAAACTCTGTAGGTAGGTACTATTCGCTAAGGAAATAGTACATTATGATATGAGTGCGGTAAGTTGAAAATTACAGCCGAGGCGATATTTCCAGCCCGAGGCGTAGGCGAGGGCTACAAGAAAGCAGAGGCTGTAATTTTCAAAGCGCACGTATGTCATACGACGTTTTATAACACATTTGCGAGGAAATAAATAAAACTCGTTATAAAAGTTGTTTAAAAGTAAAATTAACCTATTAATTTTATAAAAGTAAAAAGCGCGGGAATAATTTTTACTTGATCACAAATTAGCGATGCGCGCGCATCAGCGCTATCAAAACTCTTTGCTAAGATTTAAAAAAGGTTTGTTCGTTTTAGACGGAGTATCTTGATAAACCGTACGTTTTACCTTACTTTCTAATACGAATAAATCACTTGTTAAAGTAGTTAGAATTTTTTTTACAATTTGTAAAAGAATTAAATGCTTATTTTTTATCCCCCAAAGTCAATTTTATTCATAAAATGTTGACCACTTTACTGACATAAAAACTCTTTGCTAAGATTTAAAAAAGGTTCCGTTCGTTTTAGTGGGAGCATCTTGATAAACCGTACGTTTTACATTACCATAACGCACGAGTGCGTAATGACATACATCACGATACTGAAATTGGTGAAATAAGAGACCCTTTACGAGCAAATGTGTTATAAAAACTAATTATAGGTACCTATTTATTTATACCTGGTGAAACGAGGAGAGTGCTAAGTATAACTGTGGATGGATATATAGGAAAAAGTAGGTCTAAGAAAAGATGCATGGATTGCGTGAAAGATGATATGCATAGGAGAGGCCTGAACACTGAGATGACGGACAATAGGGGAGAATGGAATGCAACCTAGTGGAATAAAGGCAGTAAAAAGAAGACAGAGCTTTGTCAAAAACTTTTTTAATGATAATAATGGTCTCATATAAGTTTTAATAGCTGCTTTTTTCCATTAAAAGACAATAAAATTCCTTCCCCTAGACGGCATGCTGCATGTCTTGTGGAAATGCTTAACAAGACACACGCAAACTTGACCTAATACTTAGGTACTTCGTCTGAGTTATTTATTAATTATTTAACAGTTTGGACATGCACGCAACATAACTTGAAGAGAAAACATGTGCCTAGGTACCTACCTACTAGCAAGACAGCAGTAGGTAGAATATTGAGCCAAATCTTTCAGTGTACTTTAGGAATACTATCAAATCCAAACCATTTTACAAACCTAGCTTGAGGAGCCTACAAGCCTGAGAATATAATTGCTATCTAGCACAGCTGTGGTTATTCCACAGAAAACAAGATACAAGTATTCTGTGGGTGGTTCCCACCAAGATAAGAGTAATTGCTGGCTGCAGTCCTACCATGGATTAATGGTCTTGTCTTACCCACAACGATTACAGACTCTACTTTTCATCTTTAGATTTTTACGCTTTCATCTCCTTCAAAATATCAATTGGGGAAGTCAGAATGAGGAAACAAAAAAGCTTATAGAAAGCGTCAAGTACCAATCCATCTACATATACCATCTCTTTGTAGTACCTAGGTCCCTCAAAGGCAGTCAAGTCATTTATTGTAATGACATCAATTTTCTCCTCCGTAGCTGCCTATGACCTTTCGCACATTATACGATATTTTTCTTGTGTCAAAATGTCGATAAAGATAACGGATTCAGTCGCTTGATTGTTTTTTTTTTTAAAAGACCGTACACGTATTAAAAGATAATTATTTTTTCTTATATCGAAGACACGCGCAGTACAAAATTTTTCTTGTCTTGTGTTCGTGTCTTATAATGTGCAAAAAGCCTTAGCAATTAAATTTTCCCTTCTCGGCGCAAAAGGGGAAGTGTACCCCACTGCCTTACATTTTGGAAATTGATTACTGCGAGGGGAGATGACGTCAGTGTAACATGACGTCACTCCCCGGAGATTGCCGGAGATCTTTCCACGTAGACGCAATTTATATGTTACACATTTCAAATCGCAGTTCGAGTATATCGATTATATTCTCGCAGTTTATTTCCCACCGTACCGACGACGACGGCCATATTCATAATAGCTAGATAGTGTCCTGTTTGTTATCAGAATTTTTTTGGAGGCTTTCAAAATTATAGTAATGTTACCTACAATTTTGGATTTCTGATAAAAATATGAAAGAAAAACACGTGGCACGCAAACTATTTAATTTTTTAAAAGACTTCTATGCATTTTTTCGACTTCTTTAGCTTCTAAGATAGCGTTCTGTGCTTTGTGGATAGTGCCCGCGAACACGCTCTCTAGTGACACATAAATACATCACATTGTGAAATAGTGGTTCAAAAGTCGTACCAAAACACAGTTACGTTGGTAGAATGTTGATTGAGGTTGACTGCGATTCCGTCTCCAGAGGCTCATTCGTTCTAGGGAGAAAACAGTATTTTTAAAAGTAATAATAATTTCCCAAAGCATAATTTATTATTTAGAGTCATGATAGGTCATCCAGTATTTATTAACAGCATTCTCATTCCATATGAAAATACTGCTAAATACTTAGGTATGACGCTTGACGCGAAACTTCGCTGGAAAGCTCACGTCAAGAAGAAAAAAGATGAGCTAGAGATAAAATACAAAAGAATGTACTGGCTGCTTGGAAAAAATTCTACTGTAACGGTACACAAAAAAGTGTTACTATACAAACAAGTCCTTAAACCAGTATGGACCTATGGTATACAGCTATGGGGCTGTACCAAGAAAAGCAATGTAGAAATCATCCAACGATTCCAAAACAAAGTACTCAGAGGAATAGTGAACGCACCCTGGTACATTCGAAACGACGATCTCCATCGGGATCTTAAAATAGAGTTCGTTGATAAAGTTATACAAAAACACGCAGAAGCTCATGAGCATAGACTTCGGCTATCCAGCTCCTCGATAACACAAACATAATAAGAAGGCTCAAAAGGCAAAAACCTTTTGAGCTAGTAATGTTGAATAATCAGTGATATGTAGTGTGAGTGCAAACTAGTGCCACCTAATAAAGAACACAACAACATGGTGTCTTCGCCTAATAATTAGAGACAATAAGAAAAGTGCCAATGGACACATTCTTAGAATAGTTTACGTTTAAAAATTTATGTCAATGTAAAATTACTAATTAGCCTGCCTTTTGGCTAGATCGTAATATAATTAGGGTATAAGTATTATCTGTTAGTACAAGTACGCTAAATAAAAAAAAAATAAAAAAAATGATAGGTACAAATACCACTACTGCAAAAAACAGTATGGTACGGTAAGGTATCTCGATGAAATAATAATAATACCTAGCTGATTTGGTTTCACTAAAGAAAATGTATTTCTGTTTGGCTACACGGCCTTTTTTTCTAAACCTTGAAGGACAGCAGGGTCTACAGCACAAGTCTCTGCGACTTAGTGTAGATCCTGTTTATGCTTACAATAATCATAAAACAAGCCGATGTACCTAATATGTAAAAATAAAACTAGTTATTATATTGTAACCTAACTTATCAAACATTTAATTACTTAAGTTTTTAAATTAATTTAATTTTTTTGTTATTGTACCTACTTGTGCTTGAATGGAAATAAATAAATTATTATTATTATTATTATTATTTGTAAATACAATTCAAAGTGATGTGATGTTGTGTGTATTAGGTGGGATGTGCAAATTAAATGGAAGCAAAACACGGTTTTGGTCGAAATTATTCTCAAACATGTTTTATACTAGTAAGAAAACCTTTTATTCTGCGCCAAGGGTTGCCAGGGTAAAAAGAAAAACCCTGCAAATCCGGAACGCGTTCTTGAATACGGCTGCAAGTGCTCTTGAAATACGGTCCGAGCTGCCGGGTTTTATGGGAATAGTTACTGTAACAATGTAACTTTAATTTCAGTTATTTGACGTTTGGTTCCTAACGAGGGTTTTCAGTGTTGCAATGTACCTACATTACATACCTAAATATAAGTAGGGTTGCAATAAAACTACTCCCGAAACTTCGGGGGTTGAAGTAGAGGCACTCTACTCATCAATATGAACAACTTCTACTAAATCTATCCACACTAAACATCCATTATTGTGATATTGGTATGGTTGTTTTCTTTTTCGCTCCTCGGAGCAGGCTATAGTTTTAAAACCATACCGCCTAGTTTTACGTTATGTTTTTTCCCCTACTATGTTCGTTTGTTTATGTGTTTGTCTTGCGTAAATGATAAGTCAAGTCAAGTCAAGTCTTCGTCAAGTCGACTGTCGTTTGTTTTGAAGAGCAAATGGTGGATTTTCCCTCCAAAACCGGAATCGAATTTTCACATTCAGAAAAACAACTTTACACACATTTATTCCAATGGCTCACACTTTATGTTACGACCTAAGTAAAATTGGTTAAAATTCCACCAAAATTAAACAACACTACCTACTCACACTAACACAAGAAAAACTATTAAAATAAAAATGCTATGTCTTGTTTCAAAAAATGACAAAATTCGAATCCATTGGTATGGATTCTTTTGTTGCTTTTTTTTTTCTTCTTCTTTTATACCAATATGGCCTCTGTCCGTCATTTCGACAGATAATTTTGCCAGTGTCAAGTGACTAATTTGAAATATGATCAGTCAAGTCACGTCATTCTCGTCTGTTACATTTTTCTAAATAAATTTGACAGCACTAATTTGACAGCACTAAAAAGGTTGCCGTCCCTTTCTCATAAACTGAAACGACAAAGACGGCTATAATTTTAGAGCTGTCAAATTAGATTAGTTTAGAAAAAAGCAACAAAAGAATCGATACCAGTGAGCTATTTTTTAGTTCCATAGACTAGTTTAAATACCTAATGCTTCTTACGCGATTTATTTTCCTAGAAAGTTTCCTTGTTTCCAAATGACGTACGTAAAGACATAAACCCAGATAAGTAGGTATAAGAAAGAATAGCTCCTGAGGCTGACTGTCCATTAACAGTGTAGGCACTTTCGATTTAATCCCCACCCCTAGCCCCCTTAAGTGGAGGCTTAGCTCTTAAAAGTATACCTACCTACTTGTCTACCTCGCACCGCTCAGAATTCACAAGTTGCAATAGGGAATGCCAAATGTCCAGAAATATTTAAAACTAGATACATAAATATGCCACCTAGTGCCTATCTACACCTGAACAAATTGCTGTGCCCTAACAGGGTTTATGTTTGGTACCCATACTATCTTTTGTACAACATCTTGTACAACATAAGCGCAATAAACGATTTGAATTTGAATTTGAATTTGAAAAAATCCTTGGAATGGTTTGGATGCCAAGTACCTACCCATAGTTTTAACAAACTGTTACAGTCTAATATTATTATTCTCATCATCATCATCATCATCATATCTGCCGGTTAAAGACCACTTTTGGACACCCATAGTATTCCAGAATGGACGGACTTTAGCCATCTTCATCCATCAACTGGGCAATGTCGTCGGTCCATCAAGGCCGTCTAACACTTCAATTTCTAGTTCGTGATCGCCTCTAGTAGGTACCTTTACTCTCCATATACTTTCTATGACTTACGTGGCCAGCCCGTTACCACTTTAACTTGCTAAATCTGACATAACTAGTTACGAGGCTCTAGCTACGCTGATGATGATGATAATCTACCTTTAGCTCAAACCGAAGTCACCAAAGTCCTTAGTTCCTTACGCGTATAAATAGCGCGCAGTTTCTGTGTTAATGTTTTTAATAAAAACTCCTTTTATCGGCGACTATTAAATTTATCGCTGATAACAGATGGCTGGCTTTAAGGTGACTCATGCGGCTATGAAAACTGGTATAAGTACCTTACCTACCTAATGTTACGTACACTGTCGGTTTTAGGTGCGGAGCAAGTCTAGTAGGTACGCAATTTTTTTATGTCGCTCTAAGGCCCGTATTCCGTAGCCTTACTCAAGCACTGATCCGTACTCAAGCATAGATTTTTGTATGAAAATCTCTTCTCAAATCTATGCTTGAGTAACGATTTCTGTCTCGGAATACGGGCCTAAGTTTCTAGAGAAGGCATGGGTATAAAATTAACTCTAACGTTGCCCTGTTTCTCCCTTAGATGTTTCAAGTTTGGTTTGGAGTGCATCACGACATTTACGACACAAATCGAAAAAAAGTGCCAATTAAAAGCGCCACTAAAACTGCCAGTTTTTTTTAATATTTTCTTTCCTCATCTCGTTTTCATATCAAATAATGAGCGCTTATGGTGTGATTGAAAAATACTGAAAAAAAAAATGCAGGGCTAACTGCCGGTATTATATGATCTGTGGTAAAGCTTATCCTCGGAGAAATACTATTGGAGTAGGTACCTAGTCACTACCTACCTACCTAAATAGCTTAAATCAGCATTTTAGAACAGCCTATGTTCAGTGCCGGATTAAGTCAGCGCGGGGCCCGTAGCAACTTCTATCAAGGGTCCCTTGGATTGTTTTAGGTTATAAAGTTTATGGTATTTAATAAAACAAATCGAATCTAGATTGAATTAACCGACTTCAAAAAAAGGAGGTTGGTTCTCAATTTATGAAATATAAGCGTTAAATATGTTATCAGTTAGTTAGAAGAGATGACTGCGTTGCTCCTTCATGCACAAAAATGCAATGTAATCATCAGCGAGCGAAGCGAGACGCGAATTTTTTTGTATTTTTGAGATTTTTAGCGGCTTGTACCTATTATGATTTTTTTGTTTTCAATACGTTGTACATGGGCATAAGATGTAGGAAACATCAGAAAAATAAAAAGATTCTAGATATTTATCAGCGCGGGGCCCCGAAATGCGTGGGGCCCGTATCATTTGCTACACTTGCTACGTGGCTAATCCGCCACTGCCTATGTTTAGAAAAGTTACGTCGTCGTGTAGCCTTTGTCCTCACCTCAACCTGAACAAAACTTAGTCACAAATAACCTTAAAGGTTATATAACTAATATTTTATGTGATGAATAACCTAACCTAACCTAACCTACCTGGTTAGGTACTTACTCTAAGTATAAGGGCGACCAAGCGACCCTAGTAAGGTACCTTAATCACATCAACCGATTTCGTCACTCACCTAAATCATTTTGTTCTACGTTGGTAATTTTCCAGTTAGTTGTAAGGTCGACTGTTGGCACATAAATAGGGCTCATTCCGGAAATCCCCTGACTAAATCCCCTGGGATATCTGGAACTTTTGTCCGAAAATTCCCTTAGCTACCACGGTGACTGGCGGCAGGGGAAAAATGGGTAGGTAAAAGTTCCAGAAATTCCCTTAGGGGCCCATTTACACCGTTTTTTTTAAAGACATATAAAACCAAAAAAAACCGCGTCTTAGCCAGCTCCGCACGTATTAAACCGATTTCGTCACTCACCTAAATCATTTTGTTCTACGTTGGTAATTTTGCAGTTAGTTATAAGGTCGACTGTTGGCACATAGTACCTAGTGGTATTTCACGCTAATGTCATAATAAAGTCAGGTTATACAGTGTGTCCGTAAAATGATGCCATGTCGAGAAACGGGGGTATTTTTAGAGGTAGTAAAGTTTTTATAATAGGGGTATCGCAAAGGAGGATAACGTCTTATCTTTATTCTTCTCTTTTATATATATATAAGAGAAGAATAAAGATATATATATATATATCTACAGACAGCGACAAAACATACGTTTTGGTTTTAAGTAGGTAAATACTTATGAAAATAGTTTTTTCTAAGTACTTACTCTACTGAATCTACCTAAACACTAGGATATTTTTCTGGTGTAGTAATATCAATAGTTAAATTCTTGATCATTCTGTATCACAGTTCCTAAGTACAGGCTCTAAATATCAGCTTAGTCTATCGCAGTTTGAAAGGAATCTATTGTTTAGTGACTTATATGTAGGTGCGATTATAGTCTGTTTTGTTATTAATGTTATTATGTAAATTTAGTCTTTACCTACTCCGAATTTACATATGTTAGCAAAAAAAAAGTATTTTTTTTTATGTATAATGACTATTTTCAATAAAATCTATAGTAGGTATCTACTCTAGCCAGATACAGCTACAAAAAAAGACAAAAAAAATGTTACACTGAAACGTGCCTAGTATGAATGAACACAGAGTATTAGTACTAGTTTGGAGCTGAGCCCTATTCCATAACAAGTTGCAGCAGCCGGTCACACAGAAGGCAATTGAATCAATTGATGCCGACCCTGGGGTCAGGATGCTTGATGCCAATAGGGCCCCATACCATACCATACATACCTACTTACTGCCTATCTATATCTAAACGTGGAGATCGATGTTTTTGGGACCCAAGCTCGGAAGCTAAAATCAAAGTTTGGGGCTGGCGAGAAAAGTCCAAGATTAAACTCCAACCTGTCGGTTTGTATATTAGACCAGACCAAAAGGCCCATCCGCTAATGAAACGCGGATTATGATGATGGCCAGGATGCTTGATATATATCAATAGATGCAAGATTAACCTGGTGTTACAATTTGACCTTAACATTAGGAGACAGTTTGAAACTTTTTCAGGTAATCTTAGGTCACTTTAGGCAGACCCCATTAGACCCTTTAGACCCCATTGCTTCTGAATACCTAGCCCTAGATAGTCACTGCAGCTCCTAGTTTGAATACCTAGCCCTAGATAGTCACTGCAGCTCCTAGTTTGAATACCTAGCCCTAGATAGTCACTGCAGCTCCTAGTTTGAATACCTAGCCCTAGATAGTCACTGCAGCTCCTAGTTTGAATACCTAGCCCTAGATAGTCACTGCAGCTCCTAGTTTGAATACCTAGCCCTAGATAGTCACTGCAGCTCCTAGTTTGAATACCTAGCCCTAGATAGTCACTGCAGCTCCTAGTTTGAATACCTAGCCCTAGATAGTCACTACAGCTCCTAGTTTGAATACCTAGCCCTAGATAGTCACTGCAGCTCCTAGTTTGAATACCTAGCCCTAGATAGTCACTGCAGCTCCTAGTTCGAATACCTAGCCCTAGATAGTCACTGCAGCTCCTAGTTTGAATACCTAGCCCTAGATAGTCACTGCAGCTCCTAGTTTGAATACCTAGCCCTAGATAGTCACTGCAGCTCCTAGTTTGAATACCTAGCCCTAGATAGTCACTGCAGCTCCTAGTTTGAATACCTAGCCCTAGATAGTCACTGCAGCTCCTAGTTTAAGCACGTTTAAAGTCAGGCTGAAGCACTGGCTCATAGGCAATACCTTCTACAATTACGAGGAGTTCATGGAAAAAACATGATTGTAAAATAGGTAAATAATTTAGGAAAGTTTTATTTTATTGTTGATGGAACTAGGTATTAATTAATTAATTTTATGAATTTTATTTAAATATTATACTTTATTCTGACGTGTAATACCCTTACCACAGATTATATAATACTATACTCCCTTACCAAATAAATGACTATGATTATAAGCATGAGATCTAACTACTACCGATGGTTTTTGTTTCGTCAAGAGAAAAACATAATATTACGTAAACAAGCTACTTTCGAAGTTAATACCTAATTTATCGGCGACAAAAACGTGCACGAATTCAGTCAGATTACAAAAAAAGTGTTGGAAAAATGTATAAATTAACCATTTTTTCCTTCACTTTGGTCGAGTGTTACATTTCCCCCGAACCGGCGTTTTTTTTAAGAGTGTAAAGTACAGCTATTTACAAAAGTGGTTACGAAAAAATACCGTAAGTATTGAACTAGGTAAAAAATTGTATGTGCTCTCAATTTAACTAAATTTAAGTTCAGTCAAGGTAAATAAAATAAATATTTGATAAAGTCATGTCGTTTATAATAAAAGAATAAGTTCCAAGACTTCACAGAAGAAAACAGAAAACCATTTTGTCAAACTTTGACGATGACGACGATGGTTGTAAGAGGCACATAAAATATTATATTTAAATTACGAATCTATTCACCAGAATAGGTTTCTAATTATAAATAGGTACACGTGTTACGTCTAATTTCTTACAGCAGTGCTTACAAAAAAAGGTAATTTCGAGAAAGTCCGAAAAAAACTCTATAGAATTAAGGAAGGCGTTCGTGCACGCAGAGGGTGGCAACCGCCCCGTCTAACGAGGGGTGGTGCCACCCGCTGACCCAAAAAAACGTGCGTACCGCTACCGCCCTATGAGACTCAACACTGTGGTCCTTCTGACAGCGTGACGAGTAAGCGACAGCGTGCAATTTATTTTTATGATAATAATAATAATAATAATAATAATAATAATAAGCCATTTATTCCCTTTTACAAATGTTACATACTTCATATTAATGTCATAAAATTAATAAAATTAATTAGATAATTTGTAATAATTTGAAAAAAATGTTATTTATTAATTGCATGCAATGTCGACTAAGAAAAATTTCATTAAATTATTGTTAGGGGGATGTCCATTTTTGGACAAAGGCCTCCTCCATCCGGGACCATTCGTCTCTGTTGTGCGCTCGTCTCGTCCAGGTGGCGCCGGCTACGGCTACGATGTCGTCTGTTATTTTTATGATACGTAGAATAAACTTCAACGAAGTCTATGTTGGAATACTGAAACGTCATTCAAATTTGAGCACCACTTAAAATTGCTCTGCCTCTGTTTGACATTACTCATTTGTAAGAGATGGCAATAATTTAAGCGGGACTTAAATTGAGTGGGGTTTGTATTCGACTATTAGAGTCTAGGCTGATCTGAGATTTGCTCTAATACCTACTTATAAACCTAATTTATTAACAGACTTTAAAAAAAGAGGAGGTTCTCAATTTTGTTGTTTTTTTTTAATTGTTCGTAAATTTGAAAATAAAATTATCTGTAATTTTTATAGGACTTAACTGAAGTTAAGTAATATACCCTTCAGATTAGGCCCATCAAGTTTTTATCAAAATCGGTGCAGTTGTTTCATATAAAAAATATTTTTTGAAATCGGTTGATAATAAATGACGGAATTCTGGGGTAACAAACATAAAAAAAATATTATTTCATTCAGAACCTCCTTTTTTAGAAGTCGGTTGAAAAGAGAGTACCTACCTACCCAAGAATTTCATAAAAATAAATAATTTTTTTTTTAAATATTACCCAAATTGCTTGCTCTTCTGTAGTTGCTCAGACTGAGAATCTCTTGTAGGTACATCACGTCGCATCTAACAGGATTAGGTACTACGTGACTGATGAACGCTAGCAGCGTGCACGCGACTTTACTCACTAATTAATTAATTTGTTCCCTTTGTTTTATTCCTGAAAGGACTGTAATTAAGATTGATGCTAATAGTTCTTTGTGTTTGTAAGGAGCCGAGCGTGTTGAACATTTCATAATACAATTTTACTGGCAACAAAAATATGTTACTTGCGTAGCACTTTCTTTCACGATGTTACTCAGTTTTTTATTTTTATTTTGAGGACCTCCTCCTTTTTTGAATTAAGTTATTACAAAAAAGGAGGAGGTTCTCAATTCGGTGTTAACTTTTTATATAATATGTTTGTTACCTCATCTATTCGTCATTTATAAACCGATTTTTTTTTAACTACCTACTTCCAAATAGGTCCCATAGTTTTGTATGCTGCCGAAGCAAATATATAATGTACCGCAAGATACAATAAAAATATGGTACCTAGGGGTTTTTGCGTTGCAGCAAAATACGCAGATGTCTAAGGGGATTAGTCACGGGCACATCTGAACATGCCTACATTCACAATCACAAACAATTTTAACAAACTGATTACTATAGTTCCTAAGCGTACACACTGACATGCCTTGTATAACAATCAATGTGATTATGTGGCGAAATAAATGAAATCATAGCAACCTGTACCTAATCCTATCAGTGCCTTGATCACGAATAAATGTGACAATCGCAAAGGTATCGTTACGTAAGGTAACGCTAGCGTATCCGAGATACACTGCGCGGTGACACTACAACGGTTGGCAGTCGAGCTGGCGTTGACGCGCAATATAGGTAACTCGAATACGCTAACGCGGCGACTGTCAGATTTGTTAGTGATAGAGGTACAGGACTCTGCTAGAACTAACTGCTATCTTCACAATTTAACAGAGAACTGGCAATGCGCACATTTTTTTCCAAACAGAAAAGTAATTGCTGCATGACCGAATTTGAAACCGCTCTACCTCAAAAGTAGGGTCAGAAAGAAATCTAGAATCCTCAGTTTGCTTAACCATGCACTGACGCAGCATTCGAGTAAAAATAATCACGACGCTTTTAAATTAATGACTTTTGAGTAAAAATGTGTAAGTAAAATATAATTACAAACATGAAAACAATTTCGCAAATTATATTGCACTCTAGTTTTCAAATTAGTGACGTCACGCCAACTGGAAACACTCGCCACAAATGCGACCCTGTACTACCTCTTTGTAGGTCAGAACATGATGAGCGAAATTGAATCATATCTCTTAGGGAATACATGTTGTTTTCGACTGTTGCATCATTTATGTGTTACATCTTTGAGATCGATAGAGGAGATAGATGTGTTCGTGGGTCTTTAGCACTGCGTAAGAGCTTTTGTTGTAAATAGAGCTTTATGAAAGATAAAGTTCAAATGGATTGTTTTGTTTGAAAATTCCAAAATATTATTGATTTGAATGATAAATAATGATAGTTACTACAGTAGAGCAATTACAAACTTTTTTTTTTTTTTTTTTTTTTTCGAATGGACTAAAATGCTGTTGTAATCGTCTGACGATTGCTGACAGCGTTACCGGACTACTGGTGAGTGCTGAAGGCTCTCGACCATATTTACAAACTATGGCATGGTTGCATGCCATGACAGTAATTTTTACAGCGTCAATCAGCAATCAGCACACAGCCAGCAATAGTCAGTAAGAAATCTACCTATCAGTAGTATTTTTTATTTCAGCCCACAGGTAACAAATAACTAGTCAAAATGTAACTTAAAACGTATTTAATCTGTGGTAAAAGCCTTATCAGTTTGTGGCACTTCTGTGCACTGCCACGCCATCTATAGCGTGATTCGTCTTTAGCGGGAGCGGAAACGGATGTCATTTATAATGTGCGGGCTATCTTATGGGAAAACTAGTGCTGGCCCGCGGCGTTACTTGCAATTACTTTACATGACTTGTTTATTGGTTGTTTTCTATCCAGGTTTAGTGTTATGCGGGTGTAAATGCGTGGAATTCTAAGGGGAAGCTTCTAATTTATATTATTTTGTCTTATCATGTTAAAAGAAATGCCTACAAAAAGTTGTCGACTAGAAAAGACAAAGACTATAAAATTTAGCGCTGTCAAATTACGTTAGTTTAGAAAAGTACCTACAACAACAGAATTGACATTAATGGATTCTTCTGTGATGAGAACCTCTAAAAATAAGGAATATACCATACCAAAGGATAAGTACTTACTAGGGTGTGTGTGTGTGTGTGTGTGTGTTTTGTGGTACGATATCGTTGCAATGTAATTATCGTACGTATCGGTAACTTGTAACTGTAGTAAACAGTAATGAATGATGCATCGTTCGTGATTACGATCTAGGTTAAGTGTTAGAGGAAAAGTAAGGAAAAGTAATCACTTAAACTAGGTAGGTAATAGGTACGTTCCTAGCTGCGCCGTGGCCAAAACTCCTGGTTTGCTATTATTGGAACCGAAAGACGGTTGTCTATATTGTATAAAAAAAAAACAGCCTAATAGAACTGAAGAAAAAATAGTGATGAACGCTACAGAAAAACTTTTGCTATTCAAAAAGAGCGCTTCGCATTTTCCTAGCTTCTCAACGCTGGAAAATTATGACTTAGTGACGATTCGGACCAAATATTTTGGGACAAATTCTCCCAATCGTCACTTTTGATTTTAATAATTTTTGTTGTGACGATTCGGACAACTTTAAAAATAGCTGCATTGTACAGTCAGGTAAACAATTTTTAAGCAAAATGTGATATAGCTATTAAGGTGGTTCGATTTCCATATTAATTTATTTTACCAATTTAGGGGAAATTATATTATTATACCTAACAAGCAATTTTTATTTATTTCTTGAATCATAGAACTATTTTTTTGATGACAGCTGTCAAACTTCAAATTATAAGGTAACATTCTTTACATTTTGTAAAACATGAAACCTCCATGTAGTAATAGGAATTCTTCAAGTAGCGCGGAGCGCGGGGTCATCGACCGCGGCAGCGCGTTTCCATTCTACCACGTCACGTCACGTCTTGCGAGATGAGGTGAGACGCGGAAGGACAGATATTGTATTTATAGCAAGGATTTTTTGATGAAAAAATTCATAAATTATTTTTATTAAAGTCCTTTTGTTTTTTCTGCAACAAATGGTAGGCAGGTAGAGTATTTGTTTTGTAAATATTAATTAGTAAGTAGATGCTTAGATAGGTACATGGACCTACTTTCGATTTAGCACAATGAAATCAAACTCACTAGGCTAGGTATGGGTGTGTCTGTAGTGTACTCTGCACGAAGGAAGCGCACCTTATTATTTTCATACATTAAGAACATGATATTAACTAAATGGGTATATTGTGTAGGTAGGTAGTCTAGGTACTTTACCAACATAACAAGTCAGTAGCCCGAGTTGAAGTCGATACAATGAGAAAATAAATAATGTAACACGAAGTTAGAAAGTATTCGAAGTTGCAAAGGTCCTTATAAAGTAAAGCCAATATTGCACGTTCCTCGGAGGAAACCACTTCGCATCGAGCAATAACATAAATGGAAAATACTTTAAAGCATTCAAGTTGAACTTCTATTGCGGTTGTACGGTAGCAAGCAACATCGGTACAGTGCCTTCTGGTAAGATCAGCGAAGTAGTAGGTAGGTAAGTCCGGATACTAAAGGAATTCGGCGATATTTTTAAATGATGCGTAAAGCGATGTTGCCATCATTTAAAAATATTGCCGAATTGCTTAGTTACGTGATTTATCCTCTTACTACTACGCCGATCTTACCAGAAGGCACCCAATACAAAACTAACCTAACAATACTTAGATAGGTGTTTACTTATTTCATTCAGTCTACCTCACTTAAGTAGAAGGGAATTATAATTTTATCATTTTACCTCTATGGAATCCGCGGTGATTCAAAATTACAATTACAAGACCGTAGGGTCTATCATGTCCTATCAGTCCTATGATCGAAAATACTTAGAAAATGTTGGAAAAATGAAAATAACAAACGCCCGGCTGTCTAGTGTCTAGTCTACACCCATGAAATAAAAGCTTAGTAAAATTAAAATCGAAAAAACTAGTGCCCTCATGTCAAAAATTTAATTCTCAATTTTCATGAACCGACCGTTAAAAGCAGGAACAGTTTATAAAGCTTTAGTCCATAATGTTTTACAGCGTTGACCACTGCGAGTGTTCGTTCGACGTTGTGCATTTTGTCCGACCACAACCGCTGTCCGCAGCACTGGCCACTGCCATCGAATAAAATCATCAATGACGCATGGAAGTGGCACTTATAAAATAGAATCTCGCTTATAGAATCTCTCGGAGCCCTATGTGTCCAGTGCAATAACATCTTCATCTTATATATAAAATTCTCGTGTCACAATGTTCGTTCCCGTACTCCTCCGAAACGGCTTGACCGATTCTCATGAATTTTTGTGGGCATATTGAGTAGGTCTGAGAATCGGCCAACATCTATTTTTCATACCCCTTAGTGATAAGGGTTGCACGCAAGCAAAGCCGCGGGCGACAGTTAAGTAATGCTATAAACATTTTATTTTACTTTATTGATGTGATGTAGCGCACGTTAGGAATGTTCGGCAACTCGCCACCGCCAACATACGGGCCTAACAGCCGAATACTCAAACGCAACTCAAACCCCACTCAATTTAAGACTATTGCATTATCTGTGGTAATGTTGTCGAGAAACCGCGCCTTTGAATTTTCGACTTTTGACATTTCTGCGTGACTATTATCTCGTCCTCAGAGTGGTACGACAACTAAGTAGTGTCAAAAGTGTACATTATGGCGCGTTTTGTCGACACCATTAGGTGCCACAGATAATGCAATAGTTCCTGAACTGGTACAAAATGCTTACATTTTGACAGAACGACATGACAAATATCTCGCGGTGTGCATCTTAGGCCCGCAGGTTCTACTGCGATCATGCGTAAAAACTAATTTAGAGCAAAATAAAGCAGTCTAAACATCCGAACAGTATTTTCAGTTTAATTGTACAATATCCTGTGAGTCTGTACTGTACCTGGTTCAAAACTCCAGGTACTATGAAGCTTATTATAAATAATGGACATTAACGATTGACGATATTCTCAGGAGTTTCAGTTCTACAGTGTCTTTTTCATGGTTTATTCCCATAACTACCCTATGATCTGTGACTCTGGCCTGGCCACAGCTGCGGTTAGATCTACTTATAAAATGTGTAGCGTTTCAGACGAATACGTGAAATTGTATTGAACAGGGACGTTCAGGAATTTATTAATATTCTTATAAGCTTTGAGAGCACGGACTTTTTGCGACAAATAGGGAATAGTAGATTATTATACAAGGGGATAAAACAGTGTCTTCTGTCGCCGGTGACGATTTAAATCGCGAGCGTAACGAAGGACTCGAAGTTTACTCCCGAGCGTAGCGAGGGTGTTAAAAACTTAAATCACGAGCGAAGCGAGGGATTTAAGACGAGTATTGAGAGTAGCGAGGGATTTAAGTTCACCCAAGACTAAGACAGCTTTATCACCGAGGAAAATACTCTACTTTTCGTACCATTTGCGAAAAAATTAACACAATAATAATATGAGATAGCATTTTAGAACATTAACTTATTTATAAAAATAAATTAAAATAAACTTAACGTTTATGTATTTGAAGAAAACAAAAACGCGGCATTTTCCTAGATTAATATTTTTTTGTCGGAAAAGCAAAGGCATCAAGCTCATACGGCCTGCATAATAAATGCGTATTCCTTTTTCAAAAAGATGTATAATGCTTTGTATACAAACTCAATGGTGTAAACACAGATGTAGTTCAGTATAAATTGTATTCCAAATTTAAATCACTTTCTCCCCCTAGAGGATGAAAGAAATCCAGTACAATTTTCTCTCCCTGTTTTTAACAGATTAAAAATGACTATTGTTATGTTCGCTTTTTGTGGCATAGAATGTCACTTTTTTGAGCAAGTGGTACGAAAATTCCATTTTGTCACAGGTAGAAAAATGTACCGCTAAATATGATCATGGAAACGTTGGTAGTGATAGGTAAGGTAACCTTACCTAACCTATCGCTATCGACAATGCTATGGATATTTTTTTACCTTCTTTCGAAGTAGACAATTCTTTTGGTTCATGGTAGATACACGTCATATAGTCTAGGGATCTTGGTTTTAAACAGCACACCACATTAAACACCATATTTATTTAAATTGACTGTATGATTATTTAATCAAGGGAGGCATGAGGCATCCCATTTATGAAATAAATACAATTGGAAGTTGACATCAATCAATGTTATGAACCCGCATGCATAATATATTACTTACTGGAATAATAAACTACCTATTGGAAACATGTAGCTACTAGAATTAGGTATTATAGGTACCAAACCAATACGTTATTTAAAACTAAAGTTTTAGATTAAATAAATATCTTGTTAGGTCTCACTCATCTATCTAGCTACCTGTCTAGGTATGTGTTTATGATATTTGGGGATGCAACAGATGCATGTCAAATTACATATAGGTAGTGATTTTCCCAAGTATATCTAAACATCCCATAATTTGCCAATCAATCACTACCTACTCTACTCAAGAGTAATTGAAACTAAACAAAATACAGCCATCTTGATTAGGTGATATTATGCTGAAAGCTAAGAGCACTCGACTCAGTAGTAGTATCTACTTTGAATTATAAATGCTAAGAAGATCCTCAACATTCTTAGTAGGTATTTAAATGTTGTCGCTTTTGACTATTTGTATGTAACTTTATCTCTACCTATGAGCGTATTAAAATGCAAAACAGATTGTAAAAATATATACCGGTGGTTAAATAAGAATTTCACCATTATTATCATTAAAATGACTAATAACTTGTCGTAAAAACAGCATTATTATAATAATTGCAGCAAACATGCCGGGCGTTGAAATGGAAATGAGAAAAAAGTGTTGCAACTCGGGTGTTGAGACTTCGACGCGACACACCGCTGAGTATGACTACTTATTTGGCAAATTATGGTAAGAATACAGAAACTTATTTTTATCAAAATCGGAAAATGACGGTAACTATAATAGACGACACAAAGATATGCTAATTAGACCCCCGACCACTTTAAAAACATTTGACAATAGTCCGTACATCCGTTCAATAGTTATTTTCAATAAAATTTCTAATTTTATCGAAAGCCAACCAAAAGATTCTACTTTCCGAAATCTACTAAGGGAATTCCTTATTTCTAAGTGTTATTACTCTGTTGACGAATTTCTGTCCGATAAATTGTAGCGCATAATAAAAACTGACATTATTCTAATTAAATTACAACTTATTTTTGACATTTAAATTATATTGTAAATACGTAGATAATGTTATGAATTTATGTTTGACTTTGCATCCGCTTGATAATTGTATAAGTACCTCCCATTATTATTGACATTCATTCAACTTTTACCATGACATTATCACTATTTCATTATGCAGGTAATCTATAATATTAATTGACTACTGCTATCTACTTTAGTACAATTGCTGCGCCCTCACAGGGTACATGACTGTTCTTTTAGCTAAATAAGACCTAAGCTATATATATAAACCATGTATGCAATAAATAAATAAATAATTAAAAGATTTAGTAACTTTTATTAACATTTAATTAAAATTACGTATCGTGGGATAGCATGGAAAACAACAAAATAAAAGTTCAGAAAAGTTTAGAATTTTCTGTGGCTTGTTTGGCACACTTTGTGACACATCCATCAAAAAAGCATAACGCGAGTTGGCAGCCCCAACCAACCCCACTATATAATCCCGTTTGCGTGCTCTTATTTTATTTGCTTCCAACTGGGTTAGGTAATAGGTCAAAAACCTTGGCTATAGATGGCGTAATAGTTTGTTTAACCTCGGTATGTAATTTTCAGACGGCATTTCTATTTGCATTGGTCCCGCTTTAAGATGGTACTGGTTCAGTAACTTTTATTTAATGAACATCATATTTTGAGCATTTAATTATTAATACTTGTATAAAAAGACAATATTTACTTGTGTATTTTATAGATATAGCAGAAATGCAGATATTTACAACAAAAAACAAGAAAACAAGAAAACAACTGAACCTAAAACCAGCAACTAATATTTTAAGATATCTCTAGTATTATTAAATAAATAAATAAATATTCACGGATATTTAACACAACGCCTTCTAGTCCCAAACTAAGCAAAGCTTGTACTATGGGTACTAGATGGCTGATAGAATACATATATACATTTTTAAATTAATAAAAGCCTTACAAAACTACAAAAATTCAAAAGCTTAAAAATACCAGTTTGTAGATGTAAAACTACGACCTAAAGTACGAGTGGATACGTGCAGTACTAATGCAAGTTAGCAACAACCTTGGGCCGTTGCGTTGAACTTATGGCGTATAAATATGTATGAATTCGGGCAAGGCTCGACTGCCACCCGGTCAGTTCAACCCAAGTCCTTTCACGTTTGTTTGTCTTCCCATTGCACGTTTTTTGGTTAACTCGATTGACATAATGGATATAGAAAGACGATGAATTTAGGCACTATCACTATTTACTAAAATTTGGGTCTTAAAGATCGTGCCAATTTATATTGTGTGGCTGTGCTGTAGCATCGAGAAGGGGCGTAAAAATGAGCTTATATTTGTTGTATCCATCCATACATAATATTTCGAATCTGTTTTAGTTCAGTGATTGGCTTAGCGCTGGTAGAAATAGTAAATAATTCAATCAATTTGCTATTAAGTATGACGGGGGTGTGGTAATGATTTTGATTTATTTTTATTTCAGTTGCAATCATCGTGCTATTCATGACTTCATCAGAAAAATCGTTCACTGTGTTATGTGCATAGTAACTTGGATTGAACACACTATAAAACTATTCTGTAGATACAGCATAGCTTTATGCAACTTTCTAGGAAATAGTAATGAATATTGCCGATATAAAATCTCTTTTTCCATGAATATTGGAAATAAAATATTTATGTAGAGGGAGGGATTACTGTTCTGAGAATTCTGGTGCTACGTAATGAACTGTTGAATAAAGTAAGAAATTGATAAAAAACCTTATTGAATTATATTTTCTGCCGTTTCAGTAATCCCTTTCTTGGAATAAAAATTTTCTTTATTGTCTGGCACATTTTCTTGTTATTTTGTATTGGATTACATAGATTACTTTTGGCTTTGGTACTAATCTTATTCAGAATTTTCTGGAGGAAACATAACTTTTATAAATTTTGAATCGTGTTCTATGAAAAAAGTCGGAGGTTGTTGATGTGATGATTTTAAAGGTTATATTAAAAAAAAGCCTAATCTAAATCATATTTTTTTTATAAACAAAACAGGTAAGTCCTTATTTGTAGAAACCTAATTAGCTAAGTTGTTTGATTTTGTTAAACAAAATTTGATATTAGAACTGTTTACTTTACAACTCAATGAAACGCAATTAAGGCAATTAGCGAGAGAAGTTCGAGAGAATGTTTTCTTAATAAATACCTAAGTACTTACCTGAAAATAGATAAGATCACTTAGGATAAACTCCTGTTCACATAAAATTTCCCAACAAATTTCCTAAATACATAGATGAATGCGAAAATTTAGATGTTTGAGACGTAACCACTAATTTCATTCGTTTTTCAAAGTCGTTCGAGTCATCAGTCATCACCACCACGTCTTATCAACTCTAAGCGGAACGAAATCTCTTGATGATGACTATTTGCTACATACAAAAGCTGATAACTTTTGTACAATGACAGTAAAGAAAAAAGCACAGAACATCTTCGTGAAATATCATTGAAAAAAAATAAAACAAAAGTGCCAGTACAAAACTCACAAATTGTGTACTTTAGACAACGTGAAATATAACTTTTTTACGTTCCTACCATCAAAGAGATTATAAAAGAAAAATGTGCGCGGTCATCAAATGACTGTGGAGAAAAAAAGATAAAGTAAGACCAGCCATCTGTGTTCAAATTAACGATAGTAGAGTTCCGTATCTTTATTTATATAGGTACCGTGAGATGCCTAAACTTTGTTTTATTGGTAGAAACTTATATTTTAATGAACTTTATATTGTAGTTAATAAAAAACGATTGGCAAACTATTTGTAGATCTTTTTTAAGTATTTGTACTACGGTTTCGAGATTGATCATCCACCGAAAACATTTTTATTATTACTCTTATCATAAGAATGTCATCTATGGATTTCAATAGGTTTTCTGAATGATCCCTAAGCCCACCGTCTCTAATCGACTTGCTGACGATTCGGAGAAAAAAATTGGGAGAAATTCTCCCAATTGTCACTTTCCATAGTGTGTGCGGTTTCAACGTCGTCACTGGGAGGAGAATTATATAAAGCATTTATATTTTCTCGAATGTTAGTAAATAAATAGTAAGATTGCTATTTCGATTGTCAAGATTCTTTTTCTAAGAGTAAGTAGGTATAATAATTATACAAAAAATAGGATTCCTTTTCTCAAAAACGTACCTAAATTCAACACTAAGTATAATTTTGACAAATTAAAATATTTTTAAATATATAAGTTACCCATGCTAGGTCTCTCTTTACCAACCTTTTCAAATATACTGCTCACGATCACCCAATATTTACCCTAGCCAAACTATTTTTTTGCCTAATTAGTTAATTCTCAAAGTAATTAAGTACCTACTTTAATTGGATCGTATTAAAATAATGAGGTTTCAACATTTTTTTGTCACATAATTTCTGAAACCGGGAAATATAACAACATCCCTTTTGACGTGACGCCGACCGGAACAATGGAAACGCGCTCCCCACAAAACACTACAAATTGCTTCTTAATCGTCGCCAATTCCGACCCTAACACCTCCGTATAACGTTTCAATTTCTTTGACACCTCGATAAATTTAACTTGTTTGTTTTGCCAAGTTATATTTCGGGTGTCGTAGCCTCTATTTCAAGTAAATAAAGGTTGTTTTTCCTTGTTATAAATGTAGTAGTTTGTGGTCGTCCGTGCATTCCTACGGTACACTTGCCTGCATAAGTGCTGAGGGTCGTTTAATTTAATTGATAAAAACAGGGGTGCGCGAGTGTACGACCTTGATCGATATAACTTGATTTACTGAACAAGTTATCAATAACCGGCGTTTGCGCTTTTTTACATTCATAGCAACAGCAACATGCATCGTCAAGAAAAACTACTGCTCATAGAAGTAGGTAGGCCTATCTTTCTTGGTTATTTATTTAGAATTACAAAATTTACAGATCTTAAAGGCGAATAGTTAAACATCTTAAAGATAAACCTTACATCCAATAACGGATTTACTTTATATAAAACCTGCGACCCGCCCCGGCTTACTAGCTGTCGCCCGCGGCTTTGCTCGCGTGGTAGTATACGCATTATTCGGTTAAAATCTTAATTTTAGACCCCCTAGGGTGCGACTTTTCAAAATTCCTTTCTTAGTGCACCCCTACACTATATAAGGATACTACCCTCCAAATTTCATACCTCTAGGACTTAGGTTTAGGCTGTGCGTTGATTGTCAGTCAGCTTCAAAAGAGTTTTATTATTACTTATACACGGTGTAACAAAAATACCCTATAATTCCGAAGGTGGGGTATTCTACAGGTCATGGCGAACAGTGTTTGTTCTATGACTTTTGAGATTTCGAAGTTTTTCATTCATGAAATGAACTCGTAACTTTTACTTAAAAATGTACCTACACACAGCATGCGTGTCCGTGCGGCGCGGTAGGATGGTACCTACGTGTGCATGGGTGTGTACGGGTTTACGCAAATAGTAAACAAATACTTAGGGTTGTCGTAAATTTCTAAAATAGGTAATAAAAGTTGTACTTTTGTGTGAAAATTTCAATTACGATTTATTGATCCTTTGCACATGTCCAAGCACGGCAAGCACTCAGGTGGTCGGTCTGATTACGCCCCCTTCGGGCATATAGGGTAATTATATTACACCTTGTATACCTACCAGTGATTGCACTATTCGTACGAGAAAAACCTTGCTGGGTAAATAGTACTGAGTTGAGCATTCCATGATAAAATTGATCATTGTATAACCGGTACTAAGTATGTCATTTTATCTAAGTAGGAAGGTACCTAGGCCCTACGACATGACACTACAAGCATAGAATGCTAAACAGTCTTCGTGAAATAGAAGTATAACTTTGAACTTGAGCGCCATGAGCGTGACATGTTTTCGTAGAACGTGCTACGACCGTAGCGCTCGTAGCGGTGGCGTAGCACACGTAGCAGTTTAAAAGCTGCAGATGGCGCCACAAAACATTTTTTTGTCATTTTGCATGGAGTACATAATATAAAGGGTGTCCCACGGACATGCCACATGGAGGGAAAGTATATTAAATAATGAAGATAGAACATTTTGCTGAAAGAAGACTTCATTTTGATTTTAAAAACAAGTTAAACTGCATACAAAGAGTTTTGAATAATCGTCTGTCTGAACCGGAATCGAACCCACCAAATTGTAAAAACATAACACCCGTTATTTTATGATACCAATTAAAACGCGCAATCATAAGGATTATTTTTTTCCAAAGAACATAGCATCTTAAAGAAAAGGAAGTCCATGAAATTTTACATTTAACTATTAAATTACCCTTTCCTTTTACTTCCATCTCCCATCCTTAATTTTCAAAAAACTCACTCACTTTGTTACCGCGCAGTGTAACTCCCTATGTACTTATGGAGGTGTAAATAGAATAGTAGGACGACAGGTGATCGTAATAAGCCAACAATTAATTAATAATTCCAATTTCTGAACGATTTTTATTACCAGTGCACGCGACGCATCTATGCGTGAGGCCTTTTGCACACAAGACAAGAATTTTTTTTATGGTGCGTGTCTACGACATAAGAAAAAATATCTTGTAATATGTACGGTCTCATATAAACAACTAGCTTTCGCACGCGACTTCGTTCGCGTCCCGTTGGATCCCGTTAATTTTCCGGGTTAAAAAGTAGCCTATGTGTTAATCCAGGTCACGGACAATATATATTCCAAGTTTCATCCAAATCGGATTTTTTGAGCCAATTCGTTACAAACATACATACAAATTTTTCCTCTTTATAATATTAGTATAGATCAAGCGACTGAGTGTCTTATAAGACATTTCTCATAAGACATCAGAAAAATATCTTATAATATGCAAAAGGTTTGAGAGTAGGTAACAAAAAAGTTTGCGTAGAATCTTGCGTGTAGCATAATGCTATACTTACCTACCTGTAGGTAGGTAAGTATAGCATTGTATTTTGACTGGTCCGATGAGGCAACACTGCATACCAGACAACAGACAACACGTGCTAAACTCGCACGAATCAAGGCGTTCATTGAAGTGGCAAACACGCGCATATTTCTAAATTCCATCTCACGATCTAATACTTAGGTACCGCTGAAAGAATATTGCATCTTTTATACGCGGTCGCGGGAAAGTTTCAACTGGGCCCATAAAACCCATCATCACTTGGCCCAGTAAGTGAGTTACTCGCTTTGAATATGCTTTGGCTAGAATGTGGGCCGAGATGCAAGGCAGAAACCAATATTTGGTTTCATTTGGTTTCTGAAATTGTCAACTGGGCCCCTCAGTAGAGGGCCCATCTAGTGAATTACTCAAAAAACAGTAACTGATATTTTAAGCTATAGTACCCTACTTCGTTGTAATTGTGGACAAGTCGAGAATATGGAATTATAGAAAAAAAAAGTGATGTGAGTTATTAAACTATCGTAGGTTAGGTACGCCCGAAAGTTTCTAAACCTCTTTATAACTATAAAGAAGTTCAAGAAAAAAGGAATTGTAGAGAAAGCCTTTGAGAACGTTAAAAAGAAAATGGAAGGCTTAGATCCCACGCTCTGTGAACGGGAAAAAATATAGAAAAAAAGAAATCAGGTGCTTATGAAAACATAAAAGAAATATTGTTTAGATATCTAATCATCCCCAAGCAGGTTTAGAAGACATTATTATTATTTTATATTTGAGCCTAATAACGAGTTTTAAACTAAACTTTATATCTTACTACCAACCCTATTTTTTGTAATATTTGGCGTTGCACTATACCTACAGACAGGTTGCTTGAAAAAAATACACATTTTCACTGCGTTTTTGAAAAGTAATTTGTTCGTATAGAAAAAAGGTATGAAAGGTTTTCTAGAGAACAAACGCAGGTTTTTTATATTATTTCACATTATTTTATTTTAAATACATCCGCCATAGCCGAATCTTCACGACAGACGCAATGTTACCAACACCGCATCACACTAAACTTCTAACCATAGGTTAGGGATTCCACAAACATGCCATAGATAAAATACTAACACAGTAGAGTAGGGAAGGTACCTACTAAGTTTTGCTACCAGTTAATTTGAGTGTAAAAACCACGTCCGCTGTTTTTGCCGTAACTAACTGTTGAGCGAAGTTTAATGATCATCACGGGGTGTTGACCCTAGACAGAGATCGTTGTTTCACAAAGTGCTTGACCAGGAGCGATGCTGGTATTCTGGCGTGAGTCAAGGTAGAGTTCCACATTGAACTGGCGTTATTGAGATAGAAATTTGCAAGTGTCAAGTGAAATATTTGAAATATTATCAGATTTATCAGTCAAGTCAGGTCATTCGTCAAGTCGGCTGGTTGAAATGATGTACAGAGGCCATAAATTGCAGAAGTAGAAAGCAATTTGAAATTGCTGGTTTCACTTATAGCATCAGGAATGAATAGTGTCAATGACGTTTGTTCTTCAATCAAGAGGAGGGCTGATAAATGAAACTAAGAATAATCTGGTAATCTGAGCAATGGAACTTCTCCACTCATTTTATAGAAACAAAGCCAATCCGAAAAACATAACTCTTTTTTTGGGTGTACAACACCACATCAGTATAAATTTTTACATAATTGTTTGAAGAAACTGGAATGTAATGAAGCCTAACCACCATCTTGGAAGATAAACTTTCTTTAGTTAGCTGTTTGGATCTATTAGTAAAGATTATCTTAGAACAAGGTATGGAAAGTGTGGAATACTGACGTCTCAACACTGTGGAAAGTGGCATTTACATTAGCTAAGAACTCATTGTCATTCATTTGTAGGGTAGTTGTACCGGTATTCAGCGAAATTATTTTTGACAGGACAGCAGCCGCTACAAAGAGGACTCAACTAAAATGGGTACGCCCGAATTTCAATTATTATATTATTATCCCATCCAATCACTCAACATTTCAATCACTTAGAATTTAGATAATGGACATATATACTCACCTAACTAGTGTAGGTAGGTAGTAGGTACGTGATTTATGTTATGGCCTAAATACTTGGAAATCCCTTAGAACCAAGACCATGGTCAGGACCAAGGAACCTATACCTACTTAACCTATCTAAACAGATGGCTGAAACGCTATTTGGAAGAACTATATTCTTCTATTTATGTTTTTTTAAATTTAGATTGTTCGAATTCGAAACCATAAACACCGAGAAACCCATTACAAATGAAGAACAATGTATTGCATTCAATTCAAAGTTACTCATCTTTTAAATTGAAAACACAGACAACGATTGAGTCATCAAAGTCACGAATCCCCAAATGATGTAACAACAATCAACTCCCCCTAAAAATAGAACGAAAATTTCAAAATACCTAATTGTAGCATGAATGGGATAGCGTGAGTCGCGAGGCAGTGACCTTGTGGACTACTCGCTGGCTCAGGCTATTGCACTACCTCCCCCCTTTCTCCGGCTCCGTCTCCCCCTCAGGCAAATTATTGAGCCCCCTGTACTTCCTTCCGACCGCGCCCGAAGTTTTCACTTGGTTGTGTTAGGTTATGAATGTTCCGGGTGATGTAATCTTGAGGTAGCCGGAGTTATTACTAATTTGATGCAGATTAGTTTAGTAAAAAAGTACTGGAAATCTCTCATATCCAATCGCCGCGGGTCGCGAATAATTGGGATAAAGTTAATCACTTGTGTGTGTTCAAATCAATGTTAGAAATTATTGTGTTGCGGTCACTTGCGGTGCAACCAAGTCAAGTCATAATTTTCAGCCAATAAAGTAGTCCAGCAAGGACAAGAGTCATCGGTCAAATCCAGATTATTCCTAGAGTCAGTAAGTGAACTGGAAGTCGCACACGTTCGTAATGCTCTCAAATCTCCAAATTTCCTTCCAGTAAGATATCTGTTGTCTCTATTGCATTTGGCAACGTTGAATTGACTTGTAATGTTGTAAAGCATGTTCCGTGAAGGCAGCTGATCTCAAGAATATCTAGGCGTTTGAATTTATGTAAAACTTTCACAGAGCTTGATGGCTTGAGCTCTCCCGATGGCAAGAATTAAGAAATTTCAACTCTATTAGCAGCAGCATAAGCTGCACAGCGGAGGCGAGAAAAACCTGAACACGGTATAAACTAAAAATATCATATCCCGAAAGGTAATCTTCAATTCCACGTACGAGATCATCCACGCGCAAAATATCATGTTCGCTGGTTCGATAGCGCTGATGTGATCATTTCCTCCGGGTTGATAGTATTAGTGTTGACGTGTCCCACATCAGCCCATACCGGGACACGCGAAGCCGCGGCACGTTTTTGCGGCCTGATTTGAATTTATAAAATGGTCCGGGCAACAGCTGATCGTACAGCGTTGCCGCTTCGCCCGTTCTGTGCGACGATGCCGCTCTGCAGCCTGCTAAGTCTCGAGGCGATCGACCGGGCACCCTCCCTCCTATATTTTCCAACATCACTGTACCCTTTGTAGGTGTCAAGACTGTTTTTGGGAGTAAATTTTCCGCATGTGCTCTATTGAGGTTAGCCGGTCGATAGCCGAGGAACAAACACATCTATACGAACGAGGCTTTCTACTTTATGGATGTCTGACGGTACAGCCGAGATCGATTCGTAGATAAATGTTTGCATAGCTATACTTGTATAGGCAGTGAATAGACGTTGGCTTGTACTCCGATGTTGAAAAGGCTTGCGTCGTTAGAGGGAGGCTGCTAATGATGCATCTGTTGCCAAAGGCACAGATAAAATTGTAGTAGGTCCTTAAATACGTGCCAAAGATGAAGCCATAGTTCCTTTATTAGAGAGCAGACATTTTCAAATTTTGAATATTCTGTCTAACCTCTAGATGACTTTTGTAACATAAATCTCTTTCGGAATTCCGACCAAAAGCAATATTTCATCTTCAAGATCTTGAATTTAAATATTATCATTAAAATCTGCAGTATTCCTTTACCAGTTGTCATTGTCACACATGCCTGAAGCGCCTTTGATCTCTGACCCTGCATAACTTGGGCCGAACACAGGAACGTAATCCACGCCCGTTTCATGTTTGTACACAACTATATCGGCTTTAATTTTGATGGTAAATACAGAACGGCTGGAAGAGGAACACGGCTGGTCGAATTGGATTACACAGATACAGTAGGTATACATAAGGTAGGTGTAATCAAAATCAACTAAACTGCACTCAATTGGGATTGTAATTTAACTGTAAGTTTAATCAGTAAGTGTTCTTCAAATACAAGAGCAAACCACCGATTTGCCAGTTACCTACTCAACGAAGAAAATTATTCAAGTAAAAGGCAGTTATGATAAGACTTGAAGATGATATTTGATCTAAAGCATCGCGGAGAGTGTAATTCTCTGCGCACAACTTTTGCGTGCTCTGACTGAATTTTCTCCGAAGCATTTTAGATAACTAAGAGTCCAAGTTTGAGCTCTTGTACCAAGACTACAAATTCTGTTGATAAGTTCCCAGGGATAGTTCAACCCTGGGATGGCTTATCTTTGACGTCAGTCGTTCAGCGTACCTCCTACCTACTTTACTAGGATTACCTACTTATGGAAAGTAGCGAGGAACTTTGTGGGGGAAACTGGAATAATGAAGAAAATGGCTACAATCTAGGTTAGATAGAGTATTATCAGATTAGGTAAGAACCTTGCCAGGGTACCTAAGGTAAGTATATTGCGGGTTCACGCACACGTCTCAAAACCTGACAGCTGAATGTACGGTAAAAATTTATTAGCTTTCCACATAATTTTGGAAATAATGGACAATAAAATTATTAACAAAAACTAATTATCTCACACAACAGAACGTCTGCTGTTTAAGAACAGTAGACCAGCAATTTCACAGAAAAAAATATTGGGTATCTATAATTAGGAATCCTATATCTGTAGGTTACCTAATAAGCAGATAGATAGCTACTAAGACCTGCTCAGCTCACTCGTAGCTTAGAGGTTTCGTTTTCCGATAGAATTATCAAAGACCTGTAGGTAGGATTTAAAGATGAAATGGATGGTATCAATATAGCCGATAATTTTATGTTCTATATAGCATTCACACTCTAAAAATCAAAAGAATTTAATATCACATATTTACTTTTGATTTATGTACAAAATCACAATAATTTAAACGAGAGTAAACAAGCAAGTAACGTGAAGAAGACCTAATAACGCTTAAACAGTTGTGCTACTTCGCTCATTAGCGTTATCTGATGGAATCTGTGTCGGCTATATGGAGCACGGCAAGCATAGCAACATTTTTTTTTGCAAGTCCCAAGCCTATTTCATTACTATTTTGAAGTTCAACATCACGTCGAATTTGAAAATTTGAGTTGGAATTACTTTTTATGATGACCAAAATATTGACTTTAATATTTTATTGAAGTCGAAGTACATTTGATTAATGGCCCAGTTGACATGGAAAAAAAATTCTCTTTTATTATTGTCAACTGGGCCTACTCGGGCACACTCAGGTTCAGTTAACGAGTTACCCAAAACCAAAATTACGATTCAAATGATTTTCTCCAACTCCATTATTTTGTGAACGCGACCGGACTTCTGCTTGTGATGTTAGCTCGGCAGTGGTTTTATCTTTATTTCCTTTCAAAACACTTTACCCCAATAACAAAACCCAATAGAGTTGGAGAGCTTTTTTAAACAAAGTTGGAAACAAACCAACCGTAGAACAAGGTTATGCGAAGTTCTGGGGAAAATCTATTTAGAAAACGCACGGGGGATTCAATTTAGAAGGAAAATAAATGTGTTTCGGAATTCGCAGCGTAGAGTTGAATTACATACAAAATCTGCAGGATATTATTTTCAAAAATGCCTACAGAAGTTTTCGATGTAATCTTACTAAAAAGCTAGAGCCAAGAAGTATCTAGAAGCTGGAAGAATGTGCTATTACTTTAATATGTCGATGTAAAAATTTTATATATGAAAGCTTGAATTGAAGTCAAGAATGCTTGAGTTCAAACCCACGGGTGAAAGAGATGCGCTGGTAGGATCCGTCATTAATGTTTTCTTTTTAACACGTAATTTATCAGAAACTAAAAATATTTTAATCTTAAATCTTAACTAAATAAAGCAGACATTTTTAATCTCGCATCGAGTTCGCTTCAGTAATTTAATCTATCCCCAAGGTTTTAGTGATTGCCAATCAGCGATGAGTAAACACTTTTCTTCAGCCAGCATCCTTTGCAAAATTATTAAGATCTGGCTTATACCATGTTTCTAGCAAATAAACAATTTCATTTTATTTCAATCACAGGCTTTTTCAGGACCTCCCTACCTAGCTAGAGACAAAAATCTAATAAAAAGAAATTAAAAATTCCAACCATCTTAAACATACTTTAAAAATGCTCTGTTATGGTATTTTTGTAATTTCATACCTACCATTTTTCAATACGGAAACTCATTTTACAAGCCATTTTTACCGAGAAGTGCACAATTTTAACATTTCAGACGTCAGATTGTCAAATCTAAACCAGCAATTTAGACCAATTTCGAAAATGACTGGAAAAGTACTAGTAATACGATCTCGGTCATTATTTTGTCAATTTTTAAACATGATAATGATACCTAACCTTTGTATTTGAACAGTAGATTAACGGTAATTTAGTTAACAAGTTTGACATTTACCTATCTTTGGCCTAGATTAATGTTTAATGCCGGTTACCGCATGAGCTACAGACACATCTGGAGTTGATAAATAACATATTTATTGACGTAAAGGCAAATCCTATGATCGCACTTGATAGGTAAGTATAAAAATCATTTCTCATAGGTACAGATAGAAAGATCTACAAAGATATCAACCGATCTAACTAACGATTCTCTACAAACAGTTCGCAATATGAAATTACAATTTGCGCTATGACCTCTACAAAGTATTAGAAACATTTCTCATAAACGTCTAAGCGGATCAAAGTATTACATCGCAACAAAAGATATGTATCGATCGAGACCCAACTTTCCTTTGAACAATAGAGGACTTATAAGGAATCTACATACAAAGATGAAAACAAATGTGTTACCCACACGAAATGTATGTATAGGCACAGTTACTACTTACTGCCTATTAAGTAGTATTAGGAACATGTATAACATAACAAGTAGGTAGAGAAGTATTATTTTACACGATTTTTTTTATCAGAAGGCAGCGCTGCGTAGAGATATTTACATAGACGGTTTGTATATTTGGTCTGGTTTTGTCTATAGAGCCTTATTTATATTCCGTCACCTATCCAAAGTTTACTTTGGTATGTTACATGACATCGCCCGCTTTAGTAGGTAATCCTGTTGAGGACAGTTAATCTTATCGTGAATCTAGAAATTGCTTTGTCCTCAACCTCTGCGTTGTGTTATCGTTCTGTAGGTGCCTTGCCTACCTAATACATAATATGTAGGTGCCTAACCTAATATGTAGGTTGGGGAGAAGACTGAAGAACAGCTAAGTTGTTTTCAAGAAATTGTAGAGGCGAGAGATGTTTTCAAAAGAATTCTTCAACTTTCAGAACAAAACGAGCTTTAAAGGCTTTGAAAAATGTTGGCAACATTATTTTCCACATTTCTACAACTTGTGTTTTTTGTATTTTCCTTTATTATCAAATACCTATCGTTTCCATCAGCACTTTTCATCCACTTCCTTTTATTTTGTCATTGACCAAATGACACTGCGTAGTTATATCTTTCCAGCTTGTCACTTGTTTAAAATAAAGTACTGCCCTTGCCATGCATGTACATAAGAGAAATCTGCGTTTTTGTCAAACAATATCCCAATTATTTTATTAGACACGAAGAATTGCTTGCAATACATACTAGACATAAAAATAGAATTTATCTACCAAAACATCATTCGACATTTCATAGTAAAAACGCATTTTGTATGGCTGTGAAAATATTTAATAAGTTGCCTGACGAATTTAAAGAATTGCCGTTATCTTTGTTTAAACGTAGACTCTCCAAATGGTTGCTACTAAATTGCTTTTACTCTACTGACGAATATTTTAGTTATAAGTGACATTTTACTAAAGTGATACTGACATGATTGTAATTTGTAATAGGTTAGGTATTTGAATTTAATTTTGTTAAAATGTTTGCACACCAGGACAATAACTGGTAGGATGTATAGATCTCTTTTAATACATTTAACATCAATGTTACCTAAAACTTACATTCAGCGAATAAATGTTTCTGATTTCTGATTTCTAAACATACTCAACGAAACATCCTTCCTATGGCAAAAGGTGAAGTACCCTACACTTTTAATTGAATGTGGGCCAAGTTAACAAATTTAAATTAAATTGTTGAATATTGTCAACTGGGCCCATTCGGATCATCAGCAGTGGGACCAGTTAGTATCCACGTTTTACGCTAAATTCTAACGAATTTGAACAGTACCTATCGATATTTTTTTAATTCCTTCCTAGTTAGTATGACGGTGTGTAACCAATTAATTTGCTAGTTGACGAAAATAGTTATTTTAATTAAAAACCAAGGCCGAGTTGACCTTGGCAACTATTGGTAGGAATTATAGGCACGTGTTTAAATACACAGTGGTTTTGATTGCGGATTTATTTGCGCCCTTATCGGACAAACTAAGTACAAAAGTAGGTAGGTAACTTTAACAAAGTTTTAGCTAATGAATAGCCTAAAGTTCGTTGATAAGTTACCAATACTGATTTAGAAAAAATACCCAATCTTATGAAACAATTGCACCAAGTTATGAGGAGTTTTGAGGAATATCATTATTGTCATCTGTAATATTTATCTCAAGCCATTCAGATTCAACAAAGCGGCGTCCATATACCAAAATCTGATGATGAACAGCATAATTATGATGAAAAGTATATATGTAGGGAGATTTTCCCTTCGGGGTTAAGTTCTTGTAGGTACCTAATTACTTTAGTACCTACCTTTATGTAAATCATGTAGAAATGTATTCATTAGTTTTAATAAAGTCATTAATCGACACTTTCGTCGCTGACAGTACCTATTTCACTTCATGTTTGTATTGAAAGAAATGGGACGAAACAGTAATAGAAATATTATTAACATTAAAGTTATTGTTTCGTCCCAGTGGGACGAGATAACGGTAGTCCGAAACTAGAATAACTCCTGCTCTACTAACCAATAAAGCAGTTATATATTAATGCTTCTGAAAGAGTTGCTAGTATCTATGCGACCCGCCCCGGCTTCGCACGTGTGCAATTCAGTGATGATGATGATGTATTGTACATATAAACCTTCCTCTTGAATCACTGTATCTATTAAAAAAATCTGCATCAAAATCCGTTGTGTAGTTTTAAAGATCTAAGCATACATACATACAGACATTAGGAGAGACGCGGGAAGCGACTTTGCTTTATGTAGTGAAGTTATGCGTGTGTTAGTCTGGACATCGACGCTGGCGCCCCCACACGGTGCACAGAACTAATGTTAAATGCATTAAAATTATTAGATTTATTATTGTCCATTAGATTTATTATTACTTTAACAGACTTGTATAAAGAAGATGACATTAATTCGTATGAGCTACTAAGGAATAGTTATTTGTTATAAAAGAGTGCACCATAGAGGTAGCAGTAAATAGGTTTAATGTTTTTTTTTAATTCACAAACTTAGTGCACACGATGTTCTAAATTCAATTTACTTTATCCTCTAGAGAATAAAAACGGCTTTTGCACTCAGATATTGAAGAGCATAAAAATAAATACTCTTTCCGAGATGGTGGGATGAAAAAAATATTTTAGTTTTAAAGAGAAACCATTTTGTAGAGACCTTATTCAGAGAACAAGATTAAAATAATGTTTACCGCGAAGAATCAAAAGTAATAAAATAAATATATCTTTGGACATATTACACATCGCTCTCTAGTCCCAAACGAAGGAAAGCTTGAACTATGAGAACTAGATCGCTGATGGAATACCTATTACTTACTATATACATACATACTTGCTAAAAGTACCTATTTATTTATTTATTACCTTACAGATCAAGGATCAAAGCTTGAAAGAAAAACTCATCTACCTATACACACCTAACAATATTCAGTGAATCGAAAACTCACTCTGGATTTTACTTTTCACGAAAACTAAGAGCTCAGGGGCCTTATGCTCAGTTCGACCGAGGTTTTACTCTATTATGGATGACGTCATATCTCGGCCGAAAAGTTTCATCCACTGGCAAATCGAGTTTTCGACGTCATTTTGACGTCATCTATTACAGTAAAATCTGTGCCAACATACAGGAAGCGTCAAAACGAAGAGGGGAGGACGCACTGCGAGAACATTATTAGTCGACGATTCAAGTGTTTACAGTGAGAAAAAACGTTTTTGTAGTGCGAATTTTGCCTTTGGGAGGCTTTTAGGAAGAGTTTACTTGTACCTACCTACATAAGTATTAAAGTGGAGGGAACGTTGTGTAGGTAGCTGGTAGGTATTTCAAATGACGCGCGACTACGCCAACGCGCAACGGATGGCTCGCAATCTTACGAGAATAATAGAAAAATTCTTCGAAAGCAAACAGAAAAATGTTATTGGAAATTTCTACACGAGCGTAGGTTTCAATAATAACATTACCTACCTACCTAATACTAAGCACGCGTACCTATTTTTATTTTATTTCTAAGAGTTTCTCGCTCCGTACCTACCTAGAACTTTTTGTTAAAACTGTTAAAAGTAGGTAATTGTTATTATTTTTTATTTATTTTTAGAATAGATGACTCACAAAACTCTATATTAGAGGTAGAGGTAGGTAGAGTAGTACGTACCATAAAGTTGTTAGTACGTACCTAGCTACTAAAGTAGTAGGTACTTAGGCTACCTAACTTACATGAACTACTTACGCATTAACATAGGTGTAGGTAGGTAGTACCTAGGTACTGCTTAGCAAGTGTAAGCTCCGCCCTCTTTTCCAAACAATACCTACCAATTAAGGCGTATGTATAAGGCAGACAACCCTCTCGCTCGCACATTTCAACATTTTTGAAGATATAATATAACTAAATATAATTATGTTAAATTGCAGACCTTCAGGGTTGAGAGAATAACAATACAAAGGTTCAGTAAAAATATCACATTGATCCAAACAAGTTTTCTAACCAAAAAAAGTGCACTTTAATTTATCGCATTGGTACAAGTTTTTTGGTCGACAAACTTGTTTGGATCAATGTGATATTTTTACTGAATCTTTGCATTGTTATTCTCTCGACCCTGAAGGTCTGTAATTTCACATAATTATATTTAGTTATATTTATATCTTCAAAAATGTTGAAATGTGCGAGCGATAGGGTTGTCTGCCTTTTACATACGCCTTAAATAAGTAGACCTACTTAGTACTTAACTACTTACCCATAGCTACCTACTTATTTATGTACCTAGTAACTTCGGTGGCTAAGTTTATAAAAAACTAGGTAGGTACCTATTATACGGTTTTATTATACTGAAACAATGGCTTGTAATTCCTTTTCGGGACACATGCTTTATGTTATGACACAGAATAAATAATAACGTCAAGGAATAGCGTTGTGTAAAAAGCCGGAACGCGATGTAGTTTTATAACTTTATCCGGACAATAAAAGTCGGATAAAGGAACAATCGCAGTAAAATAAAGGTAAAAGTATAAGTACTTAGGTAATTTTATCTTTGTGAGAATGAAAAAATATGAAAAAAAAGCTTCAACGGATGAAGATCTTTAGTGATTTGCGAAGTGGAAAACGGCGGAATCGCAATAACCTCTGAAATATAAAAGATGTCTATGTTTTTTTGTATTGTATAGGATTTAACGTAGCTTTTTCCATCACCAAATCAGTATTTAATCCCTAAAGGGGCACCGCACCAGCAGCAATGTAGATATAGGTTGGTTTACCCATTGGAGCGCGTTCTATGGCCTTTGTTCAGGCCATGAATATGCATTGTCGCTTATGGCTCAAAGGTCGCGCAACTGAGGGCATTGAACCTCTTTTTACTGCCACTTTTAACGTAAAGTTCCTACAAAGTAAGGCAATCGTGAGATTGCATAGCATGGTACATTCTAGTGCACTAAAGTCTTGGCTTCATAAGATGCGGCTTCCGTAAAAAGATGGACTACTTTGTTGATCTATAAGACTATGTGTTAAGATAGGTGTAAGATAAGTAGGGCATAATTATAATACCCCAAAATGTCCCATTTTACGGTCTAAGTTTTTTAAGAAACCTAAGCAGTTTGTTCAAGAACTGCAAGATAATGTTAACTTAGTAATTTAGAAACGGTAATTTTACCGTAAATAATTCGGTCGATAATCTCGACTGTTGTCGATAACTCGGGAACTACAGACTTATTCCTGTTCCTTCATCTATATCATCAAATACTACGAAATATTAAAACAGTGGCAGCAAATGCAACCTTTGTCATGAAACAAGTCGGACCCTCGCCAGAGATCGTCAAGTAACACAGTCATGTAGCTAGAGTCGTTTGTACTAAAACTAGATTTTGAACTGAACACTTGAACTCATAATCTCAACCAAAGTCAATGTACCAAATTCAGTAAGTAACCCAAATAAATGATGTAAGAGTTGAACGTACCGGACTCATTGTTAGACTTGAACTCGTGACCTCTAATTCACAGCCTGCTGGTCACAATTACTTCTGATTTGTTTGGAGATTGAACTAGCTTACCAGACACTAAGACCGACATATCCGGCCTTTTCTTGAACGGTGGCCAAAATTAAATAATACGAAAAGAATTGATGAACAACATGTTTGTCTCCGTCTCTTTCTCAGAAACTGAAAAGACAAAGACGGCTATAATTTTAGTCCTGTCAAATTCAAGAACAACCTATTGACAAATTGCAGTGTTTTTCTGCAAAAAATATATTTTTCGTACCACTTGCTCAAAAAAGTGACATTCTATGCCACAAAAAGCGAACATAACAATAGTCATTTTTAATCTGTTAAAAACAGGGAGAGAAAATTGTACTGGATTTCTTTCATCCTCTAGGGAGAGAAAGTGATTTAAATTTGGAATACAATTTATACTGAACTACATCTGTGTTTACACCATTGAGTTTGTATACAAAGCATTATACATCTTTTTGAAAAAGGAATACGCATTTATTATGCAGGCCGTATGAGCTTGATGCCTTTGCTTTTCCGACAAAAAAATATTAGTCTAGGAAAATGCCGCGTTTTTGTTTTCTTCAAATACATAAACGTTAAGTTTATTTTAATTTATTTTTATAAATAAGTTAATGTTCTAAAATGCTATCTCATATTATTATTGTGTTATTTTTTTAGCAAATGGTACGAAAAGTAGAGTATTTTCCTCGGTGATAAAGCTGTCTTAGTCTTGGGTGAACTTAAATCCCTCGCTACTCTCAGGACTCGTCTTAAATCCCTCGCTACGCTCGTGATTTAAGTTTTTAACACCCTCGCTACGCTCGGGAGTAAACTTCGGGTCCTTCGTTACGCTCGCGATTTAAATCGTCACCCGCGACAGAAGACACTGCTTTATCCCCTTGTATAATAATCTACTATTCTATGAAATACTATCATCCCTAGTTGTTAGCACTAATATTGCGGTCATGGTTATATTAGAGGAGTTTAAAAAAAAACAATCGAATTATTTCCATCATCTACGATACTAATAAAAAACCAAGCAATTACATAATGCCGCTGGTAACTCGGCGTAACGTGAAGCCTCAAAAACAAAACGAGCCAAAAAAAACTTTGCGAAGATACCGTAAGCTCGTGCCCGAAATAATAACTGTTAAATTTATATACTGTAACGTAACTTTAGGTGAGAGAACCTTAAAAATAGTGGCACAAATTATCTTCACAAACGGCTTTTCATTTCGACTGTACTGACTTGCGTTGTGCCACAGAATAACACAACAGTATCTACTTAAGGTACGTATTGGGAAGAAAGTTTGAAATTAGCATGACAATGGAAGAACCTACGAATTGGCTATAACCCAAGGAACGAACAGAAGCTTCATTGCACAAGTTTATAGGTAACCTACTTTATTTACCTCCTCACTACACCACCACGTTTGGGTTGGCTGGCAGACAATGCTTTCAGCATTAAGTCCACCCTTTGTAACAAATTTATAATTTTGTGCAATAAAGTATTAAATAAAATAAATAAATTTATGCTAAGGTTAGTTAGGTTAATTTAGTTTAGAAGAAGAAGATAAAACTTCTAAATATATAAAACTCTTTTGAAGCTGACTGAAAATCAACGCACAGCCTAAACTATAAGTCCTAGAGGTATGAAATTTAGAGCCTAGTATCCTTATATTATAGTGTAGGGGTGCACTGAGAAAGGAATTTTAAAAAGTCGCACTCTAAAGGGTCTAGACCGCGAACAACGCCGCAGGCGACAGCTAGTTTAGAATAGAATAGAAAAAGTTTATTTTGTAGCACGATGAGAAACACAATTAATTAATATTTAATAGATAAAACACTTATAATGTCAAAAATCATGTCGATATCCCTATCTTAATCTAAGGCCCGTATTCCGTAGCCTTACTCAAGCACTGATCCGTACTCAAGCATAGATTTTTGTATGAAAATCTCTACTCAAATCTATGATTGAGTAACGATTTCTGTCTCGGAATACGGGCCTAAGATGCTAATACACCTTATCCAGAATGATTTTCTTTCATCCATACAATTGACTCGTGTAAAGTCGTGTATCGTGTATTTAAGAAATCTTAAAAGTTAAAAGTTAAATCCGTTAAGTAGCCGAAATATCTACTTAGTTAATTAACGATTAACGGATTAACGAGGTCATTCCCAGCTATGCTACGAATGACGCAAAATAGATAACTAAGTCTAATCAATCTAGATCTAATAGTCTAATAAATCTTCTTCTTCTTCTTCTCTTAAATTAATGGCCTCTGTCCCCTCTGTCCGTCATTTCGATAGACAATTTTACAAGTGTCAAATGCTATATTTGAAAGTCAAGTCAAGTCAGTAGTCAAGTCGGCTGTCGTTTGTTTTGACGAGAAAATGGTGGATTTTCTCTTCAAAACCTGAAACGAATTTTCACATTCAGAGAAACCACTTTTTAAACACATTTATTCCAATGGCTCACACTATAATTATGTTACGACCAAGTATTACGTTCGGAAACGTTCGATACAAATGTTTCTATGACGTCAAGGAACATAATAAAACTTAATTAAGATTGTTGACATTTTACCCATATTATTATGATGATTATTATTTTTATTTTATTTATTAATGACATGTCTTTCAATTAATTACTGTGTATTAAAATTTTGCACGCCTTGACGAGGAAGAATGTAAGGAACGGCACTCATCCTAATATATTTATAACAACTATTGTACCTAAATTTTTTGCAAATAAATATTATGATTATGATTATGGCACTAGGAGAGATGACGTAATAAAGCTCGGCGGGAATTTTACGTCAAACGATATTATAAAGATGATTTGATTTCGTACATAATGTCGTACCTAATTACGTATTTGATTGCTTACTTGTTTACTTTAATTTTGTAAGCGCCCCAATTAGGAAGAGTATAACTAGGTAAAATAACCGATGTTTATGTAAAGCTTCGTTTTTTCTAGAAACCTTTTAAAAGCTTCCAATTAAATTCTAATAAACCCTTGTTTAATTGGTTTTAATCGTAGAAACATAACTTATCGATTTATTTCTCATAATTCATTTTGTTTTGCAAATGTATAATATAAATAATTAGGTACCTACATATTACGTATGTATACACAACGATATATATTTTTTTATCTTCTTTTACGTTCATGACATCGTCCATTCCCTATAGGTATAGGTCGCCCTCGGCGTGTCTCGCGTTCTAGACCCTTTAGAGTGTGACTTTTCAAAACTCCTTAGTGCACCTCTACAGTCTACACACTATAAGGATACTACCCTCCAAATTTCATACCTTATAGTTTTTTTTAAGTTGTGCGTTGATTGTTAGTCAGCTTCAAAAGAGTTTTTATATATTTAGAAGATTCAATAAGAGACTACGTACAGATTTCGTTGTCAACTATGATACCGACATAGACAGATCGTATCATCATATTTTCTCTCGTGAAATTTCCGTCCAACATCACACAATTTAATTAGAACCTGCACGGTGCAGTAAAATTTGTAACGCCTCAATAAAATCGGCTACCATCCTTTTCTATATCAACGAATGCCGTATGTCCATCTCACTCACACACTGCTCCCTAGATATAGCCTTCAGGCCAAGGGGTAGAGAGCTACATTGATTTTAACGTACCCGGGAATTGACGCGTTTCAGAGCACATTTTATATACGTACCTACATAGGATGGACATACGTATGTTCCTACTAGCTGATACCCGCGACTTCGTACGCGTGCGAAACTTTTCACCAAAATATCTGTCAACCAGCATACGATGAACCTCGTGCCAAAGGCTGCTTTTGGTAAACCAAAAGACAAGTCTTTGATTTCAATAAAATATAGCCTATGTTTCAATCCGGAAAAAGTGCTTCCGAATGGTATAAATTTCATTGAAATTGGTCCAGTAGTTAGGGCGTGATCCGCGAACAAACAAACCGACAAACTCGATTTCCGGAATCAGAATCGTTTATTTAGTAGATCAGCATATTTATTTTATCCATACCTTCAATTTGCTTTTTGGCTTTTTTACAGTTTTATTAGTAACTAGCCGTCTCCCGCGGCGTTGCTCGCGTTAAAGTGTGACTTTTCAATATTCCTTTCTTAGTGCGCCCTTACACTATATATAAGGATACTACCCTCCAAATTTCATACCTCTAGGACTTATAGTTTAGGCTTTGAGTTGATTCTAAGTCAGCTTCAAAAGAGTTTTATATATTTAGACTAGTTTAGATAGATAGATTGGAGGTATCTCTATCTAGGTATAGTTATGTTGGTTCAATTCAATCAGTGATCTATGTAAATGTAGGTAGGCCTGTATGGTGGACGTTTGATGTCCAAAGCGAATGGGGAGGGAGGATGCGGCTTACTGCGTTAATGAAACACAGACTAATTTAGGGTTTTGCATACCTACCTACATTATTCATTGTGTTGTAGACAGGACACAACATGACAGACAGGAACTGTCTGTAGTTTAATTGAGTGGACATCAAAGCGAAATGCAATTTTGTAACTCTCCCAACCCTTGTTTGTGCGTTTTGTAAATATTTCATCCGGGTGTGAGATACGTGGTATCTTAGTAGGAGGTAGTGTAGCCTAATAGATTAAAGAGTTGCTTAACCTATATATTATTATTTGACGAAAGTTTCAACTACAATAAACTCCTATCTAACTAAAGAGGGACAAAAAAACTAAGTTTCACGCCAATACTAGGTTTTAAACGATCTCTCGCGTTATATTCGTTGAAAATTTTCTAGCATACAACAACTGACTAGGACGAATTCTCCAGAATCGCGAACATAGGCAAATAATTTAAATAAGTACCTACTTACCTACTTTGAGATCGGAGGAGCGAGTAATCACCTTGACCTCAATTCCAACAAGGAGTTTTCGTGGAAACGTAATACCGCGTGCACACTATGCCCATGCCGCTGCCGCCGGCATGTATGCCGCTTACTGAGAATAAAGGCGATGTTGCTGTGGCAATAAGTCCGCGGCATTAATGCCACAGCAACATCGCTTTTATTCACACTAAGCGGCATACATGCCGGCAGCGGCATGGGCATAGTGTGCACGCGGTATAATACGAAAGTTGTGCAAACATTATGAAAGTTCCTTTTAGATTCAATTAGGTAGGTACGTAGAACTCGATCCGATTTCCTTTTTTCCCAGATGAATAAACATTTTGATTAAAACATCGTAAAGGCTAAGAATAAATTCACCATACAGTTTTTTGTTCCTTACAGTGAATGTACCTACCTACTATGTGTGTTTGATTTGACGTTTAAAACGACATGATCATTCGACTGTCACATTTTTCTTTTCGCCATAAATGTGACGTCATCTCACCCCATAGCGAATGTCAAACGTCTCTGAACATAAGCTTCTTTTTAATTCTGTTACGTGACCCAAACATAAGGCACTAACTAGTAGGTACCTACATAAATATCATAGAACTAAGTTACATAGTAATACGCCCAATTAATTTTTAACACAAATGACTCATTAGTGCTTTAATTAAACTTTTTGATGTGCTTACGATCCAACGGCCATAATAAGACGGTCGATAGAAGGAACTAGGCACGCAAATTGACATTTATTATGCCAGGGATTGGCTAAGTTATTACATAATGTAGACGTACCTATATACCTACTTACTGTGTCGTATACTGTCGTGGATATTTATAGCGTTGGCGCACACTTGACGACAAGACGTCGTGTCGTGTAGATAAGGAAAGAAAAGAATTTTTTTTTTGAAAATCTGGCTTTTTTAGACTCTGATTACGTCACAATATAAAGCATATTGTGACGTAATCCGTCTAAAATATAAAATTGGACGGCATAAATAGGGCTTTGTTTTTGATTGTAGATCATAAAGTTATCTATATATAAAATGTTTCAATACTTATTTTCTTACGAGCCACCGTTTCTGAGATATTACGAGATGTATACGATTCGAAAAGTTTTATAATTATTACTACAACTCACTAACTCAACTATTTAAGCTGGAATAAAAATAAAAACGGTTTTCGAATGGTTAAACAAAGCCCTATTTATGCCGTCCATTTTTATATTTTAACCGGATTACGTCACAATACGCTTTACATTATGACGTAATCCGGCTCTAAAAAAAGCTGGATTTTCAAAAAAATATTTCTTTTCTCTCCCTAACTACACCACGCGACGTCTTGCCTTCTAGTGTAGTTTGACGCTAAGACTGGCGGGTAGGTAAGCTCGCGAGCAACTGTGCAAAGTTTTTATATACAGGAATTTTTAAATTAAAAAAAACTAGAGCAACTACTTTTTTATGAGGTTTATGAGTGAGACCAATTTTATCAAAGTGAAAATACAAATTCTAATCGATTCATAAATAACAGAAGTTGAGGTTTCAAACATATAAAAAAATTCAACCGAATTGATGACCTCCTACTTTTGAACGCCGGTTAAAAATATAAACGTTATCAGTCCAGGAAAGTAAACTTTCTTGACTATCATATTATTTGAGGCTTTCTTCACGCGATTGTACGTATGAAATCGATGAACCTATAAATAAATGCCATTATGGCTTAGGCACAGCTATAGAATCTGGAACACCAAATGTGTTTTCACACACGAATATTTTATAGGTCTCAATCTAGGTCCCATTTGTACACTGCTATATATAATGTAATGTATATATATATATATATTGCTATATATTTAATGTATATACAGCTATATATAACTTAGGATTCATCACAGGTGCTCTCAGAATAAAAATTAGATTGAAAATAGCTACTTTGGAGCCTAGTATGTCTACATTTTTGCTAATAAAAACTACAAGAGAATGGCTGAAATATAACGGAAGTAGTAAAAAAGTTTGATGAAGTGACAACTTTAATGACAGTTAGTTACTGCCAGTGTTATATATGATCTGTGCTGCTAGAAAGCCTCTGGGAACACAGTTCAGATGGAAGTTCCTCTAGGGGCCAGTCATCTACAGGGCTACAGCAGTCCAGACACCCACAGACACCAGCGGGCCTAAGATGCGCACCGCGAGATATTTGTCATGTCGTTCTGTCAAAATGTAAGCATTTTGTACCAGTTTAGGAACTATTGCATTATCTGTGGTACCTAATGGTGTCGACAAAACGCGCCATAATGTACACTTTTGACACTTCTTAGTCGTCGTACCACTCTGAGGACGAGATAATAGTCACGCAGAACTGTCAAAAGTTGAAAATTCAGAGGCGCGGTTTCTCGACAACATTACCACAGATAATGCAATAGTTCCTAAACTGGTACAAAATGCTTACATTTTGACAGAACGACATGACAAATATCTCGCGGTGCGCATCTTAGTCCCACAGGCACTGGTCCAAACAAACTAGCTTATTTATATTGCTATGAAGTTGTAATTGCGTATCCAAACAATTAACTTTTGACGTTTTCGAACTATTCTGATAGTAGGTTTACCTGTAACTACTGTTAGACTTTTGTATTCTATGTATATCTATGTACAGTGAATTGAAACGTGAATGTAAACTTCCTGGCTTTAAGTCTAACTTTGCTAATTTACTGTTCAGCGATTTTCGTTCTCTTTGATTACCAAACCCGCACTTTATCTACGTCAAAATAGAGTCGATGGAAACAGCAACATTTAGAAATACAACTTGAATACAGCCCACAAAACATACCCTCGAATTGATAAACGATGTTGCGGCCAGGCGTTGCGCTAGGCGAATGCTTTTGAACAGCTTGGCAGACTGTTCAGCCTTTGTTTATAAATTCGGGGGTCAAAAGCTTTCGAGGGTCTCGAAAATGGAAACTATGGAACTGGTAAATCATCGGAAATAAATAATCATAACGTAACATAGGCCAATAACATCATTTTGTTTGATCTGAATTCTGAACACACCTTAGGATTCTTTGAGCTGCGCATCTGGATATCAGTTCAGAGATAATATAAGAGCTAGGTCCTATTCTAGTGCGAAAAAATGTCCTGCTGTAGGATTCGATTACTTGTGTCAGCCAGCTACCGCTACAGCACACACACATACGTAGGATGTAACCTAATCTCAGAAGCGATCTATTTATTTTGAAAAAAAAGTACCTAAGTAGAGGCGCATGATCTCGTAGGTAGGTATAACGTATAGGTAAGGTTAGTTGGGTAAGTATATTCCCGCTGGTACCTATATAATTTTACCGTCAAAGGTCACCGGTTAAAAATGTAAATTAAAGCCGAGGTCTATTCCCAGACTTTCCATTAACCATCCACTTCCGAATCAGACTTGGTATTCTATTTAATCCAATACAACTGGCAACAGAGTGACCGACGAATCTATTTACACTGATGCGGTCTAGGAATAACCTAAGCGGTGGTGTTTTACCTATTTACTGCAAGCTCCATAGGTAGGTAAGGTAAGAGACTCTACCTACATTAGTGTAAAAGTTCTGTGAAAAACAGTCATTCTCATGCTAAGGTTTACATGTTCTATGTACACCTAGGTACCTACCTGCATAGATCTTTGCCCAGAAGCAGGTATACCTACCTAAAAGGTTTGGAAAGTGTATAAGATTATAGAGTTATTCGGCACGTGATGAAAGAGACCAAGCAAGTTGACGTGTTTAGTTAATAATTACCTAGGTGCTCAGATAAAATAAAAAGGACTCACTTGCTGAACAGCGGATGCCATAGCGGGAAGGTCGCCGGGTCGTGCGGGATCGGCGGCATCGGCGGTATTGGCAGGTGCGGCGGCATCAGATGAGGCAGGTCGACCGTGCTCGTCGTTGAGCCGACCTCCGGCTCATCGCGGCGGCGCGACGGCGGCGCTGGCGCGGCGCGACGTGCAGCCGCCGTGTGCTGCTGCAGCTCCGTCAGCGACTTCACGCTGATGCGTGGCCGCGGCTCTACCGCCCGCCCCGCAGACAAGTACTCGTGCGGCGGAGTGCGGCACGGCGCTGCACGCGGCACGTACGGCGGTAGTGCAGGAGCCGGCAGCGCGGCGCGCGAGTACCGCTGCGCGTGCTTCCCCGAGGACGCCTTGTGGTGTGCGTACGCTGCCGCTAACTCCGCCAAGTGCGAGTCCTTCGCTGCATCGTGCCGCTTGTGTCTCACGTGCGCGTGCATCGCCTCCTGCCACATGAGCAGCTGCATGCGGCTCTCGTAGTCGAGCGGCGGCGGCGGCGCAGCGGGCGCGGCGGGCGCGGCCGGTGGCAGCGCTGTGTACCGCGAGTGGTACGCGTGCTGCGGCGGCGCGGGGTAGCCGGCCGGATACCCCGCCGAGCCGAGCGCCTTCAGAAATTCCGCGTTCTGCGAGCACGCAGCGAACGCCTCCAGCTGGCTCACGTGGTTCAGGTAGGCGGGTAGCCAGCTCATCTGGTATGCTGCGGCATTTGCTGCGTCGATGTCGTCAGCGAGGTGTCCGACGGCGGGATGCGGGCGCGGCGGCTCAGCCGGTTGCGGCGTGCCGCCGCTGGACGTGGCGGTGCGCTCAGAGCCGGTCGACTTGTTCTCGGAGTGGCGCGAGGCGGGCCGCCCGCTCTGCACCGGCGTTTCCTTCCCGCTCTCCTTGGAGGTGTCGTCTTCGAGTACCTTGTTGCCGTTCTCGGCCGGCGGCTTGTGTTGCGTCCCGTCGTGGTGAATGATCAGCTGCCTGATTTGTTCGAGCGACATGACCATCAGTTCTGGGTCTCCCATGCAGTTGGGATTCTGCAAGATTTCAGGCATGTTGAGTTGGAACCTTTCCATGAGCAGGGCGGGTATTTCCTTGCCAGGCGCGGCGATGATGTTGTTCAATCTGTCTCGCGGAACAAGCATGTGATCGGGCAAGTTAAAGTTTTTATTAGATTTTAATAATTCCAGCTGCTCGAGCGGCGGGAGCTGTTCTATTTCAGAGAGCTTTTTTTTCTGCTTGGCCTCGGCTAGCTTACTTTCCCCGCACTTCTTTAGCAGATTGCAGATCTTATTCAGGTCATGAGACTCCCTTCTGACTCTTTTTTCCTGGGGTTCGCCCAGATCCTTGTTTACATTTCTTACGTCCTCCGAACAGCTAGACACGGTGGGACTGGCGGACTTTCTATGTTTGCCTAGATTGAGAGGTACGCACTGCTGGATCGTCACCTCAGATGTGTACATTTTGGGCGATGTGGATCCGTACAAGTTCTCGAGGAACATTCGACACTTGCTGGTAGGCGAGGGTGATATTGCGGGGATGCCAGACGGCTGCGGCGACTGCATCGAGTCAGAGTCGCGCGAGGGCGCGCGCGGAATATCTATCCGTCGAGGCGACGCGTACGAGCTCGATAGCCTTCGGTGGATGCTTAGATCTTTAGGAAGGTTTTCGTCAATTTTATTTATCGCTTCATTCTCTGAATACGTTAAGATCTCGATCGGGCTCGACCGCCGAGAGGGAGGTGCTGGCGCCGGGGCCGGCCGCTTCTCGGGCTCGATTTCGAGGACCACGCTTAGGTCCGTCGGCTTTTCGATTTCCTCCTTAGGCTTCTCCGCTTTCAGGATCGCCAGCTCCGATGCATCCATCTTAAAATCTTCCATGTCACCCATCCCGGGCGCTAAAATATCGAGCTTGATATCTCCAAGATCGTGGTCGTCGCTCGCCGGCTTCGAACGCGGTTCGTCGGTCCCCTCGTTGGTCACGTGGGGCGTCTTCTTCGGCGGCGGCGCGGCGCTGCCGACCGGCACCGGCACCTCCACGGGAGAGATGTCCTCGTAGTCCTCGTAATCGAAGGCGTCGGGCAGGTCAGGGATGCCGTCCGCGTACATAAGGTCAGCGGTCGGCGGCGCAGGCGGCGGCGGCGCGGGCGGCGGGACGGTGACGGCGGTCGGCGCCGGCTCCTGCGCAAACACCTCGTCCGGCACGAAGGGGTCGACGTCGCTGGGGCGGCGCGCAAGGTGCAGCAGCCCCTGCGCAGCGCTGCGACTCGGCGACTCGAGCGACTCGAGCCGCTCGATTAGTTCACCGACGGGCGCGTCGCCCAGCAGGCCCCGCTCGAAGGCCGCCGCCTCGGTGGAGAGCTGCGCGGATAGCCGGTCCAGCCGGCCGAGGATCTGGTTATCCTCGCAGCCCTTCTCGACGAGGGACTGCAGCAGCGACTCGCCGTGCACGTCCAGCGTCGGCAGGAAGTGCGCGTCGGGCTCGTCGAGCGCGGGCAGGTAGTGCGCCTCGCTGATCGACTCGAACAGGTCGTCCCGGAAGTCGTCCTCGTCGCCGACGCCGGCCACCTTGCCGCCGCCGAGGTCGAAGAGCTCGGCCGGCTCCTCCGGGGGAACGAACGCGAACCGCGACCCCTCCATGTCCAGCTCGGAGCCGCGCTGCTGGTTGAACTCGAGCTCGGCGACCGCCAGCAGGCTGTCCAGCGGCGTCGGCTCCGAGGGCGGCGGGGGCGGCGGCGGGCTCGGCTCGGGCGGCGGGCGCGGGACCGCGATGCGGTGCTCCGGGATGTGCGACTCGAGGTCGGGCGCGAGGCCGGGGGCAGCGCGTGCGGCGCGGGCGCGCCTCGCGCGGCGTCGCCGGCGCCGGGCGGGGGGCGGCGGGGGCGGCCGGCTCGGCTGAGCGAGCTCGGCCCGGCGCCAGATCGCGTCGAAGGTATCGGTGCGCGGGTAGGAGGTCCAGCCGGTGCGGGTGCGCGTCAGGTGCAGTCGGTTGCGCGGGTCGTAGTCCTCGCAGTAGACTCGCTGCACGGCGCCGTCTCGGCGATGGCTCGCCCACAGGAAGACGGGTCGGAGCCGAGGGGCGGGCGGGGGCTGGGCGGGGCGGGTGCGCGCGGTGCGTCGGCGCCGCTCGGCCCCCGCGGCGGGGGGCGGCGCGGCGCGAGGGCGGGCGGCGCGAGGCTCGCCGCCGCCGCCGGGCGCCCGTGGAGACACTCCGGCGCTCCGCAACACGGGAACGGGCGACGACCGCGCGGACGCGGCCCCGAGGCGGACTGGCGGCGGCGGCGGCCGAGCGCGAGCCCCGCCCCGCGCGCCGCCTCCCCCCGACCCCCGCCACCGGATCGATGAGCGCTGCACCGCGCCGCGCCGCTACCTGCACCCGCGCGTCTGTAAACACACGGCCCGCGTCCCCCTACCCCCATCCGGTCCGGCATCGGCCCGGCCCTGGGCCGCGCTTCCGGCTCGGAGGCGGTGATAAAGCCCTTGGAACCCGAGAGGAGTCCCCGCCGTTGCGGTTCGTCAGTCAGCTGACCAAAAACGTAGGAAGTTTAGTGGTTTCGATCATGTTAATAAACTACTTTCTTGCCGATCGAAAACAATAGTAGTCGCCTAGTTAGTGATAGAAATTTTTTCGTTAAAGTTCGTTATAAGAGAACCTTAGATAATACCTAGTATGTTCTATATTCGTAGGTGTTTCATTGAACCAACGAGTGACGCCCACCGACGACGTAGCTCCACATCCATTGCATTCCATGTAGCAGGCAGTCAGGTAGACTGGTTGATCAATAACTTATTTCGATAGTGCTGCCCCCAGCGTTACAGCCGACAGACAGCCCACACTAAAACCCAAACTACTCTATGAGACATACCTTGTTGGGATAACCGCTCTCCATCTCACGAAACGAACCACAACGAGAACTAGTTACATCTAGTTTTAATAGATGGCGTTGTAGCGCCATCTATCTCGCTACATAAGAACTAACATGAGAAATATTCTAGATCGCGCAAACGAAGTTAACACGGAGTTTGAACTTGTGTAATACTACCAAATGCCATCCATCGGTCCTCGGACCCCGAGCCAAAGGTCGCTCGGCGTGGAAGATCTTCCCTTTTTGTAGGAGGACACATATCCTACAATGTTCTCCTCAGCGTCATAATTTGACACAATCGCCATCTACCGATAGTTTCAAATAACTATTGGCTACAATTTCAGTCAAACACAAAAATTATTCAAAACGTGGAATTTTCATTTCATAAAATTAGGTACCTACCTAAATCCACTTTGCCTACTGGCGAATCGCAATCTACCTTCTTATAACCAACTGGCATCGGTAACCTAAGTTAGTAACAAAAGACAAAATGAGAGCAACGCACGCGAGCGATATTAAACCCTAAGTTCATGTACTAACTGCTTTAAATAAAATAACAATACTAGTAACATACGCAACCGAAGACGGAACAGCAGTAAAGATAAAAATCTGGTTGATGGGCTAAGTCAAACTGGATCTAAAGTCAGCGGAATAAAGTTTAATATAATAGTAAGCAGCTGTTGAAATCCCCGCACCCTACCCGCCGCGCCAGCGTTGTTGGAGTTCAGTTCAGTTCACTGTACTGGAGTAGCGACCGGCCGATCGAACGAGACAGTACTGTATTGTACCAAGTGTTTCAGTTTTTAAAATGGCAAAGAAATTTACCCCAGAACAAACACTACAACTGGTCACGTTATACCGAGATCACGAGTGCCTCTGGGACATACACTCCAAAGCATACAAAAACTCTGTTCTCAGAAACAGAGCGCTGCAGCAAATGTGTGCCGATCTAAACATCAAAGGCTTCACAGTGACTGATCTAAAAATCAAAATCAAAATTATTCGATCGACGTACTGCATAGAACTGAATAAAATGGAAAAGTCTGCGGGCACTAAAGTTACTTACAAACCTAAAGTTGTATGGTTTGATGTGCTAAATTCCTTCCTGAGAGATGTTACTATGAAGAAAAAGAGAGTAAGTGAACAATAAATTGCTTTGTTATTTTTCGTTCGTTCACGTTGGACTAAAGGACTCTTGTCTGTCCTGAAATTAGCCAATGAATGAACTGCAGAACATTGGTTAGGTATCGATTCTCTTGTTGCATTTTTCTAAAATAACCTAATTTGACAGCACTATAAATGTTACCGTCCCTTTCTCATAAACTGAAACGACAAAGACTGCTATAATTTTAGAGCTGTCAAATTAGGTTAGTTATGAAAAATGCAACAAGAGATTCTCTATAGCGGGTGGGCCACTGTCCATGGACAACCGCAGTTGCCTTGTACCTAGGTAAGTATAGGTACTAACCTACTGATGGAATGACAAACTACCTATCTACTGGGTGTATAAAGGATTATTTTATTAGGTACTAAAGCTGAGTTTTATTAAGATAAATATTATTTTTAAGATAAATATTATACATAAATTTTTATTTAAGATAATTATTCTCTGTAGTGTCGCACCCCAACCACCTCATTACACCACCATGTTTGGGTTGGCTGGCAGACAATGCTTTCAGCATTAAGTCCACTCTTTGTAACAAATTTATAATTTTGTGCAATAAAGTATTAAATTAAAAAAATATAGGTACCTACCTAATTAATATGTTATTTCATTTTTAGATTATTATTGAGGATGGTGAGTTTTCCGACAGCGTTAACGACAGCATACCCTTAAAACTGAACTATTCTGAAGACGGAACCTTCGAACTAGATGACAATGTAGATACACAAGAAGATACCTCAAAAGGCGATGAGCAAGACCCTCTTGTTAAATTCACATACGGAATATTACTAGACGACGCACAAGGTACACCACCTGAGCCAATTAAACGAAAGATATACCATATAGACTCTACAACTAACAGAGTGAAGTTAGTAGATGAAAACGAAGAGGCAGTTAAAAAAGCCAATACTGCACCAAAGCTAAGAAGAATTGCACCGAAGCCAGCACCGAAGCCAGTAACGAAGCCAGCACCGAAACCAGCAACAAAGCCAGCACCGAAACCAGCAACGAAGCCAGCACCGAAGCCTACTGAAAGCTATACTATACAGTCTAAAGATCACACATACCACACAAAAGTACACGAACGGAAAGATAGCAGTGCCAATGATAATAAGCAAGATGAATTTGATACATTTGGCAAGCATGTAGCGAATCAACTGCGGAAACTGTCAACTATCAAGTATATTATGGCTCAAGAGGAAATACAGTCTACTATTACGAAATTCTTGATGGATGATATTAATGAATAAGGCAGGATTGGGGTCGTCAATGGTAAAAAATTAGCTTGTTGCATTTTTCTAAACTATTCTAATTTGATAGTAAAAAGTGTATTTCTCATGCAAAAAAGTGTATTAGGGCCATATATAATATGAAAAGCACGGAATCCCTTCGATCTGTTTTTAAAGAAAATAACAAATTTGTCTGTTGGTTAAAAATAATATAACATATTTTAATAAAAAATCTAGTCGTTCTGAAAATCTTCGTAATAGGCATAAATATAACATCTGTATTCCTCAAATAAATAATACAATGTTTTACAAAAGCACTTATTATACAGCCATAAAAATATATAATAATTTGCCAACAGACTTAAAAGAACTTGAGGAAAATTTATTTAAACTTAGATTAAAAAATGGCTTGTGAACAAGGTACACTATAGCTTAGAAGAGTATTATGATTCCTACTAAATATTAAGTTTTTATTCGTTAATTGTATAATATCTATAAAAATAGCATTAGGTGAGTAGGTACCTACTTATAATAAAATTATAAGATTTACCTACTATGTAAAGTATTGTACGCCCGGCATGGGTAAACTGTTGAAACTCTAGGTACATAATATCTATAAGATCTCTTTTTTACACAGTTTCACAATAAATGATTCTTATTCTTATTCTTAAAATGTTGCCGTCTCTTTCTCATAAACTGAAAAGCTAAAACGGCCATAATTTTAGTACTGTCAAATTAGGTTAGTTTAGGAAAATGGACCAACGGAATCGACACCATTTTGAGGTCTAGTTTTTAAGTTTAACGTAATTTGTTTCATGTGTATTTTGTAAATAGTAAATACTGTACTAGTTATTTCAATTTCAATTTTTCAATTTTCTTTGTTAATTTTAATTCCGTTTTAAGGTCTAGTAAACATGGTAAGTACTCATAGTTGTTAAAGTCTAGAGAGACATTAAATTGATCTATGCAATAGATCTTCAAAATTCCGAGTACAAAATTAAACAAAATACCTTATGTACAATAAAAGAACAATCAGATATGTAGGTGCCAAATAACACCGCAATACAGGTCATTCACCCCCCCTTCACCACGATGTCGCAAAATTCAATTTATGTATGGTAAACAAACAGTACTAACGAGATTCGAGCGATACCGTCTTCGCGACAGGTTTGTATGGAAAGCGACAGAATTAGCCATACGTAAATTTAATTTTGGTACATCGTGGTGAAGGTGAGTGAATGACCTGTATTGCGGTGTTATTTGGCACCTAATATAGGTAAAAATGTTATTAATAAATTCGGTCTTAAATAAATCAAGTTGTTTATTTACCTACCTAATACTTTTAATATGTATTTAGAAATTGAGTTTATATAAAACAAGAATGTTCTTAGGTAATAGTACCTACCTATATTATTACCTATTTGAATTTTTTTATGTAGGTGTATAGGTGTACTTATAATAATAGATATTTTTTGGAATGTTATAATTATTTTTTATACAGACATCATAGGAGGTATGAACATGATTTTCAAAAAACTACTTACCATAATCTGTAAGCTTGATAAATTTCCGATATAAATAAAAAATAAATAACTAAATAAATATTCACGGACACTTAACACAACGCCTTCTAGTCCCAAACTAAGCAAAGCTTGTACGATGGGAACTAGATGGCTGATAGAATACATTATATACATATTTTTTTGTAAATACATACTTATAATACATAGAAACACCCAGACACAGAACAAACATCTATCTATAACTGGTTTATTTTTGTTTAAACCCATCACAACTTTGCAAAGGGTAGGTACCAAATGTTTATCATAATTTAAAAAAGTATATTCATTGCTTTGTAGAAATCACACACTTCCACATAAGTTCAACCATTGAAATAAAACTGCATTTAGCTCATCTTCTTGTTCCTTATTTTATATTCGTGTAATGTTTTGAGTAAGTATAGAGAGCCAATGACGATCACACTAGTAGTGACGGCAGTCACTAGAGGGTAGGCCGACGTGTTACCCACCGGCACTGTTAGAACCAGTGTGCCTGTAAGCTGAAAAATAGTTTAAATTTAGTAAGTATAAACTTTACTACCGTAGGTTCCTATTTTAACCTTTATTATGTTTAGGCGCATTTTGTCCACCTGTGGGACCGATACTAGATACTAAGGCGTATGTATAAGGCAGACAACCCTCTCGCTCGGACATTTCAACATTTTTGAAGATATAATATAACTACTTAAATGTAATTATGTGAAATTGCAAAGCTTCAGGTTCGAGGGAATAACAATGCAAAGGTTCAGTAAAAATATCACATTGATCCAAACAAGTTTTCTAACCAAAAAATTTATACCAATGTGATATTTTTACTGAACCTTTGCATTGTTATTCTCTCGACCCTGAAGCTCTGCAATTTCACATAATTACATTTAGTTATATTATATCTTCAAAAATGTTGAGATGTGCGAGCGAGAGGGTTGTCTGCCTTATACATACGCCCTAAGCAACATAATTTAGATTATATTAGATTGGCGTTTGTTTAAAGAGAGACTCAATACATTAGTATGTCTCGATTAGACAATGTATTGTGTCTCACGTGAATCTGCGTTCCAGCATACTATAGGTTAAAGCAGTCTGTAAAATATTTAAATTGACACTTTCATGCCAATGAAAGAGATGGACAAATTGCGACTGGAGTCAGACCATGCTAATTTTGCAGCACTTAAAATATAGCAGAATTTGAAAACCTATACGTACCTATTGAAAACTCTCTCTGTATCGCCAAAAAGGGTTTCCCCATTTATTTAATTGTAGACTTAGCATGGTCAGACAATGATAAGGTATATTTGTTTTTATAATTGGCTTTTTGATTATGTAATAAATCTTTAAAAAGGATGGTCTGAAGGTCCCACAACTATTTCAGAAGTTTTTTTACAACATCTAGTTAAGTAAGTATACACACCACAGAAATAGGTACTTCTCTCCAACTACATTTTTCCTTAGAGCTCCCGCTGCACAGAAACGTCATGGTGGAAGCCACCTTGTTACATTGGTCCAGTCTTTGGTCTGGGCAGCGTAAGTACAGCCTTGCAGGTTCAATCTCATTGCTTGCAAAGCTAAAACCACATAATAAAATCAACTTCTCTACTCATAAGTATCATCAATCAAGTTTTTTACATACTAATGTACCTACAGATTAGTGAAACATTAAACGACATAGACCGGAATACTGAAACGTTACTCAAATTGCTCTGCCTCTGTTTGACATTACTCATTTTTAAGAGATGGCAATAATTTAAGCGTAAACTTAATTTAAGTGGCGTTTAAGTATACGGCCAATGGGTTTATAAAATACAAGCTTCCACCCGCGACTTTGTTCACGTCCCGTTGGATCCCGTTGATTCGGGATAAAAAGTAGAATATGTGTTAATCCAGGTCACGGACAATATATATTCCAAGTTTCATCCAAATCGGATCAATAATTTTTGAGTGAAATGTCCATACATCATAACAAACTTTTGCGTTTATAATATTAGTAAAATAGTATCAGCGAGAGAGCTATGCTCGTAATTTCTCTGAAGGATAGAATCCGGAACGAGGTTATTTGACAGAGAACCAAGGTGGTCGACATAGCTCAGAGGATTAGTAAGCTGAAGTGGCAGTGGGCCGGCCATGTTTGCCGCAGAACCGACAATCGTTGGAGCAAACTAATACTCGAGTGGAGACCGCGTTTAGGCAAGCATAGTGTAGGACACCCTCCGGCTAGATGGGGTGACGATCTGAGACATGCAGCTGGCGAGCACTGGATGAGAAGAGACGAAGACCGGGCTCAGTGGCGCGTCTTGGGAGAGACCTACGTCCAGCAGTGGACCGATATGATGATGATGATGAAAATAGAATTATTTTTGTACCTACCCTCCATCTTCTGTGGAGCGATGGTATCTAGCATGGATGGGTAACCATGTATTGACCTGACCATCGATAACCTTGGCGATGATGTACACACTCGTGGGCTGCGACTCTTCTGCTGGCATTTCTATATTAACCCGGTTCTTTGGTATTGCACTGAGCTGGAATATTATTTAATTAAATAAATAAATAAAATAAATACTTATAGACATGTTACACAACGCTTTCTAGTCCCAAACTAAGCAAAGCTTGTACTATGGGAACTAGATTGCTGATAGAATATACTTATACATATATACATTTTTTTTGTAAATACATACTTATAATACGTGGTAACACCCAGACATAGAACAAACATCTATGTTTGCCACACAAATGTCTGTTCTCTGTGGGGATCGAACCCACAACCTCCAGCAAGGAAGGCGTAGCTACTACCGACTGAGCCGTGACGCCTGTCACAGCTCAATTAAATTAATTAAATTAGTTTTAATTCATTTAAAAATGTAGAGTCAGAGCCAAAGTCAATTCCTTAATTCAGTAAAATTACAAGGATCTTTTAGAATCACCTTATGTACTGATATATGTTTATGTAATTTAAGTTTTCATTAGTATGTAGTACATTTAATTACCATCATTACCATCATCCACGGCCCTACTTCACCCACTGCTGGGTATAGGCCTCTCGTTGTCTGTGCCACTCCTCGCGGTCCTGTGCTGTCAATTAAAATAGCAAATATACCTTTTCAACTCTCCGCAACTCGCCCAGCTCATCAGGGTTGGCAAACACCCCCGCTGGAAGCACCTGGTCCAACCCCACTATGCAGTTCTCATACAAATGCCTGTTCAAATCGCTGTCAAACACTATCTTGTACTTTATGTTCCTGAAGAAAAAGAAATAATAGGTAAGTAGGGATGCGAATTGAATTTCCGTTCTTATAAAAATAATATATTGTTCGCAACGGTTTGTAACAGCTGAACTGTTTCATGAGTATTTTGTGAATACTGTGAATATTGTAAATACTGTATTAGTTGCTATTTTCTTGGTTAATAAATTTTAAAAAAAACTGTGTAAATATGTGTAAGTATAGTTTTTTTTATTCTCAAATTCATACAATACTAGCAGTATGCTAGTCGAATGCTGGTTGAAACCATTTTGAATTCAGGGGGTAGAGTAAGTAAAAAAGTACAAATGGTTTATAATGGTTTAAAAGTAAGTAGTATGTATCTATTTGTTTATGTATTGTGTACATAGGTACACATCAAAACCTGATTTGAGTAGGTACGTATAGGCGACCAAGAAATTGGTTTACCACTTTTGATGACATCTCCCAGTAACATAATTATTCGCTAAGGAGTTTAAATAAACAGGAATGACAGATTCTGACGTAGCAGTTATTAATCTGTCAAGCGAAAATAGCCCTTGATGTTTTGTACGTGCAAATGATATTCAGCCTTAGGCTCGAATACTCAAACGTCATTCAAATTTGAGCACCACTTAAAATTGCTCTGCTTCTGTTTGACATTACTTATTTGTAAGAGATGGCAATAATTTAAGCGGGACTTAAATTGAGTGGGGTTTGAGTGGCGTATGAGTATTTGGCTGTTAGAGTGGTAAACCAATTTCTTGGTCGCCTATACAAAAGAAAGGTTAAGCTTTTGGGGTAGGTCTCCTAATAGTTTTAGACCAGGGAAAACTTCAAAGCACCATGAAACTTACCTATGAAAGCCTTCATTTACGAGATATTGCTCAAGTTTCACGTCAAATCTACAATTATTTGCAGATAACCCAGCGACCAAACACAGCAACGGTAGCCACACTCGAAACATTATTTCTAGTCTCGTCTCTACTTGATGGAGCCATGCATCAATCAATCAACAGGATAGCTTGTATTTTATTGTTTTCTTTGAGTAAATCAAGCATTGCGAGCGTTTTTCTCTGATAAAAAACCTTCTCTTTTTATTCAGCGCCGCTGTCCTTCTTGTTTTGTTTTGGTTAGTTTTTTTTATCAACACATCAATTCTTCTTCTTCTTCTATTTGGCCTCCTTTGCTGAAGGCTGATGAAAATCAAACAGCTGACATACAAAAAATACTCTTCTATGTATTATGTACATATACATTAATATACATACACTGTTTTATTTTATTTCGATACTGAAAGGTTTTCTAGAGAACAAACGCAGGTTTTTTTTATATTAGTTCACATATATTATTTTAAATACATCCGCCATAGTCGAATCTTCAACACAGACGCAGTGTTACCAACACCGCATTACACTAATCTTGTATCCATAGCTTAGGGATTCCACATACATGCCATAGATAAAACTGCCGGCATGAATGCCGCTTAGTGAGAATAAAGGCGATGTTGCTGTGGCAATAAGTCCGCGGCATTGATGCCGATATACATTGCGGCAGCGGCATGGGCATAGTGTGCACGCGATCATTCAAATCTCGCCGACGCCGCCGCCGCGCCGCCGACAGGCGCTGTCTGTAGCCTTTAGATATAATGTCTTCTGTAATTGTACAATGTATTACTCTTCCTGTATGTATTACTCTTCTTTCCATTAAGTATCTGATGAGTACCTACCTAACTAACGACGACAGGGAGTCTGCACCACCTCGAGCCGCCGACACTGGCTGCCGGCTAGCTGGGGACTTAGTCGTAGAGTGACCATGATTTGTGGAATGTACGGGATAAAATAAAATAATAAGGTTAGGTAGGTACTTAACTACCTACTATTATTTTATCAATTCAGTAATCATAATGAAATAATAATAGACCATAATTTATTTCTTACTTCCAAAATAAGAGATTTACTTATATTTTTATTAAATAAACTACTAGGTAGATCCAGTAATATTACCTGTGCTATACCTGTCACAAATGCGGTGCTATTAGGTAAGTAAGTACATTATTTAAAACTGAGCAGTTCTTTTCAGACATAAAATAAGAAAAAACCCTTTTAAGCACCGCGGAATGTCTTACAAAGCTATAGCTGATTGTGACCCCACCGCTGATGCACACCACAATCAAACAAGTGGAGCCGTTCGTCGTCGTCAGTCAGCCAGCCGGTCACCTCAGTATACGTATACGGTTACTGCAGCATAGTTGTGTAACACGCATTAGTATTTTATAAAATATCGATTTATAACTTTTCACGTGTTTCACCGTTAAAATAACTTAAAAGTGACAGCTAAGCAAGGACATTTTTGAGGTTGGTGAGTTTTATAAGTGTGGAATTAGCATGCGTTGAGTAACGGCCCACTCCGCTACAAGGTGTGTGTGGGACGCTGTTTATTGTTTTCTAAATTGGTAAATTTTTTGTTACTTGGTTTGTGAATACCTTACCTACTTAGTCCTGCCTGGCCTACTTAGCTATTTCTTAGTTCTTATTTACCTCTAACTCACGCTTACGTATCAGCGTCTTTAAGTAGGTACCTAGGTAAGTTAGGTACTTTTTATCATTTAATTTTTTTTATGGGGAGGTAGGTGAGATATACAAAGATTGGCTGGCAACAAATTATTTAGATCGGTGAGGAATATAAAGCTTCCTTGACTGAAAGTTAACAGACCGAAAACCATTAAGTTAGTGCTAGCATAATCAACTAATTGCAGCTAAATATTATTGTAAATGTATGCACCGAAATACCTTTCTTGGTACCTACGCCATTGTACAGGTAATGTTATCGTGACACTGAATAAAAAATATTAAATAGTTTAGGTACCTACTCACAGCGATAATACAATACCAGGTGGTTACAGAACTATAAGTAGGTACTTAGGTACCTACGTCATTCGTTATTATAATGTAAGAAATGCATAATATACCTATAACAGTTACATTTGGCAATAACCAACGAGAGTATTTTATGCTATTTACTGAGGCTATTCCTTAGTGTTATACTATTGTGTATATAGTGTATAAAGCTTATGATCTGTAGATAGAGTCCTGTTCACAGTAAGTAGGTGAGACTCATCCAGAGATTAGGTACCTACCTGCTTAGAATCAAGGAATCAAGTTTGTAGACATGCAAAAAATAAAACAAGACCACTTTTCTTGATCTGGTTCATTCAAGGTGAACCAGACAGACAGTGTAACATTTTAGGATATTTGAGAGATAGAACGCAGTTTAGACACAACACAATTATACCCACTACCTTCTGCTTATGTCTACATACACTACCAGAAGGTTTACAAAGTACAAAATTGAATCTATCGCTAAACTACCTACTAATAAAATAACAATAGGCAAGATAGTAGGTAGGTACAGGTACCTACGAACTTACAAAAAGTTAGGTACAAGACGTAATGTATTATTATATTATACATAGATACCTACTACCTGCAATGGGATGTATATTTTATGACTTGTGTGAGTCAGAAAGAGTCCCGTCTCAGCATCACACTAATCTACACATTAGATTAGCTAGAGAGTACAGAAGAAGGACCATTGTGATGTATGTTATAAACCTACCCAAGTTTCTAACGACAGTGAGGCAATGTTGAGCTAGGACACTGGAATGCCGTGACCTACAAATTGGGCATAGCACGCGCGTTGTGTACCTAAGTAGGTAGATCTGGGTAGGTTAGGAACCTACTAGATCAGATAAATATACCAACAAACCTAAAGGGTTATTTATTCTGTGACCTTAAATAGATAGCCAGTATAATAAAGTAGGAATTACCTACCTAGAGATTAATTAGCAATTAAATTAATAATCAGAAATTATTGTCACGGCATCGACGATTTGTATTGTCTTACGAGTGTTGCTCATGTTACCTAGTTGTTTTTCTGAACGAATATCATTGTAAACGCTGTCATTCCAGTTATAGTAGGTAGGTCCATACCTAGATATCTGGGTCGATTAAAACCATTGCAAAATGAGCTTCTAGACTACACTATCTAACCTAGTAGGTACCTACCAGCGTAGCCAGACGTTCCGATTTTGGCGGCACGTCCCGATTTTTAAATAAAAATTATATGTCCCGCGCGGGACAGGCTCAGTCCCGCTTTTCAGGGTTTTTTTTTAATTTACGTGTCTAGTAAATACGAAACGTTTGGCCACCCTAACAATAGTCATGGACAACTTTTTTCTCCTACGAACATGACATTATTTCGAATGTTTCCCAAAATCACTGTTACCTAGTCCAGTCATTTTAGCGTTTCACCTCGGAATTTGAGATACCCAGCTATAAACTCGCTTATACTTGTATCTTGACATCCTAAAAGTTGTCTCAAAACCTACATATTAGGTATATGGTAGGGTGTTCGCGAGCATTAAAATCTCAAGTTAAGGTCACAAAAATCGAACATTGCAAATATCTCGTTTCCTATGGGTTTTGGCTGCTTGTATGTATAGTTAATATGGTAGAGGATTAACTTCCCTACAACTTTTGTTTCAATAAAACTTTTATAATATGTACGTTGAATCCTTTTCGAGATGGAGGGCGGAGAGCGCGTTTTATAATTTTCACTACTACTAAAAAACTATTCAAGGTAGAATAAAAATAAAAACGGTTTTTAAATGTCTAAACAAAGCCCTATTCTATTATATCCAATTTGATATTTTTGTACGACTTTTTCTTTTTTTTACTTTACAGACAACTTTTAGGATGTCAAGATACAAGTTTATGCGAGTTTATAGCTGGGTAGGTATCTCAAATTCCGAGATTCTTAACTAATGTTGACTAATTTGACTGGACTATGTAGCCCGTATCTCCAAATTCGCAACCATACTCTAACTAATGAATGACCTCGCATGCCCCCTGCCTAATGCTTTTGTTTGATAAAATGAACATACCTACTTACCTACAGCCTAGGTAAGATTTTTTTTTACAAAATATGGTTTTTGCCGTTATTTTGCCATATAGCTGCTAATTAATTCAAGTTTGAAACCTCAAACCTACTTTACTAGGTAGGGTAGGACATACTCAAAGTAGGTACCTAGGTAGGTAAGGTACCAGTACCACTAAATAGGTTGGTCAATATATGGCAACGCAACTGATTCCAAGGAAAGAAAGATGCTGGTTTTGTAAAGTTACCTAACCTACCTACGTAGGTACAGGATGTACCTACCTACCTACCTATATACAATCTAATGTACTAAAAAGATGCCTAGCTCCTAGCTCCAAAAAATGGAAAATAGGACACACAAGACCTAACACACAAGAGAGATAGATTCACGTATTTATTTTTCAATAGGTAAGTCATGTAGCATTTTTGCCTTCCATCAGTTCCATCCTAGTTTAAGTCTAAGCCATGCCTTTCTAGTCTTTTATAAGCAATAGGTAAGTCTGTGGGTACCTAACGAATAACGAAGGCTTTCTGGGTGAGGCTAAAGGTTTAGGGTGACCACTGACCATGTTTGTTTACGAAGCTAAAAGTAAAGTACCTACATAGGTAAGCGGTTTCATAATATCTGATTGGTTTTTGCCTTGATACAATACCTACTACTAGTAGACCTCGCTCGTAGTAAATTGATTTCATAATTGGATTTTCGCCGTGAAAAGTGATTTTCTAAGAATGAGGCTACGGCGTTTTTTTTTAATATTCATGATTTTTTGAGAGCGTACGGGACGAAAATGGAACGCGTGGCGGGCTATACGGGACAGCAGAAGAGTACGGAACGTGTCCCGTAAATACGGGATGTGTGGCAACCCTACCAATTGCTCCGGCATGATTAAAAAACACTAAAAAAATATAGACCGCATTCAATCGTAAAACTTTGCAATATGTCTAACTATGATAGTATTATTGACCGAGCGAGCGAAGCGAGCGAAGCGTCTCAGTTTCCACATTGGCCAAAAATGCGTTTGTCCGGATGTCTGTCTGTCTGTCTGTCTGTCTGTTCTCCTCTACAGGTCGCATTTTTCAACCGATCTGGACGAAACTTGGTACACAGGTTATATGACTTATTAGAATTTTTTTGTCGTCGGGGATTTTTGATTCTAGGGGTACTTCCCCCAAAAAAAGGGCAAAAGGGGGCTATTTGATATACTGGATATCTCCACCAAATGAGATCCGATTTCGATTATTCTTTTTTTATTTGAAAGGTAGTAACTATAAGTTGGTCTCATAAAAGTTTGGCGAAGATCTGATAAGGATCTTCAGCATGATGAACAGGATAGCTCATCGAACAATCGATGGTTTTCAATCAAATTTGAGAGAAACACAAAGGACCTCATTCTACACAAGATGATGCAAAAGAAATCAAAATGATCAAAAAAATCGCAAAACGGAAAATGCACTTGCACAGTAGGGGTTGCGGGTGAGGGATGGGTGTCAGGTGAGAAGTAGTGGGGATGGGTATTTTCTACTTCTCTTCAACATTGATAGGTTTCTTTCAAAACTCTGAAATAGCTTTTGCTGAGGCAGTAAATAGCTCACTTTTAGTATGCTCGCGAGGTCTACAGCTCCCAGAGCCACTAGTATAATCTGTGGTATAGGTAACTATGTCCATGGTACCTACTTACTCTACTTAGGTATAGGTACATCAATAAAGCCTGTTTGCTCAGTTACATAAATTAAGACATTGAAACTTACAAGCTAAGGTTTAAAATTGATTGATTTGGAAAACAATGACTTAATGCAGCAGCATCGTTGTATTGAATTTTAATGTGGGTCTATTGGGTCATTTTCAGTAGGTAGGTAGGTAGTAGCTAGATTATTGATTTATTTAGTGACAAATCAAGTTGATTTTTTATTTTATTTTCCCTACACTGGTATAGCCTCCTCTCGCCCCTCGCTTGACGTTGAGTTTCGGGACTGCCGGTATAAAACTCGGTAGATGCGTAAGGTATCTATCTACCTGTTGGTAAAACCTAGTAGCTCTGGCTGTGTTGTGAGACCTATAAATAAAGCAATTGGTAAAAGGTGGCGGAAGCAGGCCTTGCTTGAGGTCACTGTCGGAATTTTAACTCGACTGCCTTGACGTAGTCGGGAAGTAGGTACCTACCTACTTACATTGCGTCTTTCTTTTGACCGTGGGGACGGAAAAATTTGTACCTTGACTTATTGGGGCCTGTATTTCATCTACCCATAAGTCATTTGGATGGCTAAGGTCACTCATAATTTCACACATGAATAAAAGCACACAGTTGGTTGTAAACTCAACAGTGACAATTATGTAGGTACAGGGTGTAGGGTGAGCTTTTATATAGGGCCATTATGGGTAAAATTGAAACTACTAACACAGGAAAAATGTATTCAAGCACGTAATGCACTTGTTATTGAACGTCAAGTGAAAAAAAGAAGAAGAGGCGAACAGAAAGATGACAGGTGTCACGTGACTACGAAAAACCCATAACGTAAGACTAGGCGGTATGGTTCTAAACTATAGCCTGCTCCGAGGAGCGAAAAAAAATAAAAAAAAAAAAAACTACGAAAAACCTAGACGACACGTCCGAACAGAATTTTTGAGAATAAGAATTTTAGATTATAGGTACATGTTCTAAGCAATCTAAAACCGAAATAAAAGGATATAAAAGTTGAAGAAACCTTTTATTCACAACAGCACTATTATTCATCTCTTCCGTGTATTCAAGAATTGTCGGGGATAAATTTAGAAAAAATAGATCTACATTTACGTAGGTAGTACTCATTGTCGTCAGTGTTGGAACCAGGATTGCATTTTGGAGGGGCTTGACCTAGAATTTCAGTTTCATGATTTTATTGAGGTAATAAAAGGGGTTACGTTCAGGATGAGCTAAAAGCCAAAAGCTTTTGAAGTGAAAACTTCTTTAGCATCATTGTGATTTGAAAGTCGATCAAACCAAAAAGCGACAGTTCGACCCCCCCCCAAAACGCAAAACACTTCGATAGCGCGTTCTACGATCCAACCAAACTTAGCAGCGCCATCTAGTTCTGATTTTAGGCAACATGGGCATAGAACCTAAATTCAAATTCAAATCGTTTATTGCACTTATGTTGTTATAAAGATGTTGTACAAAAGATAGTGTAGCAAACATAAACCCTGTTAGGGCACAGCAATTTGTTGAGGTGTTGAGGCACTAGGTGGCATATTTAGGTATCTGAGATACAAGACAAGATACAATTTGCATAAATAATTGTTACAAATTAGTCTTAACTGTAGGAGGCATTTTACAACTTATATATCTTTTCCAGGTATCATAAAACTTATAATTAATATTTTGTATGTCTAAGTTTATCTTACCTATATAATAATTTAATTTTGCAATTTTTATAATATTATATTAGAAATTACTCATAAATATTTTCTAACTAAATAAGTACTGCATATTGGTTAAGTAGGTACATAAAAATAAATACTAAATTAATTTCACATTAAACACAGAGCGAGAGTGAATGCGTGGCATTCGAAGTATAACTTCTTCCGCGCGGAGGGACTCCACGCACTGGTTTTTTTTGAAGGTTTTACTTTTACCACGTGTGAATGCACTCATGCTTTTTTTTTAACTTTTTTTATCTACGTACTTTTTTTACACCCTGCTGACCTATCAAGGCTAAGGCTCGTATGCCGATACAAATATCGTTAATCAAGCAAAGATTTGAGTAGAGATTGTCATACAAAATCTATACTTGATACTTGAGTCCGGATCAGCGCTTGAGCAGTAAAACAACTCAGGGGTCATAGTCAAAACATTTGTATTATTTAAAGAAAATGTCACGACCAAGTTTTTTTTATGAATAAAACATTATATCCGCCGTGATATAACTAGGCAAGTATCTAATTTAATTACCTAATATATTTAATATCCGGCATTATAATCTTAATAATATTTAACTACCTATCTAGACAAATTACCTACCTAAACTAAGCGTAATGAAAGTTCAGAAGAAAAAAATATTCTCTCGTTAATACTTTATTATTACCTACCTACTTAAGTACCTACTTAGTTAATGTAAATACTGTGTTCGTCGTAAGGAAGTAAAACTTAACATTTATACCTACTGTTTGAACCGCACCCAAATAGGTGCGGTTCGAGAAAGTACTTGGGTGCGTTTCGCCTAGGTGCGATTCATTTAGGTGCGGTTCGAGGAATGCCCCGTAATTTTCATTGTGAATTAAAAATAATTTTTAGTTTAACTAAAAATTTTTTAATCGTGTCGGACCTTACCGATTTTACCGCCCGGGGCCCTACAACGCATCCTGTATTTTGTAAGTTATAGGCATAATAATAATAATATAATTAATTATAGGATTTTTGTTATAGGCATGCAAACTATTTCTAATGAAGGTTTTATCCTTGACACAATACGTAGATCTGAGCATTGCATCGTATTAGAGAGAGTTCTACTTACATCTTGTATTGTATTTCGGCGTTTGAGACCTTCAAATAATATACTACCTATCAAACAAAACAAAATCACGTGCTCTTGTCACAGAATACAATAATAATTGTAGTTTTTAAGTAGCTTATTACTGTGTCAATATTTTCTTTCTATCACCCACTGATCGACCTACAATAACATCTAATTTAAATAAAATGAGTTTATTCACAAAGAAAATTACAACTTACCTAATACAGTGTGTACAATATTCACAATATTTACAAAATACACATGAAACAGTTGAGCTATCTACAAATCGTTGCTAAAATAAAATTAAAATAGAACAAGAAGAAGCTCTTAGTTTGTAACATAAATATTATTCTCTGTAATGTCGCACGCCAACCTCCTCACTACACCACCACGTTTGGGTTGGCTGGTAGACAATGCTTTCAGCATTAAGTCCACCCTTTGTAACAAATTTATATTTTGTGCAATAAAGTATTAAATAAATAAAAATAAGAAGATAGAGAAATTTGGGGCGACTTTAGAAACAGGGAGACAAAAAAAAGTAGGAACATCTATCTAGGTAGGTACCTACACCGCACGGAATATAGAATAGGTACACCCCGTGCAGTAGCTGTACACCTGAGTTTAGGTAGGCTAAAACTAGAATAACTCACAATAACAAACAGTTTTTTTAATATAGCTATTATTATGCTTGCTCACCTCGCCTCGGGTTATCGGGTTATTGTTCAATGAATGAATTGACTATACATTGACCTCAGATAACAATTATCTTCACTAGCGACGCCTTCCGATCGTAAGGTCGTGGGTTCGAATCTAGTCGAGGTGTTTACGAGTACGACTACTTCTACTTACCTTATGAATGATTTTAGCTTCTATTTTCTTTAAAAAGTACTTAGTTTTAAAAGACAACATCTATCTATGCCTGTTATGGAGTAGGTATTACATACACCACTCTAACCGTCCTCGAATTTTCTTATTTTGATTACCTACTATAATATAGGTAGGTAGGTATATTAGGTAGGTACCTAACCTACCCTACTAATGAGAATATCCCGTTGGTGTAAAGTTACAAAAAATAAATAGGTAAATAAACATTACTATTTTCCCATTTCAGATAAAAATGGGGGGCATAAAAACCTTCATTCTCCTCCATTTGGTGTATTTAACCACCTGTATGGACCAGCTGCAGATCATCTACGAATGGAAGGTTCTGGACTATCAGTTCGAGAGCCCTGACGCCAGGCAGCAAGCCCTGGCATCCAAGCGGTACATCCCGGAGAATAATCTACCGATGGGTCTGGAGGTATACGAGGATAGGCTGTTCATCACCGTGCCGAGGTGGAAGCCTGGGGTACCTTCGTCGTTGAACTATATCAATTTGAAAGGTGATTTAAAAAAATTAAAATCTTTTTGCCTCTTGGCCCTAAATTGTCTTTGTGACGATGCCTACTTATACTAGTAGGTACATGTATAAAACCCGCAATAAATACAAAGCAATCGAAAAAGTCGCGCAAAATTTTGCTTCTCAATCTCTAATTCGTTTCATGTTAGTGTACCTAAGTACCTATACCTACCTATCACTATCAGTGATAACCAAGACAGACGGAGTCACACGGTAAATGCTCAAGCGCACTTGTTCGTATAACTAATACATACGTGCTAACTAATACCTATACCTACCTACCTCAATGTCTAACTACCTACTGCTCAGCGACTAGAAAAACGCTAAAACGATTTCCATTTTTTTATCATGTTGGTACTTAGGTACCTAAGTTGGCTTCCTGATGGTCAGTGGTGAAGCACACTCAGTCATAATACACCTATTCACTCTTTTCTTGAAAATACCTAAGTTATATAATGTTATATCGATCAGGAAATAACAGGTATTAGGAACTTCATTTTTTAGAAAAAGTCGGGCGTCATTATAATTTCTAAAGGTGAACTTTTCTCATAATCACAAGTATTACCTACCTTCCTGATGGTTGACATTTTAGAGAAACCTATTGACAAACAACAGTCGGTCGAAATATCACGGAACGAAGTGAAAGTCATACGAGCACTAACGGCTAATGCTTACTTATACGTAATCTATCACACTAAACTATATCTACACCTATTAGTGCTAAGTATTAGGTAGGTAGTAGGTACGTTTTCTGCACAGATACAATTATTACCAAATTACAAATACACCTTAGTGAAAACAGAAAGGCCAGTAGCATTTGCTATATAAACACAACCTAGAACACCTTGCCTGTTATTTATTTCTACTGTTCTAAAATGCGAATTTACTTTTATTTCCAGATAACTCCACAACATCTCCGGTGCTTATCCCTTACCCGAGCTGGGCAGCACATACCTTCGACGGAGATTTCCCTCCAGAGATCATCTCGCCCTTCAGAGTCCGTGCAGACCGCTGCGGCCGCCTCTGGGTCCTCGACAACGGAAAGCTTGACAACGCTGACACAAACAAAACTGTCACCAAATTCCCACCATCTCTTATCATCTACAACCTCAAAACAGACAACCTAATCAGAAGATACACCTTCCCCAAAGACCAAGTTAAAGAAGATTCTGGTTTCGCAAACATTGCTATCGAAGACTCTGATTGCGAGAAAACCTTCGCTTACTCAGCAGATTTGGGCAAGCCTGGTCTAATAGTCTACTCTTGGGAGAAGAACGACTCCTGGAGGATAACTCACCACTACTTCCACCAAGATCCCCTGGCTTGCGATTACAATGTCAAAGGTATCAACTTCACATGGGAAGATGCTATTTTTGGGATTGGCTTATCAGCACCAAACGCGGATAATTTCTCCACGTTATACTTCCATCCCATGTCAAGTTTCAAGGAGTTTTCGGTCTCGACCGAGTACTTGAGGAACCAGACAGTTGCTGATGATAATTTTAACGCTTTTAAAGTCCTCGGAGACCGAGGACCGAACGCCCAGTCTAGCGTCTCCTTCGTTGATCCTAAAACCGGTGTTCTTTTCTACTCCCTGGTGAATCTGAACGCTGTAGCCTGCTGGAAGACCTCTAACAAGGACTACACGATGAAAAATCAAGGTAGAATCTACATGAACGAGAACACAATGATCTATCCTGCTGATATCAAAGTGGATTATAACAATAACCTCTGGATTTTATCAAACAGAATGCCTATTTGGAGGTACGGGAAATGGGACCTTAACGATGTGAACTTTAGGGTTTTCTCGGCTCCTATTGTGGACGCCATCAGTCATACAGCCTGTGATATTACTCCTAGGACGGATATACTAGACAAGTTCTTGAAAGCTAATTCAACGTCAACTGGTGCGGCTGGGAAGGCTGTGCTAGCTGGTCCGATGACGTTTGCGACTATTTTCTTGTTGAGTTGGTTTATTTCTTTTGCAGTTTTGAATTAAGAGACTGTTGTGTGTGTGTGTGTGCTTGTGCTTGGCCTTTTCAGACATTTAGATTGAGTTTTAAGAAGCCATAAAAAGTGTATTTTAAAAGCTAAGCTTTGTCGTAACATCACAATGTTACCGCTTTATTTATTGTGATTATATTTTTAACTTTTATTGATGAATGTACTTATTGTATGTGTGCCTTAAAAGTGATATTGTATTTAAGCTAACATACTTATAAACCTTTAAGTTAAAACTGTAAATACTTAATGATATTAAAATGCTAAGCATCATATTGTTTATTTTATCACTCCAAAAATGACTAGTAGCGCCATCTAGTACAGCAACTGTTAAACTGAACTACAGTGTTTACTACCAGATGCGATAGATGTCAGTCCTATTTCTATTTTCTTTAAGAAATGTGGAAACAGCTGTCAACGGTCCTACGTACCTTCGCGCTCCGGTTTGGTCTCTGATTATATTACTAATTTGTTTGGTTGAACTCCACTATAGTTAGCCACCGTCCATCATAGGTACCGAGAAGGAGAAACAATGAGAGAAAAATGTGTTAGTGTCTGCCTTTGTCGATGGATAAAAACAACCCCCCAGATTTCCATAAAGGAGTTTAGGGGCACGTTCAACATTGGGCTCACCTACGTTTTGTTGATAAGAACCCTTTTTCAATACCAAATAACCACGACGGCTACAAACTCACAACACAGCCTCGCCTTTTATGCCAAGAGCGCGGTCTACCGGTCATAGCGTTTGATTTATTGATCAAATTATAGATCTGTTAATACCGCCACTTGAGATAAGTGGTGGCAATTTGTTACTGTAATTACGTACCTTAGTTTGCATGTTGGTTTTGGTATACCTTGTAGGTAATTTTAATAACGTTGCTTTACGCAGTCCCAATAAATTAGGATACTTACACAATCTAGTCTAACTTGTATCAGTAGGTGAATTATTTATGGTTTGAAAATACATGCCGTAGATTAGGTGAGGGCTGATGAATTAGGTACCTAGTACCTATCTTCTTTAGTTGTGTTAGTGGCGTACAAGAGAATGGGCGTAGCAGAATGGGATCCAGACATTGCTGTAAAATAGTTTAACAAAATGAGTATGGTAAGTACAAATAGTACAATTATTGATGAACATATACCTAGAATAACCTACTTTCGTATAACGTGACTCTATCAAATTTTTTTAATTTTTTTTTATTTAATACTTTATTGCACAAAATTATAAATTTGTTACAAAGGGTGGACTTAATGCTGAAAGCATTGTCTGCCAGCCAACCCAAACGTGGTGGTGTAGTGAGGAGGTTGGCGTTTACTATTCAGACATGATAGGTAGTTACTCTCTGAACTTTTTTTTCTTACCTAGGTATGTGATTTATCTACACCTCGCAGGTTGGAACGAGCTTGATTCCTTCCTACCCTCTTCTAGGCTCAGATTATCCTCTGTCTTCACCTTTACTTTTTCTAATAAATAAATAACTAAATAGGTACCTACGATTTTTATGAGATTAGCCTCTTCATAAAAGATCATTACAGCGAGTTGAAAATGTAGAGCAAACCGGAGGCGTCAAAAAAAAGTTGCTGAACTGCTTCAAAGGAGTGAAGTTGCTGCAGACTATGGTTATCATGATTTGCTTCGGCGTCGTTGTTCAGCAAGTAAGCATTTTGGCAGTGCTTTCATTGAGGCTAAGAGAGCTTTATGAATCCTAAACGTCGTCACCGAGTCGTCACAGGTCGCTGGAGTTGGAATATAGTATTATATAATCTGTGCCGCTGGTAACAGGTATTTCTCCATAAATCTAATAAGTAGCTACTTACCTTTTCTAATATGTTGACGACGTTGTGTCCGATAGGGCTCTACTAGCTTTTAACATCATTCAAAAATCAAGTATAAAAAAACTAGTGATCATACTCCTTATTTTCAATTAGCTAGATATGGCTAGCTTATTTCTTTTAGAGCTTAAAGACGAAGGCTTAGAGTGTTTTTTTTAGAGATGTTAACAAGATGCTATTGGTTTTTCAGATAACAACGTGCATTAGAAAACTGATAGATGTACCGGTAACAACGTACACTCACTTCGACTTTAATAAGACCATTTCTTATCCCAGCGTCACCTTTTGCAGAGAGCCTGCGTACAAGTATAATAAGATGCTAGTAAGTTTAAACATCCGTTAGAAAACTTCAAGCTAATCTCCTGCTAAACAAGGCTGGTCTGCCTTTTTCTGTCTTGCTATCATCGCAATAAGCTCTAGCATTTCTTCTTCGATCTCACTATGATGTTACCGTTGACTGTACCTACCAACTTGCTTGTCAAATGGAACCACTTTAGGTAAAATATTCCGTGTGATTCTCTGGGAAGAAAGCTGGCATTGAGTGGAACGAACCCGCTCTGTCTCACGCCATTGCTAAATATGTGTTCATACCCTGGGTTCAAACTGAAGGCCTAAGGTTCAACGTAAGTTTGTCTGGAAGAGATCGCTTTTAGAGATAAGACCGTCCATTGTACTGTCTGTTTTATTTTATTTCCTGTACTTATGTAATTTCTCTTTGTGTACAATAAAGTGTTTATCTATCTTATATCTCAAAGTCCTGATTGGAACATGCTGCCTATTTTTATCGTTAGCAGTTGATGTTGGACAAAGATGTTGTAGAGTTTTGAAAACTGTTTAAGGGAAGGACGTTGAACGCATCCGATTTCAAAAGTAGTGTTTCGCTTGCGTATAGAACCTTCCTTATTCTTTATTGTACACTAAAATAACGCATAAACAGAAGACACAAATAGATAACATGTAGATACAAAGGCGAGCTTACCCCTAAGTTTTTTTACAGCAAACCTTTGAGGCTAGAGAGAGGTGACTATAGAGGTAGGTCCGTGTACATACATAAAGTTATAACCGAATAAAATATTAACTGAATGATGTTCCTTCTTGTTTCGTTCTCTAAGAGATTGTTTCAGGAGTACAACCTTTATTCCCATCCTCGTTATACCTCGGTTTGGATCAACTATAACTTCTCCATTAGCCTGGATGATCTGTGGGAGGATATCACGTACGACGACAAGGAGTTCTTCGTCCAGTATGGCTTGGATGGATCCCCTGACAGTAAGAAACACACTCAATGACTGAACACCAAATGGTGGATCCATCTTGTGTTCAGTCCAAGTCTCTAGAGATTAATTGGGCTAGTTTTTCAGCGAAAATTCGGCGTTCATCTGGTAAATTTTTTTAGATGTGGAGGTAACACCGACAGTTGGGTTCCTTTACGGTCGTTGCTACACCCTGCATCCACAGACCAAGGGCATTCACGCTAGTAAAGCAACCGGATACTCCGTCACGCTCAAACACGCCACTGAAGACATGGAAGCGGTGGAGGGCCTGTACCCTCCAGGGTACCATGTCTTTGTGCATTATACTAGAGAACCATTCACAGGTATTCGAATAAGACCAGTTTATAAAATCAAACACGAAATTAGCCCGCTAAGGGTTGCTGCCAGGCGAGTAAAGGATAGTCTTAATAGTCTTAGATAGTTTAAACAAATTACAGAAGTTGAAGTTTACAACGGTGGGTTAGTTCAATACCTGTACGTAAGCGTTGGAGAGAACATGGACTTGAAGCTTACAGTCGATGAGTATCTGAAGATTAGCGACGAAGACGATCTTTGCACCTACGAGGGTGATTATAGTGCTAATCTGGTGAGTATACCTACTGAAAAGTGATTTTTGTAAAAGCATATTACAAAAATTAAGCTGTGTACTAGATCAAATACTTAATAGAGATACCTAGATACCCATCTATTGATTCATGTGTCCTAAAGTGACGGTGTACTCGTAAAATTAACTGAGAGGTTTTGTTAATACAAATAGGTACATTTCACTACATTTTCATTCTAGTGCACAGCGCAATGTGTCTGGGATAAAGTAGGTGAGGCAGCAGGCTGCTCCGGACCCTGGATGACCAGCGACCTCCCGAGATGCAGCAACTACACATTGATGAGGAATCTTATCGCTTCGTATATGAAGTAAGTAACTTACCCTTGGCTAATTGACTTCATTCTAGTTTACCCAAAGCTCTGGCGTCCCTCGCGAGTCAATTTACTAAGTAAAGGTTTGAGGATTCAGCAGTAAATAAATAAATAAGCCATTTATTTCCCACAGTTAACTAGGTAGATCACAAAAATTTAAAACGATATCGTTCCATTGGTCCTGTTCCGTTCGTGTCCGTTCGGGACACGCAGGATTTAGCAGTAGGTACCTTTCATATTCATCTGGGCTTTCAATATTCTTCTTAGTTTCTTATTTTGATATTCTTCTAGCACGTACCATACCCACAATTGTGACTCCTGTCCTCGATTCTGCAAGTCCTACTTATACAACTCCTTCGTGACAGACCGCAAGGCCATGTACGTCTGGGATACCGCCGAGAAGGCGTGGCGTTTGACTTCAGCTGACTCGGCCTTGCAGACTCAGGTATACTTCCTTTTTGATCCTTAGAAAAACAATCAAAGGTCTCTTGCGACTCAATCCAACTTGATTTGAACCTGCTACCTTCAGCAACTGTCCAAAAAAATGTTCCATTGAGTGGGTAAATTATTTCTTGTTTATACCTTGAGCAGATTTTCTGATACTGGTGTAGAATTATGGTGGTTGGCACAAACAAATCCCCACTGGTGGGGATTTCTGGAATATATCAAACTATGCCCGTCCGTCTACGTGATATTTTGTATCTAGTATTCGGCCATGAAAGTATTTTCTATGGTGTATTAGAAGTTATGTCCTCTAGCTATGTTAGGGCATTTCCTCAACATCATTGCTTCTTTTGTCTTACATGGATTTTTTAATGTTTTTTCATGGTATTTATCCGCAGCTCTACATTTACTTCAATAGCATGATGGTGTCCGTATATGAGGAGCGATACAATTACGACTGGAACCTTTTCATAGCTGATCTTGGAGGAAGTGTTGTGAGTATTTTAAGAATGCCGGGGTTTTTATAACTCTTTGCATACAGCGAATGGTCTCGTTTCGTGATAATGTTGTTTGAATGGTTCATTTACCTGAGTCGCAGGGGATTATGCGAATAAGATGAGGGTTAAAGAACGATAGAGCGTGATGAGATAAGATGAGGATGATGATTTCCTATAAGCTACCAGCACGATCAGTTTATTAGGTAGTCAGCGTTTCGATGTTAAAGAATTTGTCTATACTAGTTTCCATCTATAGTATAGTTTTAGTATTTGTAGGCCAATTCACCAGACTCAGCTACGTCATCGCATACCTGCGAGTGGATTTAAAAGTCTGTTTGCACCTAGGTGCAGCAGCAAAGTTCAGGTGTTTTATTTCAAACATCTTTAATGTCTTCAACTTTTAGTATCCGTAATACCGTCTTTACTAGCAAAGCAAGGAAGCAAATAGTGAGGGTTAGTTCAAAGCGATTCAAAACAGTTTGGTAATTTTCGGTCTCCTGTAGCCTACTCCATCTAAACATTGTCCCAGGCACTACAGTGTCCCGCATAGGTTGCCTCCTGACGCTGTATAAATCATCTTCAATAGATGTGAAGGTCTGAAGGTGAAGTGAACCTAAATGATTTCTTACTTCAAGAATTACATTCATTATAAAACGGTTTCAAGTTTTCAGGAAACATCAGTGAATAAGAGCATACGTGGGCCATTGATTACACCAGTTGGCTCTCTGCCAAACGTGACGACTCAGCTGCTGTTTCCTTATGGATAAAGATATAGAGCTATTTTTGGGGGAATTTCACATCCTTTGGATACATTGACTCGGTGTGAACTATTTTAGACAGGATGGCATCATGGCCAGGTCAACGTGTCTATTTTGGTTCACATAAAGCTATCCAAATAACTTACAGTTTACATTAGCGACGTGAAGATTTTCTTGTGGCTAAGATGTTAATAGTGCTAAGGATGAATGTGATGATGAGGTGTTAATGAGAAAATGGTAATAGTTTCAGCCAACATGGTAGAAGTCAAGGCATAATGGGGGAAATATTGAGGAAACAACGGCAATCCGGAGGCGAAGCTCAAAGACTTCGAGTAGAATATTCAAAAAGTAATCATGTGGCATACGTTTATGTTTCGACGTAGGTGCCTATACCAATCCTTAGACATTCGTCTAAAATGTTACCATGCATGGAAATACCAGCGTATTCCACTTTCATAAACTCGATAGCGAAAAGTGCTCTACTAAAATTTAAATTGAATGTTTTCCAGGGTTTCCTCTTGGGCCTCTCTGTCATCGGGCTGTTGAAGATCATCGGTAAGGTCTGGGAGCAGGTGCTGAGACCGAACATCAAGTGCTGCCGCAGCAGCAAGGTCAGCGCTGGGGGCTCCACCGTCACTGCTGATGTGGCTGCTGCGAAGTATCCTGATGTTGTGAAAGATGATAGATAACTGGAGAGGCAACTGATCGGATAAAGCTAATATTAGTAGTAGGTACTTAATGATTTAATTAAACATATAAATAAATAAATATTGAGCATCTTTCTTGACTCTATATTGAAATCAGTTCTAACATTATTTTGAAGGTAAGAAAATGACGAGTGGGATCGATTCCTACGAAGAAATGAAATACAGTTAAGTATTTTCCGCCTATCTTATAAAAAAATAGAGTAGACAAGTCCTGTTTACGTATATATAGTAAACAACACATAATGTCCACTTTAACTTTTTATAAGACCATTTGTTTGTTTTTTTTCTAAAATAAAGGACTTCAAACTATAAATAATTTTGGTTCAGAAGCCTCCTTGGGTGAATCCATTTGCACTTGACCGGATTCAGTTTTAGCAACTTTGAACATTGAATCTAGCGACTTCGATATAAAGCGGTTGGTAACACTGCTTTCTAGGCAAGCGCTAAAATTTTCATGAAAATATATCTAAATCGTTTTAAAACTATTCTTCTATCTTATTGGATATCTTTTCACACGTTTCTCATAACTATAATTTAAAATTCAAATAAATATTTTGCTGTATCGATAGGTATTTTGATTTACGAGCATGCGAATGTTTGTACCGTTAGTGGTTCTAGGAATAATAAATAACTCTACCTTTCTAAGTAATATGACCACCAGTCAGGATAGTGGGGAAAGCGCCAAAATTTTTTTAAAGATAGTCATAATCCCCACTGGTAGGGACGACTTAGTGGGGATTATGACAATAAACCGATTGATTGTGTACTTGGATAAATGTGTTTATTTGTTCTCCGTCGTTATCATCACCCACGCCGCTGCCGGTTTAGGTAATACCCATTTCGGACCTTCTTTTGCTAAGAACTAATTTTCTATCCACATCGTACCCTCTGTTCTATGCCTATGTGCTCGCTTGAAAAAAATATAAATAGGTATAGAGACTCTATGCGTTGGCCAAACAAATGAAGAACTAGTATATCTTCTATCGACGGCGAGCTAGTTGGCAATTATGCAGTTGCAATACGGTGACGCACGCGCCGATAATTTGACTGTATATAGAAAAAAGCTTAGCGATTTTTTTAGTTATTGTATTAGTTAAATTTTACTTATTTATTTATAAAATAATCTCAGCAAATCTGGTTTATTGGCTTTGTTCTAATAATATTACAGTCTCAATAGTAATTCTGCGTAAGTCTCTAGTTGAGAGAATTAGCCTTCTGAGAGCTTTGACAGACGGATAGATACATGCGTTGAGCGTTTCATGAACCTATTTTTTTAGACGAACACTCAAAATACAATAAACTCACGATTGTAATCTCTGGTACGGTTGGCATTCCGTCTCATTACCCATGAGAAAAACTTAGGTAGTAAAGGTACTTAGTAGTATACTTACCTACAGCCGAATACTCAAACGCCACTTAAATTAAGTCCATGCTTAAATTATTGCCATCTCTTACAAATGACTAATGTCAAACAGAGGCAGAGCAATTTTAAGTGGTGTTTCAATTTAAATGACGTATCAGTATTCCGGCCTAGTCTCGTTCGCTTATGCCTTATGTTCCTCCCTAAGTCACACGTCCAAGATGTCTAACTGACAGCCTAAATTATCATTCAACGGTAAACAATGCTTCTCTTCACGTTCTAGTTTAAGGACATCTTGAGTGATTTTTGTAATGATTTTTGATGCTGTAACAAACGGCTGTAAATGGTTAACGATCTGGCAGCCGCACTCAGAGACATCACTTAAAAATTACTATGTACATAAAAATAGCGTTGTATCTGTTAGTCATAGTGGTAAAAATCTTAATAGTTTAACGTTAATTATCTTTTAACTTATGTTTCTTATTATTTTAATTTTTCAAATTCGTCTTCCAAAATCACAGCGTAAATATATGGCATCGTGTTTGACAATCACATCTAATTGAAGAAGCATCCATGATTCACGAGCCACTAGGTCGTGGAGCAGAAATATCCCGGTGTTAGAAATATTACGGCATACGTCATCGTGGACTAGTCTTCCTACTAATCATGGGGAATTATTTAGACATAGACATATATATTTTCATTTTGATTTTCATTCGACTCACCGCTGATTCTTTTCCCTCAAAAACTAAGTAAGGCAGATTAAAATATTTAATTTATACTTCTTTTTTTGCTGTTGTCTGTAGCCTATTATTACAAATGCTGTGCAGTGCATGCTTGTAATGGACACACATCCATATTTATTTAAAAGTGATTTTTGTAATGTTCACTATGTGTTTTTAACAGTTCTTCAGGAATAAGAAACGGTGCATTAAAGCCTGATAATGGCTTGGCGAAACGAGACTACAGGAGCTGATTGGATTCATCGGAAGGCTACTACTAGGCCACCACCGGTGCTGCATGTATTGATCTTGTCTTTCCATTGGATAAAGCGACTAGGCTGAGAGGATGGTATAGGTGCTGGGCAACACCGCAGCGTTCTGTTTCATCGGACATGGATAAAAAGTGGCCCTGACGTTGTATAAATTATCTGAGAGCAGCGGCCTGATTATTGCTCGTATTATTGGATGACCACTGCTGAACTGGAAGGTTTCATCAACTGGATATGACTGTTTCCTTCAAAATGGTAATTAGGTTACGGGCACAATGCCTAAATCTGGCAAATGGCGACTGGCAAGAGCCCGAAATCTCATTTATGAGATGGTTCGGGGTGACGTCACTGGGTATTATTAGCAGTTTGACTCACCTTAGGGTAGCGATGAATGATTAGGAATTTCTGCGTGGAGAGTAACGTAAGCAATGAGAGAAGTTCGAAGCTACCGGTACTATCCTGATGACGTGAGTAAAATTGATAAACACAAAACCATACCTTTTGTAAAAGTTAGCGGAGAATCACGGATTGGTATACTTTTAAAAGCTTCCTTGGAGGGTTTAAGTATAGTTTTTTTTCTTATTTACAAAAAGATTTGCAGACATCAAACGAAGTTGAAGTAAAATAGAATAAAAAATTTGGAGGCGCCGGGTATCGATCCCGGTACCTCTCGCATGCTAAGCGAGCGCTCTACCATCTGAGCTACGCCCCCGATAGACACTGAGGCGAATTATTAGTTAGGTAAGTAATGTTGTGTAGGAAATAAAGAGAATGGAGAATGAGGTTTCAACCAATCTGTATATAAAGTACTTTAGCTATTGCTGATATTACGAGAGCCAAGCTTCTGATAAAAGTAACTTATACCACAGATCATAATAATTATACATTATTGATATTTCATTCTTATTTACAATTAAACTAAATATATTACAATTTTTTTGAGGTTTCATAAATCTAGTCAAAATATCATTGCGATTGAGTTGGGTGGGATGTAATAAAACCATTTTATGACTTTTATAACATACCGAAACCATCATAATATTTTCAGGAGAATGAACGGAGCCCGTAGTCTGAGTTTTGTTATGTTGATTTGCGACAAGCGAGTATCGAAAAACTCGCAGTTTTTGTCTGTAGAAAAACAGTTTGTAAATATCCCGCTAGAGGAGCTTATCCGGTTTTCATACAAAATTTCTCGCTTTGCGAATGCGTTTGCGTGTGCTATAATCGAGTTGAAAGTAAAACAAATGCACAGACTACGGGCTCAGATGGTTCAATAGTGCTAGTACAGCAGAAGCTCGTAAAATGATCTGAACTGATATTTTTAATGATCTAAAAATCACAGCTGAATGCCAATAGATTGTATTTTAATTATTCGATGACAAAACGAAGAAAACTGGTGATTTTCATTCTATATTCAGAAGGTCGACTGCTGTATAAGTTTATACTGGGTGTTACTACCTCAACTAGTTCTGAACTCTGTCACAGATCATATAATACTAAAGTATTCTCTGTGTTTGTTGAATTTTTATTGAAAACGATATGCTAACTAGCAGTTTTAATAGCTTTCAAACCACCTGGGTACCTTGCTTTGCATAGGTTTCTAATAAAAAAAGGCACAAAAATTAATAACTCTATTCAATTCATTTAAATATACTTAGAAAGGTCAAAAATTACAATATTTACTTATAGGTTGAACCGATTCTTTTTTAATTCATAAGAACTAGAAAAGTAAGTGTACAGTGGTTTTTAATAGGGTAATGAAATCGCTTTTCGGTAAAACCCTTAGGATGAAAAGCAGTTTTGACTAAAAGATATTTGATGAAACGCACCTTTGGCAAAAATTGGTTAATGACAAAAAGCAGTTTAGACGATACGCAAATAACTCTAAAATAAATTAAAAAAAAAGTATTTTTTAAGTTGACACCCTGTATAAAATCCGTGGTATTTAAAGGGGCACCGAGCGGCGCTGGAGACAGTCCAGATGTGGAGTATGAGTGGTAACCATTCAGAACGCTCTTGAAACGTTTGGCCAAATTATTCAATGCTAAACATTGTAAAATAAATAAATAAGTAAATATTTTTGAACGTTTCACAACGCCCTCTATTTCCAAACTAAGCAAAGCTATGGGAACTAGATTGCTGATAGAATACTTATTTTTATACCTACTTTTTTTAAGATAAGTATATAGGGTAAAACAAACAAATGCAGAGTTTACCTACTAATCACGCTAGTTGTGGATCATACTGAGAAAAAATACCACAGAAAATTAAGTCACGAGGAGGAACCTCTTGTCATATTCAATGTTGAGGGTAGCCCCATGGATTACATTTTCCCTGACGATGTTGCTCCATCATTGTGACCTTTCGCTGGCAACCTGTACGGCCTCATTGACCTTACTTCGAGAGTGATGTGGCGAGAGTCTAACCAACGAGCTAACAACAAATATTTTCATGAACTGAAAATATTATGGTTCTGTCGTACAAAAATTCGATAGATTAGATTCGATTAGATTCGAATTCGATAGAATAGAATAACTAAAATAATAGACGGAGGTTTTTATATTTTCTGGCAACATAGAATCCTTGTGCAAATTAAGATTTATTGAGCCTGCTAGATATTTAATCACTTCCATAGGTAGGCAAAAAGCTTGGCTCTATCAGATTTTGTGTACCTACATCACGACTTTCGATCTTCTGGGAAAAAATAGTCTCTTATCAAATAAATCAAATCGAATCGATATATGCCAAATTCTGATTAAAATGCAGTAAGTACTTAAAAGTGGTCACTATCATTCAGTACATCTATCTATCTATCTATTCAGCCTGTATGCACCCACTGCTGGGTATAGGCCTCCTCTTTAGTACGCCAGTCTCTCCGGTCCTGCGCGAGTCTTCTCCACTGCTGCCCAACTACAGCCACAATATCATCGTAGGTAATTCAGTACATGAGTAGGTATAATTGGGCATTTCTTTTTATTATTTTTAATTATGTTTGTAAAATATTGAACAGTGAGATGAGTATGATACTCCTGCGAATATTTCAGTGCTATCACTTACGCTCGATCGAGCAAAATGATCTTCCATTATCGATATGACTCTATTCAAAATCTTCTGCAGTCAAACATATACTTTAATCTCATGTAGCTACAGCTTAATTTCAAGTTGCAGTGTATAGAACAATTATGATTATTAAAATTAGTATTTACGTCGGAGACGATAAGATTCCAAATGGTTTGTGGGTTCGTGCACCTGGTTCAGAATAGACTTGGCAGGCGGCTTCGCGAGGATATTGGATCTCTGACGTTAGCCAGTACCTGGTGACTCATAGGTTTGACAGGTCAGTTAACTAGACCTGTCTTCTGGGTATCTGGATCAATTCAGCTTTTAAGGTGCGGGTAGGGTACGTGACCTAAAACAACGCTAACACATTTTAGTATGTATACTTTGAGGTGATTTCTGAGGATATTTTTAAAAAAGGTTTTGTTCTCTTGGTAATTTTTTTTGCTACGGCGACGTAGCAAACATTTGCCAACAAAATCATTTTACCGTAGCAATCATTTTTGCTAACTATACGCGTGACGTGTTTTTTAATTTTGCAAGGGAAAATATTGATTAACGTAAAATAAAATCACTGTAATTTCGCGGTTGTGTGTCATGAAAAATCGTTCAGCCCAATTTTGTAGAGCTAAGAATTCACTTGCGACCAGCCAGTTACAAAAGGACTACCAAAAACTTAGTCATTTTTTTTAAATTTATTGTTTAACCAGTACACAGTTTTTTTTTGTAAATACATTCCTATAACACGTTGTAACACACGGCTCTTAGCACACCCTGACATAGAAAAAACCTTGCCACACGCAAATATTTGTTCTTAGCTGGTGGGGATTCGAACCCACGACCCACAACTAACTAAATAAATAATAAACTAGGCCTAGAGAGGCGCCACAACGACAATCGAACAAACGAAACCAGATCTAAATAGATCTTGCGCCCTGCCGGCTATTTCAGCTATCCTATAAATAGGAACAAAGATCGCCACTGAATGTGGGTCGAGATTCCTTTTGACTTTCTGTTCGTTTGCTAATTCGCACGTGTGTACCTTGCATAATCTTATCATCATAATTAGCCTTCAGAAATACTAATAATAAACAGGCCTTTGCATCTAATGTATATGATTTATACTTTTTAAAATATATTCCAGAAATCCCCATCAGCGGGGATACCTATGCATCTGCGAATGGGACATCTAGTACCTGACAAGTTTTATATGGAAAAAGCCCAGCACTTATACCACGCTCTCAGCCTAGCGGAAGTCTACTGCTATAGTCCAAAGATTTTAGAATGATTTTTGGTCTTCCCCATCCGTCGTCTACCACAACGATGTCATCGGTCCATCGGGGGCCTTCCCACACCCGTCTTTCAGTAGTTTCAGTTCGTATCTGCCATCTTATATAAATCTATTTTATCTTCAGCTGGTTAAATACAGATGTTTTTATAATTTTTTGTGTTTTATTTTATTTGTCATTTTTTTGTTTTGTGCTCATATCAAGTGCTTCAGCATTTTCCATTTTATTTTTGAAATCAAAAAGTTGTTCGTAAAGTGTCATTTTCATAAAAAACTAAATTCACAAAAAATTGGTGATTTTTGTCGTTTGTTACTTGTTGTAAAATGTTACTCGAAGAATTGTTTCTATACTTCGAGTATATGTAGTAAATTGGATGTTTCCAAAGATACGAGCACACTATTCTGTCCTATCTTGAACACAATAATAAAGTAAACAACCACTCCCACTCTCACGCACACCCTCGCACCTAAATCCACAGATCATTACTAGCCTCTACCATTATTGCCATAGTTTTTTATTTTTTACGGTCAATTTTCTATTTCTAGACATAGAATGATAACTTCGCTATAGCCATAATTACAACCTATGCAATGTTTATTTTCACCAAGTTTCCACAGCCTCTCTAAAACATGATTCATTTCGATAAGATTTTTATTTTAGTTCGCCGTCGTCGTCGGATCAGCAAGGCCATCAGCAAAACGGATACAAGACGGAGTTATTGCTGTGATAGACAGACAGGTAGACAGGGATTGATTGTTAAAGTAATTAGAATAATCACGAAATACTAAAATAGTTTTAGTTCTGCTTTCCTGGTACTTTACTGAAAATTATCTCATCTGAGAAAGGGTACCTTACCTATCTGCGCTGTACTTGATTTTTGAGATCTTGGAATAGTTCCTTGTCAACTGTCTTCCCATTTTTTATGTATGAACTCTCAAGTAAACCGTGTCCAGTGGGACTTTTTGTTAGGTATTTTTAGAGCGTGGTCGTCCGAAACCGTGGCCGTCTGGGATGAAGCCGTTCTTTTGAGAACACGAAGAAAAAAGTAGGGTACAAAATATGTGTAAATTGCACCATGTTTTTAGCGATAAGAACCGATACCGTCAGCTCTTTCGTTGGGCAGTATCTCGGGTTTTTCCTAATACGCATTTTTGCTGCGTTCATTGGTTTTAAAATCCTTGTAGGTATATAACACGGTTATCATCCAAACATCAGTATGTACCAATTTCAGATAGTTAGGAATATTTTATTGACTCATACTTTTTAAAGCGTGATTTTTAAGTTTTTTTTTTAATTTTTTTGGCTCTACCTGCAGCTCTACTAAGATAATGTAAGTATGTATTCAGTACATCATTATGACAGTGTTAGGTGTTATAAAGTAATAGAAATTGGGCGAATACTCAAACGCCACTCAAACCCCACTCAATTTAAGTCCCGCTTAAATTATTGCCATCTCTTGCCATCACAAATGAGTAATGTCAAACAGAGGAAAAGCAACTTTAAGTGGTGCTCAAATTTAAATGACTTTTGAGTATTTCAGCCAATAGACCTCAATTTTAATAAAATTATTAAAATTGTGTGTGAAAAAGAAGATTGTAAACTTCATAATGATAATAATAGCCGCTTGCCGCTGGGTGGGCCGCTGCCTTTGAGATATAAACTGCCTAAGAGCGTTGTTGTTCATGTTCTGTCTAGATTTTAGTATTCAAAACAGTAATCGATCTCCTGATATACAGTAACCAGCAAAAGTCTCGCCCACGTAACCCACGGAAACCGTTCAAAATGTGCGCCAAACTGCGATCCCCACGGTACGCTGCCAAGAATGCACGATTGTTCAGTTGTTGCCACCACTGTGTTTATTTTAGCTGAGGGAAAATAGATTTTTGTTTTTTCCTAGCGAACAGCTGACTCAATTGAACGAATAAACCAACTTCTTAATGCATCATGAGTAAACCCGCTCGGTACTGGTATTTTTCTACGGTCTAAATTAGAAGTAGGTACGAGCTATTTTTTTCAATGACCTTAATATTTATTGTAATTACTGTCATTTTTACACTTTGTGCACCACCCTCCATTTATTACTGTTCGATTTTATCCATGCTACGTTTGCCTGGAAGAAATCGCTTTCAGCGATAAGGCCGCCCATTGTACTTTATTGTATTATATAAGTTAGTCTCTAAAACATTGTTCTTGTGTACAATAAAGTGTTATCTATCTATCTATTTCTTGAACCGAAAGAACGGAACCAAGCTAAATAAACTGGTTTAAGAAGTAGGTACCTACTACATCTATTCTGTCCTATAGCACTTCTATTGATCTTAGGTATTTTAAGTCATTACCACTTTAAACTCAGTTATGTTTAGCAGTCCTGTAAATATGATATTTTGTACAGCTGTACCACATTATAGAGTTATGCAGAGAGGTAATTGTAGTGGACAGAGCCCTGAGTCTGTGCATTTGTTTTGACTTTCAAATTGAATATGGCACACGCAAAAGCATTCGCGAAGCAAGAATTTTGTATGAAAGCCGGATAAGCGCCTCTAGCGGCGGGAGATTTGGGAATTGCGCTATTGCGCAACAAAATTTCTCGCTTTGAGAATGCGTTTACGTGTGCTATACTCGAGTCGAAAGTCAAAACAAATGCACAGTGAGCAAGTACTAGCGACTGTATTTAAGTGCAAATACAGTTAAAGTTTAAAGTTTAGCTCTGCCTCTGATCAAGTGTATATGTTACGGCCAATCGAGCCCACTATGCAATTGAGTGGGCTCGATGGGATTTTTTTTCCCATCTGGCCCACCAGTGGGCTCGATGAAAAAAAAAGTGGACTTAGAATCAAATCATAAACAAAAAGCATAACTATTTTTTTTAATAATAAACAATACACCCTTCACATTTCACCTGTAGGTACGTACGTACCACAAAATGAGGTATCAATTCACAGAAACATCTAGTGAGTCAATGCCAATATTGTTATGATGAGAATTTCAGGTATGCAGTTGCGAATGCCAAGCGCTGATGAAGGGGAGCGAGATACGCAACAGTGTTCATACGCTATAATTTATAAGTTTAAAAAACAGGAAAAACCGACTTCAATTTGATACGCCTTCATCATCAAATGATGATGATGATGGCAGTTCATTGAGACTGTTCTATTGATCGTAAACACCACAGAAAAGCAAAATACGCAATTTATCCTAGATACACTACAACGGTTGGCAGTCGAGCTGGCAGTGACGCGCAATGTAACTTGAATACGCTAACGCGGCGACTGTCCAGATTTGTTCGTGGGTACATACGTTCTATTGCTCGTAAATGTCACAGAAAAGTCACAGAAAAGCAAAATATGCAATATCGTGTACGCGTATGACGTGTTTTTTCCAGTTATTTTTATTTAACTGCCTAATTAGTAAACCGATTTTGATAAAAATGTTATGGGACCAATCTGGAAGCATACCCTTTCAGATAAAAAAAGAATTTTTCAAATCGGTCAAAGTAAAATACAAACGAATTGAGGAGCTCCTCCTTTTTTGAAGTCGGTTAAAAATAAAAGCATTTTACAATTAGTGTCCTTCCACTTTTTTCGCAACAGTATCGGCATTTATTTAGTAGCGCCATGGACGAAAGCGCATACATACTATTTGGTAATCTACATCGGGGTCAGGCCTGTATGGGGTCATGCCAGCCTTACCCGATTTATTCAAGGGATCTAGTAATATTCAGATCTTTGTATCTAGATCATTTATACAGCGCAGGATCAGGAGCCACTTTTTAACTAACTTCCAAAAAAAGGACTCAATTACTTTGCTCTTTTTTTTAATGTTTGAACTCCGTCATTTATGAACCGATTTGAAAATTTCTTTTTTTATCTGAAAGTGAGATTCAGTCCCAAAATATTTTTATCAAAATCGGTTCAATAGTTTCATTCGGTCATCCACATACACGACATTGCCTATTTTGCTTTCCACTTTTAAGTGGTATTTACGATCAATAAAACAATTCATCTGAAGACTACCGGTATCAACTGCGGTCAGACCGACGCAAGTTCAAATCCAAGACGACAGTATAAACATTTTGCAACTTTTTACCTTTTATTCTGAAGTGAAAATTTAGTACTGCATATTGGTACATAAGTACATAAAAATAAATACTAAATTAATTTCACATTAAACACAGAGCGAGAGTGAATACGTGGCACTCGAAGTAAAACTTCTGCCACGCATAGGGACTCCACGCACTGGGTTTTTTTTAGATAGGCATCGGCTCGATGAATGGATGAGAAGTATTCTTTATCGACAAGCGTTTAATGTCTGTGGAGATTTAGTGCTGAGATAACTGTAGCAATTTCAAGTCCGTAAGTTTGTTTTATTGACGAGAGGCTGTTCGATATATTGAAAGAAATCGTCCATTTATCTACGATAGGCCATGGTTAGTTGAAAAAGACAGCAGAATCCTACTAATATTATAAACGCGAAAGTTCGTAAGGATGTATGGATGGATGTTTGTTACTCTTTCACGCAAAAACTACTGATCCGATTTGTATGAAACTTGGAATATATTGTACACCCATTAACACACAGGCTATTTTTCATCCCGGAAAATCAACGGGATATCAGTTCAATGCTTTTCTGAATATCTTTGGCATATCCAAGTATATATTTCTTTATGGCAAAAACTAGTTGAAACTTGATTTGTATCACTACTTTTTTGTTTAGTTCATTCGTATAGTCGCATAGAACTTCCTGCATCATTTGGTGAACAAAGAGAGGTAAACTTTATGGAGATATCTCAATGATAATTGTACGGGCCCACTGGTGGGCCAGATGGGAAAAAAATACCAACAAGCACATTATACAAATGAGTGGGCTCAATGGTTTTTTTTTCCCATCTGGTCCACCGGTGGGCCGGCCGGTGGGCTCGATGGCAATAACACATATTCAGCGTATTTTTTAAATTGAATAGACCAGACTTCAATATCGCCTGATGGTAAGCTACGATTTCTACATGACTGTATTTTTACACCATCTCTGTGCATCTGAAGTCGAAATTAATAGGTAATCATTTATTTCATTCCACGTATTACTAATGCTCTCATTAGTTGATGCAAATAATTGAAATATCCCTGAGTTCTCGAGACGGGTCGTTGGTTTGATGACAATCATCGTAAATAAACATATCGCGCAAAAAATTATTTTAATGATAAATTAGACAAGATTACTTATTAAAATGTTTTTATGCAAAAATATTTTTTTGTGATGCAATCATGTCTCTTCTGATGCTAAGTTTCCTCTGCCTAAAATAACGTGACTCCATGCACACACGTCGTTGGGACAGGCTCTGAAAGGCTCTCGCCATAGACCACAACTCGTTCTGAATTCAAACTATGTTTTAAAGACCGTAATGACTAATCGGTTTATGGCTGTGAACGTGGGTTGCTTGAGTTAGCCCTCATTTTGGTATTGCAAGAAAAATATCTCAGTAAATATGTTCGCGGGGGTTTTTGCTAGCGGCTACTTATATCAAAAAAAGAAACGCGATTACCTTTTTTCTCCAGCTAGATTGGGAAACCACCAGCTAAAATCATATCTCAGGGTAGGTAACGCAATAATGTCTCTGGTGCTGCGGATATAAAGCCTGTGTGACCATTGCACAAAAAACTTGACCAAAGACATGAAGAAACTTTGATTTCTTGATAGACTTCAGAACTTTAAAATTTGTTACAAATAGCTCAGAATCTTTTGACTGTGTCCGCTGTACACCCATATTTGGTTCGAACTGACACATATTTTCATCATCTGATTGTGTGCGCGAAATACATGGAACTTGGTCGCACACGACACGACAGCAATTAATTTTGATTTTGTTAAATATAAATAAACGAATTTAGGACTGCCTTATTTGTAAATTTTTTATGTGGGTTGGGCTCAAACATAGCCCTATGGGCCCGGTGGTATTGCTAGTCAATGTGAAACGGCCAAAGTATTCTTCTAACATGTTCTTGACACAAAGACGCTGGGTCATTTTAGGTCCCGATTTGCATAGGTTCATTTAGTTACTTTTTAGATTCGTTTTGTTATTTATAACTTCTGTTGGTTTTATCATAATCTATTATGCAATAGCAGATCACGAAAACCCAAATAAGTAATTATTTTGACGTAAACTCCTGTAAATACGATAAAAAACATTGAAAAAGACGCATTTTTTGAAGTAAAATGTCTAATAACTAAAGATTCCGCTGCTGTATAATGACATTGTTGCATTTTTAAAAACTGCATTGTATTGATGGAACTTTGTTTGCACTTAAGGTGGCGGTTCGCGCCGCGACAGAGACCGGAGACCGAGACGGGAGACAGAGACCAGAGACCGCGAGCGTCACTTGACGTTAGGCAATGTATAGGTGGCGGTTCGCGCCGCGACAGAGACCGGAGACCGAGACGGGAGACAGAGACCAGAGACCGCGAGCGTCACTTGACGTTAGGCAATGTATAGGTGGCAGTTCGCGCCGCGACAGAGACCGGAGACCGAGACGGGAGACAGAGACCAGAGACCGCGAGCGTCACTTGACGTTAGGCAATGTATAGGTGGCGGTTCGCGCCGCGACAGAGACCGGAGACCGAGACGGGAGACAGAGACCAGAGACCGCGAGCGTCACTTGACGTTAGGCAATGTATAGGTGGCGGTTCGCGCCGCGACAGAGACCGGAGACCGAGACGGGAGACAGAGACCAGAGACCGCGAGCGTCACTTGACGTTAGGCAATGTATAGGTGGCGGTTCGCGCCGCGACAGAGACCGGAGACAGAGACTCTCGACCTACAGTACATGCAGAAGAGACCGAGACACATGCCTCGGTCTCCGGTCTCTGTCGCGGCGCGAACCGCCACCTTAAGTGCAAACAAAGTTCCATCATTGCAAGTTTAAAAAAATATGGGAGCTGGGCTCCATCCAATTTGTCCCAGAACCTTAAGTCGCTTTATACCTCTACAGCTATGCTTTGCTACAATTCAATATTAGGTACAACATTCAACCTTCGAGGACAAATAGGTTTACACGTTCGCGATACGCGGCTGTCCAGTGAATCACGGCTATTTTACTCCAGCAACTAAAAATAACATATTATTTTGAGAGCAATCACATCACCATCTTATGGGGTAATACTTTAACTAATAATATGTTGTGTAGATAATTCTTCCTTTAGATAGATAGATAGATAGATTATATCTTTATTGTACACCAAAATAACAGAAAAAAGATACAAGGATTTAATGAAAAACAAATATGAAGCACAATGGGCGGTCTTATCGCTATAAGCGATCTCTTCCAGACAACCTTTGGATGGACAGGTTGTGTTAGATGTGTAATGCTATGTAGTCATCATAAGGTGCATTTTGTTTTTAATTTAAACGAAACCACGCTGGAGAGAATCAACTTCAACTTCAACTTCTTGGTTTGTGGCTTTTGTGGCTAGTTGTCACATGGAGAGAATCTGAAAATTCAGTAAATCATAAGTATTCATGGACATTTCACCCAACGTCAGTTCCAAACCTTATTTATAAAATGTACTCTGTGTTCCAAACTAAGCAAAGCTTGTACTATGGAAACTAGATTATTGACTTTATTTTTTAGAGTTATACCAAACCACAGACCATGTAATACTATACCAAACTTTTTGAATAGTATAAAGAAACACTGACCTGTGACACTGACAGATAAATAGTGGCACAAACTCACCGGAAACCTAGAGTCCTTTCCATGAAAGAAGTAAATAAAAATAAAATAAATAAATATTCACGGACACTTAACACAACGCCTTCTAGTCCCAAACTAAGCAAAGCTTGTACGATGGGAACTAGATGACTGATAGAATACACACATACATTTTTTTTGTAAAAAATGTATGTGTGTAAAGTCCCGCAGACGCGGCGCTGTAGTCGACCTTAAGTATTATTTCTCGGGCAGCACTTTTAACAACTTTAGGCATTGAAAACAAGACTTTGATCACAGAAACCAAATAAAAACGCACTAGCATCCGAACACATTAACAGCACCTGCCAACTAATTTAAAATTTAGTTTTAAAGTTTAGTTCCGGAAATTTCCGCGGGACTTCTTTCATGAAAAGGACTCTATAGGTGTTCGGTGCGGAAACCTTTTTTACGTGCAATTGCTAAATTCTTCTAAAATGATTTTCAAAAATACGTTATTCATAGAAATTCAAATCATAAAATCGCGTACAAAACACTTCATTCAGAAACTGTATCATGGACATAATTTGTAGATTTTTAAAAGTTATTTGACATGTTTTGATATTTGCCAGAATATAATCATAATTATGTAATTTATACGATGAATTTCAACTTTAATAACTTTCTTCCTTCTCTTCTCAGCCGCAGTAACAGCTGTAGGTATTGATTTGAATCTCAGATTTGAATGAAACTTTAAATATGGAACTTTCTTTTTTAACGCGAGCGAAGTCGCGGACAGAAGCTGGTTTAGTATGCAGAGCAATGCAAAGTCTCCGAACATTGAATCCTGGTAATCTGAGTGGCTTATTCCCATCGAGCTCACCAGCCGGCCCACTAGTGAGCCGGATGGGAAAAAAATTCCCGTCGAGCCCACTTATTTGCATAGTGGGCTCGATTGAGTGCAAAGTGTGCAAAGTACTCATCTCGTAGCTTCGTAGCGCTCTCGTAGCACTAGTGTAGACCTTTGAATGGTAGCGTGATTAGCGTGTAGCAGTGTCTACGCAACCCCTAGCCTTTCGTAGACCAAGAATTTTTTATTTTGTCGTAATTTTTTTTTTATTGTTAATTTTTTAAATGATCGGCGTAGCAGTGTCTACGAAGCTTATAACTTAGCGTAGACTATGGCGTAGCAAAGTTGAATGGACGTGGTAAGGAGGTGTTATTGTGATTATGTTTGTTTTTATTTTTGAATACACTACATTATAATAGTTTTCTTGCAAATAATAAACTCTTTGATTAATATTTTTTTGGAAATGTCAGATCAAAAGGGTATTTATATTTACAAAATATTATTTCATTATAAATATACCAGAAAAAATAATTTCCATGAAATGTTGTAAATAAACAAAATAAGCGTTCCATATTTCTGGAAATTGTAATATAAACACAATTTACTGACAGATCATCACATTTATAATTTCAATTACCATATTTTCAATGTTAAAATTAGACACATTTTAAAACACATAAACAAGCTTGATATTTTGAAATAGTCGTCGTTATTTTCAGATCTCACTGAAATATGTATCGGTTTCGCATCATTGATTTACAAGACATCAATAATTAATTTAATGGCTTAAATCACGGAAACGAGCCGCAATAAATTAAAAGAAGGCTCTTCAGCCATCAATCAGTCAGTCAGATCAAACAACCAACTAACGTAAACTAACTTCACATCGACCATTTCAATTACATCAATAACCGTATCCAGAGCTCGTTCCAGCTTTTATATTGTAAACATTCGTCTGGAGCTGCTGGAGCGAGGATGCAGAGCTTTCTCCGTAAACTGAAATGCATGAATTTAATTTTTGATTATAGTTTTGTGTGCCGGACGACGCGCGCGCCGGCCTAGTGAAAGGTAAGCTCGGCTGAAAGTGTAGCTGCGGCCGGCTAACATCCGCCTAAAATGGGGTGATCGAGCGCGATGGTATCGTATTGCGGGTATAAAAAGAAACTTAGCGCCCCGCCGCCGGTCAGAACGGCTTCCAACGTGAGTACGCACGCACGCGTCGCTCGTGCCGCGAGTGCAGCGCGAGTGCAGCGCGACGCGGACGCGACCGCCTGACGCGATTGGATTGATTGTGAAGTGTCAGCTCGGAGAGAGCTTCCTGGTGTTTGGTTAATGGTTCATTGGACAGTTGCTTGCAGAACGCACTGGTGGTCGGATCTATTGGTAATGCTTACAAGTTGAATTCCTAAATGCAATTGAAACAAGTGATAGCTTCCAATCAATGTGAAACAAACAGTTTGAAGTGCCTAAAGCTTTTTGTTGAATTTCAAATCGCGTTTATTTTGTGAAAGTTTGTTAAGCGTTGACCTTCTGTCAGATTCTGTTGAATTTTAGATTGAAGCTTATTATTTCAATTTATACAAGTGAATACAATTAATAGATTGAAAGAAAACAAACAACCGAAGCTTATCAATAGTAAATCAAAGTAAAGTTTGAACAAACGGTAGCCATTATAGATGTCAATGTAAATTCAGCTTATAAATAAAGCAAGTGAACAGTAAAGCCCACTGACCCATCAACCAGCACCATAAAAGACAATAAACAATCCAGCGCGGTAATCGGTTGGCGCGCGTCCAGCGTCCAGGCATCCGTGACGTAACATCCGCGAAGGGCCGAGCCGCTCGGGATAGCTAATAAAAACGCAAGCATAGAGTATTACGCAAACGTGCTGGCAGCGTTCCCGGGCGGCGCGACTCGGGTTTCACCCGCAAATAGCCCACGCGGCGCGGCGCCTGCTCGCGCTCCACCACGCTCACTCGCCGCGCAGCGCCTCACCACCGGTGTTCTTACAGGAAGGCTCAAGGGCAACGTTCTCGTGTCTCGACTAGCCCAAAAGTCTCGTTAGCCCTCCGAAAATGCCGAAACCCATCGTCCAAGTAGGGGATGACCCCGATCCGACCCCGTACCTGTTCGTCTCCCTGGAGACGAAACGTGCGGACCAGAGCAAACCATACGATGGCAAGAAGGCATGCTGGGTGCCTGACGACAAGGAGGGCTTTGTGCAGGGCGAGATCAAGGCCACCAAGGGTGACCTTGTGACCGTCAACCTTCCCGGAGGCGAGGTAAACTCTACTAACCTAATAACATAGTTTGTAAGCTTCAGGTGATTCTAAGTACCAGCAGGGACCTTGATTGACGAAACACATTAATCATTATTGATGATATATTGATAAGATAGGCTGCAGTGCTGCACCTGTTAATAATGATTTAATGATTGATGAATGGCGTCTTTAGATACTCAAGCATCTATTTAGTTCAGGGGATGAAATGACAGAATTATGATAGTAATGAATGATGATGATGTGAATAAGATGATAGTTTACATACCTGGTTGAATTCTTTTTTAGTTTTTTAGTAATTCAGGTATTGTTTATACTTAGGATCAAATGGGCTGTTAGCGCTATAGTGATCATGATTCAATGATGAATGCAGATAGCGAATGACATTTTGGTATGCTGCAAACACCTACAAGTTCAATGAACCAAAGATTGATTAACACAATCATAATTTTACAATAAATTGAAGGTTCTGCATCTACGTACAACTTAAGCGAATAACTGTGTACTTTATTACGTTTATCTTGAATGAGCAGGAAAAGACCTTAAAGAAGGATCTCATCTCTCAAGTGAACCCTCCGAAATTCGAGAAAGTCGAAGACATGGCTGACTTGACGTACCTTAACGACGCTGCCGTCCTGCACAACCTCCGACAACGATACTATGCGAGACTTATCTACGTAAGTAGGCGCCAAGGCGCCTTTACCCTAACTATTCTCTAATCTAATCATCTTTCCCGCAGACAAAAGACTTCAAGAAGGACCTTGTAGGTCAAGTGAACCCACCTAAGTACGAGAAATGCGAGGATATGTCCAACTTGACATACCTCAACGACGCTTCAGTTTTGTATAACTTGAAGCAGAGATATTACCATCAGCTGATTTACGTAAGTCGGCGGGCGCTGGGTCCAGCCTTGCGGAGTGCCCTGCATGTGTCACCTCCCCGATCTCTCAACGCGACAGACACATTTCTCGATACTATTGGATACACACCAAGTACTAAAGTGCAATAGATGCCCGTGAACGGCGCAATTAATGTTGGATTAATATCTCATTTGATTATAAATAGAGCCATTGGCATGCCGTCTGAGGCTATTTCAGTGCATTTTATTTATCGCGTGGGTATTTTTGAACCGATCCATCAAGAAGTTTCTCCGTCTAAAGACTAATTGGCCAACATTGTGGGCAGAGATTCAAATAAGATTTATTTGTGATTCGTTTGACTCATAGTTAGAAGTCAACGCTTTGTTGAATAGTATTATCGAAGGTGAGACCAATTATTATTGATAAGAAATGTGTCTTTCGATCCATATCCCACTTCCATCTTGTGACTAAACAGGAGTTTGTCCTCGAAACCGAACTTGAACCCTTTTACATAGGACAAGTCGGTGCAATGGATGTAGCGGCGTCCCGAGGAGTTCCAACGTTTTTTACTTTCGATTGTTTTCTTCTTAGAACATTTTTTTTCTTTATTTATGAAAATAGTTTTGTGTTGTGTTCAGAGTTTACTTCCTCATCGTGGAAACAGGAAGCACGACTTTTTTCTTGGTTTGTTGTAGAGCAAAAAGGTATCATTACAATACCCTGCTCTTCTGCAATTTGTTTTTTTTTGAAGATTCTATTTACAAATAACTATGTATGTGAATTTTTTATCCTGATTAGGCAAAACTCTTTGTGTGGAATTCGGTTTTCAAATCACAAAATATCTCGATAATGCACCGAAAATTTGTTGAAATTAAAGTTTTATACGGTTTTTGTTCCGTGGTTTTACAATTTACCAAGAGTTTTGCCTAAAATTTTTTCAAAAACGCAGAGTTACCAGTATCGATACAATACTCTCTCTGTTTTTGTGTGTTTGTTTAGATGTAAGCTATCATTCCTTTACCTAGTTCAGTTCAGTCCAAAATCAACTATCCTACTCCATTAAAAAAAAAATCAAGTCTTCTTGATTTATCTTCCCTGTCTACCTAGTCCTTATCTTTTATTTATCAACAAATTCATAATTTCCAACTACCGAAGAACGTTTTTTTCTCGGTTTCTACATTTTCACATCCTACTTTCACCTCCATGTTTGTCAACCTTACAAACCATGATTTCTTTGTGGTTATTCCTATTAATATCCCTAGTTTACATGACTTATGCACCTCACGCGTCTTGAACACCTCAGTAGTGACGCTTTTCTTTCCCCATTTTACCCCTACAGACTATCTGTCCAGGCCGTTATCCCTACAAAGATTTCCCCAACTTCTCGTAAACTTCTCTCGAATGAAATATCTATTTACGCATTCAAATCTCCTTGTTGATCCTATAAAAGCACTCCAGTCTTCTATGTGGCTATCATCCCTACAAAAATCTACAGTTTCTCCTTCTCATAAATCTCTATCCAGTGTAACTCTTTGCGCGTTCAAATCTCCTTGTTGATCCTATAGAGTACTCCAGTATTTTTTGTGGCTATCCCTACAAAGATTTCCAATTCCTCCTTCTCAATAAACCTCTATCCAATGAAACTTTTTGCGCGTTCTAATCTCGCTGTTGACCCAACAGACGTACTCCGGTCTCTTCTGTGTGGCTATCAACCCTTACAAGAGGTTCCCGGTGTACACGACACGATGCGCCAGGCTGTACAGAGGCAAGCGTCGTTCGGAAGTTCCCCCTCACATCTTCGCCATTTCCGACGGTGCATACGTCAACATGTTGACCAACCACGAGAATCAATCTATGTTGATTACGTAAGTTACTCTACTGTTTTCTGTTCTTTAAATAAGCTCTTCAGTCAGAATGTATACTCTACAGTCTTAACCATTTTCATAGGTTTCATGTCTGTAAAGTCTATGAAATAATATTTGTTTCCTTATGTGTATGTCTCTACACAGATAACAAACAAAGTTATAAAACTCAATACAGTACCTATACTTATGTCTGAGATAAAACTGATTGAAGACGTTGAAATTACTAAATTAATAAAGCCAAAATGTGCCTGCATTGTGTTTGTTACGATAATTACATGATATAGAGAATTCCATAAGAAAATTTTCGCAGAAGAAACCTTCGTATAACATCTAAAAAATGACTTTCACCTTCCAGCGGAGAGTCTGGTGCCGGAAAGACTGAGAACACGAAGAAGGTAATTGCGTACTTCGCTACCGTTGGTGCTTCCACCAAGAAGGACCCCGACTCCGAGAAGAAGGGATCCCTGGAAGACCAGGTCGTGCAGACTAACCCTGTTCTTGAAGCCTTTGGTAACGCCAAGACTGTGCGTAACGACAACTCTTCCCGATTCGTAAGTATATTTCTACCTTTTTATATTTTTTCATAATAATAATATAGTGGCAGTTATGACTTTGAAATTACTTTGAAGTAATCAATTGGTCAAATGACATCGTAAAACTAGCTGGGAATCACTGGACAAGACTCGCAAGGGACCGAAAAGAATGACGTAATAAAGAGGAGGCCTAAACTCAGCAGTGGGTGCAAACGGACTGAAATGATGATGATGATAAATCAATTCGTAGCATTGCAATTATTTAACAATCTACCAATAAGCGAGTAACTATAGATTTTAAATAGCCAATAGTACTTTTCTTATTCTTCAGACTTCGTTGGGAGATGTTCGACGGTATATTAAACCCTTTGATTTCTTCCTTCTCCAGGGTAAATTCATCCGTATCCACTTCGGACCCTCCGGTAAACTGGCTGGAGCTGATATCGAGACCTGTAAGTACTTTTCAAGTTTATCTCAATGCCAGCACAATAATAATTGCTCATTTTATTTTCAGTAGCTCATTAAAAAAAAAACCTGATTCGTACTTAGCTCAACAAAGTTGAATTCTTTTATTATTAAATAAATAAATAATAAATATTCACGGACACTTAACACCACGCCTTCTAACCCCAAACTAAGCAAAGCTTGTACGATGGAAACTGATGGCTGATAGAATACATACATACATTTTTTTTGTAAATACATACTTATAATACATATAATTATTCTATGCAAGTATCTATGCATATGATACCACCATATTATGCTTATTATAATATGAACTTTGAAATGATTATGCAGTATTGATTAATACTACTCACTTATGGATCAATATAACGACATTAAGCAAACCGAATATTGATGTAATCACTCTCAATAGTTTTTTAAATCATAAATCATTTTATTGTTTGTAAATCTAGGTAGGTACAACGTTTACTTCTCTAACTCAGTTTGTTTTACTTCCTTTCCCTCTAGACCTGCTTGAGAAGGCTCGTGTCATCTCCCAGCAGTCACTTGAGCGTTCTTACCACATCTTCTACCAGATGATGTCCGGCGCCGTCCCCGGATTAAAGGGTGCGTATTCATCTTCACATAAAAGTATTTGGTCTCAATATGGCTGAATATTTTTATGAAAAAAAAAAACTCTTATTTCTAGGTCTTCGCCTGGACTGTGTGTAACCTTAGTTCTTAATCGTTGTCTTTACTTATTGACCGGAACCAAAATCCGAATAACCCCTTGTGCTTTGAGCACTGTAGTCCAAAGCATATTATAATAAGCAAAGGGGTTATTCATATATCACTTTTTACAGATTTCTAATGCAACATTGTTATCAAGCATGGGATTCAGCTCTTAAAGTTGATCATAAACTTAGGTTAACTAAAAAACGTCTAAGGGCGATGAACATTATTACCAACAGGATGTTAAAGAATTCCAGATTATTCACCTGAAATATTTAGAAATGTGTATTTACTTCCACTATGACAATATTGTACATTGCAACACTATACAAAATATTTAGGTACCTAACTAACATACATCTCAATACCTATCTAGAGAAAACTTTGCTGTCAAACGACATCAATGACTATTACATCGTTGCGCAAGGAAAGACTACAATTCCCGGCGTTGATGATGCTGAGGAATGTACTCTTACTGATGTAAGTTCAGCCCTCGAGAACAAAAGGCTGGGAGAGTTATTCGTAGTGCGCGTCAACTGCCTCCGTAAGCAACCGGCCGGCAGCTGACGCATCTCGTCGTATACAGACAGAGATTGTTTTTTACCCCATAGATACCTAGTCTAAAAACACTAGACTATGGAGTTGGCATGTTTTTAGTTCATCAGTGTTAACACCAGTTCAAGTGTGACTGTGATTGGTGTTGTTTTATAGCCCTCTGCGTCTTGTCAAACGACATCAATGACTACCACATCGTTGCGCAAGGCAAGACTGTCATTCCCGGTGTTGACGACGGCGAGGAAATGAAACTTACCGACGTGAGTCCAGAAATCGACTACTGGCTCTCATTTCATTCTCCATCTATTTCTCACTCTCTAAGTTTCTTTTTCATACGGCTAATCGCTTGCTGCTTCGAGCCGAGGCCCACCTCGGCCGTGCATGTGTATGTCAGAAGATTTTGGTATTTGCAGAGATAACGATGCTAAGCAACCGCATCACGGACTATCCCCTCATAAGTCAAGGGAAGACACGGATACCTGGAGTGAACGATGCTCTGGAGCTCGAACTGACGGTCGTAAGTCACGGACTGGCATGGAGAGTGCGCGTTGCTTCAGATATCCGTGAAACATGTCGATGCAACAAAATATCTGACACACACGTCACTGCCCGCTCCCTGCAAGAGTTCCGAAGGGCTTTATGCACAGGTTTTACATCCCGGAGACCACGTTTTGCACCAGCACTACCCCAAACTAACTCACGTACTCAATACAGGCAGGATCGTCGACAATATTATAGGGTCCAGTATCGCGAACTGTTATTTAATTTGGTGATTTCGTCAACAGAGACCTGTCTGTTGTCCAACGACATCTACGATTACTATAACGTCTCTCAGGGTAAGGTTACCATTCCCAGCATGGATGACGGTGAAGAATCCACGTTGACCGACGTAAGTGATACATTGCCCAACTTGCCCGTGTTGTCCCTGATAGTGTTTCTTCCAAATTGCATCACTTCGATGTACAAACTCTGTATTGGAATTACAGAACTATTGAAAGTATGAAAATTCCCAGTTTACAGTCAGCGTTTTCTACAAATGTTCACGGAATGAAATGTAGAACACGGCGTATTTACATTGTTTGTTACCTCCCTAGTTCAAAATGTCCTATCGAATAGACGAATCAAAAACCAAAACGGGAAAGTAAAATGTATCCATTCAACAGTTTTTACTTCTGAGACAGTATTTAACTGTTGATAGATCGAAAATTACCTACCTTTATCTTTCTACCCAATTGTTGCAAAAATAGTTTTGTATAATGAAGTCAGGAGCGAAGAGTACGCATAATTACAAAACAGCAAACCTGTGCACCAAACCTTGGAGCTAAAATGCGCTTGCTTTCGCACCGTACGCTTTTTCTATTACCTATATTGTTGTCAGCCAATCTAATGTTTTGAACTGGTAAAAATTTGCTAAGTACATAGGTGTTTGATTAAAAAACAACGCCTATGGACCCGTTTAAAACCTTCGATTAAATTGTAGCTTTTTTAAATTTAAACCCTGTCTTTGTACCTAGTATGGAGCAAGGTAAGTAAAAAGCAGCGTTTTAATTTAAAAATGTATCTTTAGCAATAAGATCATCAATTTCTTAGTTATATAAAATATGGGTCATTTTTATTAAACATTTCAATATAATTATGGAGCCCGTTAACTTATTTATTTCCAGTGTTTTTTCTACTTTGATTTTAAATTCTATTTATTCTTCTAAATTATTTTTTATTCTCAAAATATTGAATCTAAATCCAATTCTTCCTTATTTTAATAATTATTATAATAAGGAATTTATTTTAATAAGAAAGAATTGGATTTAGATTAAATTTTAGAATTACATAAAATTCTTTATAAGTTCTAATCATTGGTGGCATAAATTCTTCTACCTCTCTATTTTTTCCGATATCTAATGAGTTTTTCGGCACTGTAGCAAGCCTTCGACATCCTGGGTTTCACCCAAGAAGAGAAGGACAACGTCTACAAGATCACCGCCTCCGTCATGCACATGGGAGGCATGAAGTTCAAGCAGAGGGGTCGCGAGGAACAGGCTGAAGCTGACGGTATTGAGGTAAATATCTCAAGTAGGTACCCACGGCACAATCAGTTGAGTAGCTGTGCCTTGGGTCCGGAAGGCTCAAAAAGCTATATATACTCGAAAAAAATACCTCGACTCAGTAAAATCGGTCGATTTCTTCTGGTTTTAAACATTGGTCTTTGTTCTCTTGTAAAAAAACACATCTGTTACGTCAACGTGAAAATTATCCTTACCAAAGTATTAATCTTCCTTTTAACTTTACAGGATGGTGAGAGGGTTGCCAAGCTCCTCGGTATCGACTGCCAGGACTTGTACAAGAACTTGTTGAAGCCCCGCATCAAGGTCGGAAACGAGTTCGTCACCCAGGGTCGTAACAAGGACCAGGTCACCAACTCCGTCGGAGCTCTCTGCAAGGGTGTGTTCGATCGTCTCTTCAAGTGGCTCGTCAAGAAGTGTAACGAGACCCTAGACACCAAGCAGAAGAGGCAGCACTTCATCGGTGTGCTGGATATTGCTGGTTTCGAAATCTTCGACGTGAGTATCCGGGGAAGTGGGACTTGAACTTGACTACCAGATAAGCCGATCCACTGATGTTTAGATCGGCTCTTTGTTTGAATCAAACGGAATTATTTCAGTATAATTTTGTCTATCGTCAACTTATCTTATCACAAAAAATTTGGACAACATTAAGGATCGGCTTTGTAGTGTTTTTACTTTTGAATTGACATAGTAAATATTTTTACTTTTCCATACTTACATCAAAATAATATAAAAAGCAAACCACTGAGGTATCTACTTACTACAGTACAAAATGGTTTATTTATACTCAATGATCACAAATATTTCGTGTAAATATAACCTGCATAAATAAGTATTATAATTGGCTAGTATTTATGATGATGATAAGTTTATTTACTAAATGAAAAATATACTATGTCAACTTCACTTAATTTTGTAGTAATGATTATGGTAATAATTTTGTTTTACTTTTCAGATCCTTATATTTTAAGTATCAATATAAGTTCTTAATGCAGGGTTAAAAGTGAAATATTTTACACTTTCGAGCAGTGTAAAGATAATATCACTATGCCATGTTAATCCCCATTTATTTTCTTAGTTCAATGGCTTTGAACAACTTTGCATTAACTTCACGAATGAGAAACTCCAACAATTCTTCAACCATCACATGTTTGTGTTGGAGCAAGAGGAGTACACGAAAGAAGGCATCCACTGGGAGTTCATTGATTTCGGAATGGACTTGCTGGCCTGCATAGATCTTATCGAGAAGGTATACCGAAAGTGCAACACTCTCGGTTGTACTTGGGATCTCTTGTAGTCGTACTGTCTATACGTGTTAGTTTTCAGCTAAATACGTGTTCCGCTACTAATAGACATAACGCTCCGTAACGATATATATAGCTAACTATCTCGATTATTTTCGTCAAAAGTACAACGGTTTCGAGCAAATCTGCATCAACTTCACCAATGAAAAGCTGCAGCAATTCTTTAACCACCACATGTTCGTACTCGAACAAGAGGAGTACAAGAGGGAAGGCATCAACTGGACCTTCATTGATTTCGGAATGGACTTGCTCGCTTGTATCGATCTGATCGAGAAGGTAATAGTCGATGGAGTGAAAGCACCCGTCGACGCCTGGAGCAGTCCTGACGGAGTCGTAGCATCTTCGTGGTACTCGAAATGTCGTGCTTGTCGTACTTTTGTTACTAGGAAGTGGTTCCATCGACTCGTGGAGTAGTCTTGACGGGGCTTGGTTTTTCCACGTCATTCGTACTCTGGGCCAATAGAGACAGGCTCTTGTACGTTCGGTTAAAAGGTCAACAGACCCGTCCGCATCCTAATAGATTGTTGTTAGGGACCAACTACGGAATAGAATCCGTAGCCGCTATTTCGTTTGTCCTTACTCACCTTTACCCCGATTATCCCTGCAGTTCAACGGTTTTGAGCAACTCTGCATTAACTTCACAAACGAGAAACTGCAGCAGTTCTTTAACCATCACATGTTCGTGTTGGAGCAAGAAGAATACCAACGCGAAGGCATCGAATGGACTTTCATTGATTTTGGCATGGATCTCCAAAATTGCATTGACCTTATTGAAAAGGTAGATGGCGTATAAGCAACGATGAACGCTTGCCTCACGCCATCGGGCCCTCGAATAAAGTCGCGCATTTTACTGATCTGGTTTTACCCAACGTAGTAATACCAGCAACTTTATTCGAGTGACTTGATCAATGCTCTAGCGCTCTCTGTGTTTTTTGTGTGATTTTTACTGTGTGTATCTTTCTGTTTTAGTTTTAAGTAGGTACTGTAACCAACCTCCACCGACACACTCGAACTATCAACGCTTGATGAGACAATCAACTATCTTTTCATGTTCCGGGCGCAGATGAACGGGTTTAATCAGCTCTGTATTAACTTTACGAACGAGAGATTGCAACAGTACTTTAACCATTTCATGTTCGTACTAGAACAGGAGGAATATGAGAGAGAAGGGATTCAATGGGAATTTATCGATTTTGGTATGGATCTTCAACCAACAATAGACTTGATAGAAAAGGTATTAATTATAGCTTGAAGGTGTAGGCGCAGCTAGCAGGGTTTTGAGCTATGATTCATCGCCTGCGAAATGCAAAAGTAAATATAGCTGCCACTCCCTAATCCCGGTAATGATTAAGCAAATATATAGCTTGAACCACCTCCACGCGCAAACCAAGAGCAAGCATAGCTATTGCATACTGGTCTTGATTCCATAGAACTAGCAGGCTGCTGCAATCCAAACATACACTGGCCCCGTGATAGGAATTGCACATGCATCTTGTAATACTCACTATGATATGATTCAATCTTTGCCTTGAATATAGTGGATTCGTTGGTATGTTATTAGAACTCGCAACACTAAACTCCATAATACTTGCCTTCTATATGTACCTGTGCATGTGGAAGGCAATTTGAATGGAATGGTAGTGCTGTGAGTGAGGTAACTACCAACGACTTTGCTCTGCTTGTGGTGAAGATCTTGAATATTTTTGTTTTAAGTTTGCATTCTATAACTATGGCAGACTAAGTTGTCATGAAAAATAATGCTTATGAAAGAAAGAATAAGATTTTGGTATTTTTGTTTAAATATATGGCAGGTCAAATAAGGCTTTTTATCAGGGTATGTTAAAATAGGCTTTCTAATACACAAGTCAAATTTATCAAGTTACCGCACCTACAAGTTTGTACATAATACTTTCAAATGCATGTTTGTGGCTTCAGAAAAATAATGCATAACTCCTACACCATGAAATCATTCATCACATTTCTTAGAGCTTTTATATAGCTACCAATAAAGATACAAAATATTGAAATTAAAAGTACTCTATTGAATAAAACCTATAAAAAAAAATTAGTATACTTAATACAAACATTGCAATATTCATTTTATTTTTTTGCCAGTGAAAATCATGTTTACCTACGAGTATTATCATTAAAAGAGTTTTTGTATTTTTTTTTACACCATTTGGTTCAAAATATATTTTGAATATTAAAATACCTTTCTAGAGAGCATCAGTTCCATCGTCATCATCATCACGTGAGTATAATTACTTCTTGTTCTAACCGCGCCGGTCCGTTTCCAGCCCATGGGTATCCTCTCCATCCTTGAGGAAGAGTCTATGTTCCCCAAAGCCACCGATCTAACCTTCGTTGAGAAGTTGAACAACAACCACTTGGGCAAGTCACCTCCATTCTTGAAGCCCAAGCCCCCCAAGCCCGGTTGCCAGGCCGCCCACTTCGCCATCGGCCATTACGCCGGTAACGTAAGTATCTCCGTCACTACATTCTATATAGTTACTAAGGAAACCATTTTCGACGTCTAAGATTTAATTCTAATTTAATTTAAGTCTTTAATTCACAGAATTGAAGTTTGAATATGAATTCATTTAATTTATCAATAGAATCAATAAATGTATGCATCTATGTTGAGCAACTAGGTAGGTACACCTTGTTTTCGTTACTATAACACCTATATCACTCCTAAACAGGTCGGTTACAACATCACCGGATGGCTTGAGAAGAACAAGGACCCCCTTAACGACACCGTCGTTGACCAGTTCAAGAAGGGACAGAACAAGCTGCTTGTTGAGATCTTCGCTGACCACCCTGGTCAGTCCGGAGATGCTAACGCAGCCAAGGGTATGTACCTCTTCACTTTGATCAATGATTCCTGTATACCATTTATTATTATTTTAATTATTGGGAAAGTTATTGATTTTACAGTATATTTACTTAGTCTTGTCAATATTATGGACTCTACGAAAGGTATCATGAGCTGTTTACTTCTTCTGTAAACATACATCAACACACCACCAACACATAGATGTGGATTTTACTATCATCTCAGATCTACAATAGCGCACCAGGCTTACAGATACTTCAAAGTCTGACACATCGATATCAAACTAAACACCATCATCTAAAGCTCGAGTTATTTTGCTGAAAGTTCCCAGCAATTTAAACTCTATACTGACACTTTGTTTCAATATACTAGGCGCTGGTGGCAAGCGCGCTAAGGGGTCTGCCTTCCAGACCGTATCCTCACTCTACAGGGTAAACTGGATTAAATACAATGTCCATGATTTGCTTCTGTGCCTCCTACGTGGCTTCACTATCTTCGTCTATCTACATGCTTAGGCTGGCATCTATCGAATGGACGCATCGACTTGTACATTATCATTCGAGGTCTGTCACTTTAGGGCCAGCCTCACCCGCTTTCTCATTAATGTCATGTTCGTCAATGTATTACAGCACAGCTCATGTCGCCAGCAAGTTGCAAGTGTAATCTCATCGAGTCTGTCCCGGCATCTCCGCCACATGTAGCTCTGTGATTGTCTTGTACTAATATGCGCATGTTAATGTAATCCATAGGAGGTCGCGGTAAGAAGGGAGGTGGTTTCGCCACTGTGTCTTCCGCTTACAAGGTATATTATATCGAGATGTAATCATGTTTTAGATGGTTTTGTTTTTTATCACCGTTGATGTTACAGCTACTTGGGTGTAGCTCTACATCGAGAAAGTTAACTTTTGTTTTTTTTGGAATAAGAGGGGTTAAAATCACCTTCTCCCATGATCATACATTTTAATGAGTCAATTTTGATAATTCACCGTCACTCATTAGTAGACGCACAATACTGACCTAGTGTGTCATTTTTATATCCAGTATAATCTGCAGTTAAGTAGAACACATTACGTTACTGCATTATCAGATGAGCAAAACTAACAAAAGTTTTTGTGTGGAAATGTGTTTTATGTTTTAACCAATATGTGTGTTTTATATTTATCATGAATCCATCAAAATACTTCCTATTTCATCACATTTATATTTGCAAACTACCTACTAAAATTTGAAACCGATATTCCTTGCTTCTAAAATAAAAAAGTCAAAATTCAAATCAATTGCCATTATAAGAGTTAATTTTTTATCTATCATACCATAATGCTTGCTTTCAACCTCGTATAAAACAGGTTTTAACATTTGTCTTACCTTCAGGAACAACTTAACAACCTGATGGCCACTCTGAGATCCACCCAGCCTCACTTCGTACGTTGTATCATCCCCAACGAGTTGAAACAGCCTGGTGAGTATCCTCTTTACAAATTTGCTTTGTTTGTAGCCAATTATATTCTGCTCTGCTAACAAACACAAAACTATTGTGTAAAAGTCATGAGATCTATTAAATTTCAACTTATTCAAACCCATTTCAACTTGTGTTGAAAAAAGTTCCTTCGCTAAACGGGCTAAACCTGTATAATGTGAGAAATTTTGACGTCGAACAGCTGTTTAAAATAGTATAGTTTTAAACTCTCTTGTTTTTGACGCAGCATTAACCTCGCCAGGTTTCTCTTTCCTCATACAATTTGTCTCCCTACAGGTCTCATCGACTCTCACCTTGTCATGCACCAGCTGACCTGTAACGGTGTGTTGGAAGGCATTCGTATTTGCCGTAAAGGTTTCCCCAACAGGATGGTCTACCCCGACTTCAAGCTCCGGTAAGTTCCAAATACCAACTCCAGCCAAATCTATTTCTACACGTGCCGAAGTGTTCTAAGAATATTTAAATATCGAGTCATCAAACAGATTATTTATTATATCAAAGGATTACTTACCTACTTTTATTTTGATACGATCATTATTTTCGGCTCACGAGTCTAAACAAAATTCTTACGCCTCTGGAATATTCAGGGCCGATTTTATTTATTGCACTGCTGACGTCATGTTACTCATCTCATGCAGATCTGAGTAACAGTCTAAAATTATTTGATGACTCTTCACACATTCACTTACAGGTTCCACGGCTTAGTTTAGACCTATGATAGTTATTACTGTCTTGACTGTATTGACAGAATTTGACTTTGAAGATTAAATTGGAGAACAGTTGCTGATACTTTTACTATTTGATAAACAGTTACATGATTCTTGCACCAGCCATCATGACTGCAGAAAAAGAACCTAAAGTAGCCGCCGCTAAGTGTCTGGAGTCGGTTCAGCTCGATCCTGAGAGCTATCGTATTGGCCACACTAAGGCAAGATGGGACCCTATACCCTCGTGGGGTGATAGCATGTCGTATTATCCAAGAACGCACCGGACCAACGATATTTCTCTAAAGATCAGAGATCGTTCTCAAACCCCATGCACTCGTATCGATATACATATTATTTTGAATTCATAGAATTTTTGAACCCTGAACGAAATACCGACCCTGTATAAAAATGTGCTAAAACACATGTACCTACCAAACATACCCAGTTGTATCTTATTCCTGACATGTGTTAGCTAGGCCTGTAAGTTTGAGATATTTTATAAACCCTTTTCATGGAACCCCGGTAGCCCTATTACATTGATATGTACCTGAAAGCTTTGTATCGAACCTATCTTGCACTTAGACCATTCCCTCATTGTGTGTCCATATTTGATAAATAGTTACAAGATCCTGGCCCCTCAAGCTGTGGAGAAGGAATCCGATCCTAAGAAGGTCGCCCAAGTTATCCTGGAAGCCACTGGTTTGGATCCCGAATCGTACCGTCTCGGTCACACCAAGGCATGTCAAGATACCCTTAGTAGTTAGTGTTGGCGGCAGGTGATCCCAACGCACACAGCGGATTGCTAGACTTTTCTACATGCTTGTCAAATTATATCAGCACCTTTTGAGACTGGTGTCATATGTAGTTTGACTTAGAAGTATTTAGTGTTACGCTTACCCTAGGGAGTCCAATGTACTAGACTCCCTGTTTGATTCCTCTTCCGTACTCTATCTACCTACATCATCACGCACACCTCATTTACTATTTGAATGCTCCTTGAACGCAGATACAAAATTCTGTGCCCGAACCTGGTCAAAGATCCCATTACACCCGAGAAAGCCACTGAGAAAATTCTCGAGCATACCGGCTTGGATGCAGAGTCTTTCCGTCTTGGAAAGACGAAGGTAGACATGCATGCCACACGTACACGTCCATCTAAACTTCTTCCTTACTTTCTATGCATGTTTTTGTAACTCGCTATCTCCTATCTTCCTATCTACGAGTGTTTTATAAATGTCTCTTTTAGATATACCAATCTTAAATGCTTCATTAACTTTAGATCTTAATTATTTATGTTGGTTTATTTGTTACGCAAAATGAAATATGGAATGAAATTGTTAATTTCGTTGACACGGACATTTTTAAACTTCGTACATGTGCGAGCAGGTGTTCTTCCGTGCCGGAGTCTTGGGTCAAATGGAAGAGCTTCGTGACGACAGGCTGTCCAAGATCGTATCTTGGCTCCAGGCCTACATCCGTGGTTACTTGTCCCGTAAGGAGTACAAGAAGCTGCAGGAGCAGAGGTATACACGGTTCTATTACAAGAGCTTTGCTAATCCTCTGATGTTTACGGTGCTCACGAATATATATTTGACAGGTTGGCTCTCCAAGTTGTCCAGCGCAACTTGCGCAAGTACCTGCAGCTCCGCACCTGGCCCTGGTGGAAGATGTGGCAGAAGGTCAAGCCCCTCCTCAACGTCACTCGCGTCGAGGATGAGCTCGCGGTGAGTGCCCATTGCTGACTATCGCGGTTATCGGTTTGATCGAGCACTCTGACCCACTGCCGTGTAAGCGCGTGATTCAGAACCGCAAATAGAACCGACCGCGCCCACCTGTCGGTTACGCGACACCAAAGCACCTGCTGCGCCATTTCTGGAATAGTGCGTCCGCCCGCGCCCCGCTCCAGCGCGCGGGGGCGGCCGCGGCGCTGGAGTTCTCCAGCGGAAGGCTCAGTAGTGGAGCGTTCGGCGGCGCGCGCACCTCTCCTAACTCGAACGAACCGAATCTTGCATTCCTTTTTTTGTATTTATGTTTTAATAAACAAACCGACCATGGCGACAGTTCATTTATCGGAGTGGGACGGGATCGATGAAAGTGACAAATTATTCCAGAAACTCGAGGAGAAGGCACAGAAGGCCCAGGAGGCTTTCGAGAAGGAGGAGAAGCTCCGCAAGGAGGTCCAAGCCATCGCTGCCAAGCTGCAGGAGGAGAGGAACGCCCTCCTCGCCAAGCTCGAGGGAGAACAGGGCTCTCTGTCCGAGACCCAGGAGCGTGCTTCCAAGCTCAACGCTCAGAAGGTCGACCTCGAGAACCAACTCAGGGTGAGTAATCACTTTATTATCACACTTACATACTTACTTTTAGTGATAAATACCTAGTTCCCATTTAATTTAACGACAGCTGTAAACGACGAAATCGCTTTCCGGGATGTGACAGATATCAACTAGCAGTTAATAAATTTACGTTGTGAAAATGTTTCGGTTGAAGAATTTCGGCTAATGAACCTGCCTAATTAAAAACAAGATGAAATCTTGTTGAAAAGATAAACATCTTTTGCAACATTGAGTGAAGGCATACCGCGTAGTGATTCACCTCACAGCAGGTTACTTGCTCTGGTTCTTTAAATAAACATTGAATTTGTTTATACGGGAAATAGTTTAGAGTTTTAAAAATATACCGCGGGTCTGCAACTTGCAAGAATTTATTGCAAATTGTTAATTGATGTTAGGTGTCGATGGGCATGAACCAGATCTAAACAATTAAACCTGCCTGCGCCTACGTAAGCTTATACAGCAGCCGTTGCTAACATATTCATTTTTTTAGGACACCCAAGACCGCCTTACCCAGGAGGAAGATGCCCGCAACCAGCTGTTCCAGGCTAAGAAGAAGCTCGAACAGGAAGTATCTGGCCTCAAGAAGGACATTGAAGACCTGGAACTTAACAGCCAGAAGTCCGAACAGGACAAGGCTACCAAGGACCACCAGATCCGCAACTTGAACGACGAGATCGCCCACCAGGACGAGCTCATCAACAAGCTGAACAAGGAGAAGAAGCTCCAGGGAGAGACCACCCAGAAGACCGCCGAGGAGCTCCAGGCTGCCGAAGACAAGGTCAACCACCTCAACAAGGTCAAGCAGAAGCTCGAGCAGACCCTCGACGAGCTCGAGGACTCTCTTGAACGCGAGAAGAAGCTGCGCGCCGACGTCGAGAAGCAGAGGAGGAAGGTCGAGGGAGACCTCAAGCTTACACAGGAAGCAGTCTCAGACCTCGAGCGCAACAAGAAGGAGCTCGAACAGACCATCCAGCGCAAGGACAAGGAGATCAGCTCACTCACCGCCAAGCTCGAGGACGAACAGTCCCTCGTCAGCAAGCTCCAGAAGCAGATCAAGGAGCTGCAGGGACGCATCGAGGAGTTGGAGGAGGAAGTCGAGTCAGAGCGCCAGGCGCGCGCCAAGGCCGAGAAGCAGCGTGCGGACCTCGCTCGCGAGCTTGAGGAGCTTGGTGAACGTCTGGAGGAGGCTGGTGGTGCCACATCCGCTCAGATCGAGCTCAACAAGAAGCGCGAGGCCGAGCTCAGCAAGCTGCGTCGCGACCTCGAGGAGGCCAACATCCAGCACGAGTCCACCCTCGCCAACCTGCGCAAGAAGCACAACGATGCCGTTGGCGAGATGGGCGAGCAACTCGACCAGCTCAACAAACTCAAGGCCAAGTGAGTATTTTTATCGACTACTAACAATAATTTATAGCACTTCGATAAATTCACGATTAACTACCGCGTCTGCGGTTTTTATAGACCGATCTGTTTCCCAAAATAAATTTAGATAATTTTTATTGACTTGAATGCAAAATCCAGGGCAGAGCACGACCGTGCGTCCTGCTACAGCGAGCTTAACAACACCCGCGCGGCTGTCGATCAAGTAGCGAGGGAGAAGGTAACATGTCATCCTTAGAGGCATGGTACCGCACGGGGTGACCCTGCATGATGGAACCTTTGTATCCGAGACATTCCACACACTCGACATTACGACATTCGATTCAGCTAGGCCTCGATTGTCCTACATTAAATATTAAAATGTGTCATCTATCCATCCAGGGCTGAGAAAGAGCGCTCTCAATACTTTAGCGAAGTCAATGACCTTCGCGCCGGAGTCGACCACTTGTCCAACGAGAAGGTAGACAGAGATGTTATGTAATGTTTGCAGACTTGCAAACAACGCTTCGCAGCTTATGACAAATAATGAAGATCTAATTGAAAACAAAACACATCGAAACACTTAACAAATCCCATCAAAAATATAAACCTTAATAACAACAAACATTGATTAATAAACCATTTATGCAATAAGACGAAAGCTAAAACTGCTTTGAAATTGAGTGAACTAATGAAGATTTAACTTTAAAAATAATCATTAATATTATGCATGAAATCAGTAACCAACATCGAGTTATGAATCGATAATTTTAACTAAAACATAATAATACTTTTTAATAAAAGTAGGTTCAGTCAATACCTAACTCTGTGTAAAACACACTATGTACGCGACTAACTATTTTTTGTTTCAAACTCTACTCTAAGCTATACCGACTTACCTTTGAAATGGTTCAACGAACATTACTTGAAATTCTAAACGTAACATAACAAAATGCTAATATTGTAAAGTGTATGAACAATATCCAGGTCATGTTTCAATAAATACATATTGAAACAAAAGCATCCGCTAAATGATAATTGCCCCACAGGCTGCTCAAGAGAAGATCGTCAAGCAACTGCAGCACCAGCTCAACGAGGTGCAGTCCAAGGCTGATGAAGCCAACCGCACCCTCAACGACCTGGATGCCGCCAAGAAGAAGCTGTCCATCGAGAACTCCGACCTGCTCCGCCAGCTGGAGGAGGCCGAGTCCCAGGTGTCTCAGCTCTCCAAGATCAAGGTGTCTCTCACCACCCAGCTCGAAGACACCAAGAGGCTCGCCGACGAGGAAGCAAGGGTATGTATATAACCAAAGAGTAATAAAATGTTCTACCGCTAAATATTATTCAGTTTTCACATAATGTTTGTTTGTCAATAGGAACGCGCTACCCTTCTTGGCAAGTTCCGCAACTTGGAACACGACCTCGACAACATCCGCGAACAAGTGGAGGAGGAGGCAGAAGGCAAGGCTGACCTACAACGCCAGCTCTCAAAGGCCAACGCCGAGTCTCAGCTGTGGCGCTCCAAGTACGAGTCCGAGGGCGTCGCCCGCTCCGAGGAACTCGAGGAGGCCAAGCGCAAGCTCCAGGCCCGCCTCGCCGAAGCCGAGGAGACCATCGAGTCCCTCAACCAGAAGGTCGTTGCCCTCGAGAAGACCAAGCAGCGTCTCGCCACCGAGGTCGAGGACCTGCAGCTCGAGGTCGACCGTGCCACCGCCATCGCCAACGCTGCCGAGAAGAAGCAGAAGGCCTTCGACAAGATCATCGGAGAATGGAAGCTCAAGGTCGACGACCTTGCCGCCGAACTCGACGCCAGCCAAAAGGAATGCCGCAACTACTCCACCGAACTGTTCCGTCTCAAGGGAGCCTACGAGGAAGGCCAGGAACAACTCGAGGCCGTGCGCCGCGAGAACAAGAACCTCGCCGACGAGGTCAAGGACCTGCTCGACCAGATCGGAGAAGGTGGCCGCAACATCCACGAGATCGAGAAGGCCAGGAAACGTCTAGAGGCCGAGAAGGACGAGCTTCAGGCCGCCCTCGAGGAGGCCGAGGCTGCCCTCGAACAGGAAGAGAACAAGGTCCTGCGCGCACAGCTCGAGCTGTCACAGGTCAGGCAAGAGATCGACAGGCGCATCCAGGAGAAGGAAGAGGAATTCGAAAACACCCGCAAGAACCACCAGCGTGCCCTCGACTCCATGCAGGCTTCCCTCGAAGCCGAGGCTAAGGGCAAGGCTGAGGCCCTGCGTATGAAGAAGAAGCTCGAGGCTGACATCAACGAGCTCGAAATCGCCCTCGACCACGCCAACAAGGCCAACGCCGAGGCACAGAAGAACATCAAACGCTACCAGGCCCAGATCAAGGACCTTCAGACCGCCCTCGAAGAGGAACAGCGCGCCCGCGACGATGCCCGCGAGCAGCTCGGCATCTCCGAACGCCGCGCCAATGCCCTTCAGAACGAACTGGAAGAATCACGCACGCTACTGGAACAGGCCGACCGCGCGCGCCGCCAAGCCGAGCAAGAGTTGGGCGACGCTCACGAGCAGCTCAACGAGCTCTCCGCCCAGAGCGCTTCCCTTTCCGCCGCCAAGAGGAAACTCGAGTCCGAGCTGCAGACCCTGCATTCCGACCTCGACGAGCTCCTCAACGAGGCTAAGAACTCCGAAGAAAAGGCCAAGAAGGCCATGGTTGACGCTGCCCGTCTCGCCGACGAGCTGCGCGCCGAGCAGGACCACGCCCAGACCCAGGAGAAACTCCGCAAGGCCCTCGAGCAACAGATCAAGGAACTGCAGATCAGGTTGGACGAGGCCGAGGCTAACGCGCTCAAGGGAGGCAAGAAAGCCATTCAGAAGCTCGAACAGAGAGTCAGAGAGCTCGAAAACGAGCTTGACGGCGAACAGAGGAGACACGCTGACGCACAGAAGAACCTCCGTAAATCCGAAAGGCGCATTAAGGAGCTCAGCTTCCAGGCCGAGGAGGACCGCAAGAACCACGAACGCATGCAAGACTTGGTCGACAAGCTGCAGCAGAAGATCAAGACCTACAAGAGGCAGATCGAGGAGGCGGAAGAGATCGCCGCACTCAACTTGGCTAAGTTCCGCAAGGCGCAGCAAGAACTCGAGGAGGCAGAGGAGAGGGCTGACCTCGCCGAGCAAGCCATCAGCAAGTTCCGCGGAAAGGGACGCGCTGGATCCACAGCGAGAGGAGTCAGTCCGGCGGTGAGTTCATCTCCTTAATCCGAGCCCATGCCCACAACGCAATCAAAGCTAAATCAGGATGCATCCCGAACCAAAACGTTGAAACTGAGCCTATAATTTGGTACTAGATCATTGACTCACAATAATTGGTTCCTATGGTCCTATGAATTGGTTTTGGTTACTTTTGTGTGATAAAGCTTTTCTATATCGTTTAAATTCATACGCTGTAGACACTAAAGTTAATTTCTCTCGTTCAGGCGTCCGTTAAAGGGCGTCCATAAATCAGCACTGGAGATTTATGTAAGTTGGCAACGATGTGTTGCACGCTCCCCACAGCACATCGGACTGTGCGATCCTCTAGATATAGTACCTGGAAAATACCCCGTACTTATTGTTATCTAGCAAAATATTTTTCCGCGTTTCCTATATTTATGCATCCATTCGGCATGACCAGCATGACATCCTGCACGTGGTGGATACACTAGAGAGTGGACAGTTGAAGTGATGCATTGCTTTTGTTTCCAGCCCCAGCGCACGCGCCCCGCCCTTAGCGACGGCTTCGGCACCTTCCCACCAAGGTTCGACCTAGCGCCTGAAGATTTTTAAACGTTCCAAACCAAAAACAAACGGACTGTACAGATTTTTCGTTAATGTAACTTTTTATACATAACAGTCGTTAACGTGTTACGAAGCGTGAAACGAGAAACTGTAAAAATTTTTGTAAGCCATAAAAAAAATATACACTGTTAGGTATCTAATCTTTTTACGAAAGGATATTTTGTAACTTGTTGATATTTATTATTTATATTATTTATTATAACCGTGGAGTACGTATCGAGTGTAGGTGGATGTGAGAGAAGCTCTCGGCGCCGTGCTTGAGCCTCCGAGACACGCCCCGCACCCCCGCACCGCGGCACCGCGCGCTCCTCTCACCATCTACCTTTTGACATCTAATAAAGCGATATCGTTGTCATAAAATACTTTAAAAATGAAGTTTTCTTTTATAAAACTCCAAAAATTATTAGGTAGGCGAAAAATATAAAGGATTAAGTAGGTACTTAGGTAGGTACCTATCTAGGTTTCTGGTGAAATAACTGGCCAGGATCTGATCATAATCAACGTATATAGAACCAGGATTCGAAGTTTTTATTCAACTTTTATCAAAATAGACTCTTGTCTCTGATTCCTCACTGATAACAGGCGTCAAAGCTTAGTAGGTCATACTTGTAGTTTCCATAAGCTTTCGTATCCAGATTGCTTGTATGAGGTCTCATAAAAAAAACATTAAAAGTCATTCGTAATTTTGAGCTTATTCAGTGGCACATTAAAATCCTTGATACGTCTATCGGAGACGTACGGCGTTTTAGTAGAATATAGCAGTGCCGTCTCTATTCCAATAACGTGCGCATGAAATCGTATTGCGTCTGAATGGAACAACGTTTCGGCCTAACATAACCCCGATTACAGGCCTATTACATACTTCAATGAAGGAGCCAGAAAAATTGATGAAGTTCTAAAATAATCATAGCCCCGCAGGAGTAAGGAGGCTCTCACTGAATAAACTGTAACCTTGCTTACCGCGTAGGTTGATGAATTTCTAAAATAAACATAGAATAAGAATAAGAATCATTTATTGTAAAACTGTGTAAAAAAGATATCTTAAAGATATTATGTAGTGTTTCAACAGTTTACCCATGCCGGGCGTACAATACTTTACATGTAGGTAAATCTTATAATTTTATTATAAGTACTCACCTAATGCTATTTTTATAAATATTATACAATTAACGAATTAACCCCAGGAAGTGAGGAGGTCCTCACTGAACAAAGTGTAAACCATGGAGGATTAGTGATAATAACCACCCACTTTTGTAATAATAGTATCTATTTATTTCAAATCAAAAGCACGTACTCGTGAGATTGCGAACACTTTCAGGTACTGCATAGTCCAATCTACAAAAGTCTAGGTTTGCAGATGTGAAGGGTTGGAATTTGTCATGAAACTGCTGCCAAGTGCAGCCCTGGAGCGGGCACAGTTCCGTTTCCTTTTCGTTAATGAAGAACTGGACACGATGAGTTTGGATGCCAGATTCCTTGCAACTGAAATAAATAATGTTAGTTGCGTGGAAAATCGGTAAGGGGCTATATTTGAACATCCAAATTGTAAAATTAAAAAAAAAAACACATATAACCTAGGTGGATAGACAAGACATAAGTAGTTTACGGTTATTCCCATCGAGCCCACCGGTTCGACCACTGGTGGGGCGGATGGGAAAAAAATCCCATCGATTGGATTTTTTTTTCCATCTGGCCCACCTGGGCTTGATGGGAAAAAAAGTCTACATTGGTTCGCGTAGAGATATTATAAAAAATACTTACACATTTTCATGAAATAATTAGAAATCTAAGCTGATAAAAACTCACCTATTCAATACAAATATCAAGTTTTGCGCATAAACTCCAATTTCACTCATTCTAAACAGCCGACTAGAGTTCCTAGCAGAGGCTTGCAATGGACATGCGTCCTTGAACATGCCCAGTGCACACCAAACTGTATTTACAATCGTCAAGTGGGTGAAGTATGACGTCACCTTTCTACCACGACCTCTGACTGCCGCTTCAAAGACCTCGTATAGGTTTTTCAAAGTTGTTCCTCCTAGTTTCACGTTCACCTGTATCGACAATAACTCTAATTTATCCTTCGTTTTTCCGCGTTTTTGCATCGAGCTGCTTTATAAGTATCAAAGCATATTCAGTAGAAATGTGACGACTTAAAAGCAAAATTCTGTCATCTATTTATACCTACTCTTAGCTAACTCACCCAAGAACCATATCCTTTCCCATGATAATATTTAAAATCGTCGTAATACTCCAGCACTTCCAGATCGTGGTGTGAGAAGGCGGCACACCAAGGAGATTGGTAAGTCTTCGTCCAGGAGCGTTCGTATCGACAGATCTCATAAATCGTGTAGATTTCAGTGGCAATCAGTTTGGTGATGAGTCCAAGACGCTGCTGGACGGCAGTAACGACCTAAAAATTCGAAACTCAGTTTTTTATAGTTTACTAATCATATTTCAGTGTGACTGTGTAAGCAACGCCACATATGTGCTGCTTATTCTCAACAACGTCAAGGCGAGAATCTCCAAGACTTATACTTACATCAATAACATCTGCAGATTGGAAGAATTCGTTTATCTTGTCCTTATACTTCTGACTGTTTAGCAGTTGGCTATGTCTTTTGCAATCTGCATCACCCTGGAAGGTAACAGAATTGAATTAAATTAATTATTATTGGAGCATTTTGTGTCCACAAGCCAACCACCTACAGTTTTCTCAAAGTAAAACAGGCTCAAATATTTTTTTTACCTGGAAGGTAACATAATTGTATTAGGAATGTTATAATGTTTGGACCAGTTTTTTGTCCACAAGATAGATAGATATATTCTTTATTGCACACCAAGAAAAGAAGAAAAGCAAAAAAAGAGAAAAAAGTCACAAGCCAACTTACAATTCTCTCAAAGTAAAACGGACTCAATTAATGCATATTTAACTTTATGGTAAAACCAATGGCTGGAAATAGCTTTTTGGGGTTTTTGGATTCAGCACCTGATTGCATGACTCTATAGGCACATGAAGTTACTACTAAACTCTAGAGTCAAGTTCTAAATGTGTTACTTCCTACAGTTTTTAATTATTTATAGATAGGTACTCTGTTTTTGTGGAATTTTATACGACACTACCTTTGGGATACTTACCGCTACTATATCATCTCTTATCGTTATTTCATCAACAGCTAGAGTCAAGTTCGTTCCACTAGTCAAACCATCTATAAAAGCTCTAGCACTGCTGGTGGTGGTCGTATCTTCTTTGAAAGATCTGAAGTAGTAGTTGTCTTCATCACCTTGGAGGAGGTTAGGGTATTTATCCTGGATTCTCTTGGCTATGCCAAATAATTCTTCATACCCTGCGGTTGTTAGAAGCGACTGGGAGACTTCCAGAGACGCATTCCAAGTCCATTTACTGAAGTTTTCAATATCCTATTCAAGATTTGGGAAAAATAATTAGTTAGATGCTTGTCTAGCCTCACGCACCTAAATACGAGTGTAATTACCAAACACCGGTGGATGGAGAAAGCGTAGAATCATTCTGTCTGGAAATCCGGGTCCAGCAGTGGACATCTCCAAGCTCATTTTCATGATGATGAAGCTAAAAGTCTGAAGCAACAACTTCATTGTTATTCAAAGTGAATTAGCTCTTCTACCATCTTTGCCTACCTGTGCACACAAATGACCCCTACCGGCCTCATGGCTGGCTACGATCTCATCTTTCAATTTAATTATTTTTAAAATTTTGTTCAATAGTCGCATATGAGGACTTCTGTTGCCGTGCCGATTCAAGGTCCAAATGCTGATCGCTTCACAATCTGCAAAGAGTTTGTTCTCTTTTATTATATATCTATCAGCATTTATACCATTGTTTTTCATGAACTCACTTGACGGTATATCGAAGTCTCTGATATCTCCTCTTACGGCGTCGTACGGCGTTTTGCTAGAATACAATTGGTATGGACAATGTGCATTCCAGTAGCATGCGCGTGCGCATGTGGTTACACAAACCAGTACCAACAACTGCAGTATTGATTGATGACATCGCGTCCGACTATCCGAACCACCAGGCGTACTAGAGACCATTGGCGAGCCTATTGACTGATTTAAGATGGAACGGTTGAAAATGCTAGTATGTGGCTAGCAACGACAGCTTCTTGCAGAGAAATATGCGCTGACGTTTTGAGGATATTTATAAGCTTTAACCATGAGAATTGCCCACGGCCGCGCTCGACGGCAGATCGGTAATCACTGATCACTGTCGCATGTTAATATAATTTGAATCTCAAGGTCTTTTTCACTGTCATAAGACCATTAAAACCAGCATGAATTATAAAAATAACCTGGGCCGGTACTTTATGCAAAACAAAGCCAGTTTGCCAACACTGGATCGGAAGGCTTACGGATATAGCACGATGACAAATAAAACAAGTAGCTACAAATGTGTGTACAATACTTAATACTTACAATACTTAAGTATTTTTAACATCACAAAATCAAATTATTTTCTACATAAGATCACAGTCACACATTATTGTATTCATCAGCTCCACATTTTTAGCAATGCCACTGGGGCGGCCACTAAGGCCATAGCCCCTCCATTAGCAAGAGATCCGTTCCCTTCAGGTTCTGGATCTGGAACCCTGTAGTCCATGCTGCAGAAGTCCAGATCTGCTGACGAGAACCGTTGGAATCTACCCTGAAACTCCTGCCAGGAGCAGCCTTGGAGTGGGCAGAGCTCGGTCTCCTTCTCATTGATGAAGAACTGAACGCGGTGGGTCTGGTTTCCAGATTCTTGGCACCTGGTAAAAAGAGAGAGTTATGGTATTAAGTAGCTTTGAAAAAATATGTTTTCTTTCTGTCTTTATTCTTTATTGTACACTAAAGTAATGACATGTAAGGGAACTTAAAGATAGGTCATGTAAAAAGGTGAGTTTAACCCTACTAAGAGTTCTCTACCAGCAAACCTTCCACGATAGAGAGTTGAGACGGTGAAAATTTTCTTACCGGTTCAAAACAGCGATGAGGTTGACCGCAAGACTGCCAATCGAGCTAGTTCTCCAGACGCGACTGGGGTTTCTAAAGAAAGCCTGCAGCTGATTTGGGTCTTTGAAGATGCCCATCGCACACCAAACCATCTCCAGCATCGTATCGTGTGTAAAGTAAGACGTGATCTTCCTACCCTGGTCGTGGGTTGCAGCTTCGAAGTTATCGTATAAGTCTTTCAAAGGTGGACCTCCTAGATTTACGTTGACCTGCATCAGAAAAGTAATTTTATTTTATAAAGCAGAGACAGGATTACAGTAAATTAATTTTAAATTGAGAAAAACCAGAAGAAGTCTAAATGGTAAAGACCCTTTAAGAATCAGTGGTCCCACAGACACTTCTACTGAAATCGTGAAGAAACTTTAGGAATCAGTGCTACCAGAGAATATATTTCCTGATTACAAAAGTCTATGAGGATCCCTCCTTTTACTTACCCAAGAGCCATACCCATTCCTATAGTAATGTCTAAGGTCGTCTCTATACTCCAGCACCACTAGGTCGGAGCTCGTGAACGCGGCGCACCAGGGTGACTGGTAGATGGAAGTCCACGACCGATCGAACCGACAAATCTCATAAAGCGCGTAGATGTTAGCCGCAGTCAGTTGGGTGGTGATGCCTAGGCGTGCCTGGACGTTATTTTGGACCTGGAAATAAAAATCAAAAACCTCAAAGCGGTGAAGTTGGTGGATGGTGAAGGCTCAAAGCCGTTCTTCCTGGATATCTATGGAAGAGGTGTCCTATGATGTCGTCGCTTTGTCACTTTTATAGTGGCCATCCTTATACCGGTAAACCGGTAGATACCGGTTAAATAGCGCTGACTTTAATTTCGCAGAATTAAATTTTGATCTGTTTGACTGCGCCAAGAACTTCTTCACATTCCCCCCCACTTTCAACCCCTACCGGGACTGTATTTAGGTTGAGGATGTGAACAATGACTGAGAGCTTTACTTACACTAATAAACTCTGCAGTTTTGTAGTACTCTTCCATCTGATCATCCAGCAGTTGGCTCGTCTTGACTTCTTGCTGATATCTGTCGCAGTTCTCATACGGCTAGAAGGTAAGTTTTATTCATAAGTAGGTACGTTTACATAAAATGTTACGAATAACATGGCTGGTCGTCAACTGCAAAAAATATGAGCGAAGATTTAGTGTCATTTAAGATACACTGCGCGGCCCTCTTGTGCACGCGGGCCGCGGCTTCTTGGTAAGTGAGAGAGAAAGAGAGAAATATTTTTAAGTTATTATATTTAAGCGGCCACGACGTCAAGTTAAGTCGTCATCACCACGCAATGAAACTAAAAAAACGGCACTCAAGCATTTTGTCTATTTGAACTTTAGTAGTTATGAACATAATCACAGATCATATACAAGTAACATAACTTTGACTCGTACATAAGCAATTGTATCAAAGTATCAGAAAACAGCCACGAAAACCTAAGAAAACCTAGAATAAAATCGAGTTTTCTTGGTCTAAAAATGGCTCGACCACGAATAACAAATTACCCTTATAACATCATCCCTTTCCCGGACATTGTCAATTGGCAATGTCAGGTTTGTTCCTTCAGAAAGTCCATGAGTGAACGCAATAGCACTGGTGATTGTCCTCTGCTCATTGGTAGGCCTGAAGTAGTAGTCCCCCTCAGACCCTCGCAGGAGATGAGGATACCTCTCGCGGATTCTCGTGGCTATGTCGTAGATTTCCTCGTATCCCGTAGCGGTGAGGAAGGATTGGGAGACATCTAAGGTGCTGTTCCACGCCCACTTCCTGAAGTTATCGACATCCTGGTAAATAAAATCGTCATAATGTTTTATTTATATACACGGAAGAGTTATATAGAGCTGGTTTTAAATACCATCTTTGAGTAACGCTATCCGTGAAATAAAAAAAAATGTAAAATATTGCCTACGTATTGTGAATGTTTTTACAAAGGTTCATTTATACATGATGATTTAAATCCACTCAAAAAAACCCCAGTGGTAAATGATTTGATACCTGTGTACACAACTGGCCTCTACCAGCTACATGGCTGGCCACGATCTCGTCCTTCAACGAAGCGATGTACTTTATCTCTTCCGTTACGCTGTTCCCTGGGTTTCTGTTGCCATGACGGTTTAAAGTCCAAATGCTGACTGCTTCGCAATCTAAATAAAGGGTGGTTTGACTTATACTACTATTCAGCTAAACTTAAAGCCTGTGCCATGTCTAGCAGCATTCCAAAGAGATCTAGAAAGGATGTGACGTTACGTGCCTGATCACGATAACGTATCATGGGATCGTTTTTCAGCCAAGTCATGTAGAGTTCCGGGAGGATATTGCAACTTTGGAGAAAATGCAACTACCTGCTTCAAACAACTCCCCGTTACCTATATCACAGATTATATAATACTATACTAGTACCTATATCTATAAAACGATAGAAGGATCGTTTCTTTACCGTTTCATAGATGTCGCTTAGATGTTAGGGCTGGCAACGGGATTATTTAAAGTTGCAATATCCTCCCGGCACGAAGAGTGGCGTGGTTTTGGAATAGGGCATGAAATCTAAAAGGTTTATAATTTGACTAGCCGTCGCCCGCGTCGTTGCTCGCGTTTTAGACCCTTTAGAGTGTGACTTTTCAAAATTCCTTTCTCAGTGCACCCCTACATTATATAAGTATACCTACTACCCTCCAAATTTCATACCTTTAGGACTTAAAGTTTAGGCTGTGCGTTGATTGCCAGTCAGCTTCCAAAGATTTTTATATATTTAAGAAGATATTGCATTATTTAATTCAAAAAAACTTACTCTGTGGTATAGCAAAGTCTCGGATATCCCCTCTGACTGCATCATAAGGTGTCTTCGTGGAGTGCAAGTTGTAAACGCACTGGCTGTTCCAGTAGCAAGATTGCACACAGGCTACCACACAAAATGCCAGCAGTACAGACTTCATGTTGGTATTTCTTTGACTGAAGGCACTGCCCACAATACCTCTACCTATGTATCCCTACTTGATACTAAAGTTATGTTCATAGTGATTGAAGACTCGTGTTATTCAAAACCAGATGTTATCGTGTCTGTTGGTTATGCATGACTTATAACAAAACACATGTAAAAAGAATTGATTATGATAATCAGCCGGTTGTGTAAAGTCACTGTTAAACCACAATGTGTGTTTTAGCTTGGCGACATCTCGACACGCAGGACACGTTTACAAAAGAACAACAGCTCCGTCAAATCCGGTTCTAAGACACTGTGTTAGGATTTTTTGTTTGATGTAAAAAACCATCGTTGATTCCTAAAATTCAACGTAAATAATATGAACTTAACAAAGCAATGTAATGCGTCCTTACTTTCAGATTATAGGAAATCTAATTTTGATATGCCTATCGATCGCAATCTACTTACTAAGACCAAGATAAGAGGTGTAGTTGTCTGGCCGCTGGGTGTCTGTGAAGTGATATCCACGCCTCCAGCTCATGGACTTCTATTGGTTGATGTTAAATGACGACCACTGCATTAGAGGCTTTAACATATATATATATATATTTTAAGAACTTACCTGTACGCCTCTACTTGGGTTGTTCCCATCAAGCCCACCGGCCACTGGTGGGCCAGATGGGAAAAAAATCCCATCGAGCCCACTCAGGTTTTTAGTTTTTTGATTACTTATAAAACCCTAGTTCATTTATTTATTTGTACTGCGTTAAAACGTTCAAATAAGTTACAGTGCAAGGCTCCACTTAGGGCACAGCTGGTTCTAATCCTGTTAAATTGGCGATAGGTTAAAAGGGAGAAGCCAGGTGATTTTTCTCCGGCATACTCTGCTGAGATGTTTTTAATCTTTAAAATAATAATAAAAAAACAAGTAGACTATAAACGTTTGATTCTCACAATCACTATTCACAGACTAAAATAAACACTTATCCAATTACCATACCATGAACAGAATTACCGACGACGCGCCGCCAAGAAATTATAGAAAACCGTGTAAAGTGATTCTTGTGATGTCAATAAATAAACTGCCTTTTGGCTTGGCACATAATAGTTTGAAGGGCCTATTTGTTTACTGTGTTACATAATAACACGTTTGTGTGTGTCTACTATGATGACGTCACTAGTTCAGAATACCTACCAGATACTAGGGTACCTAGGTATTCCTATAAAAATGGGTATAAAGGTCGCACGTATCGCAAAACATCTCCTCCTGTAGGTAGGAAAATAGATACAAACTCATAAAATACTTATTTCAAGCCTCTATATCATTTTCAATATGAAATACAACGAAATTATATTTTATAACTTTTATTTCTGTAATAAAGACGGCTAGGTAGGTAATAAATAATTCTTTATTGCTATTAGAAGTATTGATAAGTACTTAAGGTAATTAGTTACGAAGAAAATTACAACTAATACTGTATTTACAATATTAGTTACGTTTAGATTATCAACTACTATCGACATTTAAAAAAAACATTCTGTTCATCATTGTCAAGTCAAGACTAAGACAAACTAAGGCAAAGTAGGTAGTTTGAAAACGTTGGGAACACCGGCGTACGGTGGGCATACCAACCCTACCTTGCCTTACCTTGCCGATTTATACGAAGAAAGTGAGAGTGTGTTTAGAGCGCGGTAGCCGCTTTTATGAAACAGCTAAAGTTTGTAGCCAAACAAACCAAAGCCAAACTAAATGTTTTAATGGCAAGAAACATGGAAACCACTTATTTAAAACCCAAACTGCCTTACAGACAATTACAATAAACAATTATATTTGCCGTTTCGTTCAAAAACGTGTAATTATCGAATTGATAAAAGGGATGAACAACATTTAACCTACTCTTTAGCCTCCATGGATTGGATTAGTTTTTCAGAAAATGTTTTTGGTGGTATAAGTAATATTTTACGTATTGAGAAGTATGAAAAGTTAAGTTCAACAAGAAGTCAAACATTGTTAAAAATAGGGAAAAGCTGTCGCATAAAAATTAAATAGAGAAAACAAAACTTGTTTTAAATTGTACTAGGTACATTTATACTTATTTAATATAAATGTACCAAGTACAATTCCGCTATTCAAGAATTTTAAGCTGTCGCGTAATTCACACAGGGTTTCTTTGTTTGACTTGATTTTGAAAGGAACACGTGCAGAAGCTAGTATGAAATATTTTTAAGCATATCTCTTTGACACATTTCAATGAAAATCTCTAGTCACGGCGCTAGTGCCCGAGTTTTTTTGAACATACAGACAAAAATCATATACGTACTCGTACCATCCTTCTTTCTTCGCCGTAGTCCCGTAAAAAAACAGTTGCCGCCTTCTGAAATCTGTAATTAAACGTTATATGCTCACTCATGTTTACCTCTATCCCACTTTGTCCCGGGTAGTCGAAGCCGTACCACAAAACAATTAATACTGGGATAAAGACAAGTCTGAAATGGGTTTTTTGATAAAAAACGCAAACACTTCTGCGAGCTTGTCTCTGACGGCTTTGAAGCTTGTCGGGTTTTGGTCTCCGGACGGTTTGCGAGGAGATAGGAAACTATTGTATAACTGCTACACTGTGCTGTCGTTTATGTTTCTTTTGGGTTTGTGCATAGAGTTTTATATTATAACTCTACAAATAAGAGACCCCGTTTCCAATTGTCGGTATCGAATCCATAGATTTAATCTTAAAGCGATCTAGTCATATCTTATGCCTAGTCAAATAGAGATGTAGTCGTAAAGCTCCTAACCCAAAACAACAGTGTTGTGTACAATAACATTGCACAAGGTTCAGCATAAATATAATTTTGATCTAAACATGTTTTCCGACCAAAAAATGTATTTTTTTTGTGTTTTCAGCTTATTTTACATAATCGTATGAAGCTGTCCACACGACACCGTTTTAAATAGGAGCAACGACATCAGATTATAAGGGTTTTTGTTTTCGATTTTTCATATTCAATTTCAGAAATGTTGAAATGTGCAAGCGAGAATGTTTGACGGTTGTCAGTCAAAGACTAGATGAGATCAACCAGTCAGAACCTCACTCTTATACTACTCCCTTACAGGAATCTACCTCCTAATCCAAGTGGTAGATTTGTTCCTCATCTGGGGAGACCTGCCTCTCATGACTGGCTCAGCATTTCTTCTCTTCACGAACCTGGCTCAGGCGGCCAAGATCTTTAACCTTCTAAGTCGGAAAGAGGTCATCCAGAAGATCATTGCTGATGCTGATCGAGTGCTTACTGAAGTGAAGAGTCAGGCAGCTGAGGAGATTGTTAAAAGGTGATTCATGATGGCTTATTTCCTATTTCCAGGTAATTTCCTGTCACCGATGGACCACCGTTTGCAAAACTCGATAATGAATCCTAACATCGTTCAATCTATAGTACATTTTACCAGGTGTAACCGGGAGACCAGATCTCAGTTGATCCTATACTTCGCCTTGACCGTGACTACGACCACGGGCTGGGCTACCAGCGCTGAGAAGAACCAACTGCCTCTGCGAGCTTGGTAATACTGCTAACGATGTCAAAAACACAGTACAATACAAACCCACATTCATACTATATCCATCCACATTCATACTTAGCACTCTCCTCGTCATCATTTGAATGTATTAAAAAAATCAAAGTGCTTTCCAGGTACCCATACGATACCTCAAAGTCACCAGCCTTCGAGCTGACGTACATCCACCAAGTGACGGCTCTCTTCATAGCAGCACACCTCAACGTAGGCAAAGACACGCTGGTGACCACCCTCATAGCTCAGTGCAGGTGTCGCCTGCAACTATTAAGCCTGACGTTCAATACCTTGTGTCAGGACCTGCAGGTGTCGAGAAACACGGTACGAATAGACCCATACGTGATAGATTTTTACCACGGTTGGCTGCTCAGTGTGTCCATGCCTTTCCACGTGATTTATATTACACCAAAATAAACCCACGCCTTCCCTTTAAAGACCTAATCGAGGCGCCACAGAAGGCTAGCAAGCAAGCAAGCTCGTATGAGTTAGTGGCCACACTGGCGACGGAGTTTTAGGCCTAAGGCTTTCTCACTCTGTAATTTATGTATCTCAGTATTGGTGTATTTCTAGCATATGCTGACTTCCGAGCAAGAGAACATCGTCTGGGTGCGTCTTCGAGCCTGCGTGGTGGAGCACCAGATGGCACTTCAGGCGGTAGTGGATCTGCAGGACAGCTTTTCCGCGCCTACCTTCGCGCAGTTCACAGTGTCGCTCATCATCATCTGCGTCACTGCATTTCAATTAGTTTCGGTATAAGTAACAGTTTGTAGTCCCTGCCTTAGAATATTAAGACTATAGTTCTTAGCCTAGTGGCAAACCTGGTGGAGTCACACGCAATTCCGCACCGTCATAGTCAAAAGAAATGTTCAAAAAGTGAAATACTAAGCTCGGGTCAACAGGCAAAGTTCCACCAGGTATTTTTTCAAGTTGCTGTCTTGTTTAATTTAGTTTTTTTTTCAGCAAACTGGAAACATAGTCCGCTTGATATCGATGGGCACGTATCTAATGACCATGAGCTTCCAAGTATTCGTTTACTGCTATCAAGGCACACAGCTGTCGGAAGAGGTACAGAAACGCTTTAGAATAGGAACACATTTATAGTTGGAGCTACTCTTCTGAATAAATTCTTAGCAAAAGTCGTGATGGAAACCTTCTATTAAATTTCAGTGATAATAGAGCTCAAATTATTAGCAGAGCTATGGTAGAAATAAAGAGTCTTGTCTTCAGTGGATGGAGCAATGTGCCAGTATCGATTTTGGTTCTGCAGCTTTTCCACATGTTGTTCTAGAGTTCAGAAGTAGCAGAGGCAGTATACCAGTGCCCGTGGTACTCCTGCTCGGTGGGGCTTCGGCGGTCTCTGCTCGTCGTGATGGTGCGCACGCGCCGCATCGCCAAAATCACTGCCCAAGGCTTCACTACACTAAACCTCGCTACTTTTATGGCTGTGAGTAAATAATACTCTATATTGATTCATAATTATGGATAGCCCGATAGCTCTCTTCTATATGACAAGAAGTTTTATGCTTCTGCCGATAGTAAAACCGAAAAATGTGTAAGGTTTTTAAATGATGATGGAATAAAGACCTCACATCTTGGCAAAAGGGTAATTTACCTACATTGGGTTAATGATTATGTTTCAAATTCAAATTGTTTTTTTAACACCATTTTGCACACAGTTTCATGTTGCACTTGAAAAAGGCAAGTTTTCAACTGTAAAATCTATGAAATTTTACATTTTATGTGTAACCCAAGCGAATGCTAAATCATTCTGCTTTTACAAGATGAAAAAAGCCTCTAGCCGATACCCTTTGCATGTACTACTAGGTACAAAGGATTTAATTAGAGTCTAGCCAGATTACGAAGCCATAAGAGCATGAATCTAATCTCACATGTAGGTACCTCTACGTACGTTCATAGTACATCAAATATTTATCTCGTTTCAGATTATCAAAGCATCATATTCCCTCTTTACACTACTGCAGCAAGTTGAAAAAAAGAAATAGAGGATTTCGATATCAAAGTTATCCAATCAAAAAAAACATTTTTTTAATAGTGGGAATTTTAAGGTGTAATGTAAAGTAGTTTTACAATTCACAAGTTCTTTTGCGAATAAAAGCATGATAAGTAATTGCATCTTATGTTTATTCACACTGTCTACCCGATATGTATGTTCTAAGCTTCTGAGGCTTACCATATTAGAGATCACCTATGTTTCAATCAAACCATTGATCTATGGGTAGATACTTATATCGATGTTTCAAATACCTATTTGGACTGAAATAAAACCAATGAGCATCAAACTCACAGAACACTATTACTCTGATCAAACTACTGACGATCTTCTTTTGCCACATACAGTGGTATCTAACTACACGCGAGAGCAATGATTCCGGGTCACTTAAAGAATGTTAAAAATCTCGGAAACTAAAAATGATAGGTTAATGCAATAAATTGTATTTAATAGACAATGTAATACTCCTTAAATGAAGGTATTAAAACTTCTTAGTTATTGTAAAGTTATATCTTAAAAAAATCAAATTTGAAAAAGGGCCACTTTCGAAGATGGAACTACGAAATTACAGCATTTGGTTTTGCTTTTGTTTGTAATCTGTCATTTATGTGGGTATATAAACCATGTTGATAGTGCTCTATATTCATTATTCAAGCTGAAATTATGTCGCTTACGCCTGAAGAATGCACCAGAATACTTACAATGCTGGAAACCGGCCGGAGTCAGCGCGATACAGCCAGGACTGTCGGTGTGTCGCTGTCAACAGTACAAAGAGTTCTCCGACGTTACGAAGAAACTGGTTCTAACCTACGCAGACCAGGAACGGGCAGAACCAGGTGTACCACAGCACGAGAAGACCGATACTTGGTGAACACCATGCTTCGAAATCGCTTTCTCACAGGAACTGAACTCACAAATCAGTTTCGACGCCTCGGAGGAAGTAACCCAAGTGCATGGACAGTAAGACGTCGGCTTGCTGAATCTAACTTAAAACCCCTTAGACCTGCAAACGGCCCTAAACTGGAGCGTGGGCATCGTATTTCAAGACTAAGATATGCCCAGAGCCACGTAAATTGGAGTATTGAAGATTGGTCAAAAGTTATGTTCTCCGACGAATCAAAATTTATGCTCTACAAGCACGATGGAAGACACAGAGTGTATCGAAGACCAGGGGAAAGATTCAAGCAAGCATGCATCGAAGAAAAAGTAGCCTACGGTGGTGGGTCTGTACTTGTGTGGGCCGGAATTTCTTCTGAAAGTCGCACAGAGCTGGTGATCATAGAAAACGGCTCTTTAACTAGCGTAAGATATGTGGAAGAAATCCTCAATGATCATGTTGGTCCATTTATGGTCAATTTAGGTGAGGATGCTATATTTATGCATGACAATGCCCGACCTCATACAGGTAGGATTGTGAATGACTACCTTCAAGAGATGAACATTACTCGTATGGAGTGGCCAGCGCGCAGCCCGGATATCAACCCGATCGAGCATGCTTGGGACGATCTAGGCAGATGCGTAAAACAACGAAACCCTCCCCCAATCACGCTTCGTGAGCTCAAAATTGCTCTCACAGAGGAATGGGAGAATATTCCCCAAAATCGTATAAGGAACTTGGTGTACAGCATGCCAAACCGCGTAAACGCAGTAATGGAAGCACGAGGAGGCAATACGAAGTATTAAAATTCAAGTCAAATCGTAATAAAGTTCAAAAATTTCATGTTTCCTATTTTTGTTTTAAGGAGAGATCAGCAGTTTTTTTCTTTATGTAATTTTGTGTTAATAAAATGTATGGTGACTCATATTTTTTTACTTTCATTTAAGGAGTATTACATTGTCTATTAAATACAATTTATTGCATTAACCTATCATTTTTAGTTTCCGAGATTTTTAACATTCTTTAAGTGACCCGGAATCATTGCTCTCGAGTGTACGTCACCACAGGGAATACTGGGCATTGCATTCTTGTTCTTTCGCTTCCCGTGCGTCCACACCGCTGCGCGCTCAAATGCCGCTGTGTTTGAACACACCTGAATTACTTTTTGGTAATCAGAGTTTTTCATCTGATTTTCATACAGTTTTAAATAAGACAAGCAGACGATATATAATATAAGCAAGCCAGTACGTTTATGTGATTCAATCACAAATTTTCCCTTATTTTTTAATACCTTCTAATTTGTTATTACTGAAACAGCACATACATTTACAATTGAGTAAATTATGAAGGATTAATATCCTTACAGTAGGTACGTTCTCTAGTTTACAGTATCCACATGACTAGTGGCGATATGGCCCGCATGTCTCCACGCTATCTGATGAGGTGTCAGTTCAGTTACAAGGACAACGGTGACCATTCTCACAGAAATATGCATGTTGTGTAAAGCTATACATACCTACTAGTATAGTATTATATAATCTGTGATACCTACCTACGCATATACTTAGTGATGTTTATGTAAACAAATTCTATCCTACTAATATTATAAACGCGAAGGTTTGTAAGTATGGATGGATGGATGTTTGTTACTCTTTCACGTAAAAACGAGTTATTCGTCAACTTGCGAGCGTCAAAATTGCGGTGCACGCGAGTTGGCACCTTCCGATTTTACGTTTTTTTTTTGTGCGATTTGGATGAAACTTGGAATATTATTATATATGTATTGTCCGCGACCTGGATTAACACATAGGCTACTTTTTATCCCGAAAAAATCAACGGGGTCCCACGGGACGCGAACGAAGTCGCGGGTGGCACCTAGTATACAATAAATAGAAGTTTTTTAGTAATGCAACATTGCCCTCATACTTACTGGTACAAAGAAATCTATCACGTCACGAATATCTTTTGTGTAAGCTAGAGTAATGTAGTTTAGCATAGCATTATTTATTTATTTTGTTAATATATACGGCATAAATTGCTTTCTAATGACTATGGGTAGATATTCTTATACTCAATTCGCAATAAAATAGAAACACCGACTGGCCTACTTACAGTAATAAGGAACATCGTTCGACCATTAGTTTCAGTGTCTTCAGCTGATCAGCTGGATGCTGGAGGCGGGTTGATTGGTCAAATCAGTGGAGATCACAGCGCGAGGCGTGGCGCACTGATGTTTATTTATATGTTGTGACGTTTTAAGACTAGGTTACATGGTAGAAAAGAATAAGATTTTTGGATGTTCAGCCACTCTTCATGTCAATCCAACACGTCGCCAGAGTTGGCCACTAACTTATACCAACTTACTACCCCCTCTCTTAGGAAAAAGACTCATCTCTTCCAAGTCAAAAACATTCATAGTTTCTAAATTTTTAAGTAATGATAGATTATGCATAGTAGGTACTAAATCAAGCCAGCACGCGAGATATTTGGTCTCATAGAAAAAGAATACTCTTTTATGTTTTGTCTACTCGTTCTGTCAAAATGAAGGCATTTTGCACCAGTTTTTGAACTATTTCATTACCTGTGGTAAATGTGGTAATGCTGTCGACAAAACCGCGCTTTGGTTCACCGGCTCCAAAATTATCATAATAAAAAGAAAACTCAACTGGTTTGTAGTCTGTATATCAGTGCAGTCCAAACCTAACACCAAAAAAAGCACTATCGGCAATATCGCACTTGTTGCGGTGGGCGTGTCCGCTCCGCCCACTTGCCGAGCCTCCGCTGGCGATGCCGTCACAACCTCGCAGCCTCCGAGAGAGGTACCCGTGCTCCGCAGCCTCCTCAGAAGATGTCCTCGTTACTCAAGTTCGACATGCGGGTGTTGTCGCCGGAGCGCTGACGATTACTTAACCAGGTTAGTCAAAGTAGCAGATTGTTACCTATTTATTAAAGTTATAAATAATACGTCGAGTAAGCTTGGATGAATTATTAATTCGTCCAGCTAGTAAGAGATCATTAATTCACAGATTTTCATTCATTCATGAAAGATAATATTTTCCAATCGCTTACAAAAAATAAAAAATAATACTATGTGAGTGTAATTTTTTACAAAAAATAAAAAAAGAACAAGTGGCCCTTAAAAATATACTCTACCTTCTTAGCCAACATAATTATTAATTACCATCGAAATTAAATGGTGAAATAAGCCATTAATAGTCGGCATGGTGGCCATAAAAGCTGATAACGAAAAGACCCAATGACAAAGTTTGACTTCTTACTTAATTTTCCGAACAAAATATTAAAGAAATTTAGAGAGCGATAATATACTGAGGTACTCTACAATTCCTTACCTTTTTAAAAAACGACAATTATAACTTTCCGTGACCTTCTCTGATGTTAAGCTTCGAACCCGCATATTTTGAACGTTTAGGGTGCACTCACGCGTCAGTTCCGTTTCCTCCAGTGAGGATGATAAAAATAATACGACCGCTTATTCTTTCAAGTACTTATATTTTCAAAAATAGATTCATTTCAGTTTGGATTTAGCTCTGGCTGGATGGAAAACTTTTTTTTGCAAAACATTTCGAAAGTGGCTCAAATAAGTTTCGAACGAAAAAGGTTGCACAAGGTCACGTGTTTTTAAGGCTACGCCTAAACTCGCAACAATCTTTTGTTTATTTGTTATATCTACCAATAGAAGTTATTGCTTTGTTTAATTTTTCGACGAAGATAAAGAACGTTTTCAAAATGACGTGAGCTCTCAGCATATTTTCTTCACCTAACCCATTAAATTATGTATCCCCAATATATTGACATGAAGTTTCATCAGGAACTTAGTAAACCCTCTGCAAGTGAGAAGTAGACGGATGGTGACCGCATGTTATCAAAACTCTCAAACTTTGATAACCTCTGTAACAATATTATATCCGTATCTTTGGGCGATCGACACGTGTTTGTCATGCTAAGTTATTTGGTTCTTAGAAGCAGCAACAGTACCTATAGAATTTCATAGACTACTTAGTGCTTAGGGCGTAGGTGTTTCAACACCGAGTAAACGGTTTGGGGCAAAGATGTACTGCGTTTCAAGAAGCGGGACTCCCATTCTTCCAAAATTACACACTCAAAATATCGTTTTGTATCAAACACGAACTGTGTTTGATATTTTGATCTCTATTTACATATACAGTGTTAGTTTTTCGAAAGTAGGTACTAGTCTAGTTCGAGAGTTGTCTGTGGTTTTAGGAACCAAATTCAAACGCGTGAGAAACTTCTTTATTTGAAAATTTCAGTTGTGTCAAAAAAAAACGTACGGAAAACAAAATCTTACTTAGATCTCTATAAGTTCATTTGTTTTTACGCACAAATCCAAGCAAGTTTACACATAAGTTTGCTAGGTTAATTTATAAGTCTTCAGAACTTTAAAAGATTATGAAGCTTTGGCACTAGCTCTTACGTAAGTAAACGATCACCAAATTATGTTACGCACACGATAATTAATGCATACCATCAATTACGATCTCGTTTCTTGAATTAAAATTGGCTTGAAAAAATATTTTGGCGCCCAACGTGGTGTTTAAGAATTGCGATTTTTAAGAGCGAAGAAGCCTTTTGAAAATTATTGCATTTGATTCTAGTTTGATTTTTTATTGATACTAACTCTATAGTTGACGTTGTCTCGTGTGTCACCATTAGAAAATAACGATTGTAAAATGTCGACTTGGAACTAAAAAGATCACCTAAAATAAAACTAAAAACATCTCAAAACGTGACGAGCGTTACTAAAAAAACTCTGTTATCCATTAAAAGCCATATAATCTTCAAACTTGAAGCGAGAAAACGAATCAAACCAACAATACGAGTAATGTCTTTGACAGATTCAACTCATCTTCTAAAGTGGGAAGTTGATTTCGTAACTTTTTCTATTGTCTACTGCTGTGTAGCAGTGGAAAATTCTGGACGCAAACAGTAGGCTTCCGTTTCTTTAGCTGTGTTTATCAGTAAAATTTTAACAAGGCTCTTGAAAAGATAATTCAGCCCTCGTATCGAAAGCTCTGAACTGCTTTCGTTGCCCAACATAAAAGCGACGTGGCTACAAATATACCAAAACAAGAAGCTTTTGACGGCAAAAAACGCGCTGAAATGCGCTAATGTCACTATTTAGTCACAGAATACCCATGATTTACTATTTAGTTTGGAAATACTACTGAAAACCTGACAGGATTTTATGAGATAACGATTGCGCCCCAGGAGCCATTTTTGTTGACTTAATCGCGAGTAGGCAACTGTAGTGTACTGGTAAATGAGATTGCTGTGATGCCATGATTGAAAAAATAAAATAAAAATCAGTTGTAATTTTTTTTATGTAATTAGTAGATAAACAGGCAAACGGCCCTGATGGTGGCGACAGTGACCACTTACCTGATGGTAAGTGGTCACTGTCGCCTAGTTAATGGTGATTTAGAAAAAATCAACATTCGATATTTTTATATCCCAGCTAAGATATCAAAAGCAGCCATTTCTTCAATGGCGAGATTATAAAGACCATGAGAAACGAATATTTATAATTAACATAGGCATTTTAGTCCAATGATAGTTACAATTAGATTTTCGACTCGTCAAAGGGACTGAGGTATGCGCGTGCATAACTACCGAGACCTCCCATGCCTGACATTGCCGAAATGAGACATGAATAGGGTTAAATTCAGAGCATTGTAAATCTATGAATACCGACATGTGGCTAAAATTATAAAGAAAAAATAAGGAATATCACGTGGCATCAACACATTTTTTTCTCTTGTCACATTCTATCAGAATAACAATAATTATTTACCACGCTCGTGGCGCTCGTGGCTAGGCTTGCTTAGTCAATCTTCACCGATTATAAGTTAAACAACGTTCTGCGCAATCACTATTTGGATGGGTGACCGTTGGTGGCAATTACACTGAGCGCTTCGTTAAACTGTCACCAGAGTTGGCCACTATCTCATACGAGCTTGCTTGCTATTTGCTTGATTGTTTCATTCATTATGTTTAATTTTTTTTTTTTTTTCTAAAGTCTCGGTTTTTGGAACACGTTGAAGACATAGATATAGTGTTATGGAAACATATTTTACATCTCAATGGTAAGCATTTCCATTTTATTCCGTCTTGAAATCGTATACTTCTATAGTAGGTGCCAAATAACACCGCAATACAGGTCATTCACCCACCTTCACCACGATGTCGTAAAACTCAAATTATTAATGGCTAATTCTGTCGCTTTCCATACAAACCTGTCGCTAAGACGGTAATCGCTCGAATCTCGTAGTACTGTTTGTTTACCATACATAAATTGAATTTCGCGACATCGTGGTGAAGGTGGGTGAATGACCTGTATTGCGGTGTTATTTGGCACCTGCTATACTTACAAAGTCTTTCATACTTACAACACTGCGCAAAAAATTTAGGTACACCAATTGTGTTAGTTAAATAAAAATCACACAACGCAATCGAAATCACAAATAGGAAACGGGACAATATTTGTCGAACTCAAAGCAATTAACTGGTAAATTCCACGAATTCGAGGAGAAAAACCGTTTTTGTGAGTGTCCCACTAACATCTATAAAATGTAGTCGTCATTGGTTGAACTATACGTATGAAAGACCTTAAAAATATTACGCAGTATCTATTCTTTGCCTAATTGTAAAACTAATAATAAAGATATAAGTCAAAACGGACCTGTTTTTTATTTATTTATATTTTTTTAAAGGTACATTGAGAGATTGCGCTTCTTTTAAAAACAGAACGACGTTGAAGTGAAAAGAGTAGAGTCCTTTCCATGAAAGAAGTCCCGCAGACGCGGCGCTGTAGTCGAGCTTAAGTATTATTTCTCGGGCAGCACTTTTAACAACTTTAGGCATTGAAAACAAGACTTTGATCACAGAAACCAAATAAAAACGCACTAGCATCCGAACACATTAACAGCACCTGACAACTAATTTAAAATTTAGTTTTAAAATTTAGTTCCGGAAATTTCCGCGGGACTTCTTTCATGAAAAGGACTCGATAAACACTCTGATTGAATTTTTTAAATAGATTCAATAATTTCAATTTGTATTTAGAATCTTTTGTTTGATTTTCATTTTGTTGAAAATTGGAAAAGTTACGAAATGTAAAAAAAAGTCGTTTGTGTAAATTCGTAACTTTGAATGATGTTTCAAAAGATAACCTTTTTGTAAGTTACACAATTTTTTTATACCTCTAAATGAACTTTACTCACTTGCATTTGGTGCTCGGAATGAGATGGTCAGAAAAAGATTGTGCCTAACAAATAATTCATCAATTTTTTTTACATGTAGTTGAGTAGGTGCCGCACATGCTAACTCACAGATTTTTCTAGTATGGGTACTTGTGTCATTTAGCCAGGATAGATTAGATATCTCTGTAAAGTTTGTGATCAAAATAACACCTTATCTTTTACCTATTTTTCATTTACGCGAGTGGTTTTTTAATAATTTAATATAAATAACTTCTACAGATTGCATAATAAACGACACTGTTTAACTTTCAAGTCGTTTCGAATGAATGATAGGGAAATTCTCACATTTTATGGCCTATAACATGTGAATGTCCCATAAAGGGCACACAAAGCTTACAAAATACCCCTTACGTATGGACTTTGCATTTTAACGTTTCAATTTTGTTACTTTTAACTTACTTAGTGAACATATTTGTTTTTTTTTACCAATTTTTAACCCAGTGTATAAACGTAGGCTTTATTAATGTAGAGCTACAAATGAATCCTAAGTTGTCATCATTCAATAAAACCGAGACGAATACTAGAGCTAACTTCCGAGAGTAGCGAGTGAACTGGGACTGAATTCTTAATGCACCGAGGGATTTAAGCTCGTAAAAGACAAAGACAGCTTTATTCCCTGAGAAGAAAACTTAACTTTTCACACCTGTATAATAACAAAAAACCAGGCTTTATATTACCCGTACCTCTAATTTGTCGTGGGGAATGAGATCTGCACTGACGTCCCGCGTTGGGGTGTATTGTGCATTGTCCCCTTGCTGACCTTACCCTATACCCCTACTAGATTAATCAATCACACAACCTGCGAAGAAGCGGTATTTCTTACATTTTAACCAACTACCACTAACGAGATGTCTATTTTCATTACCTCAGTTCAGACGCATTAACTTATACGGAAAGACCGATACGGTAGGTTTCTTATCGCTAATTGGCAAATAAAATGGGTAATCCGTACGATAAAACCGTTCTAAGCGTGTGTTTAGGAAACGGGAAGCAATGTTTGTAGAGATTTGATAGATAACAGCAACATTTTTATGTTTGCTTTTAATCGTGCCACCTTTAAACTGAGATAATTTTTTGGAACCCTGAGTTGAACTGTAGTTGTATTTAGTAAAATAAACGTTATTTATAACTGAAACGATTAGGTTAAACAGTTTGCAGAGGTTCATAGATAGCTCAACTGTTTCATGTGTATTTTGTAAATACTGTATTAAGTAGTCTTAATTTTCTTTGTGAATAAATTACAGAGTTTAAAAAAAGACGTGATGCTCACTAGAAATAAGTTTCTACGACTTCAAAAATCTTATCTCCCACGAACTCAAATACCAAAATCGTACTTTTCATTATTTTTATTTGCAAAGCAATTTGTTTCGATGGTCATGTTTGCCGTCCGAAGTCGACTGTTGACAACCCCTGGAACCCCTCAGCAAACACCGCAAATTGTGCGTGCAGACGAACTGAGCTCTGCTTCATTCCTAAATGGTTTTAAAAGCTCGACTAAAAAAGTAAGACTTGAAATAGTAAGGAGGTACTTTTACGACAGTTTTGGTAAAACAGTTTCAAGTATGATTTTATTATTTTGCTTCTCTCACTATTTTCTGATTAGACAGGGTTGATGGTTGGATGGTGGTGAAAAAATTCTAAATGAACCTTGTGATTATAGCGAATAAAAAAATACAACCGAATTGAGAACCTCCTCCCTTTTTGAAGTTGGTTAAAAGAATTAGATTTCATTAATTTGGGGCTCTTACGCTTAAACCTGTACACTCCTACATATTTATGAATTCCAGCGTTAATCTAAAGGTTGCTGCAGATGTTTGTCCATGGGCCCCATAGGTGGATAATCGTCTGCATCGCCGGTTGGCCACCCGTATCATTTGAATCAATGTCATTTCCATTTAATTTGTGGTATGACAACGTAGCTTGGACTAGAGTACAGTATATTCCAGGGGGAAAGTCCAGGGCCGGAGCGGCGCCTCGGGGAGAGCGAGACAGAGATGCCCCCGTCAGACGCGCCGCCCGCGCCCTCTGCGCCCCCTCCCGACCCGCCAGCTGCACCCACACTTGTAAGTTATTATATATAGTATCCCTGTAGAAGTATCCTGTAAACTAACCCACTAGAGAATTCAGGGGGGGCTTGAGAGAGCTAAGAGGCTCAGGCCTCCCCTCTCCACCCTCCAAAAACTTCCGGTCTACCATGGGTGGACCAGGATTCGAAAACCCTAGATACTCTAAAATATTTTGTAATGGTTCAGCGAACCAACGTCCCTACCGTTGGGACGCCAATAAGAATCATAAATTGTAAATCCCACGTACACACGTCTGTGGAAGCGTGATGGGACTTAATTTTCTCATACTTCCAACACCGTGCTAAATGTAATACACAAAGCAGGTCAAAAGAATTAAAAGTATTTAATCTCAACAGCAGCCCCCAAAGAGCCGCTCTCTCGTGGTGTCCCTGACGCCGCCGCGGGAGCGCGAGACCTGGGCGAAGAAAGCGGAGTTCCTGCTGGCTGTGGTCGGGTTTGCTGTAGATCTTGGCAACGTCTGGCGGTTCCCTTACATCTGCTATCAGAACGGTGGCGGTGAGTGCTTAATTCATCTTTCAAATTGGTATACCTACTATCAATTTCAGCACTCGCGATCGTAACGCACAACGCAGCGGAATGCAACATGCAGTGCCAAACACATATCTAATTGTATGGAAAACGTCTAATATGGTCTTTGTTACGTCAGCAGCGAAGAGCAAACGCAGTACCAGCTGCACACCGCAGCGTAGTGCGTTACGATCGCCGAAACGCTGCTTTAGCAGGACTTTTTGTGATAGGTTTCGTCCGGAGAAATAAGGACCACGCCACGTACCACTGTAGGTACACCGGACATTGCTGTGTTCTTGTTTGAAGGTATGGGTACCAGTGTTATTACAGGCACATGAGTCAGCAGTTTACGTCTCAGAGTGCTATGATGGACGCAGTCCAGTAGCACAAAAGACATTTCCTAACAGGTTGTGATATACAGAGGTAGTCGATCAACATTACCCTTGAACTCATAAACGATGGAAAGACTCCAGGTGTTGTGCTCGGCGAATGTTGGTTGATGCTTAACTAGTTTGGCAAATGGTTAAGCCTCTGTAATTTTGGTGGTAAGTTGAGTATCTGCTCTGCATCTGCTGTTTCAGCAGTTTTCTTATACAAAATTCTGTGTAGGTGCATTCCTGATACCGTACTGCGTGATGCTGTTATTCGGTGGACTTCCCCTATTCTTCATGGAACTGGCGCTGGGGCAGTACCATCGCTGCGGCTGCCTCACGCTGTGGAAACGGATATGCCCTGCTTTGAAAGGTAAGACTTCCCTAAGCAAATGGTGACCACCGATGAAGAACAAATGTTCGATGGTGACCACAAGTAGACCGGTAACGCTGTTGGCAATCGATCAGACGACTATACCAGACGATGAGTCACCCTTTCGTCAATCGAGGAGGACCGCGGGAAGAAGGCGACTCAATGATAATTCCAGACTACTTAACTTAGTCCAAAATACGAAATACTTCACTTTTACCACATCCATTTTAAAATCGGGAATAACAAAATAACAAGCTGATTTTTTTCTAAATACTTAAATCGTTACTCATCTTTCCTGTGAATTCGAGACATTCATTTTATCGCAATTACTGTCTTTGATTGAGTGGTTATTTTCTCCTCATTATTGAATGTCGTCTAACAGTATTCGGGTAGGTAAGTGATTGTGGCGACACCGACAACTGTTCCCGGGGGACTTCGGCTCTTTTTGTTTACTTTGGACTCTTAATGTATTGGTTATCCATTACCATCGGTGGTATTCACAATCCTGTGGGATATTTCAGCATCCATTCGAACACAATAATGACAAGCTAGGTATTCAAAATTAAAAGAAGCTTACAGATTTTTTTTGAAGGGAAATATCTGTGTTCATTGCTACCGATTCCTATTTTCATTGGGATCATATAATATTGTCGAAATTGTATGGAAAAAATGTAGCGTAGAGGGTTTACGACGTAGCAATAATAGACCTACGATGTTGCAATACCATACATACTTACGAGTGGATGCGACGAGTAACTGATCACAATTACCAGTGAGAGATACATAATGTTCCTGAACTTGATCAACTATGAAGAATGAAGAAGAAAAAATAGTTTTTAAACTAAATTACCATGACACTTAGCGGTGGCCGCAACAGTCAAGTGGGGTCCTAAGAGCACGGTCCTCTTGAAATGCCAAGTTGAGACGCAACGTAATCTGTGTCACGTTTGACCCTTCGCCCTAGCAAACACTAAACATGTGTCCGTACGCGTGGCAACCCTGGGTAGTAAAGCTCAATATGACGGTTAGTTGGTAGTACGTAGTACCATGGTAGTAGGTAGGAGTACCAGAAGATCTGCCGTGGAAGCCTACCTACTAAGTGCTAAGATACATCGAGAGAATTCTAGTTTAGACTAGTCTGCAGACACAAGTAGATATTTGATATGTTTGAGTTAATCATTATCCTAAGATATCTAAAGGGGTAATCAGAGACACGTTAATTAACACATTAAAATTTGTCATACAAAGGTCACTATCGCCTATCGTCACTAGAATTGGTGTAATAACTGTTTCCCTGCCGATATTTTCCTTCACCGTTCGAGAATACATTGCGCATACATTTTTCGAATAGAAAATTCAATTGGTTCACTACCACATTCGAACACGCGACCTCAATAAACGTAAGTTTCATGTAACCCCACTATCTATAGACAGTGTAGGTCTCTTCTATCTTATAAATATACAGGAGGCAATGCTTTTAACGCTGAGACAAATAGTGCTGGTGAGTGGATGAAGATTCTAGTTAATGTATGAAAGGGCGGTCAGTATAAACGGTTTGTTCTAGACGTGTGCTGTTTGAAAGGTTTTGCAAATAGGTCAATTCATTCGACGCGCATTCTTTCACGATGTCAAAAACAACAGGCTGGAAAAAAAGACATGATTTTATTTACATGTCAAACTGAGACTTTTTTTTACGAAACACATCGCTAAATTCTGCACAATGAGCACATCAAAAAAACATAATAAAAAAGAAAATATCGAAACGCGAAAACTCAAGGATTGATTTTTGACAGTGAATGTGCAGCTGTGAAAAGCTGTCAAATAAATTAGAGTTTAGGTTCTCTGGTTTCCCTACAACACGTAATTACAGTTCATAGTGACATAGTGACCAGCAGGCATACTGTAAGCGTTTTTGATTTTCACTATTATTTCACTTGGAGGTACGGTTGTTCATTAAGTAGGCCATGACATTGATTCGCCGTGAGCTGCCGTCAATGAAGTGAACTTCTAATATTTGCGCCGCAGATCAGCTCTCCCGACGACCCAAGGCTACTGCTTTTTGCACAGTTTTTTACGAGTGTTATTACCGGAGAAAGACTAAATATTGTTAAGGAATTATTGTTAGATAAATAAAAAACTATACCTACATAAGTAAGTAGGCAGGTAGTTAGACAAACTTTAAAAAATGGAAAATTTTTTTTTTTTTATAAATGAGTTTGCAAATTATATTTTTTGACAAGCCTCAAATAAACTTTAAAATATGAAAAAAACTACCTAGGTACACTTTTAATTAATATCAAAATCGATTCGTTCTCTTACAAACTAAAACGAAATACAAAAAATATCCATGTGTAAGAAATCTAAAGGATATTCCAAGAAAAAATGTTGACTTAGCCAATTGATCACGGATTTGCAAGAAAGAGCGACCTAAGTTATGATTTGACCAATCACAGCTGTCGAGTCACCCCTCGACACCTTTAGCAGTGATATCGTAGACAAGAAAATTCGCAAAAGTTTTCGTGAAATAAAATTGAAAGAGAAAGTTGAGGCGTGCTGGTCGAAGGACAGATAAGTTGGACAAAAGAAGCCTCGTAATATCTGTGGTAATATTAATACACAGAACACTGTAAACCTCTACCGCGTAGTAGATATACTGACAAGGTTTTTTTTTAATATTTAATAGATAGCAATTTTGAGAAACTTTTATTACTTAAAAAGAATTTGTAATTCTGCAGCAAAAAAAATATTGGATTGCGAGCTACGATGAGTTTTTCTGCTAGCATATTTACGAAAAAAATTGTAGACTCTCTACGGCGACGTAGACTGCATAGCGAGTTATAATAATACATGTTATTATACTTTCTTATCAGTAATCACTCACACGTCCGCATGTATTGCCATTATCAGTCAGAATGTTGCCATTCCATATTTATGGTGCGGAAGTCGAGCCAGTTTCTCGTCTGTATCTCTTTACGCGATCTTTGTAACTTCATCATCATCAGCAAAGCAAAGTAATGCGTCACCGAGCCCGTTGTTCAAAAATCTCCACTTGTAGAGATATTAATTCTAGCAACGGTGAATCCATTTCTAGTGGAGATTTATGATAATATATTTATAAATGTGAAATCGTCAGAAACTATGTACCTATAGATGATCGGATGGAACTTATAATACTTAATAAGGTACTCGTAACATACAGACAGACGTTTTTTTGTTCTGGTAACTCATTAGCAAAACTGGAAATAATCACAGCGTTTGGAAGTAACTTTTGTGTTCACATGACGTAATACAAAATGCGGTTGCATGCGTACATATGGAATCGAACCCTATTGTCACATTTGGCACTCGGAGTTATCATTGCACGCCATCTGATGTCGCCTAAACTAATTACAGACGCGGAGCGATATCATTTGATTACCGCTAGAGAGCGCTGATTTGATTTCCAACATGGCGCTTTGGATACGTCAAAGTTGGCGCGAAGTTTAGTGATAATTAATTTGATTTTGACTGTGCCATGATTTATTGTGAGTTAATAAATGGATAAATGTTGTTTTATTGCATTGAAGATTGGTGTGGATGTTTTATTGAGGGTGCTACGACGGCTTAAATCAAATTGATGAGGCTTTTGTTACTTCCGGTTGTACTGACTCTTTAAGTTACGAACCTCTTTTCATTTCAAAAGAGGTGCGTTACTTTATTTGCAGAGGTTGCTATATATGAAGAAGTAGCATCATGCAATTTTTGTATAAAGTAACGCATTTTAGGTATTATTTTTCTATGTTCATTATTATTCAGCAGCTCAGTATGCTGCGAACATTTCATTCCACCAGAAAAAATGTCTTCAAAGAGCTAGATGGCCAAAAAATTACGTTCTAAAATTTTCCCAGGTGTAGGCTACGCCATCTGCATGATCGATATCTACATGGGCATGTACTACAACACCATCATCGGCTGGGCGGTCTACTACCTCATAGCATCTCTGGCGTCTATCAACTCCGAGCTGCCTTGGACCAGCTGCAACAATGAATGGAACACCCCTCTCTGCTCTCCTGTCACCGCACCGCAGATCAATCCAAATGCTTCGACACCGGCGAAGGAATTCTTTGAGTAAGTGAACCTTTAGGTTGGAAGATGGTGCTTATAGCGTTTTTACTGTCATGTCTTGGAGGACTGGGATTTTAGGGTTGAGGCAGTTGCTATACCCTGATGGGATTTTTTCGGGGAAACCATCAACACTTAAGAACACCATACTATGACGACCATACAGAAGGATTTCCCGACCAGACCTTGTCTAAGTGACGAAATCGAGGCTTCCAGTTTGGGCAAGTCACTTGCCTGTTGCATCGGTAGATGTAAAAAGATCCTATGAACTGTTTTTAAAAGAAGGAGTTTTTCCCCAGACGGAATGTCTTGGAGCAGCAAAGGTCGAACGGATTGGACGACATGGGTCCAATCAAGCCGTCTCTCGCACTTTGTGTCTTCGGAGTCTTCGTGCTTGTGTACTTCTCACTGTGGAAAGGCGTCAGGAGTGCTGGGAAGGTAAGCTAATCATCGTCTCACAACAATGACCATTGATGGCAGACATTTGTTTGTGCTCCAGACCTTCAAGAATGTCCGTAATTTCTATGAAATTTAGAGTCGCAGATGGGTGGTCAATGGCATCTTTCACTATTACACAGTTGAATAAAAGTGGTAGTCATTGGTTACCAGGTTACAGTAGCTTCTCAAGTTCACATTATAGTTCTAAAAAGCTAAAAAGCTTCTGTTCCTAGGTGGTGTGGGTAACAGCTCTGGCTCCGTACGTGGTACTGCTTATTCTTCTCGCGAGAGGAGTGACTCTGCCAGGCGCTACAGAAGGTATCCGATACTATCTCACTCCAGAATGGCACAAGCTGAAGAACTCAAAGGTAAGGATCAGTCAAGATAATCCAGTCAAGACCTGATCTAAGGAAGTCAGCATGACTTTATTCTTTATCGAATGGCATGTTTTGGTCGTATTATATTGTCTGTTAACAAGGCCGTCTTATTTTTCTACCACGTTCTCCTGAATATGTTTCATTTACAGCTGCATCAAAACAATATGAATGCAATAAAGAACTTGAACTTAAACAAAAACAGTCAGCCTCTATTGTCATTTGAGTTACAATGCGCGGCGACACGTTATTCTCTTTGCAGCGCACAAGAAGACCGTGTAGTGTAGCTTAAACCTCCTTGTCTTATTTACATAATCACAACATTAAATAACCGCCAGGTGTGGATAGACGCAGCATCTCAAATCTTCTTCTCCTTGGGCCCTGGCTTTGGCACACTACTGGCGTTGTCCAGTTACAACAAGTTCAACAACAACTGCTACCGGGATGCTCTCATCACGTCTTCCATCAACTGCCTCACCAGCTTTCTGGCTGGATTCGTCATTTTCTCTGTTTTAGGGTATGTTTAGTTCTTCTTTTTAGCGTTGCAGGTTCTTAGCCACCTCTATTTCAAAAGAAGTTCCAACACTTTTGAGATTGCAGGAAATTGGTGGTGGTGGATGGAGACGGTCAAAAATCATTTTTCCTGGAAATAGGTTAGCACTATGCTCTAGCAGTGGACTTCATTTAGCTGGTGTAATAATTTCACTGGTTCCTTGGACGAATTAACAAATTCGTCCAAGACTGGTTCATTTAACGGCACATAGTAGGTACTCACCAGTCTACCAACATAGAAGACTAGTCTGAAAGTATAAAGTGTTTCTGAGTTTGGCTTCTTTAGGCCAAGCTGCTGATAACGAAAGCATAGTTACACTATGTCCTCCAATGGCCCAGGTACATGGCACACGTGCAAAACAAGAGCATCGAGGAAGTGGGTCTGGAAGGTCCAGGTCTTGTGTTCATCGTGTACCCGGAGGCCATAGCCACTATGACTGGCTCCGTGTTCTGGGCGATTATATTCTTCCTAATGCTAATTACACTGGGATTGGACAGCACTTTTGGAGGTAAACATTTTTTTTATCTAAGCAGATAAATATGCGTGCGGCGCGGCTTATGTCGGTTACCATAGCCTATGGACGCCTGCAGCACCAGAGGTGCTAAACCCTTGAAGAATTTGAATGAAAAAATTAAGGTAGTCACTGGGAAAAACCTCAGCTGGAATATCGTTCCACAACCTAAGGAAATTTATGTGAAACCACCATGAGGCTCTAGGGTGTGCGGACATAATTCTTGTTTGCACAACCTTGTTTACAATAGGAACCATCAAAAAGTATTCATTTCTATAAATGCATTCAGAGCCGACCAAAACACCAAAATTATTTGGACGACTTTTGAACTCTTGATATAAAATGGGAATGCATCAATCGTCGAAATTCGACGGTAAATTCCAATAAGTTGTTCATGTACGTACATAAAGACTGGACTCATCAGAATCAGAAATCTGCGTAGTGCGTAAAAACGTAGTAGGTTCCTAGTTCCAGCAAAATGCAGGTAAATGATAACTCATCTATAATTCATAGAGCAGTTTACTCGAAGCACGACACAAGTTTAGGGGAAATTAATAAATTCATGCTGTGGCTTTTATGCGAAAAATAAAAAAAAAATCAATCAGAGAATGGCGAGCAAAACAAATGCTGCTTCGTTTTTTGAAAGGTATAGGTCCGACACGGTTTAATAGCTCTGATATTAAATGCACAAAAGTCAAATTTCATAAGTATCTCTTTACCTGCGCATAGTACTTTCCCACTTCCTTGTCGTTCAAGGTTAGAGCTATTAAACCGTGTCGGGACTCGGGACATACACACGCACACTATTTTCCATGAAAAGATAGAAAAATATTAAATCCACAGTACACACTAAGCACTATAGTGGCTACAGTACATGAGCTCCTATAGTATTTTATTTTATTTATTTATTTTAGTAGGTGCCAAATAACACCGCAATACAGGTCATTCACCCACCTTCATCACGATGTCACAAAATTCAATTTATGAATGGCTAATTCTGTCGCTTTCCATACAAACCTGTCGCTAAGACGGTAATCGCTCGAATCTCGTAGTACTCAAAGTCAAAGTCAAAGTCAAAAATCTTTTATTCAATAAAATCTCACTGATCACTTTGAATCGTCATTACGTTTTGTATGATTAGGTATGATTAAATTTTTTTTTATTGGATGAGTTGGAGCTAGTTCGTCCCAAGCTTGTTTGTCTTCTAAATAATCAGATATTTTATAGTATGCTTTTAAAAGAAGTCTCTGTTTTATTACGTTTTTGAACTTGCCAATCGACAACTGAGACACATCACTTGGGATTTTGTTAAAGAAGCGTACACATTGCCCTTTGAAAGATTTACTAATTTTTGTGAGCCTAGTGGTGGGAACAGCGAGTTTGTCTTTATTTCTAGTGTTAACATTATGATTATCACTTTTTTTGTTGAATAGATTGATATTTTTTTGAACATACAATAAGTTTTCATAGATGTACTGGCAAGGTACTGTCATTATATTTATTTCCTTAAACTTATTTCTTAGTGATTCTCTGGGACCCATGTTATAAATTGCACGAATAGCCCTCTTCTGCAACACAAATATGGTGTTTATGTCTGCAGCACTCCCCCACAACAAAATGCCGTACGACATAATGCTATGAAAGTAGCTGAAATAGACTAGTCTTGCGGTTTCCACATCTGTAAGGAAGCGGATCTTCTTGACTGCATATGCTGCAGAACTAAGTCTCTTCGACAATTTATCTATGTGTGGGCCCCATTGAAGTTTATTATCTAGAGTTATGCCTAAAAATACTGTGGTGTCCACGAGATCTATATTATCTTCTTTGATTTTTACATTGGCATTTATTTGTTTGACGTTTGGTAGAATAAACCGAATACATTTAGTTTTCTTTTCGTTTAGTAATAAATTGTTTACATTAAACCAGTTTACAACCTTAGAGATTGCATTATTTACATCGTCATAATTAGTTTGTCGTCGTTTCACTTTAAATACAAGTGAAGTGTCATCTGCAAACAGTACAATCTCATGATCGTTTCTAACCACTCGTGGTAGATCGTTAATGTAAATTAAAAACAAGAACGGTCCTAGTATTGATCCTTGTGGTACACCCATTTTTACCACTGACCCCGGAGAACGTTTTCCATTAACATCAACTCTTTGAATTCTGTTACTTAAATAAGAATTAAGAAGTTCAAGAGCAATCCCTTTCACACTATAGTGGTTTAGTTTCCTGACTAACGTTTCATGGTGCTAACACTGTTTGTTTACCATACATAAATTGAATTTTACGACATCGTGGTGAAGGTGGGTGAATGACCTGTATTGCGGTGTTATTTGGCACCTACTATAATGTTGGTTTCGTCAATAGGTCTAGAAGCAGTGACCACAGCGTTATGTGACGAGTACCCGCGAGCGCTAGGCAGGCATCGAGAGATCTTCGTAGTGTTTCTACTGTTGTTCATTTACATCTGCGCGTTACCTACAACCACATACGTAAGTATGAATTACCGTGTTATTCGGACCATTTCAACTTGTACTTTGAACTTTGTTATTCCAAACTTTCTCATTTTTAAAACTTAAGCAAGCAAGCTCGTGTGAGTAAGTAGCTAACTCTGGTGGCGGAGTTTTTAGGCCGCCTTGAGGTCTCCGTCATGGCTTCACGACTACTAGAGCCGGGAGCAATTTAACGTGCCTTTCGAAGCACGAAACCTCTCCGATGTAAATGCCACTAGCGGTCACCCATCCAAATAGTGACCGCACAGAACGTCGGTTAACTTAGATAAATCAGTGAAGCAAGCTAAGCCACGAGTACTTTTTTTTTTAACTTATAAACTAGTTATCGTATTAGGTATTCTTTACTATTTATTAATCCTAGAAGTAAAAAGTATTTCTACTACGTCCCGCGTATAAAAACAGATAAGAAAGGATTACAACGTATAGTACAGGGTGTGACGCGTCAGCACAAAATGTTATTGCTTCCGATAGCCGGATATGGGGACATGAGACCCTTTATGACAAAAGAAAACTAACCGCTAGGCTTCATTATTATTGCGATTTCGGACAAAACAGTTTGAACAATTTCGTCGTATGATTGAAATGCGTATCTACCTATAGCAGCTACAACATAGTCTTTAGATAAACTTTTACTCATAACCTGTCAGGTTTTCTCTGGCTGGGTGTTACTATGAGTATTATCTACAAAAAATGTGTATAGATATTCTATCAACGATCTAGTTCCCATTGTACAAGCTTTGCCTAGTTTAGGAAAAAACGGCAACGTGGTATGTCCAAGGATATTTTATTCGTTTATTAGCGTAGGTGTTTACTTTAGGTAAGTTAGGTATACCAAGTTGATTTGACGAATTATTACCATTTTGTTCAATTTTGTACCTAATCCCTAGTTTGTAGGCTACCATTGTTAGAACAAAAATCTCCAGGATTCACACCCCTAACAACATACGGGGTAGAAACAGGGGTATAGTCAGGTCATCCCCTAAGTGGGCGATGAATAATGCAGCGGAATATATTTACACCTCAGATAGGACGCGTGATTTATCCGATGATGTGCGGTTTCAGAACGCTATTTATTTACGAGAGTTCATTGGGAATGCTGATTTTCGAATAAATTTAGTGTAGGTTTTTATTGTTGCCCTGTATTGATGTGTTTAATAAATAATCTATACAAATATTATAAAGAGGAAAGGTTTGATTTTTTTTTTGTTTGTTTGTTTGTATGAATTGAATAGGCTCCGAAACTACTGGACCGATTAAAAAAATTCTTTTACCATTAGAATCCTACATTATCCCTGATGAACATAGGCTATATTTTATCCCGGAATTCCCACGGGAACGGGAATTACGCGGGTGAAACCGCGAGGCGCTGCTAGTAATAATAAATATTCTTGAACATATTACACAACGCTCCCTAGTCCCAAACTAAGCAAAGCTTGTACTATGGGAACTAGATTGCTGATATAATACTTATATAATTATTTTTTGTTACATACTTATGATACATAGTAACACCCAGACATAGAACAAACATCTATGTTTAATGTAGGGTCACAAGGCTATTTGTAAATATTCCTAGTACTTGCTTGCTGTACACATTGCCACGCCTCAAGAGCGCGAAGAAATCAATTCGCAAGTTTTTGCGATGCGTCGTGCGAGCTCGCAGATTTATGCGTTGCGAAGTTTTGTATCTTTAGCCATGTACAAATATTCATCCAAGGTTTTAGCCCTAAAGTCCCAGACACGTAGACAGAAAACTACATCATTTATCAAAACTTTTATAGAGTAGGTATTCTCAAAAATAATAATAATAATGGGATTGAATTATTTGTTTCACCCTCCACTTAGGGTGGAGTATACCTAGTGGATCTTCTGAACGTGTACGGTCCAGGACTGGCGATCCTGTTCGTGGTGTTCGCGGAGGCAGCTGGCGTGTTCTGGGTGTACGGCGTCGACCGCTTCTCCGAGGATGTGAGGACCATGCTGGGACACACGCCAGGCTGGTTCTGGCGGGTCTGTTGGGCTTATATAAGGTACCTGTATTGTATTAATAATAATAATAATAAATATTCACGGACATTTAACACAACGCCTTCTAGTCCCAAACTAAGCAAAGCTTGTACTATAGGAACTAGATGGCTGATAGAATACATATATACTTTTTTTTTGTAAATACTCGTACATACTTATAATACATAGAAACACCCAGACACAGAACAAACATCTATGTTTGCCACACACAAATGTTTGTTCTCGGTGGGGATCAAACCCACGACCCACAACACAGAAGGCAGAGCTACTACCGACTGAGCCACGACGCCTGTCAAAAATGTATTGTAAAATTTTAGCTTATAACTGCGACATAGATTGTTGCTACGACGTCACTTGTTTCTACAACGTAGCATCTCTACGGCGTAGCTTATCTCTACGACGTAGCCTAACATTATTTTGTACCGATGAAGCTTATCTCTACGACGTAGTTTTTATCTACGATATAGCCGACATAGCTATCTCTACGGTGTAGCGGACGTAGCTTGTGCCTACGATGAAGGTAGCTTATCTCTACGGCGTAGCTAACGTAGCTCTCTCTACGATGTGGCCTGCGTAGCTTTGGCCTTCGACGAAGCTTATTTCTACGACATAGCCTAGTATCTACGGCTTTATCTCTAAGGCGTAGCTTCTTTGTAGTCGGCGTGGACACTCTACAAGTCCAAATCTATTGTTTGTTTGGTCTCCAGTCCGGTGTTCCTGCTGGTTCTGTTCGTGTTCTCGTTGCTGGCACACGAGGAGATGCTGGGTGGAGAGTATGAGTACCCGGCATGGTCAATCACGGTCGGCTGGGTCATGACAGGGACGACAGTATCCTGCATTCCACTCTACATTATTTACAAGCTGATTATTACTCCCGGGAGTTTTATGACGGTAAGTCAACAAAGTAATAAAAACATCTGGTATTGCAGGTGCCCGCCTGCTCATCTGCCAGCTATAGCATAAAAAAAAATTCGTCAAAAATCTTTTTGAATTATACACAGTACACAAAAACTTACCAGGGGGCCTAAGATGCGCACCGCCAGATATTTGTCATGTGTACCAGTTTAGGAACTATTGCATTATCTGGTACCTAATGGTGTCGACAAAACGCGCCATAATGTACACTTTTAACACTTCTTAGTTGTCGTACCTCTCTGAGGACGAGATAATAGTCGTGCAGAAATGTCGAAAGTTGAAAATTCAAAGGCGCAGTTTCTCGACAACATTACCACAGATAATGCAATAGTTCCTTAATAGGTACAAAATGCTTACATTTTGACAGAACGACATGACAAATATCTCGCGGTGCGCATCTTAGGCCCGCAGGAAAAGTTAAAGTGAAAAAAACACAGTATTGTTAACTTTTCTAAATTGTTGTATGCTAATATGATACAGCTGGTCGAAATATTGTATTTACAAAGCGCTACTGTCCTACACGGCATATTGTTTTTATCCCGTTTTCTTTCGATTAAGATAAAATCTAAGTTCAAATCATCGTTTTTTAACAGCGTATCAGAACAGTCCAACAGCCAGAGGAGACCACAGTACCACCAGCAGACGCGACGTGCAGCCTGTGACCGGAGCGAGCAGTCCACTGGGACAAGCCACCTACTGTCGAGTGGCTGGTCTAAACTATCTAAACTTGTATTATTATAACCTTATTCTGAAGTTGTCTAATGAAGATTTGTATAATTTTGATGAAAAGTTGTATGCCAGTGATACTACGAGTAAATACATATTTGTCGATCAGATACTTCTACCTCTATGAGAATTTTAATATAAACCATTTAAATTTTATCAGTAGATTGCTTCTGTAGTTTTAAAAAATGTAGAGAAAATGTGTGTCAACGATACTAGTTTGTATATACTCAAAGATATTGCTGTCAGACTATAAAACGTATATTGGACTTGTAGATATAATATTAATTTGACTACAGTATTTATATTGTAATTTATACGATTTAACGTTTATAAAACTTATTACTAGCGAACCTCTTTGTAAATTATACTTTAGTTTAATACTACTTAAAATTATGAATGTTTTTGCATTTCCGGGCAATAAATGCAAAAATATATCACAGTTTTTTCTCTCTTTTATTAGATTATAAGAAAATGTGTATAATAATAATAAAAAAAACGTTGTTTCATGGGATCACAAGCATAGAATACGTAGTGATGCCGATTTATCTTATTCTAACTGGTATCTTAATAGCTTAACAGTGATTTTAATCTTATCTCGCTAAAATATCATAAAAATAGTCAAACGTAGGTTATTTTAGTTATACAAATTGTTGATCTCTTAACTAATATAATAACTTTCGTAGTTATATTTGATCTAGTAGTTTTAAATTGAGTTAGTGCTAAATATTTAATGACATTTAAAATATTCATCATAATTAATGTAAAAGCGACTTCTTAGCTGTTTTATGAATATCGAAATATCGTAGTGTTTTGATTCTCTAGTAGATAGTAGTAAATATATTACATATTTCTCCATTTACTAATAACTTTAGCGTGTTCAAAAGTAATACAAATAGTGCGTAATATACTCCAAGTTTGGACGTTATGTGGGTGTTTTTTATAAAAAAAATATTTATAAAATTGTTCATATACCCACGGATATTAAACTTGTTACGTTATACAATTTATTTTTGTAAATTATTTTAGTCATTGTTTTTGACGGTTGTATAAAAGTAGTTGTTTAAAACATGTAACCGATTAGAAATTATATTCATTATCCATATTATATCAGCAAATGTATAGCTAAGTCCTGTGCCAGCCATCGCAGGTCTTGCTAGCCATTTGTTTTAACCAATGCAAGTGTTTTTATTTGTGAATCCTGTAGGCAATATTCTTCTGAGTATATGCAAACGGGGGTGCATTTAAACGGCCCGTCATGGATTTTGCCACTGACTAGCAATCTTAAGATGAATCCGTTTGCATAGGCTCGTGTCCCATCCACGTTTTGTAGGAACTCTTCGAGTTTGGAAGCTTAGACCCTTTTTGATATAGGATTATGTGTATTGTTTATCCGGGTATTAGGTACGAGGGGAGGTCCAAAAGTCCGCGGAACGGGGGGGAGGGGATGCAGGTAGCTATCTTTGTTTGGTATGTCGCTAATCGGTTACTCATTAGGGTATAAACAAGTTTATTTTTAGCCCTTTCACACCACTCGTTTACGAGATATCGCCCTGTTAACAAGTCAATCCGGAAAAAAACTGCAACTATGGAGCAAATTGAGTTTCGTGCCGTTATAAAGTTCCTTACCAAGCAAGGAAAACCTCCGAAAACCATAATGAATGAGATGGGAGCCGTTTATGGTGATCAGTGCCCTAGTAAAACCATGATTTACAAGTGGAATGGTCTTTTTAAACAAGGCAGAGAGTCGATTGAAGATGACTCTCGCCCAGGACGGCCGGCTGAGGTCACCACACCGGATATCGTTGAAAAAATAGAAAAATTAATATTGGAAGATGCTCGTCTGAAGAAAAAACAGCTTTCTGCAATAGTAGGAGTATCAGATACAACCATTTTGAGGATCCTACACGATCATCTTGGCATGTCAAAAGTCAGTGCAAGATGGGTGCCAAGAATGCTCACGCCGCTTCACAAGCAACAAAGAATTGAAGCGTCAAAGCACTTTTTGGAGCTGTGTAGCGAAGAATCTACCCCTGTTTTGGAGCGGATTGTTACCGGGGATGAAACTTGGGTTCATCATTTTGAACCTGAGTCCAAACAAGAGTCGATGCAGTGGCATAAAAAGGGCACACCACCCCCTAAGAAGTTTAAGGTGTCGGAGTCGGCCGGAAAGATTATGGCTACAATTTTTTGGGATTGTGAAGGAATCCTGTTGATCGACTACAAGAAAAAGGGTGTCAACATTACCGGAGAATATTACGCAAAATTATTGGAGCAATTGAAGGAAGCCATCAAAGAAAAAAGGCGGGGTAAACTGTCAAGCGGTGTGTTGCTTTTGCAAGACAACGCACCAGTTCACAAGAGCAAAGTTGCGATGGCTGCTCTAGACCGGTGCGGCTTTGAATCACTTGTCCACCCACCCTACAGCCCGGACCTTGCCCCTAGCGATTATTATTTATTTCCAAATTTAAAAAAGGAACTCAGGGGAAAAAAGTTTCAAGACGATGAAGAAGTTAAGGCGGCAATTTTGACTCATTTTGAGGGCAAGGAGAAAAAATATTTTTTTGATGGTATTCATAAGCTAATTTCAAGATCTGAAAAATGTATTAAGCTCAAAGGTAATTATATTGAAAAGGAAAAATAGTTTCATTGTTTCATTTTATTTCCAAATCCTCTATTCCGCGGACTTTTGGACCTCCCCTCGTATATAGGTACTTAGGTACGCATGGGTATATAGGTACGCATGCGAAGTCACGGACAGAAGCTATATAGCAATGAGAATGCAAAGAAAAAAGACTGTATAGATAGATAGTTGCATTATAGCAGGCAATAGATAATCAGCAGTTACCTAATAGAAACTAACAAGAAATCAGAAACATTTATTCGCTGAATGTAAGTTTTAGGTAACATTGATGTTAAATGTATTAAAAGAGTTCTATACATCCTACCAGTCATTGCCCTGGTGTGCAAACATTTTAATAAAATTAAATTCAAATACCTATACCTACAATCATGTCAGTATCATTTTAGTAAAATGTCACTTTTATCTAAAATATTCGTCAGTAGAGTAAAAGCAATTTAGCAGCAACCATTTGGAGTCTACAAACGGCAATTCTATAACCAACGAAAGAGATTGTGATATCTCAAAGGAGTATTTTTTTTCTGTGTCTCAAAGCCTACCCGATGGTTTTGGTTTTTGAAATATCAAAGATGACATTCAAAATTACGTGAGATCACTAAAATGATTCATAAAATCTAAAAAAAAATCATTAAAACAAAATAGAAAAATTCACGAATAGCAGACAAAATCCATGATACAGGGATTTGAAGATGTTTAGGATAGGAAGACGAAGTGGTATAAGACTCCCATCGCGTGTATGGCGGGCAAAACTGTGAGCTTCAACACAAACTGCGTAAGTACCAGTTCTTCTGAGGGTACCAGGTGATAGGTATTTGTAGTAAGAATCCGGTTGATAAACACTGCCATGCTGCAGTGTCTCCACAGCAGTGTGTACGTACCTACAGGCTTTACTCACCTAGTGTGCTTAGCTCTGGGGGCAATGTAGCTTTATCTAAGTTACTTAGGTGGTCTCTGATATCTTTTATGCAAGAGTTCGAGTATAGGATAAGTACTATTTTTGTAAGGAGACCAGCAACGAACGAGAAACATCTTCCACAAGATAACTAAGTCTAGTTCGTGGTACCCGATTAGAGCATGCTCTGTGGCTCTGCATTTGTGATTATTGGATGTTTAAGCAACTGGATACTTATATTTAATGTTGCCATCAGAACCTATGCGACACCCACGTTGAACAGCTTGCGCGATGGCTGAGCTGCAACGGCGAGGTGTGGGGCGTAGGGCCCACCGCGGTGTTCGCCAGCGCCGCCGCTCTCTTTCTCTTCAACGAGCTGGAGGCCACGCTGTTCGTGGTGGGCGACCAGGCCAATGTCTCCATGCTGGAGAAGACTTTGGTTGTAAGAATCTTGAAACCATTACCTATCATTAATTTTCTACAAATTCCATCCAAGTTTCTAAATGTGATAGATATTGAACATATTCAGTTCAGAATCTTAGCGCGCGGTTGCAGCCTGATATTAACGTAAGTTTCTTCATAAAGGAGAAACATTGGTTGACTTGGAAGCCTCGTCATTTGATGTGGCAATTTATCAACACTCACGTAAACTGCTTGATTCCAGTCAACCATGGTGCTGGGGATGCTCGCGCTGATGATTCATCTCTGGGTCTGTTCCATGCGCTTCTTCCAGTACTATCTGGACACCCTCATTAAAGATGTAAGTTCAACACCAATTCCCTACAATCCGAAGAGCAGTAAATTTTTAGTAATTAATGTCTATAATAATCTCCGCATGACAGGGCACTGGACATCGAGGTTGGAGCTGGTTCGATCAGCGCAGAAATCCCAAACAGGCAAACATTTAACTGTATTTTTTTATCTATTTTAAAAGAAGTATAAAAATATTGCAGAGTCCAAGCATGCTCCTCGAGATGACAACAGCTGGCCTCCTCGGCGGCTCCTCGGAGCTGGTGGCACTTGGTCCCCTCACGCGGTTCCTGCGCACCCAGCAGCCTCAGATCCACATCACACTGTGCTGGTTCCTCTCGCTGTGCTACGCAGACTACGTGCGAAAAAACTACTGCCAGCGCTTCAACATGCCGTACTTGGAGCAGTGGTTGGTAGACATTGATAAACTCCCAGAACATAACAGCACTGAATCATCTCTACATTCAGACTCAGCGTTCTCTTCATCATAGCTTAACGGATACCTACATGCTTCAGAAACTCAGATACCTATAAAACTTTTCCATGTAGTTTTCCAGTGGCTCTCTGTTCTATAGAAAATCTTTTCATTTCTATACCATTATAGAAATATTTTCATCACCTGCAATAATTATTCGAACACCTTCTTTGGAGTTTTTGTTAAACAAACAAGCTTATTTGTAATGTGTGCGTTGGTGGCGGCAGGCAGGCCGAGCTGCAGGCGCGCGCGGCGCGGACGGCGCACTGCACCATGCGACGGGTGCGCAGCTTCGTCGGCTGCGTACATCGCCGCCTCACTGGCTTCGCGCCGGAACCTGACCCGAACACGTAACAATTACTCGTACTAACTTGACCAAACCCTCATAACTTATGTCACTTCATCCTCATCATCTTGCCGTGGACTGGAGTTACAGGATAATAGTTGTCTTTATCAAGTATGTCTCAGTAACTTCTTCCTGTGAATATGTAAACTGTAAGGTACCCATTCTGTTAATAATGTAGAGATACACTTTTCACCTGTACACTGTACAGATTAGCTCCATGTTCATTATCTGTCGTGCAAGTCTGATGCAAGACTCCCTTATCCCAAACCAAATCATGACACCGCCATCGCATTAAGCCTATAGTATCTCGTAGGAACTTCGTAGAGGTTCGTTACCTTCAGGCGTAACGTTGTTTACTAGAGTGGGAGCGCGTCGCCCAAGAGGGAGGCCACTTCGTTGGAAGTCAGTGGAGCCCCGTCCTGTGTGTCCGTGGAGGGCAGCGGGCGAGGCGGCCCGCTGGCCCGCGGGGAAGGCGGCCAGGGCAAGGAGCTGTGTGTCCGGCTACTCTCGCAGTCAAGCGAGACCACTGTCGACGCTATTGAGAAACTCAGAAATTATATCCAGGTAACCTTCGTTTAAGGTAGGGCAAGACCTGAATAAGATTAGGACAGGACCGTATGACGAGTGGCACAAATAGAAAGGCCTATACAGCAGTGGGTGAAGTCGGTGTGGATGACCTTCAACTGACCCGGACAGTGGAAATTTCAAATGCTTTTGCTAAGCAATGGGACAGTGTAGGTTGAAAACAACTATTTCGTTTTCCCGGATACAAAAGACCCAGAGCGGCGTTTGAGCAGACTTACGATGATAATAATAATAAATAAATAAATAAATATTCACGGATGAAGTAAATGAAGGCTTCATTAACGAGACTGAAAGTGTACCTTCAGCAACTCTTTGCCAGTTGGCAGAGGGCCACCAACATCAACTTTTCGTAATTTTGCAGACCACTCGATGTGCGTGCAGCCGTTCGCAGAACCCAGGGTTCGCTAGTTCTACCTCTACCACCCCAAAGGAGACAGAGTCTTGAGGATTTCCCCTGGAGGAGCATGGCCTTGCTGCCCCAAGAGTGACAACCACAAATCATTGCTGTTTTTATCAAATTTTACGAAACAAACCCACTACATAATGTCTTTGAAATTAAATTATTTGAGTTGTCAGATGCTGTGCTTTGAATCGATAGACACTCTGGTCAAAGGAATGCGCTCATAGCGTTACCTACAAACGTGCCTAAACATACATCGGCAGAATAGACCTGAAAAGTCCTATTATAAGTGACTAGACTGAAAAGAGAAGTTATCATGAAAATAAAGACAGGGCTGATGCCTATCCTATATGCTTGTAGTCTGATTTTTAACTTGCATGAACAGCAAAGTCGGAACAATAAAACTTCCTTTTAAGTAGAGTTGAAACAAGAAGTTTTAAAGCATGGGTCTCTGAAATCTATGGTTTAGGCACAGTTTCAGTCAAATTGATTAGACAAAATTGACAGGTAACGTCATAGCGAAATCTTGAATATGGTGACATAGAAATTTTTGTGAGTAAATAAAAAACCCAAATTCAAACCAAATGCTGCCGTTGGATTGACTTGAGTTCTGCGATGTTGCAGACATTCGGCAAATTCTTTCACGAGGAAGGATTTGAAGTACGTGCAACCAGTTCTTCATGAAACACTCGTCGATTTGAAACAAACTTCCTGTTGTGCTCTCAAATTACCTTCACCTTTATTTAACCCCTTTACCTACGAAATATGTTGGAGTAGAAGCACGTTTACTGATCAAATCATGCTCACAATGTATTCAAACACGACACTTGGTTATCTGAGACCACATCCAAAATAGCTACTGTCCGTTGCCTTGCCCGTAGCAAAAGCGCATTGAAAGATCGTATTGATTAGTCGAACTATGTTCCAGCTTGTTGAATGGGCAAAATGTGGGGAGAGCTACATCACTGTGACGCCAACGGTGCTCTGGGGGGTGGGAGCGGCAGCGCTGGCGCAGCGAATTTTAACATCTTTGTTCAGGTAAAGATTATCTCAGAATCCAACTACTGTAGAACTATCTAGTAAAGCAGAATTCAGTACGCAGCTTATATTTTGCTCATGGTATCAGCTACGAGTAGTAGTATTCTGATCCTTCTGTAAACGATCTTTTTAACAGGAGGTTCATTTTCCGAAGAGTGCCAATGTGGGAGCAAGTACTGCAGGTGAGTTGCTTATGTTTGACTGTTTTACTCAGTGAATTCACTAAAATAACCGTGCGGTTTTGTCCGCAGAATTTACTGTTCATTTGGATGGTGATCTACAGCCTCCATTTCTGGGTGGTCCTCGTGAAGATTGTCAAAATGTTCATCGAATATTGTTATGAGGATGTGAGTACTTGCTTCAAACAACCAGTTGAGTGCTTGGTTCTATGACATTTTTCGTTACAATGGTTCTGAGAAAATTGTAAACGGATCTATTAGGAACATATTAGGAAAGCCCAGACATCAGTTTTAGTCATGTTCTTCTGTGCAGGCCTTCCTCGACCTTCGGCCCCAGCTCATGCCCCTCTCCCCCGAAGTCATGAGCAGTCAGAAGGTGATGCAGCAGTGGGTGATATGGATGTGCGGAGCGGCGCCTCTGGCGATCTACATTCACACGCGACCGCGACCGGAACCACCACCGCTGATGATATGGTCTGTTCCACCTCCTGTTCTAGACTTGAGCGATGAAGATGACGAGGATCCTGAGCCGCAGCCGTATGGCCGATGAGGAAATAAACGTAGTTTTCGGAAGTACATTCATTTCATTTGAGAGACACCAGTCAGAGACGAGATATTATGATCCGAAACCAACATAAACATAAGCTATTTTTAAGGCATTAGGTGCTATTCGGTCAGGTCAACTTCCAGTTTAAATCTTTTCTTCCGTAATATTCGATTTTATCTCCAGGATCACCACAAACCCCTGGCAGCGTCGCGAGATGGGTCCTTACGGGTACTACCTTAACCGGCCTCTGTCCGAGCAGCAGCCCCCCACCGCCGGACCTCAGCAAGCCCTGCCTCTGCGGAGAGCCTTCAGCGACTCCAACATACTCATCAAAGAACCGCCCAAAAGAAAGCGACACTCCAAATCTATATGAGCGATTGTATAAGACCAGTATCCGATAGTTACGTGATTATATTTAGTTTTGGAAGTGGTTTTATGCTGTGGTTTTGGAAATTAAATGTTATCGTGCTGGAAACTTGTTTTAGTTTTGCTTATGTAGGAAAATAACTAGCTAAGTAGTGATATACCGAGACACTCAGGTGGGATTGCAGAGAACTGTAGAATCCGGCCTTTTCAGAATATATCCGAAACAAAAGTGTTGTCGCCTGTAAATACTATCAGAGACCTTTGAGTTTATAAAAACCACCCGAGACTAGACTAAGTATAGCCATTGCATCTATCCGTTACTGACGGTAAACATCCTTTTGCAGTTTAGTCACCATAAAACCTTACCTCTTTCTTAGCGCAAGGAGTTCGACTATGCAATTTGACAAAAAAAAACCATCACCAGCCAGTATCTTCGTCTCAATTTACTAATCCAAAACTAGATGTCACTGAAAAATTATGAAAAAAACTGGATCGCGCTGACGAAAACGCACGCGGGTGGTATAAAAGGCGTAAGATGTTGTCAGTGCGGCATACTAACCTTGCGTAGGGTACACCGCGATCAAGAAGGCGGTTACTCCGGACTGACTCCGACCATAGCACTGCGGTCGGAGCGAGTCGGTCTGTGACTTTCCTTCGGGATGGTCGTGCGTGAAATTTTTGCTAGTGGGACATGCGTGCTGCGCAGTCCTTAGAAATCATTAAATCCTACCCTCTTATATCAGTTAGGTACTCTGTGATCCTCGCTATCCTCCTTTTGATAGAATCACTCACGCACACGGTCAATTAACTCCGCATAGCGCAATACTGGTAGCGTTTGGCGAAAGATACATTACCGTCCAAGTTATTCTGCCCGCTCTTTCCAGATAAGAGCAAGTTACAGCGGTCGAACCAAGTGATCATGTAGTGATCTTATTAATTCAAAAAGCAAGATCAGTAATTTTCAAACAACATTTTAAATATGAAATTCGAAATCTCAGAAACATTGTCAAATTGAATTTAACCTTTACCAGACTACCCTCTTTACAGTAAAATGTTTATTAAAATTGTTGATAGAGTCCTTTCCATGAAAGAAGTCCCGCAGACGCGGCGCTGTAGTGGACCTTAAGTATTATTTCTCGGGCAGCACTTTTAACAACTTTAGGCATTGAAAACAAGACTTTGATCACAGAAACCAAATAAAAACGCACTAGCATCCGAACACATTAACAGCACCTGACAACTAGTTTAAAATTTAGTTTTAAAGTTTAGTTTCGGAAATTTCCGCGGGACTTCTGTCATGAAAAGGACTCTAGCGCCACTTGCCCCAAAATAAGAGAAAGATGAACAGAATATTGATTTAATTTCATTAGACAGTACTAACCAACAACAATCCAACAGGACACGCTTCGGCGGTAACTGTTTGGAAAGAAACATACAGTCAGATATAAAAACCTATAGGCACATCATTTATATACATTGGTTCACATCACACTGCATTGATAACGTGAAGAAGCGTATTGACGTCAAGTTTGAACTATTGGCTTGATACTGAAGCACGTCATGCAGTGTAGTTTGAGTCTCAGCTCATAAAAATACTAACTAATTTTCCTGCTATGTGTCTCCGGTAGCAACTTTCTTCTTTACGTCAAAACTTTTCAGTGGATCGTTCTTGCGTGCCTGAGAACAAACATTGGAGAGTTAGCTTCAATGGTGTTGCAAAACACCATTGGTGAAGGCTTACTTTACCTTCGGATAGGCCATGATTAGAAACCCTATCTGTCAATAATCCAGATATCATAATACCGTGTGCACACTCAGCCGCAGTCGGCAGAAAACCGGGCAGGGAAGTGGGCCTGAGCATAGTCTAAGCAAGATCATGCCTCTGTCCCGGCATGTTCTTGCCCTTGCTGTCTAAATAATAAAAGCGATGTTGTTGTGGCAATAAGTGCGGAATTAAAGGGCTCACCTGGTACTTATGTCTCTTGTTACTTCCAAACGTCTGTTTCTTCTTCTTCGCGGGAACAGGTGCAGTCTCCTGATCGTCTTCCACCGTATCCTCACTCCTCAAGGCAGCCGGCAGCAGATACTCTGGCACATTGGACAGATGCTGTTGTACTCTCACTGTGTGGAGCGCCCGGTCTCGTCTCAGAGCTGCTAGATCCGATGGATTCTCTTCGAAGTAACCCTGGAGGAATAACCTGGTTATATGGATCGGGGAGGATACCCTCGTGGTGGTATGAAGAGGTAGTCAGTGAGAAGATTAGTCGTTCATCATTGTGCATTCATAAATGCTATGTAAGTTGTGTTCATCATTAGAGAAGACACCTGTGTTGACGGAACAGATTTTTTTTTCTCAGCTACTAACGAAATTATAGGGAGTATTCAATACGTAGCTACGAAAATTTCACTGTGAAATCTCACCAATATTATAAATGTCAAAGTTTAGACGTTTGTGTTTCAATCACGCTGCAAATGCTGGTCAGATTTGTGGATGAAACTTGGAATTTATATAGATAGATAGATTTATAATTCTTGACCTACTAACGTGACCCTACAGACCGACTTGACCCATTTATTCTCATTTTCATGTCAGCCGTAATTGGTGTACATTTACTGCAGAATGTAGACCTCCCATACATTTCTGTTGTGCGGCCAATTTCTTCCAGCAACCTTTATTAGACGCGCGACACTGCGCTTTCCAGTATTTTAAACTTTCTGTCCTTTGACTCTCTTCTTGGCCGTATCTTGGCAGAGTGGTCGTGGTCTAGTGGTAATTTTACCTGTAGTTTCTTGCAGTTGATAAGTTCCTGTTTGATCTCCTTGAGCCTCGCCTCGCGCACGGCGATGCGCGTCACGGCGCGCCACGCGTCGCGCGACCGATACCGGAAACCCTCTACTTCCTCTAATGCAAACTCGTATTTCCTGAACACCAAAAATCAATTCCAGTTGTAAAACCATTGGTTTTTTAATAATAGTCAATAGCGTGGTGCGCGGGAAAAAAACAGTGCCATTTCGAATTAGCTATCTTCAAGAGTATTCAATATCGATCTGAACATGGTTTCTGAATCAATCAAAAACAGCTCAACAGATGCCATACAAAACCTACCCTTTTGTATGTACGTAACGAACATGGTACGAAAGTCTTTTCTGCTTTTGTACTGCATATGAGACGGATTTACAAAAAAAAACTTACTGTAGTACTTTCTGCCCTCCAAATCCCTTCGATAGGTGTGCTTCAATTGCATCCATAAGTGGTTTTTCGCGTATTGATACAAATGTCAACACTGATCCCTGTAAAAACAAAAGTGAAACTACTGGTTCAAGAGTATGAGCTGTTTTCTGGAGTAAGGGGTGGCGCAGTGGTATTATTAGGAACACTTACATCCCAGAGTAATAGAAATTACACATACAGGGTAATATTTGGTAATTCAAAAGCCAGGTGAAGGTTTATTAAACCTACACCTCGCAAGAATATAGAAGTTGGCAGATACTTAGTTATGAGTTTGAGGTAGGTACCTGGTTGTTTCCCCTCGCAGTCCGACCAGCTCTGTGCACATACGAGTTGACCTCGAGAGGCGCGTCGAAGTTGATGACATTAGCGACGTGCTGAAAGTCTATCCCACGTGACACGCCTGACTCTTTATCCCTCTTCCGTTTTGATGATTGCTGAAATATCAAATGTTTTATACAACCGGTGAATTGGTGGATAAACGGCCTGATACAATCTTTTATTTGATGGATTGACAATAGTCTACATATCTTGGTAGTGGCTTGATGGAGAAAGCTCAAACTCACTGGAAAATGGGCCCTGGGCTTCTTCAAGCTGATTATGATGATATCTACCACACCTGGAGTATAGTGAGTTCATACCTTCTTCTTTTTACTTCTTTCTTCAATGGGCAGTATTCCTCCATCAGGCTTCTCCAGCGCCTTTTCGTCTGAGGCTACGATGATTTGATACCGGCCCCGATTGAATTGATCCACTGAGAGACACCTGACTGCTGCCGGTAGCTCGGAGTTCAAGACACAAGAGCCGATTTTGAACTGCTCTAGGTAGAGTTTTAATCTGAAAGTTCAAAGTTATCAACATAATTATCCACCTATATTGCTGGACATAGGCATCTCCTAAGGGCCGGTTTTTTGATCCCTAGTTAACTCAACTAATTGTCAAATTTGGTCCAAATTTGACAATTAGTTGAGTTAACTAGGGATCAAAAACCGGCCCTTAGACGCGCCACTAAGCCTCCATCGTCGGTTCTTCTTATCCAATGTTTGCCGGTTACATTTCCAAGATAAATACAAAAACAGAACTGTAGCTATGTAATGCTGTGAACAGGGTTTGTGTTTTCTACCCTACCTTTTGTACAACATCTATAAAACAACATAAGTGCAAAAATAAATTGAATTTGAATGTCTCTATGTGCTTCTGACTATTTTTTCTGTATACATTTTTAAACCAATTTGTTTTTTCCATAGAACTTTTACATAAGAAAAGTTTGTATGATATTCAAACGAGATCTTGTAAAACAGGACTTACTTATAACACCTATCCACAGTTCTGACAAATATAATAGTCTTCCCTCTGATCAAGTTTAGTTTCAACAAGGCATACAATATTGCTGCTTTATCATCCTCTTCAGCAAATAAATGGTAATGCTGCATTTGTGATGATGGAGCCAGTTCTGGTTCCTCCAGTTTGAGGGTCACGGGATTGCGGAGAGCTATTTTCTTTAGGCTCAACACGTCTTCCGATAAGGTGGCCGATGCTAGGACTGCTTGGTATATTTTCGGCATGTGGCTGAAAAAATATTTGTCTCAAATAAAATGTAGATAAATATTAGTTTTACAGAGAGAATAGCAACTTTATTTTAACAATCAGTTTTAAAACCAGTACACTTCAAAAGAGGCTTAGATTAACTAAATACCTAGTACTTACTAAAATAAACTGTTTTTATTTTGGAGACTGAATTAAACAGCGAAGTGTGTGACACTAAAACTAACTATAAGATATACCTATGTACCTACAACCATACTTCTGACAAAATAAATCATTTCTAATTTCTAGAAACTTTCAGAATTCAATGAAGGTAATTATGTGTAATATTATGCCATATAGAGGTATATTGTTCAGTTTAGATAGATATTTACCTGAGCAACTCCTTGATTTCATCTTCATAACCAAAAGAGAAAATCAAATCAGCTTCATCAATGACCATCACAGCCAAGTCATCCTTCAACCTCATGTTATTATCCTTCAGATGTACCAGGGCCCTTGACGGAGTCGACACAACTATATCTGGTTTGTCGGAGAGGAGCGATTTTTGAATGTGTGTGTCTGCGCTTGATGAAATGTCAATGCATCGAACTTCACGGGCACATTTGATTGTGAGGTCACCGATAACTGAAGCAATCTGTTGAGAATGCATCAAAAACTCATATTTACAGTGACACTTGTTACAATATAAAAAGGTTAAGAAAAAATACTAACCTGACCACATAACTCTTTACTCGGAGATAATATCAATGCTCTAATACTCTGGCATGCGGTGGTATTCTTGAGGTTCAATATCTTCTGTATAACAGGTATAGCGAATGCTGCAGTCTTGCCGGAGCCAGTGCGAGCCCTCATTAGTACATCTTTGCCTTCAAGGAGCAGGGGTATAGCCGTTTCTTGTATAACTGTGGGTTCTGACCATGCTAGTTGAGAAATCGCCTGAAATATATGAGCTACTGTAACAGGTGAATAACAAGTTGATAAAACGGGAAGTATTCTATTTACATACCTTCAGAATGCGATCGTCCAATTCCATCTCGTGAAACCTAACCTTTTTTTCTTCCCCCATGGTTTCAGGCTCTTAGATTATTTCAATAGAGAATAACTTTATAATCAGTAGTCTAGGTAGGTATGGTAATTACTTTTAGTAGAACCGCCACTAATTAAAAGTTGAGTTGTATTTTCAATTTTCTTATTTCTACGCAGCGTGCCATGCCGATTCCAATCAATGTTGTTGAGTTGAAAAGGAACGAACTTGTTTTCTTAAAAACATGTCAATTGTCAAATTTTGTCAAATGTCACAAAAAGCAGCACGAAATGAGCACGAAGCAAACGCATACCATAGAAAAAAAATACTCTTGGGAATGAACAAACAAAGAGAATAAAGATTGAGTATTGAAGGAAGAATTGTGAAAGGGTTTCCAGCATAAACCAACTACCATTACTCAAGGGTAAAACTGACAGTGTAGGTAGTCACCATTTTCACTTAGCAGGCAGCTGATAGAGCTATCAGCAAACTGTCATGCAGCGCTTGTTAAATATGAAAATGACTGTAACTTTGGAGGCTTCATCTCATCGATTTCCTTTTAGACTTTCTAAGGCAGTGAGTAGCGAGTTAGATAAATGTCACAGAAATAAATCAACCATACACAGAAACTAATGAATTTGGGTAGTTTGTATGTTTTTGGTTTGACATCACCACATAATTTGCCTGTGGACTTAGATTTTTTGCTTTTGCAACACTAACGAACGAATGAGTGGCTGAGTTTCTTTTTTTCTTTTGTATTTGCATTAAGTACCTAGGTAGTGATGTTAAAATACGTTTACGCGTTTTTTTAATATCGATTTATGATTAGGTACAATATTTATATTTATAGATTTATCATTTGTTTAGAACCAAAAAGTTCATACGGATTGCTTTGTTAACTAGTTATGTAGTAAAAAACTGTATGCTGTGCATGCCGGTAATTGGCACACATTTTACAGAATAAGATTAGTTAGAAGTGATTATTGTAATGTACATCTAAATATACAACAAATACACTATCTGCGCTATTAGTGTTGTCTACTAAATAAATAAACCCATTCAAATACCAGCCTAAAATGTCAATCAATCAGTGACGGTCAGTTTGTAAGTTCACATAATCGAAATTCGATCGATTGCAAAAAGCCATATTTCGTTCATCGATATCGACATTACAGTACCTATCGTAGTTAGTGCATCCTTACTGCATGCATTATTATTATTTTATTTTATATCTTCATCACTTCAAGAAAACAGCGAAATAAACCCAGTTTACTTACTGTATCTTGATGGGATAATTTATGTTTTAGCATCAAAGTTTATTCAAAACTTGACCGTGAATCTAGTTTCCGAAACAACATGGTTAGCCCGGGGTTAACCGCAATGATCGTGACAGATCGCAGTTCATTGCCTTATGTAAAACTTGAAATGGTGTTTCTTCCGTGAGTGGCCGACCGAATTATTCAGTGACTTATGCGCGGATAGTGTTTGTGGATCTATTGTGTGGTGTATGGTTCGTCGATATGTCGAATTCAACGGCGCAAGTGTTGATGAAGAAGGGAAAGAGAGGAGCAGCTGCGTACATACACGCGGACTGCGCTAGCGGGTCTCCGCAGCACTTGGGGCCAGTGCTGGACGTGCTGCTGAACCCCAGCAAGGCAATCGACGAGTGGGAGACCATTGACTGGTGCCGCTGGTTGCTGGCCGGCGGGAGGACCCCCGACGAATTCGCAACTGTCGGTGAGTTTGCAATAACTGTATTTTGCAGCTTCTCTCTTTGTAGGTTATACAACTGTTTATTGAGCCTCTAGAGACATCGGTAGAGGATTATTGGCGGTATATTTGCAAATGATAAATATTGCAATCCTTAGGTATGCTTTGGCCTTCCATTGTTTATGTCAAGGTGATCTGTATTTACTTTACTGCTGTTTTTGTATTTTACTTTGTCTGTGGTTTACAGCTTTGATGTTTTAGAGCACAGTGAATATTCTACTTCATCTTGTAAAGATTCCTTTGTACAAGAAGCCAGTTTAGTTGTGATAACAAAAGTTATATTGGTTTTCCTTGTTCTTATCTCTCTCTCTTCCCGACTATTGGTCCCACATGGTGGTGATAATTAATAATAATAATAATGAAGGCGGTGATCCTCGAGACGGCGCGCATTGTTCGGAGGTTCCTCCAACTGTAGCCCTGACCACTGGTAGCTTGGGCCCTGCCCCGCTGCTGGCGGTGTTCTAGTTTTTAAGTTTTTTTTATAGTATATGTTTATTTTTTATATATATTGTATTAAAACTTAACACTAAGATATTAAATAAATATGTGTATAATAATAATGATAATTAATGGTGCAGTCAGCCCTCCTCACATTCTTCCTCAACTTCGCTCATCCACGAATTTTTTTGTTTTGCCACATTTTCCTTGTTCTTATCTAAATTATATAATTGTAGTACATTGTTCACAATCAGTTTTTCTGCATTGTTTTTACTTTCATACTATTGTCACATAGGAATCCATTCATACATTGTAATGATCAAAATATTGGATAGCTATACTAGGTAACTACTGCGCAACAGACTAGCAACAATGAACAAGCATAAAATAATAAAGATATTTGTAACAAAGCACCTGTTAACACTGAAGACCTGGCTGGAGCCTATAAAAGACATGCAGTTGACCTTCATTTTAATTCAATGTTGATGTTGACTCATTTGTGACTCAGTTCAGTGTTATTGTTTATTGGTAGATACCAACTTGGTTTTTATTTATGAAGACTGAGAATTATAGCACTAAAAACTTAGATTCCAGCATATAAGTTTTCTGAAATGAGGAACAATCTATATTTGAGTACTTTGTGTCTTCTAGACTGTCTTGCTTCATCGTTGGCTTCATCGTTGCTTACCATCACGCGAGATTGAAGTCAAAAGATGGTCTAAACCGTCAATTCGTTGTGGGTGAATGAGATCTGGACTGACGTCTTGCATTGGGGTGTATTGTGCAAACAATAAAAAAAATTGTCAGCATAGGAGCTTATGCTGTGAGCGATCCAGGATTCCTCTGGGAGGAGGCTTAATATAGTATTATGGCTTCGAGTTTTCCCGACATAACCTGCTGCACCCTTGGGTAGACCCAGAACCCCCATTAGTACTAATCTGATATTGTGTACCATCGCTATGTTGTCAGTTATAGTACTTACTGCATGCTTAGTATGAGGAAAAATACAGTTCCTTGAAAATAGCTTTGGCTATATTCCTCCATACACAAATCAATAGTAGCAAATTGCAAATTGTTTTAATAGATTGTGATCATTCGACACCTTGGTGCTGAGACAATCGAATCACCTGGTTTTTAGGTCTCACATAGAAGTCATCCTTATTCCAGTCTGTTAGATTCTCAGAGGACTAAAGGGTAGTTAATAACTACTAGTTATTAACACTGCATAACGCCATCTATTATAACTATTAGGCATTAAAAATGCGCTATCAACGATGTGCGAGAGGTCACTAGGGCGACGACAGCATCGGCATTTGAATTTTTCGCCACCTGCCACGACACGACACACACGCCTTGCATGACCTGAATGCAGACCGAATGCAAATTCATTACCATACAGTGGAGTGAAACTTTTAGTAATATTGGAGCAGTAACCTGCCGCGATATTTATTACGATGCTCAAAAAAAACTTGTGTAATAAGAATCTGTCACCAAATCGATGCCTGAGGCGATTCATAGAATGAGCGTTGTTTCAGTACAAACCACACTATTTGATAATCACATTGCAATTGAATAGTATCATGCCATCATCATCAAGAGATGCCAGCATGTTGCTGTATTAGAATATGCACCCTCACCATTCAAATCAAATCAAATCAAATCAAAGAGTTTATTTGCAACTAGTTGCATGGACGTATTATCCCAACTAGGTAATTAACATCACATAATTATTACATACTTAGAGTAAGCATATATTGACAGAATAAATAAATAAATACACAGTTGCAAACTGGTTTCAACTCAGCATATGCAGGTTGTAATAACTTGCGCTGGTCTTCCGTTGAAGCCAATGAGGAGGTAAGTAAAAGTAATAACATAAGATAAGGATGAACGCGATTACTTAATGCCAACAAATGAAACAAACAACAATAAAAAAAAATAGAATTAGGAATCTTACAAGTAAGTACCTACATCTTAGAAAAAAAACATTGAGTTTTTAATTATTCAGCACTCGTTTAGAGGATGGAAAAATTGGTTTTATAATTTTGCTCAATGATATAGTCAATAAAATAAATAAATAGTTGTCTATGTAAGGTTCAGCTTAAATAGCACTTGTATCTAGTCGAAGAAGTTTTTGCTCGCTTTGCCAATTTAACAAATATTTCTTTAGCTTTCTATATTTCTTTAGCATTCTATATTTAGGCAGTAGGTCCTGTAGATGTAGGTTAGATTATTAATTATTATGCTGACATATTAAACCTTAATCAGATATCTTACCTACCTACCAGGAAAATTGTTTTTATTGAAGGAATGTGGTACATCCATATTTAGCATCGGGCTGTTTAGGTATGCTGATCTCTCAATAATCATAGAATGAATCAGCGATACACAACATGTACAAATATTTTTTTATTATTCAGCTTTTGGTAAACTAGGTACTGTAGTATCCAACAAGGCACATTTACTGCACAGAAAAAATAAATAGTCTTGGTTTTGGTAAGGTAGAGTCATAAACATCATTATACTAGCCGTCTCCAGCGGCGTTGCTCGCGTTCTAGACCCTTTAGAGTGTGACTTTTCAAAATTCCTTTCTTAGTACACCCCTACACTATATAAGGATACTATCCTCCAAATTTCATACCTCTAGGACTTATAGTTTAGGCTGTGCGTTGATTCTATGTCAGATTCAAAATAGTTTTACCTATATTATATTGATTATGTATCGTCTAGAAAAAGTCTACTGCTGGACTTAGGTAGGTACTAGGTACCTACTACCTACAACACTATCTAATCCCAAACTAAGCTGAGCCTGTTGTACTGTTTCCAGAAAGAGTTTTAAGCATTCTAGTTCCTCACATGGTAATGTGGTCAATGTCAGTAAATAGGATGGGGTGGACGTTTTTCGCGTCGTCGCGTCTTCCGGTTCGTGAAGTAGTTCCTATCAAACTAATTCCCCCAAACTATGTTTCCAGATTCATCTTGGATCTAACAAAAATCGCGTGTGTTTTGGACTTAACCCCTGTCAATAAATTGTCAGATTTAAATGTTACAATAAATCTGACAACTTTGACAGGGAACTAAGTCCAAAACACACGTGTTTTTTGGCGGTTTTTGTTAGATCCAAGATAAATCTGATAACGTGGTAAGGCCGATTGAGTGAGGAGCCTGAACTACGTATCTGGCAACAGCTTCAGATCCTTAGAAATAGAAATAAAAAAGAAGGAATTGGAAGTTTGGCTATAGCCAAGCAGGTATACCTTAGAACAGTCTATCTGGTTTATTTGGAAGGCATGCTTTCTGCGTTTTTCTGAGAATGCCGTACTTCCTTCAAAGGTAGAAGTTTGTCGCGCAAAATAACAAGGTCGTTGACTCCACGTTTTAAAATACACCTAAAAGTCTACCTATGCGAATATTATAATTTCTCCACTAATCGATTCTGTCATAAGAATGCAGATTTCGTTGTTTATAGACGTGATAAAACATGGAAAGTACTAGAACCAGTGATAAAAATGTCCCAGCAGTCTATAGAAATCTGCAAATCTATATAAGCAGGCTTTGCTTACGTGATCCTAGGCGCGTTTTACCTTCCTATCTCCCCCTAGTACACCTAGTTCTTCATAAAACGAAAGAAGCCACCAAGCTACTAAGCCTAGAACCAAAAAGACCATTTTAGGACAAGTTTAGGACTTGCAACAGTCTGATAAACTACCTAAAACACACATAGAAAGAATCAATGACACGAATAAAATAATCATAAGATCCATCGTGTATCGAATATGAATAGAGGCTGCATGAGTCACCCTTGCTTGGTATACTGATACAAAACCTTTTTGGTGCTAAGAGCACTGGCTGGGGTAACCCACCCGTTTTAAGACGAGGTCGCAGTCATAGCGAGTGCATTGACTTGGCTGAGTTTTGTATCGGCGGTGCTATTCACCGTCCGTGGCGTGCGTCGACCCGACCAGCTGATCACGGACACGTGCCATCGCAGCCCTATGTTTCTTTGTTTCTGGAATACCTAGGAAAAACTAGCCGCTTATAGTTCCACCCAATTAGGTAGTATCGAAGTACTTATTAAGGACAATAATGTTTCATGCAACATTGCTGTGACATTAATGTGTCCCTTTGAGATACGCATCTAGTAATCGTAGCGTGTCGGATCACGTATATTTTGAGACTAGCTGATACCCGCGACGTCGTCCGCGTGCGAAATTTTCCACCAAAATATCTGTCAACCAGTATACGATGAACCTCGTAGCAAATGGCTGCTTTTGGTTTAGAGAGTTCAAGCTGTATCTAAGAATCCACGTCCTTCATTTTAATAAAATATAGCCTATGTTTCAATCCGGAATAAAGGCTTCCGAATGGTATAAGTTTCGCTGAAATTGTCCAGTAGTTAAGGCGTGATCCGCGAACAAACAAACAGACAAACTCGATTTTCAGAATCAAAATCGTTTATTTAGTAGATCTTCATATTTAGTGTATCAATGTCTTCAATTTTAGTTATTGAGTTTTTTACAGTTTTATAATAACTTGGGGAGTTTAATAGGTTTTATAATAAATGATGTCGATTGTTCTACTTCTAGAGGTGCCCATTAAACTCCTTCAACAGCTCAGTTCCTCATAGCGTCATTGGAAGTTCTTACTTTTTACTGTTAACCATTTCCGGAACAGAAATGACGTAGTATCCGTCGTTGATAATTAATTCGATGAATTTCAAGTAAAATTTAAATATACTCGTAGATAATTTCAGACCAAAGATCTACCGAATAAATGACGACAAAGTATTTTATTATCCTTATCAGCGAAAACCAGTTCCTCAACTGGCTAAGCGGCCAAACTGGATTTTAAAACTTCATCAGGAAATATCGCTAATATAACTAGGCCGTCGTCGTCGCCGCTGCCGCCGCCCTGAAGTCAGACGGCTGACGACAGATCATTCTAGCTATAATTATTTAATTCGGATCTAATGTTGTAAACGCGAATATTGGATGGTATATGATACGTCAATAGTGTAAGGTACCTATCGTAGTAACCCCTTACAATGCCCCTTTAATTCGTCACACTTGGTAGTTCCAGACAAGTAGTTATCGATAAGAACTAGGAAAAGATTGGCTAAGCGATTAGCCTGGGGCAGAAGCATCTAGGCAATAAACAGTAACCTGTTTCATAAAACATGTAACGTAGATAATATTAATGATTTTATTATTATTGATATTAATAAACTGGCCCCAGGAAATGCTTCTAATCAAGAAGACAAAATAAAGTATCAGATGAAATGACATGAGAGTAGAGAATTTTACCAGTTACCACTCACACTGGGCTGGTAACAAACGGACATTCGTTAGTCAGTCTAATCATCAGTCAAAGACCCTGGTTGCAGAACTAATGAGAAAAAAGAACCACAAGGAACAATAATAACATGCCGAATAGGGGCCACGAAGGAAGATTAAGCGTAAAATCGCCCTCCACCTGATGGGTATTTTGAAGGCCGCGAAAATTCAGTGGATAATAAAAATTACAAGAGCGCTAGGCTCAAATGGGACTGGGCGGGACACGTCAGCCGGATGCCTCCCGATAGGTGGGCGAACATCTCCACACCTTGGGTCCCTGACGGTGTGCGATGTCGGGGTCGGCCAAGGAAGCGTTGGCGCGACGAACTAGACGCCTTCGAAAGAGGATGGTGGGAGGAAGCTCGGAACAGAGAACATTGGAAGTCTTTGGGGGAGACCTTTGCCCAGCAGTGGGACGACATAGGTTAATTAAAAAAAAAAAACAGCTTTTTCAGTCTTTAGATTCCTTAGAACTTCCAAAACATACCTATATCCTTCTGCAAAAAGCAGTTATTTTGAACACCTGTAGAATCGTCAGAAAGTTTCTACAAACCGAACTTCCTAATGAAGTCCAAACGACTCCTGAAGTACACTTGGCTTAGGCCCGTGCCCTTCAGCTTACCCCAGTTTCATTCGTAAAAGAAGCTGAGCAGAATAAATCTGAAACTAAAAATGATAATAATAATAATAGCCCTTTACATCTATTGAATATGATTAATCATTAACCAAGATGATGATGTGGCCAAAGCATTTGAAACATTTTTTACCGACATTCCAGTCTCTACTACAAAGTCTTTGAACTCTTCGCACATAATCGCAGAGTCACTACTTAAAGAAAATGTACCTGAGTTCAAAACATTGTTTAATTTCGATTATGTGCAACCAAATGACATTGTCAAAGCTTTTAAAATGATAAATGTAAAAAAAACCACGGACCTCTGGGGCATTTCTGTTGCCGTTGTAAAATCCGTAATTGATCTTATCGCACCAGATCTAGCTTTTATATTCAACCAATGCATTGACTGTGGTGAGTTCCCTGACCTAATGAAACATAGTAAAATAACACCTTTATTTAAATCAGGTAGTCATTCTGACCCTACTAACTTTCGACCGATATCAGTGCTACCTACATTCAGTAAAATCTTTGAAAAACTTATGCTTAATCAACTGCAAAGACATTTTGAACTAAACAACTTACTAGACAATAAACAATTCGGTTTTACAAAGGGTCGCTCAACCACCGACGCGGGTGTTGAGTTAATATCACATATTTTTGAAAATTGGGAACAGTCACATGACGCCTTAGGCATTTTTTGTGACCTATCTAAGGCGTTTGATTGTGTGCACCATGAAACGTTAGTCAGGAAACTAAACCACTATGGTGTGAAAGGGATTGCTCTTGAACTTCTTAATTCTTACTTAAGTAACAGAATTCAAAGAGTTGATGTTAATGGAAAACGTTCTCCGGGGTCAGTGGTAAAAATGGGTGTACCACAAGGATCAATACTAGGACCGTTCTTGTTTTTAATTTACATTAACGATCTACCACGAGTGGTTAGAAACGATCATGAGATTGTACTGTTTGCAGATGACACTTCACTTGTATTTAAAGTGAAACGACGACAAACTAATTATGACGATGTAAATAATGCAATCTCTAAGGTTGTAAACTGGTTTAATGTAAACAATTTATTACTAAACGAAAAGAAAACTAAATGTATTCGGTTTATTCTACCAAACGTCAAACAAATAAATGCCAATGTAAAAATCAAAGAAGATAATATAGATCTCGTGGACACCACAGTATTTTTAGGCATAACTCTAGATAATAAACTTCAATGGGGCCCACACATAGATAAATTGTCGAAGAGACTTAGTTCTGCAGCATATGCAGTCAAGAAGATCCGCTTCCTTACAGATGTGGAAACCGCAAGACTAGTCTATTTCAGCTACTTTCATAGCATTATGTCGTACGGCATTTTGTTGTGGGGGAGTGCTGCAGACATAAACACCATATTTGTGTTGCAGAAGAGGGCTATTCGTGCAATTTATAACATGGGTCCCAGAGAATCACTAAGAAATAAGTTTAAGGAAATAAATATAATGACAGTACCTTGCCAGTACATCTATGAAAACTTATTGTATGTTCAAAAAAATATCAATCTATTCAACAAAAAAAGTGATAATCATAATGTTAACACTAGAAATAAAGACAAACTCGCTGTTCCCACCACTAGGCTCACAAAAATTAGTAAATCTTTCAAAGGGCAATGTGTACGCTTCTTTAACAAAATCCCAAGTGATGTGTCTCAGTTGTCGATTGGCAAGTTCAAAAACGTAATAAAACAGAGACTTCTTTTAAAAGCATACTATAAAATATCTGATTATTTAGAAGACAAACAAGCTTGGGACGAACTAGCTCCAACTCATCCAATAAAAAAAAAATGTAATCATACCTAATCATACAAAACGTAATGACGATTCAAAGTGATCAGTGAGATTTTATTGAATAAAAGATTTTTGACTTTGACTTTGACTTGACAGCGTCAGGAGGCAACCTATGCCTACACTTAACGGGAAACTGTAGTGCCTGGGACAATGTTTAGATGGAGTGCTTACCCAGCACCTATACCATCCATATCCTATATATATTACAGCCTAGTCACAGTCCGCCATATCCACAGGAAAGACATCGTCAATACGTGCGGAGCTGACTAAGCCAAGGGTTTCCTCATGATGCTTTCCTTCACCGTTTAAGCTCGTGTTAATGGTGTCTCAGTTGATAGAGAACTTAGAAACCATCGTCCAGCAGTGGTATTGACACTAATAGTGATGGCCATACCACTTGAGAGGACAGAAAAGTCGCAAGAGAAGTTTCATCAGAAATAAGATTGGAGGGAGGTACCTATAGAATTTCTAATAGAACAGGGCAATAATCTCTAAGCTCATCGTCACAGCATAGACAGCCGTGTCTGCGCACGCGACTCGTAATTATTGATGCGTTTCTGCTACAGCCATTACGTAATGTGTTTACTACCTGCTAATTGGCTGGTTAGCTAACTGTGGACTGCCGGCGATCGTGGCATTGGAAAGTTTACCATACCTATTCGGATTTGCTGAACTTGGTTGACTTTTATGCGACGTAGGTATCTGAGTCTTGAAATTGAAAACTTAGAAATTGTGCACTTAGCATAAAAGCTACAGTAAATATTAGTGTTACAATTGGCGGTCCTATCGCGCACATTTCTTCCAGACAACCGACTAATTAACGTAGAAACTTTAGTCTAATTTAAAATTAATCAAAAAGTACAACCAAAGCTTGTAACAGTTTTTCCTTCCTGCCGTAGGGGAAAACTCAGGCAAAGAAGAAAATAAGTTTAAAAACTCAAAATTACAAGAATTTATTTATTCCAAGTACATAGTAACAATTAGGTGTAAATGCTATGCTTTATAGTACTTAAAATTAAGTAAATTAGGTAGAAATTGCCTAAAAGTATACTAAAGAGATACTATAGCTGAATGGTGCACATCTGACGTCTGACTCGGCGGAAACTTTGATATTTTTACAATATGATACTCGAGTTAGTAGTAGTTAGGGATAGGGAAAACTCTTGATCCGGTAGGTGAGTAGTGGTGAAGAACGGGTTTTAGCTGCCTTTCTTCCTATTCTAACTAACCTGAGCTACTATTGACTAGCCGTTTTGTTTTGGGTATGCGAAGTGAACGTGCTCGGATCTTTAGGTATGGTATCGACCAGCTGCTAGGCTCGTTCGACGCGGGCGTTTTGTGGTGTGGTTCAGGAAGTCTGATCGCCACTTGACAGCCTCGCTGAAGATTATAAATAAAATAAATTAGTTACTGAGTAGGAAAATTTCTTCATCGAGGTACAGTAGGTAGTTTTATGTGAAATTTTGGCAGGTTTTTACCGTTATTTAAAGATATCTACCTTGAGGCTGGTATGGTCGGATATGCTGGTTGTATTTTGTATGAAAATGCTTGAAGACGGTTACGAACGTTCCGGTCCAATCTTGCCTTCGCAAATCGCGTTTACGCCGGTACGACCTGAAGTAAATAGATACGAATGCATGGGTCAACTTTGAGTAGTCATAACGCTATCGGATTTGTCCAGAATCACAGTAGAAATCGATTTTAAATTACCTGCAGTTTGGTGATTCAAAACGTATGACTGTTTTGCGTTCAGCGACCTTGTGTTTTGCTTATTCGCACTCCAAACTAATTGGAAACTCGTATCTCATGTAAATGTATTGTAGAAACAACTTCGGTATTCTTTTTCGAGTATAAATGTGGCTTATTCACCGAAATAAAATTAAAATTCGTTGGTTCGAGATGATACTCCACAATTTTCAAAATCTCCTCTGCCACAGACAAGGAGCTCGGTTTTTTTTTTATTCTCGATTCCGTTTGGCATGGATCATAGAGTGTTTCTTTTTTATTTTTCTTTGTATCGGGGTTGCCGTCTCGGTAACTCAACTCTCTACCAACCACCGAATCGGTATCGAACGAATGTTTTTTATTATTTTGTTTATGAGAAATATTATGTGAAATTTAGTAATAGTTGAAGTAAAAATAATGCCAATAATAACGAAGTATCGCACCGGTGCCAAATCGCCCTAGCAGGCCGTTCTAGGCCTGAGTTCTTATGATAATGATTCTATCTCGATGAAAGGAAAATTTGAAATATTTTAGCGGGAGATTCAAACTAGGTACGTTTTACTAGGTAATTGCTATGATTTTTTCTAACGTGTAGATTATATGTAAAGTGTTAAAAATCGAAGGTTACAGCACCCCCTTTCCCGGTGAAGAATTCACGTAGTGAATTCTCCGGACGTCCTCGTCGTAATATTTGTATTTAAGTTACCTAACCTACACCTGTTTATTATAATATTAATAATGAAAAGTATGAGAGAAAAAGTAAAAAGCAAAAAAAAATTATAACCTAAATGTAATAAAGCTAAGATTAATGTCGTAACTGCAGTTTTGCGGGTGCACAATGTGATATTTGATGATCCTCAGATCGACAAAGTATATCGTTAGATATTCCAGGTCAGAAGATCGCAGATCAACCAGATCGGATCTTGCCGAAAATTTAGCAATATTGGATTGATTGTTTCTCCGTTATGTGAAAGATTTCCCGAAATTATAGGGAGCTGAGTAATTGCATGCAACATAGCAAATACGCAGGTTTAAAATCTCTACGGCTGGAGTGATAGGATGTAAAAAAAAAAAAAAAAAAAAAAAAAAAAAAAAAAAAAAAAAAAATTATGCTCCGCAAAATTGCACGACATTGGATTGCACACCCGAGGAAAGTATCGGTTGGTGTTGTGTTGTACAATACATTTTATACCTAAGCCGGGTTTTACGGCTCACCTGTAGGAGTCGGTGGTTGGCTATTCTTACCCCGAGCCAACGCGGGGAACATATGCTAGTTATTTATATGGTAATCTAGGTTTTTAAAGTCTTTGATATGCCACTTTCCGATGTATTTCCCTGAATCGTCTTCTAATTCATATACTAGAGGGGAAAGTTTACGAATGACCGTACAACGTTCATATTTAGGTGCTAATTTAGCCGAAAAATACTTATGCGCTGCGCTCTGTTTGTAGGTACGCTTCCATACTACATCGCCTACCTCAAAAGCTATATCCCTGCGTTTATTATTATAATATTTGGCATTTTTACTGTGTGCTTTTTTGAGGCTGTCCTTTACAGATTTGTATACGTCTTTGAGTGTACCTAAATTGGCAGCATAGCTATCACGGGGCTTAAAAATGAGTTCGTCTATATCTTGAAAGTCTTTATAAATGCTACCGTCTGTGACAGCTTCTCGGCCGTGTACTAACATGAACGGACTATATGAAGTGGAATCATTAACTGAAGTATTAATTGCAAATTGAACCTTGTGGACATTTACGTCCCAAGTCCTATGGTCAGCTTCTACATAAGATGAGAGAGCCGTCATCACGGTACGGTTATAACGCTCTACTGTATTAACTTGGGGACAATAAACTGGACCTAAATGTACTTGGGGAATATTATATTTGGCATATAATGCCTGAACTTCATGGCCCACAAACTGGGAACCATTGTCAGATAGGACAGTTTGCGGGATGCCATGTACTAAAAATACGTTATTCTCTAGACGCTGGGCAATAACCTTCCCGGTAGCGCGTCTTAGAGGGAATATAAGACAATATTTAGAAAAACAACATACTACAACTAAGAGATAAGTATTCTGTTGCCTCGACATTGGCAGTGGACCTACTAAATCGATGCTGATGCACTGGAAAGGCCGAGAACAGATTTTGGGTTCACCCATGAAGCCGGGTGTTGCTTGATTATTATGTTTATATGCATTACAAATGGAACAAGCTTTGACATATTCTAAGATATCCTTATGCATGCCAGGCCAGAAATATCTGAGTTTTATGCGTTTATGAGTTTTAGCTACTCCTAAGTGTGCGGCAATTGGTTCGGCATGGTTTTTTGATATTATACTTTCCCTAAACTCTAATGGAACTACCTCTTTCCACTGGAAGTCACTGTTGAGTTTATTGTTGGACTTAGAGAAGCGATATAGTCGGTCATCTATCACCTGGTAATTTGGACATGCGCGGGGTCTAGCAATACAACGTTTTACGATATTTTTATACCAAGTATCGGTCGTCGTTAGAGGAGAAGTAGTTATAGCAGTAACTGGTACTGACCTGGACAAAGCGTCAGGTACAACGTTTTCAGTCCCTTTTCTATGTTCAATAACTAAATTATAAGGGGAAAGTCTACAACCCCATCGCGCTAGGCGACCGGTAGGATTCTTAAGGTTGAAGAACCATTTTAGGCTTGCATGGTCTGTTATTACTCGGACCGGCTTGCTACCTTCTATATACGGACGGAAATGTTCGACTACATGTACTACGGCTAGCGCCTCCCTCTCCGTAACTGAGTAATTACGTTCTGCTGGATTTAGTGAGCGACTGCAATATGCAATTGGATGCTCTTGTCCGTCGATTTCCTGTGTTAGTGTACCGCCTATTCCAAAATCTGATGCGTCGCAGTGTACTGCGAAAGGCTTTGAGAAATCGGGGCAAGTCAAAACGGGAGCAGTAGTAAGGCATAATTTTAACTCATGGAACGCTTTGTCGGCCTCGGGCGTCCATTCGAAAGGAGGGGCCCCCTTGCGGGTGGAAGTGAGACTATTTAAGGGTCCCGCTTTGTGGCTAAAGTCTTTTATAAATCGTCTATAGTAAGAAGCTGTACCTAAAAATCGCTTCAGGTCTTTACGAGTAACAGGTGTAGGAAAGTCTATGATAGCTTTTACTTTATCAGGATCGGTACGGAGACCGTATTCATCAATTACATGACCTAGATATTTTAATTTCTTTCTGAAAAACTGACACTTGCCCATATTAATGGTGAGTCCAGCATCGCCTAACCGATTCTTGACTCGTTTTAGCAAATCTACATGTTCTTCGAAAGTAGAGGTAAATAAAATGATATCGTCTAGGTAAATGAATACTTTATTGTCGAACTCGGGGCCAAATAACCTATCCATTAAGCGCTGTTGGGTCGCGCCGGATGACGTAAGACCAAAACACATGCGTGTGTAATGAAATAAGCCTCGTCCTGGCACTGTGAACGCGGTTTTCTCTCTTGATTCCATGGAATCCAGAGGTATTTGGTGGTAGGCAGCCTTCAGATCGATGGATGACAAATATTTTGCGTTTCCCAGCTGATCCAGGATGTTGTTGATGTAGGGGAGTGGGTACGCATCGTGTTTAGAGACTTCATTCAACTTCCTGCTATCCAAACAAAATCTGTATGTACCATCCGACTTTGGAGCAAGAGTAATTGGACTGCTCCACGCGCTGTTGCTTGGTTCGATGACGCCGTCTCTCAACATTTGGTCGACCTGCCTGTTTACTTCTGTCAACTTCTCAGGGGACATGGGGTAGTAGCGCTGTTTTATTGGTGAATGGTCGCCGGTATCTATTTTGTGGGATACCAGGTGGGTCATTCCAAGGCCCTTCTTCTCTGCTGAAATTGCTTCGTACTGTAATATGATTTCTTGAGCTTGTTCCCGCTCTGACTCGGTTAAAGAGTCGAAATCATGTAAAAACCTACTTTCCGAAGCTATTGTATTTACACTGTCCGTTTCCGAAAAATATTCTCTTCTATCAAGTAACGCAAGCACGTCGGGTGCGATGTTGAACTGTTTCCAGAAATTAATGCCAAAAATTAAATCGGTGGTAACACCAGGTACGATATAGAATTTGACTATGGCCTTATTATTCTCACCAACTGTTACAGGTAAAAAAACATAACCTGAAACAGGAGAAAATGAGTCGTCGGCCGTTCGTATGTAATGTAAATCATCGGATTCATGCATGGTTACTAGGTTCTGGAAGTGCTTAAAAGCATCGTTGCCTATGATGGATATATCAGCGCCGGAGTCTAGTAAACCTCTCACTTTTAGGTCATAAACGGAGACAGTAAGAAATGGACGTTTATCATCACTCCTGATTTCGTGAACCAGCGGGGCGGGAGACTTCCTATTCGGAAAATCTCTGGTGGGCAGGAGCCGGGACCTCTGTTCACCATCACCAGCTCGATTGCAACTAGCTGGTGTCACTGGTCGCTGGTCCACTAATGGGAGTTTTTTGGGACCGCAGACAACGAAGTTTTATTATTATTGCATTTAGGACAGGTCTTGAAGGTTACTTCCTTCTCGCCGCAACGATAGCAAACCAATGTGAATGGTGCCGGGCATGTGGTGAGGCTATGGCCATTGACTCTACAACGGACGCAGAATTCACTATCCCTAGAGTGCATCGCCGCAACTTTTGAAGATATTTGCGCGCCTGATGGATTTTTATAGCATAAGTCTGGTGCTAAACAAGCAGCAGTGTTTTTAGGAGGTTCAGAGAACAATTCAGATCTTTGTTTAGCATTTTCTAGTAGCCTACACTTTTGTTTCAAATCTTTCCAGGTGGCAACTGGATTCAGGGCCATTTGGTTTGTATAGAAAGGTCTAACATTGTATAAAGTAATATTCAGCTTCTCCTCATCAGATATAGGTTTAGATAAACGAGTAAAATAGTTCTGCATAACGCTTAGATAGTTAATAATACTTTCATCACGACCCTGGGTCCGTGTTCTAATTTCTTGCATCAACCGATGGTCATAATCAAAAGGTAAATATTCTTCTAGCAGTACAGACTTTAATTCCTCCCAGTTAGTGACTTCTGAACGGACTCCTCGGTACCAGCAGAGTGCCTCATCAATAAATAGTTCAGCCGCTGAATTGAAAAGTTTAGAATTAGAGATCGACCTAGATAAACATAACTCCTCTAATCTTTGTATGAAGGCTTTTACACATGTTTTACCATTGAATTTGACATTTAGAGTGTGAACTGCTGAATGTTTGTTACTAGTACTAGCTACTCCTGCAGGTTCTAGTTCCTGTTCAGGTTCAGGTGTGGGAGGTGAGATACTACTCTTGAAGTTACACAAGATACCATCTAACTTTCTCAATAAACGATCTAAACGTTCTTGCAAATTACTATGAAGGGAAAATAACTTACTCTCACTACTGGGAGTTGGTATACGACCAAATCTATGAAATAGGTGGTGGCCCAATGCTTGGACACGGTTAAGTACCTTTAGAGAACAAGGTTTAAGAGCTGCGCCTGTCGTTAGATCAGTTAGGCTATCAAGCTTAGCCTGGACAATCTCAAGTTCAGATCCGGAATCAAAGTCACATGTTACAACTTCATCCGAGGGAATTTCCTTGTTCAGGGTTCGAACCTGAGTTCTCAAAGCCGTCAATGTATCTGATGTTGGCGTCGCGCCCCTAATCTTTACCTCATATTCAAGCTCATCCTTAGCCAAGACGTTAAACGCTATTGGTCTCTCTTCCAGCATCTTGGAGTAAGTAGGTAGGAATGTAGGTAGGTAGGGTTAGAAAAATTACAATTATGTAATAAATGTTATGAAATTAGCTATGAATCGTAAGGAGGCGAATGCAGAGCAGATATAGCACCAATCCAGATCAAATTTGCATCTAAACAACAACTGATTTCTTCACAAAAATAAAAAATAAGTTTCCAATAGAACAAATAAAAATAAGAAAAAAATGCTTAAAAAATGCAAACCTTTGCGTTATTTTGGTAGTAGTAGTAGGGTAATAATATTATAATAACGCTAAGGTACAATTTTAAAGATAATAAGCACAAAAAGTTAAGAATAAAATGAAATTTTAGTTTTCTAATAACCAAGTAAAATAACTCAAAAAAATGTTAAAATATGACAATTTTTACAGGAATTTTAACGAGATTAGTATTAAAATAGTATAACAATGCTTCCTAGCACTGATTTTAAAGTTAATACCTAATAAAACTGAAGATATATTGAATATTAAGTTTTTCGCCGCGCCAGAGGTCAGTAATCGCTGAGCTATAAATTGACCAGAAAAAAGACAAAATTGTTTACCTTTTCGTCATGTGTCACCTTGTCCTAATGTTCGGGCGCCAAAATGTAACAGTTTTTCCTTCCTGCCGTAGGGGAAAACTCAGGCAAAGAAGAAAATAAGTTTAAAAACTCAAAATTACAAGAATTTATTTATTCCAAGTACATAGTAACAATTAGGTGTAAATGCTATGCTTTATAGTACTTAAAATTAAGTAAATTAGGTAGAAATTGCCTAAAAGTATACTAAAGAGATACTATAGCTGAATGGTGCACATCTGACGTCTGACTCGGCGGAAACTTTGATATTTTTACAATATGATACTCGAGTTAGTAGTAGTTAGGGATAGGGAAAACTCTTGATCCGGTAGGTGAGTAGTGGTGAAGAACGGGTTTTAGCTGCCTTTCTTCCTATTCTAACTAACCTGAGCTACTATTGACTAGCCGTTTTGTTTTGGGTATGCGAAGTGAACGTGCTCGGATCTTTAGGTATGGTATCGACCAGCTGCTAGGCTCGTTCGACGCGGGCGTTTTGTGGTGTGGTTCAGGAAGTCTGATCGCCACTTGACAGCCTCGCTGAAGATTATAAATAAAATAAATTAGTTACTGAGTAGGAAAATTTCTTCATCGAGGTACAGTAGGTAGTTTTATGTGAAATTTTGGCAGGTTTTTACCGTTATTTAAAGATATCTACCTTGAGGCTGGTATGGTCGGATATGCTGGTTGTATTTTGTATGAAAATGCTTGAAGACGGTTACGAACGTTCCGGTCCAATCTTGCCTTCGCAAATCGCGTTTACGCCGGTACGACCTGAAGTAAATAGATACGAATGCATGGGTCAACTTTGAGTAGTCATAACGCTATCGGATTTGTCCAGAATCACAGTAGAAATCGATTTTAAATTACCTGCAGTTTGGTGATTCAAAACGTATGACTGTTTTGCGTTCAGCGACCTTGTGTTTTGCTTATTCGCACTCCAAACTAATTGGAAACTCGTATCTCATGTAAATGTATTGTAGAAACAACTTCGGTATTCTTTTTCGAGTATAAATGTGGCTTATTCACCGAAATAAAATTAAAATTCGTTGGTTCGAGATGATACTCCACAATTTTCAAAATCTCCTCTGCCACAGACAAGGAGCTCGGTTTTTTTTTTATTCTCGATTCCGTTTGGCATGGATCATAGAGTGTTTCTTTTTTATTTTTCTTTGTATCGGGGTTGCCGTCTCGGTAACTCAACTCTCTACCAACCACCGAATCGGTATCGAACGAATGTTTTTTATTATTTTGTTTATGAGAAATATTATGTGAAATTTAGTAATAGTTGAAGTAAAAATAATGCCAATAATAACGAAGTATCGCACCGGTGCCAAATCGCCCTAGCAGGCCGTTCTAGGCCTGAGTTCTTATGATAATGATTCTATCTCGATGAAAGGAAAATTTGAAATATTTTAGCGGGAGATTCAAACTAGGTACGTTTTACTAGGTAATTGCTATGATTTTTTCTAACGTGTAGATTATATGTAAAGTGTTAAAAATCGAAGGTTACAAGCTATAACACAGACAACGGCGCTAAAAGATCTGTACTTTCCAAAACTCCCGAACTAGTGTCACACTAGTTAATTGATTGTTTATGTTCTAAGCATGATCATTGACGGATAAAACTAGGCTAGGTGCATAATGGCATGAGCACCGAGACACGTGCAGGAATCTAAAGCAGTCACCTTATTTTTTCTGTAAATCACATTGAACAGGCAAAGTTCTTGAAGCTACTCAATAGGTAGAGTAGCATTCCTAATGGAGTTTCTCAATAAAATTAGCACCTACCTGGTCTAAAATAGCCCCATCACTGCCTTTAAATAAATCGTGTGTGGCTTCTTTTTGAACCGATGCCAGTTTCACTAGATATTATTTCCTCTGTGACACGGTGGTATTGCGATTTGCGATATAGGTACTGTACGAGTGAGTACACTAGTTACACTGATATTACGATATTAGGTATCTTCAAACTTAAAGCCTTCACCTGTACTTAACTGTCGTTCAATGTATTTAAAAGATACTGAGATCAAAGTCAAATGCGTTTACTCAATAGAATATTGTTGTAAATACGGATTTGCTAGCAAAGCTAGGCGTTGATGGGCAGTAAAATAAAAAGTCATACCTAGATAGATATGTCTGTCTGCGATGGTAAAACTCTAGGAACATCAGATTACGTGAAATTACAGGCACGTGAGTCTAGTCAGGTCTCACGCAATGCAGCACAGCTTCCCACACCTCAGGTGGTAATCAAACTGGGGTATGGGAGTTAGAGCCCAATCATTGGGTCTCTCATTTCGTCTACCTATCTGTTATTTTCTGTAGTTTTGCAGCGGCCCTCGAAAGAACAGGAATGCCTTCAGTTAGTTTAACCACTAGGTTGGCGGATTTTAGCACTGCGGCAATAATTTAATCTTTGTGATTGGTTCTTTCCTCATCACCCCGCGGTTATTAACCAGCTTGTTCCAAGCCACGCTAGTTCTTCACTTAATTTCCTAACAGCGAAATGATTACTCAGATCAGAGCCACGAAATGCCAACGAACTTTGTAATTATCATCTTTAGCTTTTCAATTGTATGTTGTGGTTGTAAGAGATAATTGTGGTTGGTTTGCTGTGCTCTATCCTTAGATAAGATGCGTATTTACTGTTTACTCAGATGCTCAACAAAGATCTGAAAGTCTTTTGCTTGGCAGTTGCTACGGCAGGTGAATGACTGGGTAGTTCCGTATGACAACTAGAGAGCCTTTTTGCATTGCAGGTATAATCGTAATGGTAATATGGATTTGCGTAAACCCGTCTGTGATATCATGATAACCTATCTAACAAATAAACCAGAACGCTCATAGGTACTTGTCGAATTTCTAAATTAGTTTTACCATGATGATATGGCTCGCCATTTACAAGCGAATCGTATCGTACAGCAAAATATTTTTTGCCTTCGAAAACATAGATCGATAACAAGAAATAAATCTTCTATTTGTTCAATACAATAAGAATAAAGATTAATCATCTAAAATTAATCATTTTGATTAGATTCAAGGATGACTTAGCACCTCGCGCTGACGTTCTCATATCAACAACGTTCACGTTTATCCAATTCAATATTTGATGACTCATTCCAAATATAGAGATGCTTTTTTTGAATATCTGTGTTCCGTCGAATAAGTAATTTCGATATTCCAGATTATACGCTATTCTTCTTTCCAGTCTCGGTACTTATATGCGATTTTCTCTACATAGGTCTTTAGTTTCGCTGTCTTTAGTTTCCTTATGCAGTTTTAAGTTTACTTGGCATGCGGTTTTATTATAGTCTGACTGCATAGTTACTTAGTGCTTTCTCCATGACATTGACTTAACTGGCTGTCTGCCAGGATCATTACGATATGCACCTACATTACCTACCTAGCAACTGGGAAGTCATTAGATTCAGAATTCTCTTTCCGTTTAAGGGTTTCATCGACTGGCGGGAGGTCCTGTCGAGTCCTCAATCTATTTCGTGATACAGATCGCAGTACTTTTTGGAAGCGATAGATCTTACTATGCTAGTTGTAAAGCCTATTTTTCTTCCGCATAACAGCGTAGCGTCAGGCGCACTAATGACCATCATATCAAATGGAGCAGCTTACGTCCACGCTGCTTGTTTACCGGCACGTGCATTTGTTTATTTTCATCATTAGTCGTGAACCGGTATGTTTTCAACTTGGGCGCGTCTGATGTGATATATTCGGATGGCTTTATTTAGTCTTGAATACGTATATTGATTATAACTGCGTCTGCGTAGACTTGGTTCTTTTCTAGTTATGAAATGAACCATGTATTTGTTATGTGTTTGCAGTTTCTATGTCTAACCGATTGCTAAACAAACTAACTGTACCTGTGAGCTCGTAATCGTAACTAAACTACTTAGGAGTGCACAGCCATAACTGCCCGAAAACGTGTTTCTACATTTTGGGTCAGTCCCATGCAATGTTCAGTAGAAATTCGTGAACCATTGCCAAAATAGCTTCGTATTAGATTAGGAGTTTTCAAATGTCTGTAAAATTAACTTATTTTTTATTATTACAGTACGGAGCTACGACAAACACGACAAATGCGGCCTCGTGTGGATACCGCGCGTGGTCGCGTACCGCTGCCGTACGTGCGGCATCTCGCCGTGCATGTCGATATGTCGCGAGTGCTTCCACCGCGGCGACCATTCCACGCACGACTTCAACATGTTCCTGTCGCAGGCGGGAGGCGCTTGCGATTGTGGCGACAAGTCTGTTATGAAAGAAGACGGGTACGTAATATTTTTGAAGCTGATAGAAACTAAAGTCAAAGTCAAAGTCAAAGTCAAAAATCCTTTATTCAATAAAATCTCACTGATCACTTTGAATCGTCATTACGTTTTGCATGATTAGGTATGATTACATATTTTTTTTTATTGGATGAGTTGGAGCTAGTTCGTCCCAAGCTTGTTTGTCTTCTAAATAATCAGATATTTTATAGTATGCTTTTAAAAGAAGTCTCTGTTTTATTACGTTTTTGAACTTGCCAATCGACAACTGAGACACATCACTTGGGATTTTGTTAAAGAAGCGTACACATTGCCCTTTGAAAGATTTACTAATTTTTGTGAGCCTAGTGGTGGGAACAGCGAGTTTGTCTTTATTTCTAGTGTTAACATTATGATTATCACTTTTTTTGTTGAATAGATTGATATTTTTTTGAACATACAATAAGTTTTCATAGATGTACTGGCAAGGTACTGTCATTATATTTATTTCCTTAAACTTATTTCTTAGTGATGCTCTGGGACCCATGTTATAAATTGCACGAATAGCCCTCTTCTGCAACACAAATATGGTGTTTATGTCTGCAGCACTCCCCCACAACAAAATGCCGTACGACATAATGCTATGAAAGTAGCTGAAATAGACTAGTCTTGCGGTTTCCACATCTGTAAGGAAGCGGATCTTCTTGACTGCATATGCTGCAGAACTAAGTCTCTTCGACAATTTATCTATGTGTGGGCCCCATTGAAGTTTATTATCTAGAGTTATGCCTAAAAATACTGTGGTGTCCACGAGATCTATATTATCTTCTTTGATTTTTACATTGGCATTTATTTGTTTGACGTTTGGTAGAATAAACCGAATACATTTAGTTTTCTTTTCGTTTAGTAATAAATTGTTTACATTAAACCAGTTTACAACCTTAGAGATTGCATTATTTACATCATCATAATTAGTTTGTCGTCGTTTCACTTTAAATACAAGTGAAGTGTCATCTGCAAACAGTACAATCTCATGATCGTTTCTAACCACTCGTGGTAGATCGTTAATGTAAATTAAATTAAATTAAAGGAATGTAAGGACCGCTGACAGTCCAAACAATATAACATGACAAAAAGTAGTCCTATGACATAACTCGCAGATGGATGGCTAGTTAGGTTGTGGTATGGAAGTGAAGGATATAACCACACCTTACTGTCCGTAAAAAAATTACACAGCCGCACATAATCTATCGCACAGTATAAGCTACACGTCACAAGTAGCTGTCGTCTGATCTCCCGAACTAATTGGTCCAGGAGTTTGATTCGTTGTCCTGCAAAGCCGGGTTCTATTACGCAGGTTGTATAAACTATCGATTCAAGATACACCTAACCGTTGGTAAGCCATAACAGAAACCGTTGGTTGACCTGCTTCACAGAGTTCATCTTATTTGACGACTGCTACTTTTATTGCAAACGTTTCGCGTCTGTTGATCTGTACTGAAGTAACCTTTGCTTGGTATGTAGGCCTAGAAAATATTTAATGCCAGCTTCAATCGCATATATATCCCAGATTCCTTTCCTCTCAAATGGAAGATTACGTACACTCGCCGTGTCTTAAAGGAAGTCAAATGACCAATTTTGCTATGCAAATAAAATCAAGACTCGTTGATTTGGTTCCACATAATAAAGCTAAGGCTTACTCACTTGGCTCGTTTTGCTGCGGGGGCGGCGGTGACGTCAATACGACCTCAAATAACAAGACTCATACTCGGGCCTACGCTACTGATAAATATGGAACGGAAGACATGCAAAACAAACTCTGAAGTTCAACGCGTTTCGGATGTTATTTGCACACCGCAACTTGATTTATCATGGTAGAAAAAAAACGGAACCAGAACTAAATGGATGGTCTTAGGCAAGGAGAAGGTCTTGGGTGAAATCACAAGCAAGATTACCTTTCGTGTCAGGGTGAGACTGTAATGCAATACCATGTGAACCTTGGCATACTTGCGGCCATGTGCTTGCGCATGTCATAACATGTAGCCCTATAAGCTAACGCGACCATCTGTCACTATATTCTTATGAATTTGTTTTGTACAAGTTGGAGTAGGTATTCAAATCTCCTTTCGTTGCGTCGTATAATGGTTACTTAAATGACATGTAGTTTAGTTTCCTGACTTGAGACGGATACAAAACTACTGGTCTTGCGTGGTACCTTGCGTGATCTATGCCAATTTTAAGGTTCTAAGAAATCTAGGTCACCCTTTAGTGCATTTTAAGTACCCACTGGAACGATCATTATACTAAGTAATTATTATCTATTTATTCGGTTAGATGACGTGATTGTTAGCAATTATAATTTCTATAAGAACTGAAGTGAACACGGTAGTAGGTATCGGTGATAATGATGATGATAATGAGACTAATAAAATTTACGAAAATGAAAACGCTCGGCCCTGAAAATCTAGGTCCTCTTTATCCTTGCTGTTCATTATCAGGTCCTGAAGTACCTATGTACTTCAGTTTATTAAATCCGAATGTTTTGACATTGAACTAATCTTTTTTTTTCAATACAGGATTAAAAAAAATATCAGAGCTTAATTCGGTAATGCTGAAACATGACTTATCAGAAACTGATAGATAACAACACAAAAACAATAGATCCACGTGTGAACTTGACCTAGAGCAGACCTCGTGCCAAACGTCTGCCAAGGTGACCTCTTATGCGGACGGCTTATGTGTCGCATCGCAACTAAACTGGTACAAAACAGTAAACTAGGTACCTATCTACCTAACTGTTTGTTCGAACAATGATAACGTGCTGTTTATTTTGTTAGCTGAATGCTAGTTGATACTCTGAATGATTTGATCAATTCGTCGTGATGACAATCACTGGTGTTTTGTTTTAAAATCGTTACTCAAGCATAGATTTGAGTACAGATTTTCATACAAAAATCTATGCTCGAGTCCGGATCAGTGCTTGAGCAGTAAATCAGTATACGGGCCTAAGATCAGACTCATTATATTGATGAAGCTTATTAAAGTCCTTTGCTTTATTTGTTCAGAGAAATGTTGAGACATGAGAATAAAATGTAAAACTATGGTGTATCTCTGTGGTTATAAATCTCCGCCAGAATAAAATTATTCCATTGTAAAACGCTCTACGATCCAGCAATTTTGGCAATTATCTCCAGATTTTTTACGATACACGTTCTCATCTCGGACAAAACTCATCTGCAGACTTGTTTAGAAAAAAACTAAATGGTTCACTTCGCGTGTCCCTAATCCCAATACTCAACCAGTTGTCCTTGAAGTCTTGGTTAGACGATACAGACCAGAAAAACTTCCCTGCTTTAGCCGAAGGGCTCACTAATTCTTATGCACACAAAATGAACAATCCCTGTTTCTTTAAGTTCTCCTTGACCTTGCTCATATGCCTTAGACCAGGCGACCTTGGCCACTACCAGTGACGTCACAAACCGGTCACGTCATCTTTAAAACCTTTATTGCCGGTGATATTGTTGTTATTGCGCCGGCGGCACTGGGATACTTTGTTTATGTGCCAAAAAAAGTTATGGAACGAGTCTATGCTATATTCAGCTTTATGGTTTAGGTAGGTACTCTTTTTGTGAAAATAGATTTAGATGAGATGATTGGGACATATAAGCATAAAGCTGTCCATCAGGTTTTGATTGAAAAAGTAGTATTGTAACTACCACACCCTTGGTAGACCGTTCATTCACACTGTGTGATGTCATCTTTGCAGTATGACTCTAGCACGTCACTCTGAGTCAGCAAAAGGACACCGAAACTAGAACAGCTAGAAGAACTTGCGAGGATAGGTTATCCGTCGGCTTAGTTTGACCTTGTCAATTCTAAATTCTACACCTGGAGTCATATCAGCAATTTTATGCTAGTATTTTGATTTTTACAAATCTTTACATGACAGGCACATTTTTTGACAGGCGTCATGGCTCAGTCGGTAGTAGCTCTGCCTTCCGTGCTGTGGGTCGTGGGTTCGATCCCCACCGAGAACAAACATTTGTGTGTTGTTAACATAGATGTTTGTTCTGTGTCTGGGTGTTACTATGTATTATAAGTATGTATTTACAAAAAAAAAATGTATATATGTATTCTATCAGCAATCTAGTACCCATAGTACAAGCTTTGCTTAGTTTGGGACTAGAAGGCGTTGTGTTAAATGTCCGTGAATATTTATTTATTTTATTTATTCATAAGCGATCTATCTTCTCCTTCCAGATTTTGCAGCAATCACGGCAACAAATGCCCACGGCCAGGCATAGCTCCGGCCGAGTTGATGTGCGTCGCGGAAGCCATGATGCCTCGTCTCATCTTGAGGCTGCTGCAGCATTTTAGAGAGAACAGGTAAATAATCTGGCCATTCCTCGTGTCCCTTGCTGTAATCCCTAGGCAAAGTAGACATCCTTCCTTCAAACTCTTGATACATAAAAACTACTCCTTGAAATAATTTGAGAATTTTTTTTGGATCTTTTTTTTTGAAGGGGATAGTTATTGTCAGTAGTAGTCGTCTGGTCCGTATTCCGATGCTGCACAAGCACTGATCCGGACTCAAACATAGATTTTGTATGACAATCTCTACTGAAATATATGCTTCAGTAACGATTTCTTTATCAGAATACGAGTTTTAGAGTACCTATGATATTCCCGTAAGTAAAAGTAATTAATGATCACATTAATTACTTTTACGACGTGACTGAGTCACAAAAATGTATCATTTTGGTGCGAAAGTAAAAGGGGCTTTTCATGATCGATATCCTAATACGGTGGAAAGATAAACACCGTTAGAAGACGTTCAAGGGTCCATTTAACTAGTTTATTGTATTCAGTTATGTTTCCAATGGTAAGGCGATTACTGATTCCTTACAAGCGCTGCTGTCATTGTCATTCATAATAGTCCACTTAAGTTATAAATAGAACGAAACTGAATCGTTTGGAGCTTAGCCTGTTAGAAACAATAGATTTACGAATTACATAGTAGGTAAGTAAAGTATTTTGCGCTAAGCAATGATGAAAACCGGATACGACATAATTACGATTGAGAAATATGACTTCGTAGCCATGACATTGTGATGAAGCGTGTTCATATGAAAACAATGCAACATTATGGATAATATTCTAAACCAGTAGGTAGTGATTATAATAAGGATGCATGCAAACACGACGCCGCTGTTTGCAATTAAATAGCTGTCCATTACTCTTCGAAGATTCACCGGACACTTTTCCTCAGCTCAATTTTATACCATGTGATCTCTACAGTTGTGATTCCTGGTTCATTAAAGGGTGTCTCGTACGATAAATGTAATTACTTATGTTGAATAGCATACGATCGTTCGTAATATTTCCATAAGTGGCCGTTTTGGTTAGCTTCTAAAGAAGATTTATTCAATTTATCTCGTATTTTCTCCCTTTCCAGCAGCGGCACTCAAACCACATCAGACAGCTACCGGATAGCGGTGCAGGAGTGTGAGGGCTATGTTCAGATGCTGATGGAATTCAACAACATGGGTGACCTGATGCGTTCTGCCATGACCAAGGCCCTTATAAACCCTCAGGTATGTTAAAGTAATACCTAATCTTCTATCTTCTAAATATATAAAACTCTTTTGAAGCTGACTGAGAATCAACGCACAGCCTACATTATATAAGTCTTAGAGGTATGAAATTTGGAGCGTAGTGTCCTTATATAGTGTAGGGGTGCACTAAGAAAGGAACTATGTAAAGTAGCACCCTAAAGGGTTTAGAATTAGGATCAAAGATTTTATTACCCAAATAATGCGTAGTCACCCATATAGTGTGAATGTTCACTGCAGCCAGTTTTGCCCGCTATTCACCATTAGAGGTTCAATATGGAGTGTTTATTTCCAGATGTACCGGAACCTCATAGAGCCTCCGTTCCCCATGACGGAGTATGGGTACTACATGCGCGAGTCCAACAAGTGGTACGAGAAGGCTATAGAGAGTTTCCCAGCCCCGGAGCCGCCAGACGAGTGAGTTACTTTATAATCTTTATAGCTAAAAACCACAGCAAAAGGTAGTTGCGATTTCCTGAATTTACGATATTTCTGAAAACAAGTGCCAGTGCCTAGAAAAATCACAAGAAACCTTTTGCTTAGTTAGTCCCTTGCCTAAGCTAAAAGAAAGTGATGTCAGGCTCTCAAAAGTAGCAATTTTAAGTACCACATCTATTTTTTATTCATTATTCTAGTGGATATCTAAAGAGATGGTCCTACTTATTTTTACTAAATAGGTAGCGCTATATGGAGTACACATCGTGACATATCGACCTGAATCGTGCGAGAGGGACGATATATTTTTGTGTTTTGTTCTAGGTAGTTTTGTTACCAACTGACCGTAATGTACTGTAATCAAATTGTACCTTTGTTTACAGATACCGTGACTTGCCCGCGCTAGCTCCACGGTTGACACACAATACTCTTTTGGACGAGTTCATATTCTGGACGTTCAAATACGAGTTCCCGCAGAATATAGTCTGTTTCCTTCTCAATATGCTGCCAGATCAAGACTATAAGGTAATGTTTTGATGATATAAAATCGAGTTCATAGATCTATATATCCCCGGTTCTAGCAGTCTATACACCATTCATTTGAGGCGTAAAATAAGAGTTAACTAACTCTTTTTTCAAAATTTTTACTTGACAGTGACTAAAATAAGAAAATAAGATGATACCTTTTTGTTGATCGAGCGAGCGAAGCGAGTGAATATCTTAGTGTCAACTTCGGTGAATCAGCGTTGTATGTCATTGTCAAATTAGGTTAGTTTAGATAAATGCAACAACAGAATCGATGCCATTGTTAACATAATAATCTACTATATAAAAATAAGTCGAGTTTTCCTTCCTGACGCTATAACTCCAGAACTCACGAACCGATTTCCACGGTTTTGCATTCGTTGGAAAGGTCTCGGGCTCCGTGAGGTTTATAGTAAAGAAAATTCAGGAAAAATTTCAACAGAAAAGCGGGAAAATGGAATTTTGGAAAGTCACTTCCTAACGCGAGCAACGCCGCGGGAGACGGCTAGTAGCTCATAGATAGATAGATAGAAAATTCTTATTGCACAACTTAATAAATAGTAGTGCGAACTTAATGCTAAAACATCATTCTCTACCAACTAATTTTTCGGTAATGGGTATAAATTTGTCAACAGGAGCACCTAACCCGGACATTCGTGATGCACTACGCGCGAATCCCGCTCGTCCTAGAATCAGCCGCCGACCCCGACACACTGTCCAACCGAGTCGTGCACATGTCCGTCCAACTGTTCTCCAACGAGGCATTAGCGTTGCGCTGCGTCCAACAACTGCATCTCCTACACGTCATGGTGTTATCACTGCGACTTATGATGGGAAAGATCCTAGTGCAGAACACGTTGCACGACCCCGATCTCAACTTCCATTACGTGATAGATTGCACGCGGAGGGTCATGAAGGAGCATTGCTACTGGCCTCTGGTGTCGGATTTCAATAACGTGCTCTCCCATAAGAGTGTGGCTTTGTTGTTTTTGCAAGACGATGCGTTGGTCGATATGTGGTTTCAGTTCTTGTCGTTTTTGCAAGGTGAGTTGCACGACCGTGTGTGTATGTATCGGCTCATACCGCTGCCGGCATGAATGCTGCGATTAATTCCGGACTTATTGCCACAGCAACATTGCATTTATTGTTTAGGGATCAATAATGCCGGGAGCGACATGAGCTGAGTGTGGACGCGATACCAGCAGGCCTAAGATGCGCACCGCGAGATATTTGTCATGTCGTTCTGTCAAAATGTAAGCATTTTGTACCAGTTTAGGAACTATTGCATTATCTGTGGTACCTAATGGTGTCGACAAAACGCGCCATAATGTACACTTTTGACACTTGTTAGTCGTCGTACCTCTCTGAGGACGAGATAATAGTCATGCAGAAATGTCAAAAGTTGAAAATTCAAAGGCGCGGTTTCTCGACAACATTACCTTATATAATGCAATAGTTCCTAAACTGGTACAAAATGCTTACATTTTGACAGAACGACATGACAAATATCTCGCGGTGCGCATCTTAGGCCCGCTGATGATGTTCTTTTGTCTGGTTTTAACAGCTCAGTCGGTACTCTATAAGAGCTGGGTTTTCAACGCTGTAGGGTGTGGGTTCGATTCCCACCGAGAACAAAGATTGGTGTAATGAACATCGATGTTTGATCTGTTTGGGTAATCTTGTTTTATTTTTTGTATTTATTTACTGATCTACTTTTGCATCCTGTGCGTTTCACAGATGAGTTGACAGAGGCATGAGCCCAAAACAATTTAAATAAACATAGTTCCCATAGTACAAGCTTTGCTTAGTTTGGGAGAAAAGGCGCTGTGTGAAAGATTCATGAATATTGATTTAGTAACATTTTACAAATAAATTTCAAGCTGTATCCAACTTATTCCAACACTAGTCAAGCAATCATTCTAATCAATAGTCTTCATACAGTTATCATATCCTTACTAATATTATAAATGCGAAAGTAACTCTGTCTGCTTGGTCTGTCTGTCGCTTTCAAAACTACTGAACCAATTTAAATGAAATTTGGTCCACATATAGTCTAGATCCTGAAAAAGGACATAGGCTACTTTTTAATGCGAAAAAAGCGTTGGAAGGGGTTTAAAGGGGGGGCAAGAAAGTTGTTTGTAAGTAACGTCATTTTTAGAGCTAGAAGCTTGAAACTTATTTTTAAGCTGTTGATTTGATATAAAATCAAGGTTTGTAAAAGCTATGCTACCCAAAGACACTATTCCACGCGGACGAAGTCGCGGCCACACCTAGTTTTATTATATATTCTAGGTATAGTTAGTGTAATTAGTATTGTATCTGACAGGCATGAACGTAAACATCCGTGAAACGGGCGGGCACATTGAGTTCGAGCCGTCCTCGTACTACGCGGCGTTCTCGTGCGAGCTGGAAGCCGCGGCTTATCCGATGTGGTCCGTGCTGAGCCACCTCACCGAGCCGCAGCACGCGCCGCTCGCGCGCCGCATGCTGGCCGCCGCGCTCACGCACCTGCAGGACTGGCTCGACGCTGTGCACTTCACGCAGCCCACGAGACCAACCGTAACTCACTATCATCACTTATCTAATCTAATCTAATCTAATCTAATCTAATCTAATCTAATCTAATTAAATGTAACTATCGTAACGCTACCCTATTTGAGATACCCTGCGCGGTGACGGTACAACGTTCGGCAAACTTCTTCCGTTAACGTGCAATACAATTGCAATTACAATCTACACCTGCTGCACGAAGATTTGTTGAGCGTCCTGACCAACAAGACCTGCGGACCGAAGATGCGCACCGCGAGATATTTGTCATGTCGTTCTGTCAAAATGTAAGCATTTTGTACCAGTTGAGGAACTATTGCATTATCTGTGGTAATGTTGTCGAGAAACTGCGCCTTTGAATTTTCAATTTTTGTCATTTTTGCACGACTATTATCTCGTCCTCAGAGAGGTACGACAACTAACAAGTGTCAAAAGTGTACATTATGGCGCGTTTTGTCGACACCCTTAGGTATCACAGATAATGCAATAGTTCCTAAACTGGTACAAAATGCTTACATTTTGACAGAACGAAATGACAAATATCTCGCGGTGCGCATCTTAGGCCCGCTGGTCAACGCATCATGAAGCGCATGTACCAAATGCTGACCGCTTCCAGTATCTTCGTCCAGTATTATTTTAGTGCTGATGAATAAGATGAATAATAATTAGTTAATTAAAAAAAAATATGACTTGAATACGTTAGGCGTACATAACGCGGCGACCGCCTGTGGGATTTGTTCGAATTGACCTACAGTACCAGTACAGTCCATAGACTACGGTAATCACTTACAATTAGGTGGGCTGGACGCTTGTCTACTTAGTGTATATAAAAACTTGCATCGCAAAGAAGTGTAGTTTCAATATCTGCTTAGTTTGGGCCTAGAGGGCGTTGCTTGAAATATCCAAGGACACTTATGGATGTTAGGTTAGGTTAACCATGTAACTGATATGATTGGTATGTATTGTAACAGACGGAGGTGATGCACGCGTCGTTCCACTTCCCCCTGCACCGGTACCTGGCGGCGTTCCTCTGCTGCGGCACGCGCTGCATGGGGCTGCGCGCGGCCGACCTGCTGCCCGCCACCGACCTGCTGGCGCTGCTCGCCTTGCATCCGCTAAGAGTGCAGGTTACTCTCATCTCATTCATTATTATTATAATAATACGCCTTTACATCGATTCAAGATCATTTATACAGCGTCAGGAGGCAACCTATGCCTACACTTAACGGGACACTGTAGTGCCTGGGACAATGTTTTAGATGGAGTATACCAACCTCTCAGCCTATTCAGCCATATCCACAGGAAAGACAAGGTCAATACGTGCGGAGCTGACTAGGCCGCGAGTTTTTTCACGATGTTTTCCTTCACCGTTAAGCTCGTGTTAATGCGCATATAAATTTTCCTAACGAAAAATCCATTGATGCACGGCCGGGATTCGAACCCACGATCTTCGGATCGAAAGTCGAGGTGCAATCACACTCGGCCAACTCATCTCATTACACTATCATCTATCCAACTCTAAACAATTGAACTAACTTCACTGGTGTTTTGAAAACTAGGTTCTCGATAACATCCGGCACGATAGGTCCTGTCAGATACCTTATACAGTTTCACCGGTCATTCTCCATCGTGCTAAGGTCTAACAAAACGTGACATTGGCGAAATTGCGGGCAACACTGCAAAGGCCATAGACAAGAATTGAATTGAATTACTAGTAGTTTTAATAGTTACCATTAGGTGGTGTTGACTTCTTCCGTGTGGTCTTGATCTGATTACTCAGATTTTTACTGTTTTCAGATATTTAGAAACGTTACCATATCCAGTACCTTGTCGCTTTATAAATCAGAAAATAGTTTACAAAATCACTATTTTATTCATTAAAATTATTCTACAATTATTGATATTTGAGTATGAGAAAGCAGTTCTTATATCTAGTTGATTACGGGCGTGAATTCCGTGGGTTCTGGCTCGTATATTTCGGCTGGAGGCGGTTCTGCCTTCACGTGCTTTGAGTAGTCGTATGTGAGGAGTTTGATGGCTATGAAGCCTCCGGATCCGCGGCCGCCACGATGGATTATACCAGCTCCACTGGCCAGAGCACCACCTGGGGAAAAACCATTTATTTCAAATATGCAATGAACAAAATGCCCAAAAAATAACTATGACCTTGTTACTCGATACCTACTATTCTCTACGAGTTATTGCTTTAGAACAAAAGAAAAAAAGCCTGATCTAAAGACATTTTAAAGTATATTTACAAACAGCTTCAACTAGCTAGTTTTTCTAATGGACAATATTATTAAATATAATACATACTTTAGGTTATTTAATGCTCCTACAATCTTATCATACAGTCTTCAGTTATTTTTATAGTTCACAATTCTTAATCTCTGTCTCATCTTCACTCAAAGAAATAAATCATTAATCATCAATTTGTAGCAGTCCACTGCTAGACGTAAGCCTTTCTAAAAGATTTCCAGAAGGAAAACATCCATCTTGGTTTTGCTACGGATTTCCTAGTTTCCAATTCTATCACGTAATTAAACTCCCAGCAAAGCTCACTACATAGCCCGTGCAGGTTATATACAAAGCCAATAATTAACGACGTTACAGGCGTATAAATAAAGTTACCTTTCGATGGCAGCACGGGCTGGACATCCACAAAAGGTACGGTGCTCTGCGCCGCGTCAGCGTCGAAGTCGGTGTGAGTGAACTCGATGTATTGGTCGTGGGTGGAGTCCACTGGGAGGGGTGAATGACTGCGTGTCGGTATATCCGGCCTGTAGAGATCTAGTCTCTTTCTGAAATTGCAAATACAAACGTAATATCACAGCTGTTTCTCATAAGAGTGGGTAAATTTTGATCTATGATCGTGACACACATCTTCACTTTTTAGAGATAAAAATGGTGGACGCGTGGTTTAGGCCTAAAACCATGGGCACCAAACACTGGAATACTTTATATTCTTTTTTGCAAGTATTATACATTTAGATAGAGAACAAGCAATTATTACACAACACAAATTCTTGTCGTTACGTAGACGTTTGATGACGAGTAGACGTTTGATGACTCAGAACAAAGTTGGGGAAATTAAAACGAGGGTAGACAGAAAGGTGGGAACTATACCACAACGTCCACAACCTACTGATTATAAAGGTAGTAGAAAATTAGCTATAAGGTCTAAATTCTGGACATTGTCCAAACTGGAACTTCCTTAACATAACAATATTACGTCCTCAACATAACAACACTGTGAAAACTTGATGATACTTTAAGCTAAGTTACCTGGGACTGTCGAAAGTTCCTTCAGTATTGTCGTTACTGATCCACTGACTCTTGTTTGGCGCTAGCCGTCCCGTCGTGTAGTTGAACGGCGTCGATCTGATCTCGAAGTGTAGGTGAGCGCCTATCATGCGGAATCTGGAACGTAACAACGGCTTGTTTAGCACTTCTTTACGGCATTTTTTGGCATCTTGTACAAGTCAGTACCAGAAAGAATGACAATGGGTTACGTATCGATACAAGTTCTTACCTAACACCAGTCAGTATATGTCCAGATGGCGACTCCAGCTCGTCCAAGTCGATCGCTCTCCTCTCATACGTCAAAGTGTGATAATCCACTCCATCTACGACCTCTGCATCTGTTGGGTCGAACTTCTGTACCGGCAGCCAATCCCCAGCAGTGACAGAACCTCTTTCACCAAGCACTCCATGATGGATCTGCAGGTGGAATACCTTTCCGTACTTGACTAGGCGAACTCCAGTTACAACCCTAGAAATTTATAAAGTTTGAAGTCTCCGAATGATCATGTTTAGGGTTTGATATGGACTCCCACACACCCATGCTGTTAAATTTACGAATGTGGAGATGTCGCTCTGTGGTTCTATATAAAATGATTCTTGATGGTCTAATAAGAAGTAATACTGGTTCCAATCGATGATGCTAAAACTTTGTACTGTCTTATCCAAGCTATGTTAGAACGTAAAGCAGAATATTTCTAACAAAAGCCCCAAGCAATTTATCCGTTGTCAAATGCTTGCAATTTCTTAATCACTACTATGAGCCCGTCAGTAAACCCTTAGTTGTGCCACTGACTTGCCCTTCTCGATATCTGCTACTGCTTCTTTCATGCTGAAGAAGCGTTGGCTGTGGTACTCATCCTCTTCGCAAAGACAGATGCAGTACGTACAATGGGAGAGGAACCTCCACCAAGAGTCGACCTTTGGAGAAAAATGCCATTAATTTAATCCTACTCTAATACTCCCCATCACTATAGAACTTCCTAAACCCTAAAAGGAATATATACTAGTCAACAAAAACAGCAATGGGTGTGCGTGAGTCCCTCAGAAAAGGGACTAACTTGTTGTTGTTGACGTCTGATGTCGCCTCCCACAGACTGAAGTAGCGGTTTGCTAGTGGGGAATCCTCCTCGCACAGACACATGCAGTAGGAGCAGTGCCAGAACAGCCACCGCCACCAGGAGTCCACCTGCAGATAGTCTCATTAAAACTACGAACTAAAGTTCATCATTAAAGACATTATCAACCGGTCATGTGTGACGCGAGCAAGGATTCTGAAAAACGCTAAAAAAGTATCATAAACATATTTAATGCGTTTTATATTTGAACTGTATGACCTCATATCTCCATTTGTTATGACGTTTGTGGCTTTCCACTCCTACGCAGTATTATGTATAAATTCGAGAGTCCCGATGACCTGTTTTGATGACATTTTGGGACATCTCTTTGTGTTTTCCAAAAGATACAAAAATAAATTAGGCGCGAGAGTTTTAATGGATATCTGTATCGTGTTTTCCCAGATTTGTTTAGTTTATCTACTGACCCCATTAGTGATTTGTATTGGCGAAGATAAGCTACGGCAGTCACAAACGATCTCTTGTACACAAATACAAGCCACCTTTATCTCGTTTTTAAACAGTTTGTGACTGTATAATAATGAAACCAAATCAGACTTATCGAATGCAAAATGTTGTGTATTCGATTCGATTTTGTATTCGATGTGGATTCCGAATACTCCGAAATAGGCGTGGTAAATGTTTATCAGTTTACCTTGGTAGTTCCTCGCGTGCAGCTGCCAACGTTTCCCATAGTTCTTTTGTTTTCGAATTCAATCCAGTCGTATCGTCTGTTACTACTGTCGACCTGAAAGAAAAAAGCGGCATTATCATCTTGGATGTTATCAACTTTTGTTTCAAAGATAAATATTTTCATTCATTAAATTCTTGAAACACGTCTTCACTGAGAAGATTAATTAATTGTCCTATTTAATTGCAAACACAGAACGGAAAACATCACTTTTAATCATCGCACTTTATTGCCTTGAGAAGCAACAGTTGAGGCGTACAATTCCTTAGGGTCAACATGGTCAGTGTCTTATAAGGTCAACGTCTTATGTATCATTAGTGCTATTAAAATGATTAAAATGAGCGTCTCGTGCATCTAAGCTTTTAATACTTTCAATGCAGAGGATTAATTTCATAGTTTGTATCACTTACCGCTGGGCACACCCACATATCGCTGTCCACATAGTTGCAGTTAATGATCCTTCCGCTGCAAACTCTTTGCTCCCTGCAGAACTGGTCCTTGAAGCACCCATAGTTCTTCGTCAGAGTGTAGAAAGCGCAGTTCTCCTTGCACGTACCGTCCGGGTTCATGTCCACTTCGTTCTCGATGTAGCCTTGGAGGAAGCGGGTCACTTGGTTATAGGTTAGACCTGGAATACACAATATTATACAAATACACAACTATTTAAAAATGTATGTTTATAATGATACTAGGATTTGCAGCCAAGCAGCTTGTTATCGGTGTCTTCTTCTTCTTCAATTATGGCTTCTGTCGTTATCGGTGTCATGTGTGTATAAATATATATGTATAACTTCTGCCCGCGACTTCGTCCGCGTTCCGTTTGATCCTGTGGGTTTTCCGAGATAAAAAGTAGCCTATGTGTCACCGACAAAATGTATTCCAAGTTTCATTCAAATCGAATCAGTAGTTATTGCGTGAAAGATTCATATATGCAAAATTTCGCGTTTATAATATTAGTAGGATAGTAGGACTAGGAAATTCTTTTACCTTCTTCGTGCATTGGTGGGTCGCATCTGTACAGATCTCTGCTGGCCATCGTGAGAGCAGCCCGCGCCGCGGTTGCTGCCTGGCCGGTTCTCTCACTGTACCTCTGTCTCGTTAGACTCGCCTCTTGTGTGTAGTTTCCTGAAAAAATAATGCTTATTATATAGCAAGCTTTTGGTGCAGCTTTTAAACCTCAAATACGAAGGTCAAGTTTTGTAATTTATGCTTGTACATAGTTCTATTGTATTAATCTAATCTTGCCCTTGTTCTATTGGTATACAATGGCCTACTCGGTCTGACCATTTTACAATTTACTATTCAATTTGTCCACGTCAGCTCCGCACGTATTGACCTTTCCTGTGGATGTGGCTGACTAGGCTGAGAGGATGGTATAGGTGCTGGGCAAGCCTATACTCCATCTAAAACATTGTCCCAGGCACTACAGTGTCCCGTCAAGTGTAGGCTTAGATTGCCTCCTGACGCTGTATAAATCATCTTCAATAGATGTAAAGGCCTATTTATTATTATTGAATTTGATTTGCTTCATTCATTGAAATAACACTGAGAAGTTTTCTATCATTCTCTGTGTTACGTGATAATATTATTGTATATTATTGCACACCTAACTCTGCTGATAATCATTGCAGTTTACATGAATCACCGCATTCAGTACTTCCGATTGAGTTCAATGTTAACTTATCGCATCCTACATAGCCGAGCCTCTTCCTTCATTTATGCCGTGATTCAATGTTCCTAACGTAATGAATATGGTAGGGTGACTGACTGACATTATACTGACTTTGATTGACGAGGATTGAACCCCTGATCGTAAAACATACCAGTATCATCCAGTAATCTGTTTATGATGAAGGTACAAAAATGGTACCTGCGAGTAAGCTGTCCTACGACTATACCTTTGGTCTACCTTTTTAAGAATGAAGTCATATTAATAGCATTTAGAAGTAGATCCACAGCAATAGGACACATCAAACAGCTGGTGTTGATGTTGACCAATCTACTTTAATGTCTTCACGCGTTGTTAACCGGTGTTTGCTTTGTTATTACGAAGAATATCATAGCTTTATTTCACTCAAATCTTGTACGCATTGGACTTTTCACAAAATCACCGGTCTCTTGAAAGGTACGTTTTTTGCTCGATAGTTTTTGTGCACAAAAAAGCGTGACAAAATTAGCTGGTGCGACTTGAATATAGTGATTCATGGCCTACTTTGACTAAACCGTAATATTTATTTTCCTAGATAAAGCTTTGAGACAAAGACGTGCAATTGTGACGCACTTCACGAGATAATCATTACGCTACTTCGTGATGAAGTAAACAAATACTTTATAAGTAAATCATTGCCATTTGTAGGCTGTGTAATTCCTGACGCGGCAGCAATGCATACGTATGCGTAGGTTTTATATACGCAGTTGACGTATGTTTCATTGACATAGAATTTACCATTTGAACTTCCTTATTGAACTTAAAGTAGTTCACTCCCAAACGTAAACAATTCGTTTTCCTAGAATATTTTCCGTCTTATTGTTATTATTTGCTTATTTTATCCTTCAATGTACTAGGACTTCTTTTACCCCAGAATATCCAGAAGTTCAAGCTCATAGTTCATAGGCCCATACAATGAGTACTGTTTTATTAATCACGAAGTTAGATTACCTTAACTTTCATCATCATCATCCACAGCCCGGCTTCATCCGCTGCTGGGTATAGGCCTCCCTTTATGCCATCCATCACGGTCCTGTGCCATTTTAACAATATCGTCTACTTCTTTTGCTACTTTTATAAGACAATCTAAAAATTGGCTATTCATGACCTGTAATCCGTACGCATGGTAGGCAATACATATCCTTATCTTTATTGACGTAAGTACCTTTTCCGTATATCCTGAGCAGCATCCACGAGAACTGCATCATGGCGTATCCTTTGATCTCCGTCAGTGCTATCGTGTTGTACATATCGTAGATCAGCTGATGTGGTGACATCTCCAGCTCGCATACATCATTACCTTGGTCCTGGAAAATGTGTAAAACGCTTAATACAACTGTCAATATGTGGAGTTTTTTTATTGTTGGATATTGTTTGTCTTTGTTGGGTGGTGGTTTTAAGCGCGCTGAGTTAATTGCCTGGTTTCATAAACTGTTAGTAATTATACCAATTACGCTATATTTAGTTAATGTAGCGGAACCTAATCTATATAAAAATGGTTGCAAATGGGGTATGTTGAATATTAGCATAGATAATAATTAAGGTTAAGTCTGCTAGCGTTTATTTACTTATTGATAAATCGAATTACAAGTCTAAACATTCATAAAAAAGTTTTTTGACCTTCAGATAGATAAAGATCGTATTCGACACAACTGTTTAACTTTTGTTTAACTTTTTTTTAAGCGATTTGTGGCGTGCTAGGTATTGCCACAATTGCATTACATTTTCAAATACACCACAGCTAATTTTATATTATTGTTACATGGAGAATGGAGACAAGGACGTTTATTTAATTAAATTAAGACAAAGCATAATTTAATGTAAATTGTATTCAGGAAAGTAGTTTTTTCAATACTCTTTTCTTAGTGATCGAACGGGAAAATCGAACTCACCAGTATCAAACCAGTTTTAATTTAACCATTTATCGAAAGAAGTTAACTGTAAAAGCGATTGGAATAGTAGATAGCTATAACAGCAAAACAATAACAATGGCAGCAGGGCATCGTATAGACAATATTCAATTCTGTCACGTTTGACGACGAATGTTTATAAAACATTGCACGATTAAATTGAGAAAACGTTACTGACGGAAACTGATTACATTAATAAGGTCGTCTCATCATTATTCTTAATAAGATTAACTGGAATCATCAAACAGGAAAAATTCCACTGAAGCGAAAGTCTAACGTCAGCGCGGTGAGGCAACGTGCCCTGTCGACCACAACGAAAACATGCAAGCAATATTACCTATCGCCTATTACCCTTTCTAAATACAATGCATATTCCCATTTATATTGGAAGACGCGAATTATTAAAGAAGTGTCATGTCAAATTAACAAATACACAACAGGACACTTCTTTGTTGTTGTCCGAGGCGAATAACCCTGACTCAGATTGCTCATTCGACGTAAATAAGCCTGACATTACGTTTGCGGCCTACCTGTAATGCGGTCCTAAACAAGTCACCGTGCTCCATCAGATCGTGGAGTTTCCTCACAGCGTGCGCGACCGAGGACTTGGGGTCCATTAGGATGGACTCCGCCATGTCCAGCCAGTCGCGCACCGGAGCCGGCACTCCCCCCGGAGTCGCCTGCCTCTTGATAAACTCCACGAAGTTCGTGTACAGGCCGTTGATGACCTGCAGCCTCTCCGACGCTTTCAACCACAGCCAAGAGTCGAACACCGGCCGGGTAACCGATGGCAGGGACTCGATCTGATCGTTGATACTGACAAACGCCTTTGTCAGTTCCACATCGCCGCCGAAGCCGTTGTCCCTCCATGCTGGATCGGTCACGTTCCTCCACAGATCGTTCTCTAGGCTGTAGAAGTAATCGCGTAAATTGTCCACCGGATTCAGATCCTTCGCGAGGCCGAGAGCCAACAGCGCGAACAGCGCTGCTAACCTCATAGTGAATTCGTGAGATGTGAACTGTGTGCGACGGCCGAAGGCGCACTGGCGGACGCGGCGCGAGGGGCGCGCTAGTGGGGTCGCCCTAGTGATGCACACATATCGATGCTATGACCTGTCGATGGTTACGGATTGTTATTCTGACTTTCAAGCCTTTACTGTCCTATTTTCATTTGAAATTTCTTTACAAACTACAAAATTCCTTTGTATATGGAAGAACCTTTAGCTGATTACTAAATGTAACTTATAATCAGAAAAAATGCTAGGTTCTCCGAAGGCTATGGAATCAACGAATGAGTTTCCCTGATAAAAAGAGCAACCAATTTCTCGTTTACTGATCAAAAGAATTTGACAAATCAGAATTTCCATCCATGTTTCTCATCTGTGTCGTATCGATAACGGCCCTTGCCATGTCGGGCATCCCTATCAACCAGTATGTCAGTACTGTTAACTCAGCCAAACAATTATACGTTGCAAGTGTCACAGCACTTATACCGACGGAACAGAATGTTTATTGCCCTGTTTCGTTTGTCCGTATTTCTACATTTGTGTTTATTATTATTATTCGCGGTGTCAGCTGTCGACTCCCGCGCAATGTGGCTCTTCACCGCTTTCATGCCTTTGTGTTTTTTTTATACCTTTGTGTTTTTTTAGCTGGAAGCTCGACAATACTCGACATTGTATCTCTTTACGTACTAAACCAATATCGTTTATTTTATCGATGCCATTCTATCGATATTTATAAATAATGCATATCCGTCCTTAGTCCTCGCCTTATTAACTCGTGAAAGCATTCGATGCCTATTAGGAGCCTTTGGAGGTATTAGTAATGACTGTTCTTTCGACCTTAGCACATTGCAATAAGATTGTTATTGCAAAGTTTTCAGTAGAATCAGGTGCGGTAGTACGTATGGTGGTAAAAGGATATGATGCGTTTCGAGTTCGATTGTTACGTAATTGAGGGTCATAACCTAGATGTTGTTGTTGGTATATCTGTGGGTACAATTGCAAGAGAGCGTTGCCATCTAGTGACATCGATAGAAACTGTTATACAATCTGTGAAGTCGTGTGACGTCGCTTGGGAGAACACCAGGCGATCCTACTTACCTAGGCAGTCAAGGAACCTCACTATACAAATACCACCAGAACCAAGTCCAACTAAGACACGTAGATCGTATTACACGGATGTCCAAATTAGCCTATTGAATTATAATCAACACGAAATTGTTCTTATCACTACACTAGTACGAGTTAGTGATATCACCTTACCTGTGTACAGGAAGCAAGGAACGGGATATTAGAATGACTCATTCAAAAACATTCAGTAAGCAAAAGTACACAAAGTCTTCATGCTCTGACTCAACTCTTTCTCGACAGATCGCAAAACCGGTATCCAAGATTCGCGTACTAACTTTATAATGAATCTGTGGTCATCGAGAGTGGTATTATTAGCGTGGCAAAAACAGCCTATCAGTGGTTTATGGGTGCTATTGACAAACGAGTTTTTTCTGTACCAATGAGCATGCGAATGAAGTTTTCTGTAGAATAATCGTCAGAGGTCTACCGATGTCTAATAATGACCATACTGCTTGGATTTGATCGATATCCTAATTTGATTAAAAAAGTACTGTTTTGGCGGAAACACCAGCTGCCGTCGGAGTAGGTTAAAGCGACATAAAAAATATTTTTATGGACTAAGTAGTACCATTACAAAATTATTTACAAAATTATTAATTTATTTATTTATACATGTTATTTATCTATATCTATACATGTTATTTATTTACCTAAATCTTAGATTCTTTATTGCACACAGAAAAATATGAACAAACGAGTTAAAACTAAAGATATGTACAAAGGCGAGCTTAACCCTAATAAGAGTTTTCTTCCAGCAAACCTTTGGGGCATAGGAGATGATTAAAATAAAGAGGTAGTATTGTGTACTATGAAACTATTAGGATTACCTATTATCAATGTAAGATTAAACCTACAAAGTAATATAAACTACATATAAACATTACATATAAATATATGTACCATACTAAAGTATATACTAAACTGACATAATATATATATATACATATACACATATACATATTTACCTACCTAAATCTATTTAAACAGACGCTATACGGCTGGTTATTGTGCCGGAGAACTCGAGTCTAAATGCACTATCCTTGTATGTCACGTCTGGCGTGAGGGGGAGATGTGTTATTTTATTGATCTCGTCTCCCTACCTTCGTTCATCCACCCCTCAAGTGTATTGTCGCGCCTTTATACTATGCTAGGGCTATCACAAAAGGGTGACAAGCCCGTACGACAAAGATAACATGAGGATGAGATTGTGGGTTGACTTATTGTCATGTAAACTGCTTCGCAAATGATTTTACTGCCCTAAGCTGGCAGAAGGCCACTTCGTGATCGACCATGGTTCTCTTTACACAATCACCCGCAGTTACGCCTGTGAAAGTGCCCGGATTCCAGCCTAGTATACGTGAACTAGGCTGTTCCAGTCCCTCAAAGGACAACCGGTTGAGCTTGGCTGTGCCAAGTGCTACCACCGTCCTTCCCCACGAGCAAACCAATCCGCTTCCTCTCAAAATGGTCGACCACAGCCCTATGGGCCACGCCGTGCCTCTGACCAACACCTCAGAGACACATTCCTTCGGCCTAACTTGGACCCTTAGTACTCGCGAGATCTGATGGACTATCGGAGCCGGCCGATGTCCATCGGTTTCCCTACCGGCTATACCGCGGGACTCCGAAGTACTAGGTAACGCCCTTGAGCCTTCGAGCCGTTGCTCGATGGGCTTCTGAACCAATTCAGAAGCCCCGGTACCCGAACGTATACAACGTTCCTCCCCGATCGACCGAACTAGTCCATGTACAAAGGTACGCAAGTGGACTTTCAGATTAATCATCGCGGAGAGTAGATTTTAACGCGGAACTGTCTTCCCAAAATCTCATTAGCCTCTCATAGGAAGTAGCAGGTTATTAGCTAGCACTCACCCTGTGGCCGTGGGCTAACTTTTCCACCACGCCAGTACTCCTCTGTACTTCTGCACTCGAACAGGGTAGTAGTTCCACTCCACGATGTCTCAACTCACCCCCAGACCTCCTGTCCTAAGGTCTAGGCTAAAGTCTGCATGCCGCGCAGTTTTGCGGTCAACCCTACGAAAAAGAATAGACAAGCGAGAAAAATGTACCCACCTCTTGTCAATCCAGAGTTGCCAACGTACAAAACTGATTTCAGACAAATGAAACTTACTTTTTTGTCTGTGACCTCGTGCATTGCGCGACACACCCAACGAAACAGAATTTCCACTCTAGCAGGGCAAGCAGATGACGCGTCCATTCCAGGATTTTCTCCCTTGCACGGATGGAGGCGCCCCTTCTGCTTCTTCCTTCTACTTCATTCTCCTGCTGAGATTTTCCTTCAGCCACCTGTCCTGGGCTAAAATCTTCTGACGGTAGATTTTCACCATTGACGTCATTACTACGTCCTGAATCATCTGCCCCACTGACAGTTTCGGTTTCCATCTGAGAAGTCTCCTCAGGACCACTGGCTGTCGTCTGATCATGAGACTGCATCTCACTTTCTTGAACCCGAATTGACTCCAAGTCTGGGTTTACTTCTTCAGCCATACGTCCGCTGTACTCCTCTGGTTCCTGCTCTACTGTCTGTAGAGGCTGTGTATTCTCTTCAGAACTCTCTTCCAAAGGATAGAGATGCCCTATAGAACGAGTGAAAATAGAGTCATCAACCTTTACTCTCGCGACTCGACATGCGCCGTCTACACCTTCTAGTAGGTCGACAATTTTACCAACTTTCCAGTTCTGTCGGTTCTTAGAGTCAGCTTTAATTTGCACGACATCTCCCACCTGTGGAACTCGACTGGATCTGATTCTGGGCTGCTTAGGCGAATGCTGTGATCTCTCCCTCAAACAGGTGAGATACTGCCCTATAAACATTTTCTTAAATTCCTCCAGAATCTTGATTCCCTTTTTCCAGCTTTCTATCAAGTCCGATTTAAGCCTTGATCCAGTACATGACGCTTCTACTGGTGAAGGTTTCACTGTCAAACATTTTCCTAATGTTAGGAAGTCCGCTGGACGCAGAATGTGCTCCACTTCAGTGCCGACTCGGGTTAGAGGTCTTGAATTAATGACCGCTTCCACTTCCTTCATCACTGTAAGTAGCTTACTGTCACTCAGTAGGTGTTTTTCCAACGTGCGCTTTAGGCAATGCTTGACAAGACCAACCAGGCGTTCGTAGAATCCTCCATGCCATGGAGCTAGTTGAGGAATAAATTTCCAATGAATTTCCTTGTCTACGCAGTATTGACTTGTCATTACCTCAGAGGTCAATTTAAAACAAGTGGCATTGTCCGAGTACATTCTTTTTGGGACTCCTCTTGTGGCTGCAAATCTCCGCAAGGCTAGAAGGCATTCTTCTGCAGAAAGATCTTTCACAATTTCAAGATAAACTGCTCGTACAGTCAGACATGTGAACAAGGATACCCATCTTTTTCCCTTTCCATTTATCGAACTCACATACAATGGCCCAAAGTAATCTACACCAGTAAATGAAAAGGGCTCGCTGAAGTTCACTCTTTTTGGTGGTAAGGCTGGTGTATCTGGTAGTTTGTAAGGACCACCTCCATGTTTCACACATTGCTGGCATGTCTTGAGCATCTTGGTTACCTTTGCTCTACCTTGCGGTATCCAGTACCTTTTCCTGATGATACTCAACGTGTGTGAAGCACCAACATGGTAATTACTCTCATGAGTTTCAATAATAATTTTATTTGTGAACTCACAGTCTCTTGGAAGTAGCACCGGATACTTCATGTCGTAATCCCATGTTGTGTTAGCCATACGACCACCGCAACGCAGTAGACCCTCAGAATCTACAAACAAATTTAAGCTTCTTCCAAGATGAGTCTTCTTGCCTGCCAGCTCATCAGGGAAGTGTTCAAACTGCAATTTTTTAATTTGTACAGTGGTATTGTCTTGTGAACTGTCATTACTGCTATCTTCTTGTAAGTTTTCGATTTCCATAGGGACATCTTGGATTCTGGTTAGTTCTGACCAGTCATGAGGTTCCAACTCACCTGGACTCCCATCCAGGGCCTCCCCAAACGAAACGAAAGTTTTGTTCGTGCAGTAATGACGACTCTCTGGCCACTGAGAATCTTCGTCTTTAAGAAATTCGGGTCCGTTGTACCAAAGCTCTTTCTTTTGGTCCCAGAGTTCAGGTTCAGGTCTGGTAGCAATATCAGCAGGGTTAAATTTTGTACTGACATAACACATCTCTGTTTGTTGATGAAGACGTTTAATCTCATTGACTCTGTTTGCTACAAAAGGTGGTAAAAGCTTGCTCGACTTAATCCATGCAAGAACTATTTGACTATCTGTCCACAGATATTCCTTTTCAATTGGTAAGTCTAGATTCGTTTTCACATACTTTAATAGCCTGCTTCCTATCAGGAAACCTAGTAGCTCCAGTTTGGGTATTTTCAAATCATCTCTGTCTTCAATTTGTGAAATGCGAGATTTTGCCATCACCAAGGAAACTGAAGTTTTCTGATCTCCTTTTGTCTTCAAATAAACGACTGCTGCATAAGCATGTTTAGACGCGTCAGTGAAACAATGTAGTTCATAAGTTTTAATGCCTGGCAAGTCAACTCCTATGTACCTTGGAAGTTCAGTTTCAGTTACAGCTTTCAGGTCTATCAGTATCTTCTCCAAGTGTCGTGTCAGACTTTCAGGCAATGCTACATCCCATTTCACTTTTTCTTTGCATATGTTCTGGAAAAGAAGCTTTATTGGTAAGATCAACGGGCATACAAAACCACATGGGTCGTACACTCTGGCTAGAGTACGAAGAACTCCTCTTTTGGTTTGTATTGGTGTGTCAGGATCAAAGTAATTTTCTGGTACTTTCAGCTTTAACATATCCTTTTGTACATCCCATGACAAACCGAGAACTTTCATTTCTTCGCACTGTGTAGCTTTGTGTTGTTGTGGTATTGTATCCATAAACTGTTTGCTATTCGAGACCCAGTCTCTTATGTTCATCGAGAGCTTCTCGAACGTTGACCTTGTCTTTTCATACAGGTGATTAGCTTCTTCGACAGACTCAGCTACTGTTACTAAGTTATCAACATAGCATTTGCTGGCTATATTCTTCAATAAGTCTCCTTTTGCTAGAGTCATGTGATGTCTGATCGTTGCAGTGAGTAGGAATGGACTTGATATTATTCCAAAAGGTACTCTACAGAAGCGCAAATGCAACAGGTTATCATCTGTGGCTGGCTGGTTGGGATCTTTGATCCACAGGAACCTTGTGACATCTCTATCTTCTAGTTGTAATCCAACTTGAAGAAAAGCCTTTTCCACATCTGCAATTATACCAATTTTCTTTGTCCGGAAGTTGAGAAGGAGCGCAGTCAAATCTTCCAGCATCGAAGGTCCACTGTACAGGCATTCATTGAGACTCTTCTCTCCTGCTGTCTTTGCTGAGGCATCATAGACAAGCCGTCCTCTTTTGCCCTTTTGTTTCACCATATGATGAGGAAGATAATGAATTGGATGATCAGTTTGGCTAGAGCTTGATTCAATCACCTCTATGATTCCAAGATCCAGCTGTTCCTTTAAGATGCTGTTGTATTCAGCCAAAGACTCATCATCCAACTTCTTAATTAAACTTCTTAATCTTCCTATGGCAAGTCCAAAGTTTGACTGAATTTCAGGTGGGTACTGTATCCAAGGCCACTTGACTTCATACCGTCCGTTTCGGTACTGTACAGTTTCATTAAAGTGACGAACTGCTTGTTCTTGCCTGGTCGCCTTTGGTGAATCGGTTATGCCAATGCTTTCCAATGACCATAAAAATTTTATATCTATGTTTCTCAATGGTAGATCTGGTTCGGTCAAATATGGACAACTAGGTATGTGACATTGGCAGTAAGTAGTGACAGACAAAACGTCGCTTTCTATCTGGCTAGCGCTACCTGACAGCACCCAACCGAAATCTGTATCAAGTAGAAACATGCGTGCATCAACTTTGATTCTATCCTCATCACGCAAGAAGGAACAATAAAGGTCATTGCCCACAAGTACATCAATCTTCTCACCCACTCTATCATCATCAGCAGGTATATCCACCTTATTATGTTTCAGCTTTGCTACTGGAACACGATCCGTTATATGTGGCACAATGTTTACCTGTATCTTTCTACTGATACCACGCTTGGTTTCTATGATGATGTTAGAAATGGGGCTGGACATTTCTTGTGGGGTAGCAGCTCCGAATGTATATACCAGTAGCAGGTCCTTCCTTTCCATTGAAAGTCCAAGGTCTCTTGCTGCCTTCGCTGTAATGTAGCTGCGTTGGCTTCCACTGTCCAAAAGAATTCTGGCACTTATATTATGCTTCACGTTGTTCGGGTTCTTTATTGTTGCTACTGCGGTCTGCAAATAGGTATATCTGTTAGATGCGTTGAATACTATTGCAGGTACCTGAGCTTGGGTAGGTACATTATAATCCTCACCTACAGGTTTCGGACACAGTAACTTTAGGTGATTCCCTTTACAGTTAAAGCATGATATCTTCCTCCTGCATTCTTTAGATTTATGACCCTCTTTCAGACATTTAAAGCACTTGTTCTTGAGTTTCTCTCTTCGAGCTTCTATGGTCTTGACCGTCCTGCATTCAGAACTAACATGGTTAAACCTACCACAAAAGATGCACTGGCGTTTAGGTCTTTTATTTTGTGGTTCCTTATCTTGTTTGAAATTGCCGCCTTTTCTTTTGTAGGTATTTCTTCGGTTATCTTGATCAACACTAACCTGTAGTGCCTCGGTTGTTGTTGAAGAAAGGTTATCGGCAGGTCTTGTATCACTGTCCAATCCAGACCTTTCCATGGCAGTGATAACTTTGTCCAGACTCGATCTAAGATCAGGTACAGAACAGTCATCAGAAGAAAGTATATTCACCTGGTACATAATTTGCTCTGAGAATTTGCTTGCGATAACTGTCCTCAAATGATTGCTCTCCATACTCTCACCCAATGTCTGTAACACTCGGAGATGTTTCTCAATAGTGTCTAAAGTCAATCTGCAGGATGCAGGTTTGTCGGTGGCTACCTTGATCTTGCCGATTGCGGAGTGATGGGCATCGATCACCCGGTCCTTGGATCCAAACCGCTTTTGTAAGACTTCTAGTGCAATGGCATAATTTACATTGGTAGTCGATAGACCGCTTACAGTTTCCAATGCTTGGCCCTCCAACGAACCGAGTAGATAGGCCAACTTTTCGACATCTTTCAGTTCCTTTTTCGAATCAATGTTGGCTTCAAACCTGTCCCAAAACTCATTCCACTGAAGGATGTCGCCATTGAATTTGGCTAATTCAAGTTTTGGTAGTTTGGAGAAAGAGCTGGGCTTAGGATCACTAGTATTGGCATACCGCTCCGCAACTGAATTGAGGTTTATCTCTAATTCTTCGGCATCAAGCTGGTCTTTCATATAATCAGTGAATTCTGCCACTTCCAAATACTCAGAACTCAACCGCAGTTCCTTGTCAAACGCTTCAATAAACTGTTTTAATTTCAAGCGGTTCGTCAACAGGTCGTCTTCCGTAATTTGTCCTGTGTCAAAGTTGTTTCGTATCTCGCTAATTATTTGTGTTAATTTCTCATGTCGCATTCTCAGGCGGATTTTTGAAATAGCTTCCATTGTTCCCAAGATAACGAGATACTTTTAGATCGGTTCACAAAATCTAAAATCAAAAATCAAGTTCAGCCGAGATAGGTACCTACTCAGATACCTACGTTTGAAACGTTTGTGAATTCATCACTACTTACTGTGCTGAAGATTACGTACTGATATTTCACAACGATTCAATTTCACATACATTCAATTTCACTTATCACACAGAGAAAGTTAGCCAAAATTACCAAACTCGACTTTTTCTAGCAAATGCTAGCAAAACAGAAAAACAACCTTTTGAGCGGAAACGGAAAATTGAAACGACGCTGAACCTTGCTAAAACATGGCGGCAAATTTTAAAATTTGTACTTTCCTTCCTTATATCTACTTAATCTCTATTTCTTATAAAATATAGCTTTACCAATAAACTTGACTAGGTTAACAATGTATATACTTAGTTAAATATGCTTAATTTAAACTATATTCACTAAATAAAACTAAATAATAGGAACGGATATACGTGTTCGGTGAACGGAACGTTCCGTAATATTAACCATAGATAAAGTAGATGAGCTAAATCAGCTATAGACCCGTCGGTCTTTTACTTTCCCATTTTTTTTCTTAGGGGAAACGCACACCTTCAATAAAAAGTGAAGTCATAGATAAAAAATATAAAACGTAAAACCGTAAACGCAAAAATAAACGCAATGGGAAAAAATAAAAAATGGGTTAAATAAAACCACACACACTTTTACCAAAATTGTAATAAATCCCATCTTTTATTTTGTAGGGTATTTAAAAATAAAAAATAATAACTTTATGTCTGGAGAGAACCCGAACGTATCAGGCTGCTTGAAACATGCGCTGAACCAACCCTATGGTTGGGACCAGAGAAAAAAAATCTGGCTCTCAAGGGCTCCAAGAGATCCCTGCATCTCCACCATTTTTGTCGCGCCTTTATACTATGCTAGGGCTATCACAAAAGGGTGACAAGCCCGTACGACAAAGATAACATGAGGATGAGATTGTGGGTTGACTTATTGTCATGTAAACTGCTTCGCAAATGATTTTACTGCCCTAAGCTGGCAGAAGGCCACTTCGTGATCGACCATGGTTCTCTTTACACAATCACCCGCAGTTACGCCTGTGAAAGTGCCCGGATTCCAGCCTAGTATACGTGAACTAGGCTGTTCCAGTCCCTCAAAGGACAACCGGTTGAGCTTGGCTGTGCCAAGTGCTACCACCGTCCTTCCCCACGAGCAAACCAATCCGCTTCCTCTCAAAATGGTCGACCACAGCCCTATGGGCCACGCCGTGCCTCTGACCAACACCTCAGAGACACATTCCTTCGGCCTAACTTGGACCCTTAGTACTCGCGAGATCTGATGGACTATCGGAGCCGGCCGATGTCCATCGGTTTCCCTACCGGCTATACCGCGGGACTCCGAAGTACTAGGTAACGCCCTTGAGCCTTCGAGCCGTTGCTCGATGGGCTTCTGAACCAATTCAGAAGCCCCGGTACCCGAACGTATACAACGTTCCTCCCCGATCGACCGAACTAGTCCATGTACAAAGGTACGCAAGTGGACTTTCAGATTAATCATCGCGGAGAGTAGATTTTAACGCGGAACTGTCTTCCCAAAATCTCATTAGCCTCTCATAGGAAGTAGCAGGTTATTAGCTAGCACTCACCCTGTGGCCGTGGGCTAACTTTTCCACCACGCCAGTACTCCTCTGTACTTCTGCACTCGAACAGGGTAGTAGTTCCACTCCACGATGTCTCAACTCACCCCCAGACCTCCTGTCCTAAGGTCTAGGCTAAAGTCTGCATGCCGCGCAGTTTTGCGGTCAACCCTACGAAAAAGAATAGACAAGCGAGAAAAATGTACCCACCTCTTGTCAATCCAGAGTTGCCAACGTACAAAACTGATTTCAGACAAATGAAACTTACTTTTTTGTCTGTGACCTCGTGCATTGCGCGACATGTATTGTCTGTCGTATTCTGTTCACAAACTCAGTATATCCTAACATATAAATACATAAACTACATGCTATAAAATACCTACTTATTGAGATTATTATGGCTAGGTACGTATTTCAATTCAAGGTGTTTTTTTAACCAACTTCAAAAAAGGAGAAGGTTCTCAATTTGGTACTTTTTTTAATGTTTGTCACCTCATAACTCCGTTATGAAGTGATATGAAATTCTTTTTTTATCTGAAAAGGTATACTTACTTCCAGATTGGTCACATAAATTTGTTATCAAAATCGGTTCAGTAGTCTATAAGTTCAATAGGAATAACTGGAAAATACACGTCATCCACGTACACGACATCATCTGATGTTGATGAAGCTGTATCAAATTGAAGTCGGTTTTTTTCAAGTTTTTAAAGATATCAATTACTAGCTGATACCCGCGACGGGTGCGAAACTTTCCACCAAAATATCTGACAACCAGCATACGATGAACCTCGTGCAAAAGGCGGCTTTTAGTTCAATTCAATTCATTTATTTAAAACCATTGGATCTTATAGAGAACACTTAGTTAGGTCAATTTTTGTACAATTTAAAAATAATAATAATCATTAAAAAAATTAAATTAAAATAAGATAGGTCATTAAAAGTTGTAAAAGTACATGGGTAATTCATTTTGTGTTGCAGCTGTATAGGGGCTTTGTCTAAAATTATCTTAAAATTATAAATAAAATAAAAAGTTCTTAAACTAGGTACATATTGTAAAACATTAATAAATAAATAATGTAGCGGCTATATAGGGCCTTGTCAAAAAATAAATAACTAAAATAAACCAGGCGGCATATCAGTAGTATTATTCACAGCGACTGGAAAACACCATGCATTTTTATCATCCAAGTAGCTATTGATCGTGTAGTATGCTTTTTGAACTAAGTTATGTTTAATACATTTTTTAAATTTATTTTCATTCAAGTCTAGGATCTCTCCAGGAATTTTATTGTAAAATCAAATAGAGTTTCCTATGAAGCTTTTGTTTGTTTTTTGTAGTCTAAATGCTGTATTTAATAGTTTGTCTTTGTTCCGTGTATTCCTATTGTGAACATCTGAGTGCTTTCTAAATTTATCAATATTTTTGCGAACATACATAATATTTTCATATATATATAATGACGGAACTGTTAATATTGTAATGTTGTTGAACACCGCTCTTAGTGATGCCCGTGAATTCAAATTATAGATAGCCCGAATGGCTCTTTTTTGGAGTACAAAAATTGTATTAACATCTGCCGCTGATCCCCATAGTAATATCCCATAACTCATTAGGCTATGGAAATAGGCATAGTAAACCATCCTAGCAGTGTCGACGTCTGTGAGTCTTCTTACTTCTCTTACCGCAAAGACCGCTGAGCTTAGCCTGTCCCCTAGTTTAGTGATATGAGGTCCCCACTGTAACTTACTATCTAACGTTATCCCTAAGAATTTTGTGCTGGTCACTAAATCTATATTCTTGCTCATCAACCTTATATTATTACTAGCTTGTGTTTCCTTAGATAATGAGAATTTAACATAGTTCGTTTTGGCGGGATTTAGTACTAAATTATTTGCACTAAACCAATCACTTACTATTTTTAGTGCGTCATTTATTGTTCTTACGTCAGTATTTCTTCGGTTAGTCTTAAATAAGAGTGATGTGTCATCAGCAAAAAGCACGAACGAAGTTTAGAGAGGTCAAGCTGTATCTACGAATCCACGTCTTTCATTTCAATAAAATACAGCCTATGTTTCAATCCGGAGTATAGGTTTGATTTGAAATCAGTCCAGTAGTTTAGGCGTGATGCGCGAACAGACAAACAAACAGACTAACTTGATTTTCGGAATCAGAATCGTTTATTAAGTAGATTCTGTATATTTAGTTTATCCATATCTTTAATTTTAGTTTTTGGCTTTTTTACAGTTTTATAATAGTACTTATAAATTATTTATACAACTCATCCGGTTCTACTTTATATGATCTGTGACCCGGTACAAACATACAACCGTTCATTGCTCAGTATCTGTTTCAAAGTATCGTAGTACCTACTTACATTATAGTTATCAGTAAAAACTTGTACATGAGAACCGGTACTATTGTTACTGCAATCGTAACGTAACACTGCCACTGATATCGTTTCGCAGAAGCACGACATTATTGTCTGAATCGGTAACTCATTATTCATCATCATCATCGCTTCCCTGCCCTTATTCCACGCTAAGTAGGGTTGCCACAAAATGTTTTCTTCCACTCACTCCTATCATTCGTTTATCTACTCCTCTCACATTCATATCTTTCACACAATCTTACCACTCTTTCTTCGGCCTTCCATTACTTGCGTAGGTATCCAGCCACACTCGTATTAATAACAGGTTGCTTTGTTGTCATATTTTATTCTGTATCCTCAAAATACATTTTTTTTAAAAACTCAAAATACGTATTATTTTTCCAAGCTTATACCGGGTGTATTGGTAACAAGATATGATGAGTTCATTAGTTATGTGTACAATGTTATCAAAACGCAACGAATTTTAGTTTGTCCTAAACAAATAAACCACTGAGTTTAGCATGATATTCACTTACTTATAATCATTGCATAACTTAATAATTGTTAGATAACAATGATCTAAAAATCCGTATTAAGTTATTAACAGATCTTAATAACGGGTAAAGTATATTTCAGCGTTTATAAATAAACCATAATGCTATATTCTTAAATTCGAAAGTAGAATACCGACTTATTAGAATTTAGAAGTATCGTTTGATCAATAAAAATAAGTGTAAAAGTAGTGCTACGGCTTTAGCATTTACGGCTATAATACTGTCATTTTAGGTACATAATCAGTAATAACTACAGATAATGCACCATATTACACACGGGATTTAACAGGATGGGGTGTGAGAGGTCTTTGTTCACTGGCTGAATGCGCTAATCAGATGCCAGGAGACGCTTATCAAGAACAAACCAGCTTGAGCCGACCTGTCTGCGGCCCAATCAAAGTTACTTGACCCTATCTGTTGTGACTCATATTTTAACAGTTCATGTAGATATTCACCGTTATATTCATGGTCATAATGTAAAATTATCACTAAAGTGTTTTGAACTTTGAAACGAAATATGATCTGGATAACAGATCCTATTTCGTTCCAAAGTTCAAAACAGTTTTGCTTGTAGATGGTTTTTACGACATTGGTTATTTTGAAATTGCAGCTTAGGTCACAGAACGAGATATGCTAGCGCTTAGTTTTGTGGCGGTGGTGGAACCGAAGTACCTAGCTTAGCTAGGAAAGAAAAGACACCGTAGCTTCGTTGGCCAAACCGTCGTTTATTCATTTTTTTCTAACGTTTTATATTATAGTAAAAGTTATTTGAATTTATCTAATTTAAACCTGAACGAACGACAATTCTAACCCTATCTACTCATGAATTTCTAACTTTTTACTATAAAAAAGAATAAAAAATTATGATGATAAATTTCTAATTAACTGATAAAGCGTCGTAAATACTAGTTACTGTAAGTTGTATGTCTGGAAATATATGTTTCGACAGCAGAATTTGTCGAAAAAAAGAAACTCAGAACCGTTGAATCACTAGTGGCTTGTACCAGTCAACAATCATTGTAAACTTAATGGGTATGCCCCATTGTAAGTTTATGCTAATACCGTCTGCTAGGTCATCTATCAGTACAAATAACTGTGACGTTGCAGCGTTGGTACTTGAAGTATTGAGTACAAACCTGTAGGTCTTCTACGAGTATATTCAGCAACCCTCGTCCAAGCAGCTGCTTGTGCGGTGGGACTATGAGAGCATGAATGCGCTCCATGAGCCCCGGCAGCGCTGTCGGCTCGTGCGACACGCACCACTCCGCGAAGTCCTGTAGCGTACTCCGCTCCAACTCCTCCTGAAGCCCCACGTACACCCGCATAACCCTATCGGCTGACGCCACCCTCGCCAGCAGATCTGACATCTCTTGCAACCTCAGCTCGACCCTAGTACCCCTACCGCTGTTCTTTACAAGATACAACGCTACTTGCTCGGCCTTCTCCACAGTTAGTTCCACCCTCTTTATAGCGCGGGTGACCGCAGCTAAACGCTCTAAAACTTCCCTTTCCCGTCGTCGAATGACCGGTAACGCGACCCCGGCGGATACATTGAACGGTTTCGCTATAAGGTCCCAGGAGGCCAGGACCTCCTCTCCTATATCTTTGCCTAGCTTTAACACGTCTATGACATCGTCGACGAGCGCGTGTGCGGTAACCGCCAGCGCGTATAGAAACACGAATCGCACGCGTCGGACCTTCATGGCGGACTTGCGCTCACTGACATTGCGTGGCTGAGGTCGCAGTGTGCCCTATGTGAGAAAAGAAAAATTACCACAAACCATTGTTCGTCTCATATGCTCCCGTTGAATTTGTTTGTATAAGAATAACGGCGCGGATACATGTTGATTGAATAAGACGATGCCATATGACGGACAATAACATTGATATTGATTTAGGCTTATACTTACCGTTCGTGCTGTATAATATGAATCATACTGTACACAAGGCAACACGATACTATTTGGCCGAATTGTTATAAAACGTGCATATTACGACAGTGAATAATTGTATAATATCGTTCTTAAAAAAATATTAATAGTCATTTTACACAACGCCTTCTAGTGCCAAACTAAGCAAAACTTGTACTATGGGAACTAGATGGGAGATATAATACTTAAATACTTTCTTGATCATGAATTAATGTTTATTTCGTGAAAAGTTTGAACTGAAACTGTGCAAAGCTTACGGAGTTGGCAACACCAACCGCAACTTGCCCCCACTTTGTTGTCAGTCAACACGTTTCTTTGACACTTTCTATTTCTTTGGGTACGTTTTATTGGCTATGGCTGAGGGTTGGAAATGAAGGGTGGTTTGAAATTCCTGCATATTTTAACAAAACTATGTTAATTATGCAACAGGTTGAAAAGTACCTGTCTGTGATAAATTGAATTCAAGGTCGAACTTCGATTCCGTCAAAGTTTCATAAGATAAACTTTGTGGACACAAATTTCAAAATAAGTTAAGTACAGTTTTATTGTTATTTATTTATTTTATTTTGAGTGTACATACTGCGTACTACTACTGTCATACATCAGCAAACTCGTGTAATGTTATACGCGCAAGAAGAGTCGCGTGTTTTATAACATTTTGAATTATAATAAAAATGATTGTTTATAAAAATACGTCTGTCGTGTTACATTGTTTGTTGTTGTCAATATCCGGGGAATTACCTGACTTGTTTTGGTATGCGCTGTTTGTCAATATCTGTTACAATTCAGAGAAAAGAAACATTTTTCACAGTTGTGCGCGTGTAAACATATGAATTTAAGAAAAGATGATGTGCTTCGTTACGTATAAGTGCTTCTTCTCGATGAACTATCATGTATTTGCATAAAAATATGGTAAATTAAATACTCGGATGTCAAAGTTATAAAAAAAGTGTCACATTTTTTTTACTAATTTAAATCGGCGTGCAAAAATTTCGAGTCATATAAATTTTCTCCTAAATTATTAAGTTGACGCAGATAATCATCATAATCATAGGCAGCTTGTAGTAACCCACTGCTGGGCATAAGCCTCCTCCCTCAAACGCCACTCGTGTCTATTTTGACGCAGATATCTCGGAATAACCAAGTAGGGGTTTCGTGGAGTGGAATCTACCATAAATCTACCCTAAAATACCAATTAAGGATTGCATTTTACCACTTCAATACTCTGATACACCTATCTTCAACTAGCATTGGAATGAGTTGTAGAATTGTACAGTTAATGGAGTCACAAATGACATCATCGCGTGAACTGAAGCGACCAAAGACACGTTTTGTACTAACCTCTAATAACGTGCCTACGTCATTTTTGTGATACGAATTGGCTATGCCAGCTCGTATTAATATCTTTGCACGTTTATACCAACTGAGGTATGAAGACCATTATATAGCAAACCCATCATCATTTTTTATTGCTCATCTGCTATCTCCTCTACATGTTACTGTGCTATTTCTACTACTCTTTACCTTTTCTTAGTAGTGTGTTCTCTTTGTACCCTTATTTGTCACAAATAAATGTATTTTATACTTATTCTTCCAGACAATTTTATTAAAGAAAATCTCTTTGTCCACAGAGTCTTTTCTACGAGATTCTGGCCGGAGTATGGGTCCGCAACGGTCTCCAGATCAAGGGCCAGGCGATGACGTACATTCAGGCGAACTTCTGCAACTCCATGGTCGACATGGACATCTACTGGCTGCAGGTCTGCGCGGCGCATTTACCAGCAGACCAGTTCCTGGACATGTGCATCGATATGTGAGTGGGATTTTGCGACATCTAGCGTCGTTTTTAATTCATCTTTAGCAAAGAGTAATATTTTAGAGTAATATTGGCTGCACTTGAACCCTGAATTTTACTAGTATGGGCCGCTTACAGTGACATCTAGCCTTGTCTTATGTGCAACTTTTGTAAAGGATAAAAAAAATGCATGTTTCTGGCTGCAGGAATCCTGGTTTCCAATTAATTGCATCCAAAGAATCTACCCGCACTCCACAGAACGATATAGCTATTTTTCATATTGATTTTTTAATTGAACACATCATCACGTGTCCGCTCTATTGTGTTCTTGGGCGGTGTAACTCCAAAAGTCCATACAAATGAAAGATTTTGGATCAAGACCTGTAACCCTAATTGATTTCTAAATTCACAAAAAAAATACGAATGTTACTTCTAGATAGATAGATGGATATATTCTTTATTGCACACCAAGAAAAGAAGAAAAACAATAATAGAGAAATAAGTTCTTCCAGCGGGCCTAAGATGCGTACCGCGAGATATTTGTCATGTCGTTCTGTCAAAATGTAAGCATTTTGTACCAGTTTAGGAACTATTGCATTATCTGTGGTACCTAATGGTGTCGACAAAACGCGCCATAATGTACACTTTTGACACTTCTTAGCCGTCGTACCTCTCTGAGGACGAGATAATAGTCATGCAGAAATGTCAAAAGTTGAAAATTCAAAGGCGCGGTTTCTCGACCACATTACCACAGATAATGCAATAGTTCCTAAACTGGTGCAAAATGCTTACAATTTGACAGAACGACATGACAAACATCTCGCGGTGCGCATCTTAGGCCCGCAGGTGATTATTTTGATGGCGTTTGTCTCAGGTTCGGTGTCAGAGAATGGCTGAGTATGCTGCCGATGTCACCGGCGCAAGCGGCGGAACAGGACGCTATGGTGGAAGGTTTACTGACCTTCCTGGCCATCCTCGTCTCTTCTAGGACTAATCTTGGTTAGTTTTACAAATTACAGGTTTTTGGTAGTTCATAGTTTCAGCAGAGTTAATGCCCACCGTACCTGGAAATAACTATCATAATTTCTGTATTTTGGATGTAGAAATCGGTGCAATAGTTTCCAAGATATTAAGATGTTTATCAGCCATAATAAAAATGCAGTTTGATACATTTAGCTCATGTCGACAATTCATATTTAACAAACTGGAGTTTATACTCAAGTGCCTTGATCAGATTGTGAGACGGGCCACTGCTCCAACATGACGACCACGACCACTCTGCCAAGAGTGATACGACAAAGAAGAGCCTTGATCACGAATAAATATGACAATCGCAAAGGTATCGTAACGCTAGCGTATCCGAGATACACTGCGCGGTGACACTACAACGGTTGGCAGTCGAGCTGGCGTTGACGCGCAATATAACTCGAATATGTTAACGCAGTGATTTGTTCGTGATAGAGGTACAGGTTCTGATGATGACCAGCGGATCTATGAAGTGTGTAAGGGTCGGAGGTTTATTATTTTTTGTAATATATACTTGCGTACTTATCTCGGCTTGCAACCACGACAATAACTGCTATAGTAGGTGCCAAATAACACCGCAATACAGGTCATTCACCCACCTTTACCACGATGTCGCAAAACTCATTTTATGTATGTTAAACAAACAGTACTACGAGATTCGAGCGATTACCGTCTTAGCGACAGGTTTGTATGGAAAGCGACAGAATTAGCCATTCATAAATTGAATTTTGCGATATCGCGGTGAAGGTGGGTGAATGACCTGTATTGCGGTGTTATTTGGCACCTACTATAGTAGTTAGGTTTATCTATAATGATTGTTTCAGGCAACGACGAACTGACTCAATCCAGGCTGGAAGTGAGCACGTTACTCGCAGCCGGAGACAAAACACACTCGCAACTTCTAGAACTAATGCCGGAACGATCCGGGAACGCACACACTAGGAACTTCGAGCAAGTGCTCAAGGAGGTAAATATTCTTTTTGAATATTAGAGGTTACTAGCCGATACCCGCGACTTAGTACGAAACTATCCACTATGCAACCAGTGCACGATGAACCTCGTGCCAAAAAAAGGAATGTTGTTGGTTTAGACAGGTCAAGCTGTATCTTAGAATCCACGTCTTTTATTTCAATAAAATATAGCCAATACGGGAAAAGGGTTTCCGAATGGTATAAGTTTCGTGGAAATTTGTCCAGTAGTAGATAAACAGAATAAACAGACAAACTCGATTTTCGGAATCAGAATCGTTTATTTAGTAGATCTGCATATTTAGTTTTCCCATATCTTTAATTTTAGTTTTAGTTTTTTTTACAGTTTTATGATAGTATAGATACTGTATAGATGTTCTATGCTTTCACTTTTGTAGCAGTGAATTTCCAAAACTAAAGATAAAAATAAAATAAATAAATAAAATAAATAAATATTCTCGGACACTTAACACAACGCCTTCTAGTCCCAAACTAAGCAAAGCTTGTACGATGGGAACTAGATGGCTGATAGAATACATACATACATTTTTTTTTTGTAAATACATACTTATAATACATAGAAACACCCAGACACAGAACAAACATCTATGTTTGCCACACAAATGTTTGTTCTCGGTAAAAGAAAAAAATAAAAAAGAATATAAAAAAATAAAAATATAATATGTATAAAAGAAGAGAATTTCTTACTTTCAGGTGTTTTAGTTCAAAAGAAAGTTGGATTAACTAATTACGTTTTTGTTCTTAACAAAAACGTACAATTAAATTAAACAGTCTTATCATCATGTTTATTAACCATTCTGTTTACAAGAGTTTGACGATTACACCTAGATATAAAAGACGTTTCAAAGTAATTCTTCTGATTTTATAGTTTAGCATTTAATTTTGTCATCTCTTTTACTGAATAAGCTTACTTATAATCGTTGCATAACTTTATTCACCTGTTTTAATTATTGTTGTCTCTTCTATCTATCTATCTAATCAGCCTATGCTCACCCACCGTTTTCATTTCATTTCATTTCATTTATTTATTCACAAACAATCATCAGAATTGTATTTGAAATAGATAACATTTTAAAGACGGCACAGTACAGACAATAACACAAAACACATAGCATTATAATAAAATACAAAATAAAAACACATAGCATTATAATAATTACAATACAAACCTTTGTATTGTAATGTATGATGGTTATGTACCTACATAACCATCATACATTATGTACCTACATAACCATCATAAAAATAAATCAACTCGATAAGAGACAACAAGAGGAGGCCTATACCGTTGGGTAAAGACCTCCTCTTGTTGTCTCTTACTAACAGATAATGTCCAACAGTGACATAGCTATATTTTAATCAACTGTTTACCTATTCAGCTTTGATAAGTATGGCCCTAAGGGCCGAATACTGAAACGTCACTCAAATTTAAGCACCACTTAAAATTGCTCTGCCCCTGTTTGACTTTACAAATTTGTAAGACATGGCAATAATTTAATGTTGAACTTGTTATAAGTAGGTTATTCGGCCGTAAGTGTTTTATCTTTAACTAGCTTCCGCCCGCGACTTCGTTCGCGTCCTATTGGATCCCGTTAATTTTCCGGGATAAAAAGTATCATATGTTACTTCTAATACCTCCAAGAATATGTGTACAAAGTTCCATGATGATCGGTTAAGTAGTTTTCGCGTGAAAGCGTAACAAACAAACTTACATTCACATTTATAATATTAGGTAGGACAAGTATGGCCGTAAGTGTTGTATAAAGTTTAACCATTGCCTATTCTAATTGTAAAAGCTGTTGGTTCTCCAAAAAAATAAATAAATAAATATGTTGTCAACAGTTATCAACGTACCGCCCGCCGCCGAAAGGCTCTGAGAACCTGGAGCAAGGTTTATTCGTGCCGCGGCCGGTAGTGTGGGAGCAGTACTACGACCCGCTGCATGTGCTGCGCCGTGCCGTGCACAGGCGCGACTTCCATGCGAGCATGGAGAGATATACTGCATTGTGAGTGCTTGATACTACAGTACCTACCTACCTAAATGTGGATAGGTACCTGTATGTACCCTCTATAAGTGTGGGCAATAAAAAGTTTTTCTTTCTTCTATCTACTTTATATTTAACCGACTTCTAAAAAGGTGGGGGTTCTCGGTTGTCTTTTTTTATGTTTGTTACCTCATAACTCCGTCATTTATGAAACGATTTGAAAAATTCTCTTTTTATCAGAAAGGGTAATTGCCATAAACTTTTTATCAAAACCGGTTCAGTAGTTTGGGAGTTTAATAGGAATAACTGAAAAAAACACGTCATCTACGTGCACGCATTTTGCTTTTCTGTGACATTTCAATAGTGTTTAAGATCAATGGAACAAACCCAATGAAGTATCATTATCATCATCATCGTCTGGTGATAAAGCTGTATCAAATTGAAGTAGATTTTTTCAAGTCGTTAATTATTTATCTTGTAGAACGATGTTGATCCCTTTTTTAGTGCGGGAATTTGAGGTATTGTGGCCCGAAGTGATTTACACTTCGGTTATAGCTATTGTATGTGACACTCATTGGTAGAATGATGATGACCGACGAACTGTAGGGCTACTCCTGACCACCGCCGTTCCACATTGGATTCGGGTTTTGACAGATTTTGTGTCATTTTGTACTGAAAAGTGATACGACTTCTGTCAAAACAAAATCTATGGATTCGGATTGGAACTGTGGTCGCGAATAACCCACCTGCGGACCTAAAATGCGCACCGCGAGATATTTGTCATGTCGTTATGTCAAAATGTAAGCATTTTGTACCAGTTTGGGAACTATTGCATTATCTGTGGTACCTAATGGTGTCGAAAAATAATGTACACTTTTGACACTTGTTAGTCGTCGTACCTCTACGACGAGATAATAGTCATGCAGAAATGTCAAAAGTTGAAAACTCAAAGGCGCGGTTTCTCGACAACACTACCACAGATAATGCAATAGTTCCTAAACTGGTGCAAAATGCTTACATTTTGACAGAACGACATGACAAATATCTCGCGGTATTGGCCTTAGGGCCGCGGGAGTGTTTTATTGTAGAACAGTTAGTGTTATTGTTATTGCAGCATGCGTGAGAAGCAGAAGGTGTCGGGCGTGGCCTCCGGGGCTATTGGCGGCGCGCTGTGGCCCCCGCTGCGGCTGTCCTTGGCGCCGGAGGGGGGCGCCGGGGACCCCCGCGCCATCTGCTCCTCGGGCGTACTGCACGCCGCTATAGCCGCGGTCTTACACCGGGGGGTCCATCGCAGGGGGGACACGCATGCGCCCCACGCGCCCCCTGATCACGTGCTAGCTCTGGCCGTCTATTTACTGAGAGTCGCTTGTGACACGCACGCCGAGAATGCACAACCAGAGATGGTAACTTTACTTTACATACGAGTATTACTTTAAAAAAATATATTCTTGGACATTACACCCAACGTTATCTAATCCTAAACTAAGCAGAGCTTGTACTATGGGAACTAGATTGCTGATATAATGACTGAGCCATGACGCCTGTCAGATAATACTAATATGATTAATATGTAATATTAATATGACAGGCGTCATGGCTCAGTCGGTAGTAGCTCTGCCTTCTGTGCTGTGGGTCGTGGGTTCGATCCCCACCGAGACCAAACATTTGTATGTGGCAAACATAGATGTTTGTTCTATGTCTGGGTGTTACTATGTATTATAAGTATTTATTTACAAAAATAAAAGTATATAAGTATTATATCAGCATTCTAGTTTCCATAGTACAAGCTCTGCTCAGTTTGGGACTAGAGAGCGTTGTGTGTAAGAATATTTATTTATACTACACCTGCTTGGAAAGTACCTTGATACTTTATCAAATTTACGGTAGAAAGTACGTCATTGCATATCGAACAAATATGCGGGGAGAAAACAGTGCTGGCAGTGCGACCCTGCGGCGGCAGGATAAACAATTTGAAAAAAGAACATGTCAAAATTGCAGACGCCATTGGCGCCATTTTCAATTTGTGTTGTTTGAGGATTCAGTTTTAGTTTTTTATTTTCCTCGTAGGTGTAGTATAAAGCACTATGTATCACTCGAGAGAAAGTGCGATTCCCGATCTCGGGTGTTTCAAACGACACCCTCGACGGTAATCGGTCACTTTCTCCACTCGGTGAACAATGTAGTATTATTTATTTATTATGTGCAGGCGTGCATGGTGGTGGCGGAGCGGTGCAGTCGCGGCGGCAGTAGCGCGGGTCGCGTGTCGGGCGTGCCGCTGCTGCGCGCGCTGTGCGGCGACGTGTGCCGCAACGCGCGCACGCTACTGGCCAGCGTGCCGAGACCGCGTCCAGCGCCGCCAGACCCGCCGCACGCAGACACGCATCCCGCACACAGAGATCCCACCGCGTCTGATAGTAAATATACATCTGCATATTATAAAACAAAGTCGCTTCCCACTGTCTGTCCCTATGTATTATACGTCTGATATATACATAGTATAAAACAAAGTAGCTTCCCGCCGTCTGTCCCTATGTATTATACGTCTGATATCTGCATATTATAAAACAAAGTAGCTTCCCGCTGTCTGTCCCTATGTATTATACGTCTGATATCTACATAGTATAAAACAAAGTAGCTTCCCGCTGTCTGTCCCTATGTATTATACGTCTGATATCTACATAGTATAAAACAAAGTAGCTTCCCGCCGTCTGTCCCTATGTATTATACGTCTGATATCTACATAGTATAAAACAAAGTAGCTTCCCGCCGTCTGTCCCTATGTATTATACGTCTGATATCTACATAGTATAAAACAAAGTAGCTTCCCGCCGTCTGTCCCTATGTATTATACGTCTGATATCTACATAGTATAAAACAAAGTAGCTTCCCGCCGTCTGTCCCTATGTATTATACGTCTGATATCTACATAGTATAAAACAAAGTAGCTTCCCGCCGTCTGTCCCTATGTATTATACGTCTGATATCTACATAGTATAAAACAAAGTAGCTTCCCGCTGTCTGTCCCTATGTATTATACGTCTGATATCTACATAGTATAAAACAAAGTAGCTTCCCGCTGTCTGTCCCTATGTATTATACGTCTGATATCTACATAGTATAAAACAAAGTAGCTTCCCGCTGTCTGTCCCTATGTATTATACGTCTGATATCTACATAGTATAAAACAAAGTAGCTTCCCGCCGTCTGTCCCTATGTATTATACGTCTGATATCTACATAGTATAAAACAAAGTAGCTTCCCGCTGTCTGTCCCTATGTATTATACGTCTGATATCTACATAGTATAAAACAAAGTAGCTTCCCGCTGTCTGTCCCTATGTATTATACGTCTGATATCTACATAGTATAAAACAAAGTAGCTTCCCGCCGTCTGTCCCTATGTATTATACGTCTGATATCTACATAGTATAAAACAAAGTAGCTTCCCGCTGTCTGTCCCTATGTATTATACGTCTGATATCTACATAGTATAAAACAAAGTAGCTTCCCGCTGTCTGTCCCTATGTATTATACGTCTGATATCTACATAGTATAAAACAAAGTAGCTTCCCGCTGTCTGTCCCTATGTATTATACGTCTGATATCTACATAGTATAAAACAAAGTCGCTTCCCACTGTCTGTCCCTATGTATTATACGTCTGATATCTGCATAGTATAAAACAAACTCGCTTCCCACTGTCTGTCCCTATGTATTATACGTCTGATATCTACATAGTATAAAACAAAGTAGCTTCCCGCTGTCTGTCCCTATGTATGCTTAGATCTTTAAAACTACGCAACGGATTTTGAAGAGGTTTTTAATAGATAGAGTAATTCAAGAGGAAGATTTATATGTATATTACATGCATAATATTGTAGAGAAGCACTGATAAATTTAGAGATTTCTAAGGTGATGTCGTCAATAAACACATGTTTTTGCGCTTACATCGCAAACGCTATAGAATAACAAAACACAACTGACAGCTAAATGTAATGTTTGAAAATTTGACATTTGGCAATTGATGTAAGCGCAAATGAAAAGAGACATAGCCGCAATTTCAACCATCGCAACTGAGCGCCTGTTGGCCAAACGATAATACCATTGGACTGCGGTCAGACCGACGCAAGTTCCAATCCAAGGCGGCATTATAAACTCTTTGCAACTTTTTACTTTTTATTTTGTAGGTTTAACTTCTACCACGTGTGAATTTCACACATGTTGTTATTTGTTTTCGAGTAACATTTTACAAAGATGAAATTTTTACAAGCATTTCCAAATGTACACACCCAGCATTTGGGGTTTTTAGGGATTTATAATTTTTATTAAATACCCGTGCGAAGCCGGGGCGGGTTGCTAGTACATCTATATTGTTCATATAGCTACGCTTTTGTTGCGAGAAACGAACACTTATCTTCACCTTCTTACATAGTCTGTTTAGATTCATCTAGTACTTTTGGTGCGGTGTTTTTGTTCATTCCAGTTCGTCCCACTGGGTCATCCCACTAGTGCGACGAATGAAAAGATTTCAAAATTCAAATTAGAATAAACGTATATCTATCTATCTAAAATAACTTCCCGTTCGTCCCACCAACATTTTCAGTGGAACGAACGGGAATAACAATAATATTTATTTTGCACTTCCCGTTCGTCCCACTGATATTCTTGCTTTACGCGATTAATATAACTCAAAATGACAAAATATTTAAAATAAGACATGCACTTGTAAAAATGAAATCCGAACGAATGATAGTAGTCTACTCAAATTCTTTCAACTTGACCCATGATCATAGCTAATGCAACTGCCAAAAACACATCAAGATAAGATAAGATAAGATAACGTTTATTCAGCCACCACAATAAAAAAAGTGAACAGTAAAAACAAGAAATAAGGGTAAAAACTAAAATAACAAACTATAAATATATCATATATATAGACAAAACCATATAGAATAAATAATTCTATATGAACTCATAGTGGTGGTGAAGAGGCCTATCAAGTAAATGGCTCCCGAAACACAGTTTATAGTAGTTCGGGATCCTATGGATTCAAATACTACTTTTTGTAACATTTTTTATGTCAAAGTAAATAAAAATTTATTATTATTATTATTATTATATTATAGTAAATACCACGTGTTTAATCAACGATATTTATTTAAATTTACCAGGTGACACAGAATGGGAGCCATCAGAATCGGAATCCTCAAGGCTACCATCACTGGCGAAGTCTGTGCTGTTACCCGGAACCACTACGAGCACAGCATTGGCTGTACCACATTCACTACAGGTTCGTTTTACTGGCCGGTTTACATTATTCCAGTCCAGTGCTGGATTGCTTACTGGAAAAATGTAAACCGGTACTGGAATGAACTAAATCCAGTAAGCATTCCAGTCCAGTAACTGGATTCGTGGTCTACTTTTGAATCCAGTGCGATCAATCCAGTGCAACTGGAATAATGTGGACGGCCAATCCAAACTGATCTCTTTTTGAAATCATTGTCACTAGTATTCACGTTTCAACGGCTTCTAAATTATTGGAATAATGTAGACGATAACGAATCCAGTTTAGCACTGGACTGGATTACTGGACTAGAATAATGTAAACCGGCTTTACCTCACAAGTTATATGTAGGTACGATACTACCCCAATTGGGAAGGAACATTCTACTAGGGATGTCGAAAGTGAAATAAAAGCAAGCAAGCTCGTATGAGTTAGTGGCCAACTCTGGTGACGGAGTTTTCAGGCCGCCTTAAGGCCTCCGTCGTGGCTTAACGACTGCTAGAGTCGGGACAGTTTAAGGTGCCCTCCGAAGCATGGAAGCGCTCAGATGTAAATGTCACTAACGGTCACCCATCCAAATAGTGAACGCACAGAACGTTGCTTAACTTAGATAATCAGTGAAGATTGGCTAAGCAAGCCTAGCTACGAGCGCTTCGAAAGTGAAATAAAATATCGATATATCGATGTATCGAGAAAAAGATATCGATATATCGAATCAAAAGTATCGATATTTATTTATGTAATATGAATAAATACTTTAATAGATATGTGGAAGTCCTTAGGTCACATCTCTATAGTGGTATGGTTTCATCCCTCTCTACCCCCAGGGGTATGGCCGGGGGGTATGGTGGGTCTGAAGTGGATATATCGATACTTTTTCAACAAGCCTACACTTTACCAATGGTACTATAGTAGGGGCCAAATAACACCGCAATACAGGTCATTCACCCACCTTCACCACGATGTCGCAAAATTCAATTTATGTATGGTAAACAAACAGTACTACGAGATTCGAGCGATTACCGTCTTAGCGACGGGTTTGGAAAGCGACAAAATTAGCCATTCATAAATTGAATTTTGCGACATCGTGGTGAAGGTGGGTGAATGACCTGTATTGCGGTGTTATTTGGCACCTACTATAGTATAGTATTATTATGATCTGGGCCAATGGTAAATTTTTTCAGCTTGCAAGAACAGACTCGACTCCAGACGACCAATCGGACAACGGCGGTGACACGCCGCAAATTAGAGCGTTAGAGGTACGTTGTATATTAGTAGTTCGCCGCGAACTGAGATCTCTGGTTCCCGATAAATAATACCCAATTATGAAAGTCTCCTTATATCCTACGTAATCATTATTTGTACCTACTCAACTCATAACTTTCATTAAGGTTGATACCTGTTTAATAATAATCTGTTTTTTTGGTAAATAAACAATTTATTTATTTATTTTATTTATCCTTTTCATATGATAATTTCCCTGCCCTTATCCCCCGCTAGTTGGAGTCGGCACAACATGTTTTCATCTTCCACTCACTCCTACCAATCGTCAACTTTGAATCTACTCCTCTCACATTCATATCCTCTTTCACACAATCCAACCACTTCTTCTTCCGTCTTCCTCTATTTTCATACCCAGCCACACTCATAATCATAACTAGCTGATACCCGCGACTTCGTACGCGTGCGAAACTTTCCACCAAAATATCTGTCAACCAGCATACGATGAACCTCGTGCCAAAGGCGGCTTTTGGTTTAGAGAGGTCAAGCTGTGTCTAAAAATCCACGTCTTTGGTTTCAATAAAATATGTATAGCCTATGTTTCAATCCGGAAAAAGAGCTTCTAATGGTTTCATTGACATTGGTCCAGTAGTTTAGGCGTGATTCGCGAACAAACAAACAGGCACAGATAAATAGACAAACAGACAAACAGACAAACTCGATTTTCGGAATCACAATCGTTTATTTAGTAGATCTGCATATTTAGTTTATCCATATCTTTAATTTTTGTTTTTGACTTTTTTTACAGTTTTATAATAGTATACTCTCTTCGTTATATGACGTTTAGCCCTCATTACGTGTCCATACCATGCTAATGTACAACTCCTCATCTTTTCAATAACAGGCGCCACTTTCACACTTGCCATTTCTGCGGGCCTAAGATGCGCACCGCGAGATATTTGTCATGTCGTTCTGTCAAAATGTAAGCATTTTGCACCAGTTTAGGAACTATTGCATTATCTGTGGTAATGTTGTCGAGAAACAGCGCCTTTGAGTTTTCAACTTTTGTCATTTCTGCATGACTATTATCTCGTCCTCAGAGTGGTACGACGACTAAGAAGTGTCAAAAGTGTACATTATGGCGCGTTTTGTCGACACCATTAGGTACCACAGATAATGCAATAGTTCCTAAACTGGTGCAAAATGCTTACATTTTGACAGAACGACATGACAAATATCTCACGTGCGCATCTTAGGCCCGCAGGTCATCTAGATTCTAGATGATATCAGGTAATGTTTATTGCAGGCTGCAATCGTCGACAGTCAAGCGTTGGCGTTACAAACATTTGACACAGAAATGAGTCTCGCACTAACCTCGGACTTGGAAACACCGCCTATACCTATAGATTATGGTAAGTTATATCTTGTAGTCACATTGAATAAAGGGCTTGTACACAAAACTGCGATGCGACGCGATGCGAATTCGCAACTCAGAAAATTGCGACGCGAATTTCTCGATGCGATTTCGTGCGGCAAGGCGTCTCTCTTCCGCGATTAGGGTGACCATTCCTTCGACGACCGTCAACCGTACTGAACGCATTTTGAAAACTAGGTCGTGACATGGATCGCTAAAAAGAAGTGTACACTTTTGTTATTGATTAGGAGATACAGGAAAAAGAAACAAAGAAGCGACGCGTCGTGCGTGCTCGCAGATTTTTGCGATGTGACGTCGCATCGCAGTTTTGTGTACAAGCCCAAACTCAACTCATTGGAAAATAAGTCCCAACCGGTAACAAATGTTTAATTGACATAAGGTTTTGAGGAGAACACGGTAGGATGTGTATTCTCCTGCGAAAAGAGATCTTCCTTTCTTAGCGATCTTTGGCTCGAGGTCCGAGGACCTATGGATGGTACTCGGTAGTATTACTTAAGTTCAAGCTCCGTGATAACTTGTTTTAGCGCGATCTAGGATAGTTTTCATGTAGCGCGCTGGATGGCGCTACAGGTTATCAAAGGCGTTGGGTCATTTCAGTTTCCGATTTTTATACATTTAGTTAATTGTTAGAATAATTTTGTTATTAATAACATTTGTTGGTTTTATCATAATCTATTATACATAGTAGCAGTCACGAAAACGCATAATAAAGTCATTATTTTGACTTAAACAAATGTAAATACGATAGACAACATTGAAAAATGCGTCTCTTTCAATGTTGTTTATCGTATTTACAAATGTCTAATAACTAATGCTTCCCGCTACTTTATAATGACATTTTTACATTTATTTAAACTGGATTGTTTGTTTATTACAACATAAAGTTATCACATTGCAAGTTTAAAAAAAATGGGTCCTGGTCTCCATCCAATTTGGCCTAGACCCTTTCTGTTAGTGTATGTGTGAATAAATAGATATTGTATTGTAGAGATGGAAGGTGGCGAGTGGAGCGTGTCAGTGTCAGTTCGCAGCGCGTCCCCGGCCAGCACGGACGCCGCGCCAGCACTGCCGGCGCCCGCCAGCCTGCCCGCCATCAGCGACGCTGACCGCGCTGAACCCTCCACCAGCAACCAGGTACCCAACACCGACAAGGCGCCCGCCAGCCTGCCCGCCATCAGCGACGCTGACCGCGCTGAACCCTCCACCAGCAACCAGGTACCCAACACCGACAAGGCGCCCGCCAGCCTGCCCGCCATCAGCGACGCTGACCGCGCTGAACCCTCCACCAGCAACCAGGTACCCAACACCGACAAGGCGCCCGCCAGCCTGCCCGCCATCAGCGACGCTGACCGCGCTGAACCCTCCACCAGCAACCAGGTACCCAACACCGACAAGGCGCCCGCCAGCCTGCCCGCCATCAGCGACGCTGACCGCGCTGAACCCTCCACCAGCAACCAGGTACCCAACACCGACAAGGCGCCCGCCAGCCTGCCCGCCATCAGCGACGCTGACCGCGCTGAACCCTCCACCAGCAACCAGGTACCCAACACCGACAAGGCGCCCGCCAGCCTGCCCGCCATCAGCGACGCTGACCGCGCTGAACCCTCCACCAGCAACCAGGTACCCAACACCGACAAGGCGCCCGCCAGCCTGCCCGCCATCAGCGACGCTGACCGCGCTGAACCCTCCACCAGCAACCAGGTACCCAACACCGACAAGGCGCCCGCCAGCCTGCCCGCCATCAGCGACGCTGACCGCGCTGAACCCTCCACCAGCAACCAGGTACCCAACACCGACAAGGCGCCCGCCAGCCTGCCCGCCATCAGCGACGCTGACCGCGCTGAACCCTCCACCAGCAACCAGGTACCCTACCCAACACACACAATCTACCTTGTTTATAAATTATAACTCGAGAGGTTACGTGCATGGCTTTAATGTCATACTAAATCTTCTTCTTTTTTTAATATATTTTGATTGTCATAAGACTAAGGCCTTTCTCACTTTGGATACGATTTCATCCGAATTTGATTCGTACGACTACGCACGAACGATCCCGACCTTCCAAGGAGTATGGAAGCGCTCACGCTGCATGCGATCAGTCGTACGTATACGTACGTTTACTTACGACGTCCGAATACAATCCGAAATTGTTGGGATTTATCACGCAGTCGTACTATTTGACGGAGAAAAACGTATTCAATGTGAGCACTCAATTCGTACGAACATTACTCGTACGTTTACGTACGAACAAGTTCGCGTCCAAAGTGAGCACGGCCTAAAGCGGTCGGACCGGAACAAATACTCACCATATATTTTGTCAATTTCATACTAAAATGTGTTTTATTTCCAGATGCAAGTATCAAGTGGTAGCGAGGACTCGTTCCCGGTGAACGAGTCGATAATATCGTTGTTGTTGAAACTGCACTCGCAGCTGTCGGGCCGGCTCGACGCATTCTCACTGGAGGAGCCACCGCCGCCGCCTGAACAAGGAGGTACCACTACTTTAACTAATTATAATTATTATTTATTTATTATTTTTTTAGCCGTTTTTTTTCCCACTTCAGAGAAAAAGCCTCTCCTCCCTTAATACTGGCATCTTTTATTTTGTTTTTACAATATATTTTGCTGCACTAAAATTTAATAAATTATTGAAAATGCCCTAGTCTAGTATACTGGCTCACCGAACTATGCAATAAAAAATAATTATTCTTGGATATTTCACACAACGTCTTCTAGTCCCGAACCAAACAGAGCTTGTACTATGGTAACTAAATTGCTGATAGAATACTTTGATATTTTTTTGTGAATACACGTGGAACATCATGGAATAAACATTTATGTTTGCCACACACAAATGTGACTTTTCAAATTTCCTTTCTTAGTGCACCCCTACACTATATAAGGATGATACCCTCCAAATTTCATACCTCTACGACTCATGGTTTGGGCTATGGGTTGATTCTAAGTCAGCTTCAAAAGAGTTATATATATATATATTGATGATGACTATATTTGTTAGGTGACGGTCCGTACTACATCGGCGAAGTGTTACGGAAGCTGGCGGCGTTGGACGAGCGCTGTGCAGAGGCCATCGCACACGTGCGCATGACGCTGTGGCCGCATCAGCGAGAGAGGCAGGCCGAACAGAAGGCTAGGTATATATTACATCTAATTTTAGGTATACAGTTAATATTTGGCCGCTATGACAGCGATATCGTCTGCCTTTCTTGCCGCAGGACATTTCTGTACCCACCATTTAGCTAGCGTATTACTGAGCGAGTAAGGCGATTATGATACAATAAAGTTAAACTGTAATACGCTATTCTATAACCGATAGGATTCGTTTGATGCAGTTTTTGCGCGTGAACGAAGTACGCGCTGCGTTGATACGACGTTCTGCGCCGTCATTATGTGGATGGGTGACCGCTAGTGGTATTTGCATCTAGGCACTTCCGTGCTTTGGAGAGCACGTTAAACTGTTTCGGCTCTAGCAGTTGAGGCCTTAAAGCGGCCTAGAAACTCCGTCATTAAAGTTGGCCACTAACTACAATTACTTTCTTGCGCGTGAATACAGTTTTTCATCACATTTTAGCACGTTTTAGTTTTGACATGTATGAGTGGTTGTAAAGATAGTGTGGAGTTAGATTACACTTAATGTGAACTGCAAATGACTGTCGGGTGTGATGCGGCAGTGATATCGAATTCACACATTGTATGATTCTATGGTTACATACACACTGATGTATATACATACTTATAATACATAGTAACACCCAGACATAGAACAAACATCTATGTTTGCTACACACAAATATTTGGTGTTGATCGAACCTACAACACGGAAAGGCAGAGCTCATACCAACTGAGCTGTGACCCAAAACGTCCCAGTAATGACAGCTACAGCTCACGTTTGGTTGCAGAGAGCGTCGCGAGAAGGAGGAGCGTTCGAGACGAGCGCGCGAGCGACAACAGCAAGTGATGCGCGAGTTCGCACGCAAGCAGCAGGAGTTCATGTCCAGCATGCAGGCCATGGACGCACAGCCCATGCACTGGGACGACGACGAAACTGAACGCTGCTACACCTGCGTTATATGCAACACCTGCGCACCCTCTGAACCACACGACCCACAGGTAACTGAACGCTGCTACACCTGCGTTATATGCAACACCTGCGCACCCTCTGAACCACACGACCCACAGGTAACTGAACGCTGCTACACCTGCGTTATATGCAACACCTGCGCACCCTCTGAACCACACGACCCACAGGTAACTGAACGCTGCTACACCTGCGTTATATGCAACACCTGCGCACCCTCTGAACCACACGACCCACAGGCAGGTGTAGTTTGCGTTTTGTCCACAAGCGTCTTTTCTTCATTTTTTATATTGAACGAATCACTATATAGGACGCAGCTGCAATCTGCACGTCTCGCCTGGTCGAAACCATTTTTCTACTGACGCACACACGTGCGTGGTGAGCATGTGTCGTTCGGGACGCACGACGCATTCTCACGCTTATTGAATATTGGTCTAAATGTACGTCGCATGCCTCAGGTTGAGGCATGCGTGACGAACCATTCGCGTGCATTCGCGTCGCACGCCTCGCGATGTATTTACGCGGCTTTAGTCAATTTGTGCCATTTACAACGAAAAAAGTTAGCTGGTACTTATCCGAGTTGGATTCGTCAGTTGCACGCATAAGGTGATTGTTTCGTAATGTTTTCTTCTCGCAAATAAATCATGAATTCATTCATTCATTCGCAGGGGCTGGTGGTACTGCTGCAGTCGACCTCTGTGCTGGCACATCGGCCTAGCGCACGCACTGAAGGTATGTAACTTGCTTTTATATGTATTTGTGTATTTTATTAATTTTTACAACATGTCTTAAATGAAAATATCGTATCTTGGACGTAGGTAAACTTATTCTAACTCTTAGGCCACGTCCGCACAGACAGGCTAGTGACTTGCATTCTGGGTACTTGCATTCTGCATTCTTGGTACCGGTAGCCGCACAGAGAGGTGGGAAACGAACACGTTTGTTTACTTTGATACACGCTAAGCGACTAGTTAGCCAAACGCGCAGTGCGGCCGGATGCCAACATTCTAGATTCTAAGCGCCAAGTCTAGCCTGCCTGTGCGGACGTGGCCTTAATAATGACAGTTGACTAAATTGCAAGACTTGAACGCGCATCGTACGTTGTGAACCCAGCTACGTATAATGAGTGTACATTACGTATCTATTTAATTATTTATTAAATAAGAGTATCCAACAGGAAAACACATGAAAATAAAATATATAAAACCAAGGACTAAGTTTAAGTCTAAGTGTTTCTCTAATTATAGAACACCACAACATGCAATTAATTAAAACTCAACTAAGTTGCGTACAGAAAAAAGTAACTTTTACCTAAAAATATAGTATCTTAAGGTTGGGTTCACACGGAATTGTCCAGCACGTTTTTTATGTATTCGTTTTTTTAACGTACATTCACCCGGGTGTTTACACGGTAGATTTTTGTTCGTGTAAAATACGAATAGCCGTAGCGAGACAGAGCTAACCATGTGCCACTGCAAGCCGAATACGTTAAAGTTCATTCGATTTGCTTGACAAGTCCGTTGAGTATTCGTTTAAACGTATAAACGGTGTACGACTTTCTGCAGTACAAACGCCATGTGAATGGTTCCATGTACAATGGATGTGCCACTATTTATTCGTTAAAACGTATACTGCAAAAAACGTGCAGGACAATGTGCGTGAACCAAGTCTAAATGATAAATAATGAAATAAAGAACCTAATAATATGTGTGGTTGCGCGTCGTGTCCCCGTGTACAGAGGAGTCAGGCGGCGGGTCTGGCGACCGGCTGGCGCTGTGCGAGGCGTCGCGCGCGCGGCTGGCGGCGCGACGTGCGCGTGCGGCCGGCGCGCACCACTACCGCGTGCACGAGCAGCTGCACGCGCACTACGGCGCGCACGCGCCGCTACTCGCCATGAGCCTCGGACACGAGGGTCAGTACATCCTACATACTAACACAAATACAACATCGTCGCGTGCGCGTGCGGCCGGCGCGCACCACTACCGCGTGCACGAGCAGCTGCACGCGCACTACGGCGCGCACGCGCCGCTACTCGCCATGAGCCTCGGACACGAGGGTCAGTACATCCTACATACTAACACAAATACAACATCGTCGCGTGCGCGTGCGGCCGGCGCGCACCACTACCGCGTGCACGAGCAGCTGCACGCGCACTACGGCGCGCACGCGCCGCTACTCGCCATGAGCCTCGGACACGAGGGTCAGTACATCCTACATACTAACACAAATACAACATCGTCGCGTGCGCGTGCGGCCGGCGCGCACCACTACCGCGTGCACGAGCAGCTGCACGCGCACTACGGCGCGCACGCGCCGCTACTCGCCATGAGCCTCGGACACGAGGGTCAGTACATCCTACATACTAACACAAATACAACATCGTCGCGTGCGCGTGCGCCCGGCGCGCACCACTACCGCGTGCACGAGCAGCTGCACGCGCACTACGGCGCGCACGCGCCGCTACTCGCCATGAGCCTCGGACACGAGGGTCAGTACATCCTACATACTAACACAAATACAACATCGTCGCGTGCGCGTGCGGCCGGCGCGCACCACTACCGCGTGCACGAGCAGCTGCACGCGCACTACGGCGCGCACGCGCCGCTACTCGCCATGAGCCTCGGACACGAGGGTCAGTACATCCTACATACTAACACAAATACAACATCGTCGCGTGCGCGTGCGGCCGGCGCGCACCACTACCGCGTGCACGAGCAGCTGCACGCGCACTACGGCGCGCACGCGCCGCTACTCGCCATGAGCCTCGGACACGAGGGTCAGTACATCCTACATACTAACACAAATACAACATCGTCGCGTGCGCGTGCGGCCGGCGCGCACCACTACCGCGTGCACGAGCAGCTGCACGCGCACTACGGCGCGCACGCGCCGCTACTCGCCATGAGCCTCGGACACGAGGGTCAGTACATCCTACATACTAACACAAATACAACATCGTCGCGTGCGCGTGCGGCCGGCGCGCACCACTACCGCGTGCACGAGCAGCTGCACGCGCACTACGGCGCGCACGCGCCGCTACTCGCCATGAGCCTCGGACACGAGGGTCAGTACATCCTACATACTAACACAAATACAACATCGTCGCGTGCGCGTGCGGCCGGCGCGCACCGAAGTGCCATCAAATTTTAAGTCGGTTTTCCAGTTTTTTAAACTTATAAATTATTGAAAATATAATCTAGCTTATGTGACTCGGCTTAGCTTCCCAACGATGAAAGAATTTTTCAAATTGGTCCAGTAGCTTCGGAGCCTATTCAATATAAATGTACACGGCCGGTTATTGGATCTCGTATTATGCAATGAGTTCCTTGATGTCACAAAATGCTCCCAACCATTGGTTGAGATTGATAACCATCATCCTCCTATTGTTATTTCACCTAGTTTGGTTGACTACGAAGCTCTTCCATCAGCAAGACGTATTAAGTATTTGTACCATCGTGCTAATTTCGATGACTTAAACAATGAACTAGGTGGTATCGACTGGGGCTCTCTCTTAAGCCCCTGTGTCAATTGATGAGTGCATACAACAGTTCTACCAAACTCATTATGATCTACGTGATAAGTATGTCCCATCTAAACCGGATATGTCGAATAGCTATCCGCCTTGGTACTCACCTGTACTTAAAAAAGTTATTAAAGAGAAGTATAAGTTCTTACGTAAATTTAAAATCTATGGCAATCAATCCGATTATTTATCTTTCTCCTATCTTCGTAATAAGGTAAAAACAGTTGAAACCCAATGCTTTAATGATTATATGTCTCATATTGAGGATTCCATTAAATGTAACCCTAAGTCTTTTTGGACTTACGTTAAAAGTAAATCTAATTCTAAATCTCTGCCACAGAACATGACCTTAGCTGGGCGCAAAGCTGCAACAGGGGATGAGATCTGTAACTTCTTCTGTGACTATTTTTACTCAACTTTTTCAGATCCTTCTCTTAACCATCTAAATGTTACTCCTCAAGCTCAATTTGATGATACACCTATTCTTAACGGCGATATTTCCTCAATTGAAGTTGATTGTCATATGATATTTAACAAACTTAAAAAACTTGACGCTAGTAAATCTGCAGGCCCTGATCATATCCCTCCTATATTGCTTATAAAATGTGCAAAAAATATTTCAGTCCCACTATCACTACTTTTTTCTAAGTCCTTTGCCCAGGGCACTGTACCCATCATCTGGAAGTCTGCTTTTGTGACTCCAGTTCACAAAAGCGGGCCGAAAACCGAGGTTGTTAACTACAGACCTATTTCTAAACTATGTGTTATAGCTAAGGTACTTGAAAGTATTGTTCATGAACAACTTTATTCTGCTTTAAGGAACTTCTTCCACCAGTCCCAACATGGTTTTGTTAGGGGTCGCTCCACAGTTTCCAACCTGATTCTTTTCAATGACTACCTACATGGACAATGGTCTACCAGTTGATGTCATTTACACAGATTATAGCAAAGCTTTTGACCGAATAGACCACAACTTACTTATGAATAAACTTCAGCTATCAGGTATTCGTGGTGACTTACTCCGTTGGTTCAGTTCTTACATATGTAACCGATCACAAGCTGTCGTTGTTAGTAATTACATGTCTGGTTGGGTTCAGGTTCCAAGTGGTGTACCACAAGGATCGCTATTAGGTCCCTTGCTATTTATAATTTACATATCCGATATCTACAAATGTTTTATTAATTCTGATGTCTTAATTTTTGGCGATGATATGAAAATATTGAAAGCCATAAATAATATTGAAGACGCACATCTATTACAAGAGGACCTTAAACGCTTGGATAACTACTGTATTGCTAATAAATTGGATCTGAATCCTCTCAAATGCTCGTGTATTACATTTACGAGAAAATTATTATCGTTCAATTATAACTATTCGCTAAAGGGTCATACTCTGGAGAGGAAGTCTCTTGTACGTGATCTTGGGGTTGTCCATGATACAAAATTACTGTTTGATGAGCATATTGATTCTATTATCTCAAAGGCTTACAAAGCCCTGGGTTTCATTTTTAGAATCTCAAAGGATTTTAATAATATTAAAACGATAAAAATCTTATACTGCACCTATGTGCGAAGTAATTTAGAGTACGCCTCACAGATCTGGAACCCTACATACACTACCTATATTCACAGGATTGAACAATTGCAAAAGAAATTTGTACGGTATTTGAATTTCCGAACTAAAACGTACTTACACGACTATGTAAAAAATATCATTTACTTCCTCTTGGTACTAGACGTGACATAGCAGACGTACTATATCTAGACAAGTTGGTAACTGGCCAAATAGATTGCCCAGAATTGTTAAGCAGGTTGCATTTCTACATTCCAAAGAGATCCCGAAGATGTATTCCTACTTTCAGCCTTGACTTTGTGAGTACCAATTATCGTAACAATTCTTATTTATTGCGTGCGTGTGACAAATATAATAAACAGCATAGTGCTATAATTGACCTGTTCGGCTGCAGCGTGCCAAGGATGAGGCGTCTGTTGAGCTCTGAATTATTTGATTAATTTATTTACTTTACATTCTGTTTAAAATGTTAGTACCTAATTTACCTACCAATTTAACTGGTGTCAAATAGGTTAGTTTGTACCTTTTTCTAAGTGCTTTTAACGCTAATATGTTTCTATCAGTGAAAACTTGTTATTAGCCTTCTGTTTCTAAGTGTTTGTCTATTGTGTTTTTAAGAGCTGTAAGTTTTCCAAAAATAAATAAATAAATAAAAAATAAAATCAAATCTTTCATGGTAATAATATTAGAGTAGAAGTGTAGATAGACTAACTTAGTGTACCTATTTGTTCGAGACGCGTAGCTACTATAAAATAGTTGATTAACTGCTAGTATGGTATTAACTGTGATCTGTGATAACAGTTCTTTCTATGTGAGATTTTACTGGTAATATAATGTAGTTATCATTTTGGGTCAACTGCTATGGTAACATGTGAAATAAACAATTTGTATTTTATTCTGAGCTACGCATCGTTGTTTTCGTAAGTGGAACGCCAAGTAACAGTATAAGTTGGTTGTCCAGGTGGCGTGCACGTGAACTCGTGCGGTCACCACCTGCACTTGCGCTGCCTGCACGCGTACCTGCGCACCATCCACGGCGGCGGACAGCAGCGCGCCGCGCCGGGCGTGGAGCGCGGCGAGTACCTGTGTCCCGTCTGCCGACAGCTGGCCAACGCAGCGCTGCCACTCGCGCCCAGGCATCCCAGGCAACCGAGACCCGCCACTACTCAGCCGGATACAAGCGCAGCTAATGTCACGGATATGCTGGCGAGGGAACATCCTGCGCCGGTGAGTACCTGTGTCCCGTCTGCCGACAGCTGGCCAACGCAGCGCTGCCACTCGCGCCCAGGCATCCCAGGCAACCGAGACCCGCCACTACTCAGCCGGATACAAGCGCAGCTAATGTCACGGATATGCTGGCGAGGGAACATCCTGCGCCGGTGAGTACCTGTGTCCCGTCTGCCGACAGCTGGCCAACGCAGCGCTGCCACTCGCGCCCAGGCATCCCAGGCAACCGAGACCCGCCACTACTCAGCCGGATACAAGCGCAGCTAATGTCACGGATATGCTGGCGAGGGAACATCCTGCGCCGGTGAGTACCTGTGTCCCGTCTGCCGACAGCTGGCCAACGCAGCGCTGCCACTCGCGCCCAGGCATCCCAGGCAACCGAGACCCGCCACTACTCAGCCGGATACAAGCGCAGCTAATGTCACGGATATGCTGGCGAGGGAACATCCTGCGCCGGTGAGTACCTGTGTCCCGTCTGCCGACAGCTGGCCAACGCAGCGCTGCCACTCGCGCCCAGGCATCCCAGGCAACCGAGACCCGCCACTACTCAGCCGGATACAAGCGCAGCTAATGTCACGGATATGCTGGCGAGGGAACATCCTGCGCCGGTGAGTACCTGTGTCCCGTCTGCCGACAGCTGGCCAACGCAGCGCTGCCACTCGCGCCCAGGCATCCCAGGCAACCGAGACCCGCCACTACTCAGCCGGATACAAGCGCAGCTAATGTCACGGATATGCTGGCGAGGGAACATCCTGCGCCGGTGAGTACCTGTGTCCCGTCTGCCGACAGCTGGCCAACGCAGCGCTGCCACTCGCGCCCAGGCATCCCAGGCAACCGAGACCCGCCACTACTCAGCCGGATACAAGCGCAGCTAATGTCACGGATATGCTGGCGAGGGAACATCCTGCGCCGGTGAGTACCTGTGTCCCGTCTGCCGACAGCTGGCCAACGCAGCGCTGCCACTCGCGCCCAGGCATCCCAGGCAACCGAGACCCGCCACTACTCAGCCGGATACAAGCGCAGCTAATGTCACGGATATGCTGGCGAGGGAACATCCTGCGCCGGTGAGTACCTGTGTCCCGTCTGCCGACAGCTGGCCAACGCAGCGCTGCCACTCGCGCCCAGGCATCCCAGGCAACCGAGACCCGCCACTACTCAGCCGGATACAAGCGCAGCTAATGTCACGGATATGCTGGCGAGGGAACATCCTGCGCCGGTGAGTACCTGTGTCCCGTCTGCCGACAGCTGGCCAACGCAGCGCTGCCACTCGCGCCCAGGCATCCCAGGCAACCGAGACCCGCCACTACTCAGCCGGATACAAGCGCAGCTAATGTCACGGATATGCTGGCGAGGGAACATCCTGCGCCGGTGAGTACCTGTGTCCCGTCTGCCGACAGCTGGCCAACGCAGCGCTGCCACTCGCGCCCAGGCATCCCAGGACACCGAGACCCGCCACTACTCAGCCGGATACAAGCGCAGCTAATGTCACGGATATGCTGGCGAGGGAACATCCTGCGCCGGTGAGTACCTGTGTCCCGTCTGCCGACAGCTGGCCAACGCAGCGCTGCCACTCGCGCCCAGGCATCCCAGGCAACCGAGACCCGCCACTACTCAGCCGGATACAAGCGCAGCTAATGTCACGGATATGCTGGCGAGGGAACATCCTGCGCCGGTGAGTACCTGTGTCCCGTCTGCCGACAGCTGGCCAACGCAGCGCTGCCACTCGCGCCCAGGCATCCCAGGCAACCGAGACCCGCCACTACTCAGCCGGATACAAGCGCAGCTAATGTCACGGATATGCTGGCGAGGGAACATCCTGCGCCGGTCAGTGTCACCTCACTACATTGTCACTTATTTGTTACACTGTCAGAGGAACACTTTCACTCAAAAATAGGCATTCGGGGTGCATTATAAAATAAGGTGTCGGTATGAGATGATTTTTCAAATTTTTCGCGTAATTTATCCAATCAGATAATGCTATAACTATATTTGATCCCTGTGTCAGTATAAGATGACATATTTTTTCAGGGATTTTACATAATTTATTCTACCAAATATGTTGCATTCACACAATGCCTCTGTCCCGGCTGCCGGCCCATGTTCATGCCCTTGAATAAAGGCGATGTTGCTACGAGTATGACTATAATGCCGGCAGCGACATAATCATAAAGTGAACGCGGTATATAACTATATTTGATGTTCAGGAGCCGAGCAAGCTCTCTGAAGCGATGGGCAAGGCCATGGAAGACATAACAGCATGCGCTGGCGGCAAACTAAAGCAACGATACGGCTCGTCGCCGGCCGCCATCTTCGCATTCGTCGCGTCACTGGTGCGAACTAACCTGGAGTGCGAACTGGTACAGCGGGGAGGAAATCTACTCGCATCCACCCCTCATCGATACAAGCCTAGGAATGAATGTATAGGTAACTACTTTACTAAGTTATTTTGGTTATTATTATAGATAGATATTCTTTTTGGGACACCTTTTCTTGGTGTCAATAAGAAAAGTAAAAAGAGTAAAAACAATAAGAAAAGTAAAAAGTTTCAAGTATAAGGTACAATGGGCGGTCTTATCGCTATAAGCGATATCTTCCAGGCAACCTTTGGATGCTTTGGATAGGATTTAGTTCTAGCAGACTAAAGGCTTACGTATGTTGTTCCCAGTTCCCCTAATGGTGGTAGCAGGCGCGCACACCCGAGTGCTGTGCAGCGCGAGCGACAACCTCAGCACAATGTGCGCGCTGGAGACCTGGGAGCAGCTGCACCCTCGGCCTTCGCCCCCGGGGCCTGCGGGTCCCCAGGGACAGGCCTCCGCCTCGCACGGCTCGCCCGTGCCGGCGCACGCGCAGGACCGACCGGTGCCGCTCATGCTGAAGGACCCCTCAGCATTGCTCATGCAGTTCCTCCTACTGGCGCCGCCGCATCCGCCGTACTTGGACATGCGTGAGTCTATTTGTCATTAATCAGAGCTACGACAGACGCTAAGCCATGACGGGAGACCTCAAGCCATCTAGAAACTCAAGGTTCGGTGCATGGGAAGGTTGGTATGATGTTAAGTCCGGTAAGAAACTGTTCAATTGTTAGTTCTGGCTGTAACAGTCGCTAGGCCATGGGGGACCTTCAAGCTATTTATAAGCTCTTGGATCGGTTCATCAAAAAGTACCTATTATATTGAGTGGCTGTAACAGTCGCTAAGCTATGACAAAAGACTTTAAGCCATCAGAAAACCATAAGAAAACTTGAATGGGTCCATGTAAAAGTCAGTTAATATTGGTTCTCGCTTTAACTGTTGCTAAGCCATGACGAAGAACCTTCAATCTACAACCTCTAGGATCAGAGCATCAATAATTTCCTGCTATACCAGATTTAAACGCAAAACAAAAGTTTCAGATAACCATATCATCATAAAAATCAGTTTCAAACTGCATGATCAAGTCTAAAATTCTTTACACTAAAGAAAACATATCGTTTTGCAGAAGACTTCACGTGCATAGTCCAGTCCCTATACGCCCTGACGTACTACCAGATAGTGTGTCAGTTCTGTGCTGCCGCGACCGCTGAGGGACGTGCAGCGCTTGCCTCGCCGGCGAGCACGTCCCGACCGGAACCCGCTGCTCTGCGTCCCGCTGCCAAGTTGTTGCTGTCAGCGCTCGCTGGCTCTGACCTCTTCACTGAGGATGGCCCGCCCGGGGATAAGACCGAGAACCCTGATCTGTTTGAAATGGAGAAGCAGGTATTAATGTGCAACTTGTCTGCAATCCTACCAGTCCTAACACTAGCTTGAATGGACCAAGGAAGTAAAGATAATAATTCTTACCTGCTGAACATAAAGACATAGGCATTTCCAAAACATATTTTGTAACTCTTAGCACGTTTAAAGCACGAAACTACGCCGTGAATGATTTTTCTACGCCATGATGTTATTTAAGATTTATCCGTATGTTTCAATTTATGAACCAAATAATTAAAAAAGGTACTTTCAGAGTGCTTACATATTTGAGGCAATTCAAATCCTATGAATGGTGATGACCACAACTCATAATAATTACTATTCAGCTAAGTAACCACATTTTTGTAAGAACATAATACCACATTTTTTTATGTAAAGTCTAAAATAAAGCTCCTAAAATAACAAGTAGGTAAGAATACCTACACATGGACCTACATATGGACAAACCGATTAAAATTATAACCCTCCTTTTTGCTTTGCCGTAGTTGGATAAAAAAGAACACAGTAATATAATAACGATGTATTTGTATTTATAATTATTGACTCTATAAGTTGATATCTAAGAAGGTGTCACTTGGTAAAACTTGATGATTTCAACTGGTTTCCAATACCTGGATAAATTAGACATTATTTATTTGAGACATAGACATAGACATAGACATAGTGTATATTTGCAGTTACAAGGGCTGCTGCTGCCGTTTCTGCGGATATGTGCGTTACTGCGACATCACTTGTACGGCGTGGAGCTCCCCGATATACAAACACCGAGGCAGGAGTTTGTACGACTCGCTTACTACTTGGAACTCGTTACAGAGGTCAGTACAATAACTACAACACTATACTGCGCAATATGGAGGTAGGCCGAGCAACATCGTCTTTATTATTATACCGCATGCACACTATGCCCATGCCGCTGCTGGCATGAATGCCGCTTAGTGAGAATAAAGGCGATGTTGCTGTTGCAATAAGTCCGCGGCATTGATGCCGCCATACATTCCAGCAGCGGCATGGGCATAGTATGCACGCGGTATTAGGTAGTAGGGGCACGAGCCGAGACAGAGGCATTATTGTGTTTAAACTAGGCTCATGTCTACTTCCCTGCCCATTACCGCCATATTTAAACGCGGTATTTGAATTTTAAAATGCTTCTGTTCGTTCGTCAATCATTTCACAGTTTTTTTTGGAACAACGGCGTCATCATTTTACTGTAGTGTTCATATTAAAATGCCAATTTTAAACTCTGCAGTTGTTTTTTAAGTTCGTTCGTTAAAGTTCGAACTCAAGTGATGTTGATCATTAAAAATACACTCTCAACATTCCAAATTGGAATAAAATATCCTATGTTAGATTTTAACGAAGACATGAAAAAAAATCATAAGAATGTTGTTAGTTAATACTAGCGACCCGCCCCGGCTTCGCGCGGGTGCAATGCAGTGATGATGATGATGTATCATACATATAAACCTTCTTCTTGAATCACTCTATCTATTAAAAAAAAAACTGCATCAAAATCCGTTGCGTAGTTTTAAAGATGTAAGCATACATACATAGACATTAAGACAGACGCGGGAAGCGACTTTGCTTTATACTATGTAGTGAAGAGTATTGTTGGTTGTACCAATGAATGAATGAATGAATGAATGATTTATTTGCGTGAAGAGTGGTACATATTAGGTTTTAAATAAATGATTGATCCAGGGCATGGAGTGGAGCGAGTGGAGCGCGGGACGCGCGCTGCCCGCGTGGGCGGGCGCCGCCGCGTGGGGCTGGGCGCGACAGCTGGGCGCCGCCGCCGCCAGGTCACAACTAGCGGTATTACACACCTCACTATTTATATATGCACTACCTCTATCATTAACTAATCTCACGGTCGCCGCGTTAGCGTATTTTACATCTCTCATATTCGGTAAGTAGCTATTATTACCCCTAAATGGGGCTTGTAGGTGACCAATTACCGCCCTAGGGCTTTTCTAGCTACATTATTACCCTAAAGCGCTAATTGGTCGCCTACAAGCCCCATTTGGGGGTAATAAGGACCTACTTACCTCACAATCGAGATGTAAAGCAGAGTAGTTAGCTCGGGTGTAAGCATCAATTGCACCCTCGAACTATAGGCGCCCTCGCTGCGCTCGTGCGCATAAATATCTCGGGCTGCAATTGATGCCTTACAGCCCTTGGCTACTAATCTACTATTAATCGTATTGCGCGTTAACGCCATCTCAATTGCCAAACGTTGTAATAACACCGCGCAGTGGACACACTGCGCGGTGTTATTACAACGTTTGGTAGTGGATTAGACATTAACGAGCAGTATGATTCGAAGTGGTAAGGTTTACTTAACGCGACGACTGTTAAATTTTTTCCTGATGTCGAAATGTCAGATATGATGTCAAAAACGTGACGACGGAAAGTTCTTACCTACCTACTCAGATCTCCGCCTTTTGTTTAAAGATTAGTAAACCAGGAAACGCCAATAAACACTGACATTGGCAAATTCGTGGCAGCCCTAGCCACCGAACAGCCACAAGAAAGGAAGAAGAAGACGACGGAACGTTTGTGACAGTAGAGTGTTCGATGATTGCAGGTCCGTCGTCTGCTAGTATCGCTGCACGTGGAGTGGGGCCAGCCGTCTCTACTAGCACTGCCGCGCGACTACGACCGCCTGTTCACGTACTACCACGAGCGCGTGTGCCTGCAGTGTGGCGCCGTGCCGAAGGAGGCCTCCGTCTGCCTGCTGTGCGGCACGCTCGTCTGCCTCAAGCAGCCCTGCTGTCGCACGCATCATGTCGCAGAGGCTGTACAGGTAACCCATTTCATATTTACATGTTTTACATTTTACATATTTAACATTGCGGCCTGTAACAGCGTTAAATCCCGAAGAGTGACAGGAGGGAGGCTCTTGCCCTGTAGTGAGCAAAAAAACGACTAAAAAAATAAAAAAAATTTAGAAGGTGCCTTTGATGTTATGATTATATTGGTAACCGAAGCTAGGCAGGTTACTCTAAAGTTATGTTTACATTGGTAAGCAAAGCAACCTCGTATAGGTCAGTGGCCAACTCTGGTAACGGAGTTTTTAAGGCCTTCGTCGTGGCTTAACGACTGCTAGAGTCGGGACAGTTTAACGTGCCCTCCGAAGCACGGAAGCGCTCACATGTAAATGCCACTAGCGGTCACCAATCCACATAGTTACCGCACAGAACGTCGCTAGAATGTTATGCTTATATTTTGATAGTAGATAGATCCTGATGTTATGTTTATATGGGTGTCCTGCGGGCCTAAGATGCGCACCGCGAGATATTTGTCATGTCGTTCTGTCAAAATGTAAGCATTTTGTACCAGTTTCTGAACTATTGCATTATCTGTGGTACCTAATGGTGTCGACAAAACGCGCCATAATGTACAATTTTGACACTTGTTAGTCGTCGTACCTCTCTGAGGACGAGATAATAGTCATGCAGAAATGTCAAAAGTTGAAAATTCAAAGGCGCGGTTTCTCGACATCATTACCACAGATAATGCAATAGTTCAGAAACTGGTACAAAATGCTTACATTTTGACAGAACGACATGACAAATATCTCGCGGTGCGCATCTTAGGCCCGCTGGTGTGGTTTCAATTCGTGACCTTGATTGATATTATGTTTACATTGGTAACCCACTCTTTCCACCTTCATGTGATGATTTAATTTATGATTCAAGCCGTACAGATAAAACTTATGACTGAGTCGTAAAATCTCAATTTGATATTCATAAAAGACCCTGTCTAATGCAGGAGGAAAAAAAATCCTTGGCCATGAAACAAAGCGTTTATTAGTAATTTAATTTAGTAGGTAGGCACAGCTAGTCGGTATGACCGCCGGGAAAAGAGAACGAGCCTAGACCACGCGGCGTCTTTTATACCAAGGAACAGCGCCCTGCAGTGGCAACTGTTTTAACTAATTAGCTAACTAGTCTATGTAGTACTCGAAGTGAAAGATTCATTAGGTATCGACTTACCTACTTATTTAGTTCAGCCGTTGAAGCACAAATGGCGCTGTGTTTAACAGACCCCAATCTCTATTTTAATTACTTCATCGAATGCGACTCTTCAAAACTGGTGACTCCCAAATTGACGTCACCACTTACTATAACTGTTAAAACCTACACGTTTTACTTCTAAGCTCCTAACGTATCTATAAAACGTGATTTCCATATCATAAGTAGGGTAAACTACCCTAATCTTGGCACCCCCACCAATTGTTGGCACTTCTCTGATTTATCCTATTTACTAAGAAAAAGCCAGACCTCACGATGTTTATTATTTTAACAACAACTTAACATAATAATAAACATCACAGATAATATAATACTATACTACTGCTTACTATAATATCATAATATATTTCTTTTTTTAGCGCTATTGTGAAATTTGTTGCATTAGATTTCAATTATTTTATCTCTCACCCTAGTTTATCGTAGCTTTTTCAACCATTGCGTATATTTGTTTCCAAAATACTTTTTACTTTCCATAATGTTTTACGTGCGTTAGCTGTGGTTGCCTTTAGTGGATAAACACCAGCCATCATATGTTCTGTTTGAGTTTAGTTTCAGGTTATGTGTATTATTATTTGGCAATCGTAATAAATAAATAATAATAAGGTCGTTAGTAACGTCGAGTGGTGTATTGTATTGCAGCACGCGATGGAATGCGGCGGCGGCACCGGCATCTTCCTAGTGGTGACGTCGACGTACATCATCGTGATCCGCGGCCGGCGCGCCTGCCTGTGGGGCTCGCTATACCTCGACGACTACGACGAGGAGGACAGAGATCTCAAGTAACTATACTACTTGCTAATTATAATACTAAAATGCAATGCAATGCTCGCTTACACAAATATAATAAACTAGTTGTCGCCCGCGGTTTTGCTCGCGTGGTACCAGCATACGCATTAATTGGTTAAAATCTTTGAACCTAATTTTAGACCCTTTAGGGTGCGACTTTCTTAGTGCACCCCTACACTATATAAGGACACTACCTAAATTGCATACATCTAGGACTTATAGTTTAGGCTGTACGTTGATTGTCAGTCAGCTTCAAAAGAGTTTTATATATATTGACGACGTTGATGATAAATCCAGAACCTACAGCGAAGAAAGCCAAGCTAACTAATTACTGTGAAATAGTGAATCATAGTTGACAGGCGTCATGGCTCAGTTGGTAGTAGCCCTGCCTTCCGTTCCGTGCTGTTGGTTGTGGGTTCGATCCCCACCGAGAACAAACATTTGTGTGTGGCAAACATAGATGTTTGTTCTGTGTCTGGTGTTACTATGTATTATAAGTATGTATTTACAAAAAAAAATGTATGTAAGTATTCTATCAGCTATCTAGTTCCCATAGTACAAGCTTTGCTTAGTTTGGGACTAGAGAGCGATGTGTAATATGTCCATGAATATTTATTTATTTATATGTAGTATTGTATGTTGACGCTGATCGTTTTTTACAGACGTGGCAAACCGTTATACCTGTCTCAAGATCGTCTACAACTACTGCAGGATCAATGGCTTGCACATCGCTTCGACCACACCAAGCGGACTTGGGTCTGGCATCGCGACTCGCTCTGAACACAACACCAACAAATAACTAGAGGAATTTTGCTAAAACTAGATAACAAAATAGCTTTCTTGATTTATACGGAACATGGCAGTCGCTAAAATACGTGACCAAAACTTCTCAAAAAATGCTAAAATGTTACTTTTAAATTATTTTCTTGGTTTATGACAAGGATGCTGAATTGCTTTATATTCTAGCTAAATCCGTAAATCATAATGTTCTCTCACAGAATTGAGAAAAAAATATTAGTGTATCGAGGAGTAGAAAAAATACAAGAGGAAACTCTATTACATTTTAACGTAATCTTAGAAAGAATAAAAAATTGTAATCTTGCCTTGATTCCTTCAAATTTTTTTGAGGCGAGATTGCCCTAATATAATCTAATGAGACCCAATGCTGATGCATACTTGCATATGTGGTTAAACCCTTTGAGTTAGAGAACAGCCCGAATAAAGAATTATTTGTGTTAATGGGTGTTCCTAGGGCTGTGAATATGTAAAACACTATTGTTTTTAGATGGTATAATTCTGTTTTATTCTTCACACCAGTGTTCAACACTTATGGGCCGCTATAGGTTTTGCCAGAATTAAATGCTTAGTTGAGGTTTATGTACGATGTATGGCCTAGAGGGTAGTCCAGGTACGTGAAAACATTGAAGATTATTGCAAAGCTTATGCTGTAATCTGAAATAATAAAGTCAATTAGGAAACCCAATGTCGGGTGTATGTACAATTCTTGCACTTTATGCTTGATTACACTCCACCTTGAGTCTCAATGCAAATTCGATTTTTTTAAAGACTTCTTGTCCTCCATGACAGATATGTAAATTGAAACCGTACGTTGAGTCAACACGTTGTGACGAAATGAACCCATTAGATCAAATATTTAAATAAATATTTTTTTAATATGTTTAGAACATGCCTACAGGTAATGATAGCTTCTGGATTCAGTGTGTGAAACCTTTTCTGCCTACCACGTTTTTTAACGTATAAATTTTTGTCTTACTAGCAGCTAGGAAATAAACTAAAACAAATAGGGGTAGGCATAAAAAACTGAAACCATTTTTAATTTAACTTTCGATATGTAACATAGTAAAACTCTTTGAACAATGATCACTCTCCCATTCACCCAGCATTTAACGACATTAGCCTCTGATAAAGAGTGATAGGTTTTTGCACGTTCCATACAAAACGTAGACTAGTATGGACACGATACGGAAGGAGTCGTAGGCCCGTATGCCGATACAGAAATCGTTACTCAAACATAGATTTGAGTAGAGAAAATCTATGCTCGAGTTCGAAATCAGTATACGGGCCGTAACTTGACATGTCAACATCTAGCCAAGATTTACGTATAATGCAGGGTGCGTACACACGGTAGTTTTTAAATAACATAAAAATGTGCAATCGTGTGCAATTTCTCATGTATATTTTATTTTATTATTAATTTTAAGTTTAAAAGTACATTTTCGTTCGCTGTTTCATAAAATTTAGTGCGAGTTATATTTTAGTTTAACGATAATGTCGATTACTTCTAATGTAGCTAAAACAACGAAAATTGTAATCAAAATTCTGGTAATTTAATTTTTTACAACGGAATCTGCAAAACGAAATTATAGTTTGTAGCAGTTTTTTTTTTTTTTATATAAAAAATTATAGTTAGGCAGTTAAATAGACTAATAATCATTATTCATTGTGTGATTTATTAGTAAATTTATTTACCCCTTCTTCGTCACTGAACCCATGTTAATTTACCCTTTGATGTACACACTTTTGCCTCCTCTTGAACTTTTGTCAATTGCACCAATCGCGATAAATGTACTTGTTAAAAACTATGTATTTTATTCTTGTATATATTATATTCTATCAATAAAGTTGTTGATGATTTCAACCTGTGTTTCATTTATACAGTTGTTTCTGAAGGTGGTTATTTCGTGACCAATGTCCATCAGTCCTGGTAGCAGCAACATATTTTGCGTGTTATGGTTTGGTCTCGCGATCGTAACGCACGAGGCTGCGGTATGCGACGCTGGACACATAATCGTATGGAAAACGTCTAGTATGGTCTCTTGTGTAGAGGAATATTTTAATTTATAAAGTGACTAACTACTTATAAGTTTGTTTTTAAATGTGTACAAACTATGTACATCTTTTAATTTAATTTATATTTATTAATTTCTGTATTTTTGGACTTATAATTTTCTATAATTATGAATAAATTTGATTCTGGTTCCGTCGCAGTCAGCGTCATCGGCGAAGAGCAAACGCGGTACGCTGCGTAGAGCCGCATACCGTAGCGTTGGGCGTTACGATCGCCGAAACGCCGCTTTAGATGCTGCGCTGTTTTGGCAAAAATACTACAGGTAGGTATAAGTTTTGAGATTGTGCAATCAATGCTTGCGAGGCACTAGGTTTCGAGGGACTAGGTTTGATTTCTACCAGTCTGAAAAATAAAAACCTGTTAGTTTTGTTAAAAGTTTTATTGTACATCAACTATGATTTGTTTAGAGGTAGAACATCCTACGCTTAAATTAAACGGCTAACGTGTTTACAATAATAATAAAATAGTTTTTTTTTTATCGCCACAATAATATCGTTCTTAGGCGGAGTGAGTAACCAAAGAGTAAAATAATATTTTCCAAAAAACATTTTGAACAAGTATAGATGACATAGTTGCATCAAATATCATTGCTTTATGTAAATTAGTACAATAGGCTCAAGATTTAACTCTCCATGGATTTCCTTCTAGAGGATTACCAGAGGCAAATCCAGGAAATCCCTTTTTTTATAAATGGGTACAATAAGCCAAATAAACACAATTTTATATATCTTGAAGTATCAATGACAATATTTGAGGCATCTATATCGTATCTAACGTTTCTAATCCTCAAAAAAAAAAGATTTTTATCACAGTAAATAATAAATACTATCAAACAATAAGATGGCAACTTAAATTATGCACCGCGGTATATCTAAATTAAATAAGTATATTCAACCGTCGCGTTCACTGACCCTCGAACAGATAACTTTTATACAATTTTATAAATTTCTGGACCTTTTCGTCGTCTAGTCTATGGCGTGTATTCTAAAATGGCATGTGTATATTTTTACAGGTTTCCATCACAAAACCAATAGCAAGTTTAGTAATACAAGCATCGCTTCTAAGTTAATCCTGATTTTAGAATACCGCCCAGCCGGCCTAAGATGCGCACCGCGAGATATTTGTCATGTCGTTCTGTCAAAATGTAAGGATTTTGCACTTGTTTAGGAACTATTGCATTATCTGTGGTACCTAATGGTGTCGACAAAACGCGCCATAATGTACACTTTTGACACTTGTTAGTCGTCGTACCTCTCTGAGGACGAGATAATAGTCATGCAGAAATGTCAAAAGTTGAAAATTCAAAGGCGCGGTTTCTCGACAACATTACCACAGATAATGCAATAGTTCCTAAACTGGTACAAAAAGCTTACATTTTGACAGAACGACATGACAAATATCTCGCGTGCGCATCTTAGGCCCGCTGGAAAAACCAAGTAGTTGAAAACTAAAGCACCTAAAACTGTCACATTTCACATGCAAAATATTTTCAACTCTAAATCAATGCATATAAGATTGTTTACCGATCGGTTGAAAAACGTTAGCTGGATAGCCTGCCTTGTTCACTCAAGGGCAAGGGATTACAGAACCATTGCAGAACGAACTCTCGGGGTTTTCACTAGTTATGTATCTAAATAAAATTAAAATGTCACTAAATTATGTTAAACTAAACAGTAACATGCAATGCTAGATTTAAAAGCCCTATTTTTAGGCCTCCTTTTGGAGGCCACACGGCTCTGATCTATTGTGTGAAATTTCGGTATTTTTAAAGGTTCCCAAACATTGTCTCATGTTATTTACTCGCTTGCATGTTTCTTCAATATAAATCATAACATACCTAATTATGGTATGTATGTAATTGTAAAAACAAAAAGATAATTATGTAACGCACCAATTAATTCAATTAGTCGCGTGTTTACTTAAAATTAAAATGAAGTGTAAATAATATTTTATAAATAGGTATGTACTCAATTTATAATATATTTCAGCAAAATACACAGAAAAAATATACCAAAATAAAAATATAAGTAGTTTCACTAATCAATAAATAAGGAATGTAATTTTTTCAAAACCGAATTAAAATCTATGATTTTTTGCTAAACAATAAAATGGTCAGTTCACATGCAATTATTCATTGCAACTACATACCAAATTGAATTTACGAAATAAAAGATGATTTTAGAAAAAGACCGTACTTACTGATTCACGGTGCTACTTCCAATATTTTTAAATACCTATCAAAGTACAAATGAATCATTCTAATAAATAGTGCAAGAGCGGGCCCTATGTAAAATATAAAAAGCAGACCAAGTGCTCACACCTATGACTAAGAGTACGTACAAATGAAATGAAACTTCCCGGTATACTTTTTATTTACATCTTACTGCCAGACCACAGATTTCCAAAAATATACTCATCAAAATCATAGTCATTGTGTGAACACTTTGGGATCACGCTCTCATCGGTTGCAGCACACTGAACATTTACAAAAGTGTTAAAATGTTACAATACATCATCTCACAAGTTATCGCCCGTACTAAAATATTACCTTATCTATATACACGCTATATTATGTATGTAGGTACAACTTCTAAAAAACTTTGAACACATTTTCAATAAGATATGGGACCGTTTTTACAATCTAAGTGTTCAATGCCATCTCTCGCTTGTATGGCACAACTCAATACAATACTATTTTGCACCTAGCTATCATGAAACTATAATATAAGCCTCCCCGGAGGAAACATCCAACTCTGCGGTGGGATCATATTTAACTGTTTTTAAAGAAGTTCATTTCGCATTATAATTTATTGTGTATTTCTTTTCTTTTGAAGTGATGAATGAGAATATAAAACTAAAGAGGTTACAAGCGTGATCCGTTGATTTCGACGTTTGATCCGGGCGACTTAAAGTTGTTTAGTATTTAGTAAAGCGGAACTTAAACTTAAATACCGATAGGCCAATGTTACACTTTACTAAAAAGCTTTTGTTACGTATATAAGTGCGATTTTTTACGTTAATATTATATTCTCGTTAAATTATAAATTCGTAACGACTAAATCATATAATAATTATGAACTAAATGTATATTATATGCACAGTTAAAACTAAAACGTTAGCACACTATTAATATGTATAACTTTTAATAATATACTCTATACTGGTCATTCTCTGAGATCTTTTCGTCACCAATCCGGCTCCAATACTGTATCTTGATTTATATAGTTCTTTCTAATAATGCCTTACTTCGTATTTAGTCAAATAGAACATAATTGTAATTTCTAGTTGTCTAATAAAAACCGGATACTTTTGTAAATCCAGATGTAGTTTAAAATAATATTGCTCTAAAGCTTAGTTACATCCAAACTATAACTAAAAACTGATTAAAAACCGCTCAAGTCAAAGCTAGTTACAATAAATCTTTAACTATACAAAATAAACCAGCTCTTATAAGAACTAACTAGGCGGTGTAAGTATGCATTGAATCGCCCGACCTCGTACGAGGGGACTTTTAATGTAGGCGTTTTTTTTTTTGCTTTGTAAAACAAGCCTTATATCTGTGTCACTTAGAAGCAACTCCTAAGTTCATGCCTAACTTAATATATGACCCCACATAGCGCTGAAATATTCAGGAAGTGTGGACAGATAAGTAAGGCGATTTACGAACTGATTAAAGAGCAAAAAAAATACGTTAGCACTTGTGTTCATATTACTGGAAGCACGCTGGAAGCCTATAAGAGCTGTATATAGGATACATGTGATTCACAAACAGATATAAAACCACATTTGCACTGGAGTCGCACGATTCAATCCTCTCAGTGTAAAGTGAACGCTGAAATAAGTCTATGAACCATCACTACTTCTGCAGTTATTCGTATTGGTTGATTCTAGCAATGTTCGGCTTTGGTGGAAACACACCTTTAATGTAAGACTGGCCATTGAATTGATAACAGATAAAGTAATGTGTAATTTGGCAGATATGTCACTCTCATAAGTACCAGCTCCACCTAGCTCTAGAATACTATAGTTAGAATTTAGAATAATATATTGTATAAAGAACACACTTGGGCCGAACGGCCGAGTATAATTCATATGCAAAAGATTGAATGTTGTAACATGTTATCGTTAAGTTACAAAATTTAATCATAGAATTGGTTTCTCTAAAGTATTTCACCAATTTCGAACCATCTAGCTATACATTTAACTCGCTCCAATCCTGATCAGTTATTTGATCAAATAATCATTCTCAGCATAAACAAATATCTACAAACTTCTCCGAAAATCAAAACGTATAAACATAAACCCTGATCAAAAAAATAAACGTGTATATAAAATATCTGTTTTTAGTATCTATGAACTCTATTTTCACTATAGAAAAATATGAAGTAGCTAAAAGCTACGAAAAACTATGAACCACTCAACATGTTTCGATAATTTCACAACAATTTAACTGTACCTACGGACCAACGGGCGCAAACACGCGTTCAGTGAATTCCAACCTTGAATCTAATATCATAAGACTCAAAATCATACGTTACCGCACAGTCCAGTACGCGTCGCCGGTATTCATTCATAACCGGGGGCACATTGAAATCCACCAAGCACTTTGTAGTTACCGCTTGCTTACAGCATCGTACTGACGGTCTAACTACGACTTAAATCGCTACATATATTCATTGACACATATCATATCATCAAGTATATGTTGCGGAGTACAAAAGACTATTAAACACGTATTCAGAAACAATCCTCAAGTCTGATTCAAACATTTTTAAACATTTCAGTACAAAAACTGTCCTTAATCTTATCTTGAGTATGATTTGTGAATGCAGGCGTCGATGCATCTGGCATGAGTATAGCGTCGACCGGTTACGTCAGCCGTTGGTTACGTACGTGCACCGTGGCTTCAGCAGGCGAGTACCGACGGCACGTTGTTATAATATCTCTGCGTGCCAGTAGGGCGGGGGATCGCACGGCTGCTGGTAGGGCTCCGCTGGACAGTCGCAGTCGTCGATGCGCTGCACCACGAAGTTGCCGTAGTCGTCGGTGAGAGAGCTGTGCCGTAGGGCGCCGCAAACATGACGCCTGCAGCCTTCAGACCATGACCGCTCTGTACATACAAGTAACACATATAGTTTACATTCTTTAAATTAAAAAAAATCATGGACTTCCTTTTATTTAAGATACTATGTTATTTGGAAAAATAATCCTTATGATTGAGCCTTTTAATTGGTATCATAAAATAACGGGTGTTAAGTTTTTACAATTTGGTGGGTTCGATTCCCGGTTCAGACAGGCGATTATTCAAAATTCTTTGAATGCAGTTTAAATTGTTTTTAAAATCAAAATGAAGTCTTTTTTCAGTAATATGTTCTATCTACATTATTTAAGATACTTTCCCTCCATGTGGCATGGCCGTGGGACGCCCTATATAATGATGACTTGAAGTTTAATAGTTATTTATTGGTAAACATATTTACAGGTCAACCATATAATATTATATGCTAAAAATGTGTATTATCTTACCTCTGCTAATGTCAACATCGTTCATCAGCTCCTCATTCATAAGAGCCGTGAGGGCATCATCTGTTTGCGAATCTGTAATGTAGTACAGAAAAGTTGTAACTAATTTTTAGTAAAGTATTTAGTAATTCTAGCTACAACTTGCCAATAGTGATGTGACATGACACAGGTTTTATTTCATAGTGGGGGAAATGAGATGTGCACTGAGGTTTCGTGTTGGGTGTATTGTCCCCCTGGCTGACCTCACCCCAGCCAGAGTCAGCCCAACTCTTTAAAGTAACGGAGAAGGACTGCATTGATGACAGCGATCTTCCAGCACCCTCGATGGTGGTGACACACGTTGCATAACTATACTTTCATAAGTAATGATAAAGTATGTTGTATTGAGTTCTGAGTTGACTGCTGGACATATAGGTATGTCTCGGCCAGTCTTCGTCTTTGATCCCAATCCAATGCCTGCACCACCCATCGCTCCATCTAGTTAGTTAAAGTTGCTACAGTACAGTATAATCCAGTGCTAGGCATGGGCAATCATTCCCTCCACCTAGCCAAGCAGCTACACGTTGCTCACCGATTTCATCCTTGATAAGGAGGTCCTGCTTGAGCGGATGGGGCGTGGGTTCCGTCGGCGTGGCGGGGGGCGTGGGCGCCGCGTCCGGCCCGCCCGCCAGCGCCGCCTCGCCGCTACTGTTAGAACTGCACTCCGGACTGTACGGCGCCATCTCACAGAACAAATCACTATTCTAAAATATCTATTAAGGCGAACGGTAAAGCCAGACAACCTTCTCGCTCACACATTTCAACATTTTTGAAGATATAATATAATTAAATGTAATTATGTGAAATTGCAGACCTTCAGGCTCGAGAGAATAACAATGCAAAGGTTCAGTAAAAATATCACATTGATCCAAACAAGTTTTCTAACCAAAAGAGGTGCACTTTAATTTATCGCATTGGTACAACTTTTTTGGTCAGAAAACTACTTTGGATCAATGTGATATTTTTACTGAACCTTTACATTGTTATTCTCTAGACCCTGAAGGTCTGCAATTTCACATAATTACATTTAGTTATATTATATCTTCAAAAATGTTGAAATGTGCGAGCGAGAAGGTTGTCTGGCTTTACCCTTCGCCTACCAATGATACCTGTAAGTATAGAAAAATGTGATAATCGTAAACGTATCGCGGTATCGTATCTGAGTTACACAGCGCAGTGACGGCAACACTCCGCGGTTGGGATGGCGGCGTCCACGCTCAATGTAACTCGAATATTACAATTTATGTAGCACAATGATTGTCAGACTTCTGCATGCTTATACTCCAGGACTAGCTGCCTTATTGTGAAACTCAAATATTAATAAACACCTAAACTTTGGTTGCTTATTTTACAACATTCACAAAATCTAGACTTTTTAATTTAATAAGTTATAAATCTCAATAAAAACTATCCTGGCTTGAGTTTGAGCCTCAACCCCCAAAAGCTCTGGGTCTACTCAAGTGTGGACTAGGATTAACCTGGGACCTGGGTCAAGCCCCTTGCAAACGGAAATCCTGGATCCACTTGTATTGGATACTACCCTGTATTTACATTCTAAAGAACTTGAGTGATGTCAGGGTTGCAAAAACCGTTTATTAAAAATTTAATTATGTTTTTGCATAACAGAATCTACTCACTTTGTAATTAGTACTTTATAATATAAAACATTGTTATTATTTGTCTTGTGTATCCTTATGTCCAGTGTAACCTTAAATGAACATTAATTATGTTTTTGAATAGGCAATGATACCTTCAAGCTTCGACGGCGTCTTGGGGTGACCTCAGCCATTTTATAGCTGGTGTCCATGGCCCAGTACGAGCCCTTGCCAGGGTCATCCTTACTCCTCGGTACTTTCATGAAGCATTTGTTCAGAGATAAATTGTGTCGTATTGAGTTCTGAAAGCAGACAAAATGATTTGTTCATTCTGTATTTGCTGGGTAGCTCAAGTTTATAGACTTCTCTTTTTCTTCTAGACTTTTCAATATCTGAAGAAACTTACCATCCAACCTTTTCCCGCTTCTTTATAATATGGGAATGCATTGCAAATGTATGTGTAGATCTCATTCAGAGTCATCTTTCCTTTAGAAGAGCTGCTGATTGCCAGTCGGATCATACTCGCATAGCTGCAATAAATTGACCACAGAATTATTCTTACTGGACAGAGTGGGTATTACTCATAAATCAGTATTTATCTCAAAAACATAGAACTCAAATGAAACTACAAGTTAAACTAGTTTCCAACCCGCAGCATTTTTTCATCATGAACAAAGAAATCAAGACTAGGGATTTTATACTTTGTGTGCATTGGCAATAAGATGCACACAATATTAAATAGGTACAAATATGAATAAAATGATGAGCAACAAAAGTGTTGTGTACCTACTAAACCACAATAAAATTAGCATATCAGCCACATCACTCAGTGGTAAAGGGTCACCTCCAGCCCACAGCCCACGAGATGACTCATTCTGTGCATAATTGGAAGGCGTACAGCATCCAAGCGAAGGAAAAATTATTTTACCTGTACGCGGGTTTGGCATGTTTTATTTTGTTCGCGTTCTCCTTCTGTTCTTCCTTGTTATTGTTCTCCTGCGTGAGCGCCAGCGGCTGCACGTCCTCGTACAGGAACCGCGGGATCGGGCCCAGCGGGCTGTGTCGCGGCGGCCCCGGGCTGTACGCAGGCAGCCACTCCACTCCTGGAGACTCGCTCATTTTCCCACCGAACACCAGCACTGACCTACACTGCGAGCTACCATCCCCTCATCGGAAACCGAAACCAAGGCACTTCCTCTTTTAGCTGGGCGTGTTACTCGTCACAACGCACGAAGACGATCCTCATTGTGGAGCATCGAGGATCCTTGAAATGACGACCTATGCAAAATCGCCTATCACCATGCCGTTCAACACGTTTCTTACCAATACAAAACTATATAAGCATCAAAATTTGTTGCAAATCTAAAGGAAACAGTAAAAAACTCAATAAAACGAAAGAAAATTAGAAATTCTATGCAAATTGAAATTATTATGACATTTGATGCACCTACTACAACAAGGAAAATGGCGGATCTGAATTCTGATAGGTTGCGTTCAGAAATTTATAATGTGGTTATTTTTAGAAAATATAAACGAATGTACACTATGTACCTAGAAGTACAATAGTTTACTTATTTAAAAAAACAATAAAACTTGTCTAACTATTAAGGTATATATTACAATCGTACATACATTATAATTTTTGAATCATGGTTTAATTTGTCGTTCAGAAATAAATAAAATATGTGGGTATTATGGCAACATCATCTTCATGCCGATGATGGCATGCTGCGCGCAACGACGAAAAAAAAACCAAATGTGCTACCAACTGGGCATATTTTTGTGCTAGTTGTAGCGTTACGTAGGTACTCTAAGGGCCCATAATATGCTGATTTCTGTACGATTATGAAGATTTCTGTGTAAAGATTTTCATACAAATGTCTGGATCACTATGTTCTATCATTATGGATGATGGATGGTTAGGTTAGGTAGATGATGGCATGGGTTTGGGGAAACGAATATAAATTATCAAATCGACATCAAAAGATTGAAGAATTAATTTGTCCTTTGCGTATGACACACGCTCGACCACTCGATGTCGTCTTATTTTATCGGGCCTTTAGATTTTAGAGAAAAAAACTTGGACGGAATTTCTAGACATAGCGTTGGCAGTACTTTTTGCCTGATTGAGTTCACTCCCATCACTCATCACTTCATTTTGCTCATTCATGTCACTCACTCATCTCACCCATTCATTCAGCAGCCAGTTTGAATAAAATTCTCTGAGGGATTGGATGTGTTTCTCGGTATCACATTTTTAACGGTTTGTTGACATTGTTCTAAGAACTAATGTCGATTGTGTGTGAACATTGTTTTGTCAAGTGTGAATAGCCAAAAATAACTATAACAATGGCTAGTCAACCAGAAGTTGGGGTTTCCGACTTCGTATTGCTGGATAACTTGACCACCGAAAAGTTTATCGAGAATTTGAAATTGAGGTATGTACCTACATAAGTTTATTTACATTTTTCTTACAACATCCGTGTGTCCAGCTAGCTTCGTATCTACTTTCCTACTGGCTTGCGTCTATGGTTAGATGGTCTTGGTCGGTAAAAAGTATGCTTGAGATTTTAATTTAGGACCACCTCGAAGTTTCGGAAGTTCGTTACGAAGCTGGGTCTTGGATGCAGGTCAATTGAAACCATCTGTTGCAATTTATATTTCACCTGTTAACATTGTATAAGTACTTTTCCAATGTAAAAAAGGCTTAGATGAACAAGGCAATAAAATTGTTAAGGTACCTACCTACCTAATTCTAGAAAACCTGTTTCTGTAGGTATAAAAATATCCAAGTTTGTAAGTACAACCTTGATGTTTTCACCTGTTCATTTAGCTTCTTGTCTCACTCTAAAGAAAATGTACCTACTCGTTCTGGTTGCTTAAAAAATATTCAGTTTTCTTACATGAAGTATCCAAGAGTAACAAATCTTCTGAATCAAACTAGGGCTCATATTTGCACCAAAAAGTCAGACGAGAAGAGTCGAAAGAGAGTCTCAAAGACTTCAATTCGACGTTGATTTTAGTACAGATTTTCATCTACCTATCTAAAAATAAGTGCTGTTAATAAAAACAAAATAGTATATTTTAGTAGCATAATTTATGCAACCTTCCGCATGTTTTGATAGTAATCAATAGTTATGACATCACTCGATGACTCACTGTCTTGATGAAGTCAGTACTTAGTCATGTATTATTTACATTTGTAGGAATACAATTGCTTCCAGAAATATTTAAGTGCGGTTTGTTCTTATAACCTACATTGTGCTTTGAAAAATTTCTCAGACAATCTCCTAAATGCTTAGAGGTAAATGCTGTCAAAATCTATGAACTCTAGTAGGTACCTATAGTTTCAGTCATAATAATTAGCTCAGATTTTTTAATGACTGCTAATTGATAACTGAACATTTTTTCATCATCATCATCATGATCATCACCACTGCTGGGTGTAAGTTGTCTCCCTCAAACATCACTGGGCAATTTAACATGTAGATTTTTCCGCTGTACGTACTGCAACATGAATACCATTCTGCACACTACCTAGGTATTTGAAATATCAACCAATCGAGGTACAAGACAATAATGTTGAAAGACTTATTCAAGCAGACAATGATGTCAACACTCAAGGTGTGAGTGTAGTCCTTTCATTAGTTTTCCTTAAGCTATTGTTTAAGGCACTTATGACAATTTATTGACTTCTTGTGTGTTCATTTGTTTTCAAGAATATTCAATAGTAGCATTATACCTAGTTCATACAGTCACACATACCATAGTAGGTACCTGCCTACTTGATTGTTATTTTTACAAAGTCATATAACCTTAATTATACTACCTACGTAATTGTGTATGAACTAAGCTGTGAAGTGGGAAGGGAGTGAAGGGACTTCACCACAGCCCACAGCGTCATCGCTTTGTATGTGTGTACATGTAGCGCCATCTAGCTCGCTACATGAGAACTATCCTAGATCGCGCAAACGAAGTTATCACGGAGTTGAACATAAGTAATACTACCGAATACCATCCATTGGTCCTCGGACCCCGAGCCAAATGTCGTTCGTCGAGGAAAATCTTCCCCTTTCGTAGGAGGACAAAATTCTACCGTGTTTTCCTCATACATACCCAAACCTACCTGCCAAGGACCTTGGTACTTGAATAACGAATCATCCTATTGCTAGGAAAAGTGAGACCATTCTCATTCACTGGGATTGTTTCTCAGTGAATCCATCGAATTTATCGCGCCAAATCCTCCGCGCATCAGGATTGTGTGTCATTATTTTTTGCCCCATAGCTCTTCAATATTCTATCCATTTTGCTAAATTATTCTATTAATGGGCAAAAGATTATACGATTACTGGCATCGTTTCTCAGTGCTTACTGGTCTCTATCTTCCGCGTCAGAGTTCCATGTCTTTAATTTTTGCCTTACACCATATCAATCAGGTGGTACATTTATGTTTCCATGTGTAAGCGGGCGCTTCTCTACATTTTGTTATTTGAACCATAACTTTCCAAATTATTTGTCACAGACGTCGGCAAATACAAAAGTGTTTCCCTCGAAGCTGAACTTAAGACATCAACCACTAATTTAATCAGCGTTTCGCCATTCAATTCCCTGCCATGTACGAACACGAACAGTCGTAAAACCAGTCGTATTCTCCAGCCGATGCCGCACCAAGATCAAAGGAACCCAGGTACTACATACTAATTCAATGGGGACCCATAGGTTGGCTGTAAAGGGTTTTGCTTATAATGAAGCTGTTTGCTTGTGGTTCGAAACCGCAAGACTGAGAGAAGTAGAATCAAGATTGAATACATCTTAACCGTCCAAGAACATGGTAGAGGCAGGCACTGGCTCTATTAAAAGATTTTCAGGGGTAAACTATTACGATGTCTCTATTAGGTTGGGTCTCGTCTTATGATACCAAAGCAGTATTTAGAAAATGTTGGCGAGTCTTGAGTTTAGTTCTGTAGGTGTATTCTGTGTGTTACTTTATAAGCGAATAAATGCCTTTCTATGTCTATGTCTACGTAGACAACCTGTAGGTAAGGCATGCCTTGCTTGACCCTCAGACAAGCTAGAAAGAGCTTCACCATTTATACCTACTTGCTCGGATTCAATGTTAACACTCACATATCCAACCAGCATCAGCATGACAAAATTTACCAGGTAGATTCATACTCTCGAAAACGAGTTTTGGAATCGCCTTGCGACGGCAACCGCCAACGACCTACATGACAGTTAGCTGCGTATGATCAGGTTACACAGAGAACTGGGCCCTTGAAGCTAAGCCTTTCATGAAGAATTGACTTTACAGCTAGTACGATATGTATACTAGTTGAAGCTTACAGCATGCGTAAAGTGTTTGGTTCAGTTACCTAACGGGTCACCTAAAAAACGGAGTCAACTGAGAAAACTGGCAAACATTCGTGAAGTTTTGTAACAGCGACTAATACAACAATTTCTATGGGATACATAGTAAAGGAGGAAGGAGGCACTTCATCACTTTATATCCTGTCCAATGCACGTAATTGCATGCACAGCAAAATAGGTCGCATACCGTTTATTAATAGTTCGCATTGCAGCGTGCCCGCGGCATGCTAGTTTTGCATAAATTCATGCATTTTATGAATTGCCATTTGTTTCTACCTGGCATGTTATCAAGGAGTTTTTACGCTATCACTTAGTAGTAGTGATAGCAATAGCACATAGTAGAGGCTCTGCATATAATCTGTTAGCGTTGCGTATCCTGCTATGATATCTTTCCTGCAGGGACTACTATAATAGTAACGGTTAGTGCCGTCATTAAATTTTGAAAATGTTCCCCTACCTAACAGTTTCGTATATCGGAAGCTCCGTGACCATCGGAAGGGCCAAAACTCGTCACCATTCACCAGATGCACAACAGTTCGTCATAGGAAAACTCAAGGTAGAGTGAATGCGAACAGTGAACACCTTTTCGATATCATCGCCTTTATTACTCTTCATATAACAATGCGTAGATAACGCGAAAACATAAAATTATTGTTTATCGCATATCACGTTGTAAGTGCAGTCTTATCGACTAGCAAGCGATTATTACCACAATACACATAGCTAGGTAATACCGGAAAAGATTTCCTGTTTAAATATTATATTATTAATTCAGCATATGACTGTTTCTTTTGCAGCATATGCTATTCGGTCTTTTATATGACGAAATATGTTTTAAATTATATGTAATGTATTGACCAAAACTACAGTATTGTCTTTATTACCAACATCAATATATATTTACTTTTCACAATTATGTTTGAAAACTAAAATCGTCCGCCTCACGTTGAGTGAAAACACTAATTGGGTGGTACAATACAAGGTAGGTACTACAGAATGTCTTATACCTACAAGGATTTGGTGTGGCGTGGCGTGAATGGCAAAGTCGACAACGACCCAATTAGAGCACCGTCGGGTTTCAGTATTTTTACGGTTTGGGGACCTCTTTTGGGCGATATTTTCGTGCTCTGTTTCCTTCGAAAAGGTCAGCTCGTCTCATCATGTACCGTAATAAAGTTTTACCTACCTAGGTATTGTCTTTTATGTACTACAGTACAGGGAGGTGTGCAAATTAGGTAAGTACACTCAGGTACCTACCTATTTGTCTCTAGATTTTATTGGACGTTCCCCTGAAATGTCTCTATGTTTTGTGCTCGACGTTGTGCGTACTAGAGCTGCGATGCAAATTCGTTTGAACAGTGTTGGTGTTTATCCTTCATAGAGCTATAAAATAAAATGGAGAGCTGAACAAGAAGCATTTCTGGTGACACTTGGTTTGTAGGTGTCGTCTTATTGTAAGAAATATATTACTTATATATACCTACGTAATTACGACAAAGAAATGGTAGCACACCACAGCATTCCTAACACAAATAACGGTGGTGGAACTCATTAGAACATCTATTCGTCTTCTTTTCAATAGGCATATGAATAACTGAACTGTTTCGATAAGATACGAGCAGTTGTGTCTAAGCAGGTGTAGACTATCTATTGATTAACACCAATGCCATTTGGAACTTGTAGGTAGGAGGTATCTTACTAGGTTGAGTAGTTTTTTATAAAACTGAGGCATTTCTTATGTTTTTCTATGTTATTATGATAGGTACTGGTTCTTTCTGGCTGACGTCACCACCCTTATACCTACCATATTTCAAACCTATTCGCTTTATACTTACCATAGTACTTTTTCCATTATCACCGCATGGTTACGTTTTGAAATGGATCCATATCTGAAGCCCGGTGACAGAAAAATATGTCCCAAAAAAAAAGAAACATTTAATCAGGAATTGAATGTGACAAAAACCTTACATTCTCCAAGTGTTACTTTGATAATATCCTCGTTAGACTCGTCATAATGTACACAGTAAGTGCTGTGGGTATTAGTTGCCATTAGCGGGGTCGATGACTTACTCGGGTCACGCTCTGTAGTAGTGCGAAATTGAGCACCAGACGTCTGTCTTGACTTAGGTGTTGTCTTTGCCAGCCAAGCGGTCATTTCTTATGGTAGGTATCTTTATTGTACTCTTCCAAAAGATTATGAACACCTCGAATGATTTGGAATACCTACCTTCTATCATCTAATTTCATTTGAACACGTATTAAAAGATTATCAGACGTATTGTGTTTTTAGTTCCTGAAAGTAACGCTAAAAGAAGCTAACTGGCTGTATTTTTTCGCGCATATACGACTTCAGACAGTGAACTCTGAGGCTCTACCAAATGCTCTACCATTGATAAAAACTTCTTAAACCGCAAGTAAGCAATTTTGAACAAACCCTAAATATTCGCATTCGTCCATGCGTGGCGTGTTTTAGGTTTCGTAGGTAGGTAATAGTAGGTATATGTAGTTCAAATTGGTTCACAGCTAAGTTAACTTCTTCCGTGTTGTTCACACTCAACTCAATGCACTCGAATGGAGGTCTGAAACTCTTAAAATTCATTCCCTATAGTGAGTTTTCCCCCTTCGATACAAAACTCACTGTAGCGAAAGTCCCTATTTTGGACATTTCAACTTCACGTTGAAAACCTCTTTCCCAATAAAGAAAGCTCGTACTATGAGTTAGTGGCCAACTCTGGTGATGGAGTTTTTAGGCCGCCTTAAGGCCTCCGTTATGGCTTAACGACTGCTAGAGCCGGGACCGACAGTTTAACGTGCCCTCCGAAACACGGAACCGCTCGCATGTAAATGCCACTAACGATCACCCCTCCAAATAGTGACCGCACAGAACGTCGCTTAACTTAGATAATCGGTGAAGATTGACTAAACAAGCCTAACCACGAGCGCTTCTTTACCAATGGTCCAATGAGACAACAATAACTTGTAGTTTTGATGAGGAAAGGCTGATAGCATTCCCACAGTAAAATTGTACGTCTTGGGAAACTAGCTGGGAACTTTCTGTTACATAAATCAGTATTTCATAACCGCATGATTGTATTGTACCAACCAACTGATTGTTACGACGAGCACCTTGTTTAGTAGGTATTAGTTTATGAACCTAACAGTTGGATATTTTGTTAGGTTGAAAGTTAAGATCATCAGATATACATTATATTCAATTACCTATTTTGTTTAATTTAGGCCGGAATACTGAAACGTTGCTCAAATTAAAGCACCACTTAAAATTGCTCTGCCTCTGTTTGACACTAAATTTGTAAGAGATGGCAATAATTTAAGCGTGAACTTTATTTAAGTGGCATTTGAGTATTCGGCCGTTAGTTTACTATTTACAAACCTACCTACCTACGACCTTTCCACAAATAGTGTGCCATGTCACGTTGACCTGAAGTGTTTCTGCAAGTCTTATTTTGGTGGATTGATTCGAATAAGCGTCACTGCATCAGCTCCGTATCCGTACCTCTTTAGGATGAAGTCATCTCTTCTGCTGTTTATTTTATTTATTGAACTGTATATAAAAAGTTAATGCCTGATATTATTGAGACGACCTTGTAGATTTCAAAAGATTCAGATATTTGCTGGATACTATTTCTGGTCCAGTCCAGATTAACCCAAATTTACAATAGCAGCAAGGTTGAGTGTTGGTCGCTGCATTTACGAATTTAGGACACCGTGAAATGATTCTTATGTTCTTTGGGATTGTTTTACAAGGGGTAGGTATGGTTGTCTTTACCGTGGAAATTATAAATGGTCTCACAGTCTTTAAGATAAGATAAGATATGTTTATTTGCAAGAATATATGTTACAGATTAGGTCTTAAGTGTAGAAATAGTGCATTATATTTTACCTAATGGGCATGCAAATACATGGAATTGGATTTTAAATAAAAGTAGGTACCTACTTATAAGATGAATTAATTTTACAATAATAATCATATAACTAATCATAAAAATCATTACAAATTAGGTGTCAGGTAAGTATTGTCTCTGTATTTTAAATATTGCTCTATAGAATAATAACATTTTGAGATCAAATACTGTTTCAATTTTAAGTAAAACAGATTTCCTGATAAAATTTTCAAATCATTTGGTAAGTGATTGTATAGTTTTATTGCCATATCTTCATCTTTGTCGTATCACTCTTGGCAGAGTGGTCGTGGTCGTCATGTTGGAGCAGTGGCCCGTCTCACAATCTTCCGCCATTCCTCCCGAACCGCTGCTTTTCTGGCACATTCGTTCAGAGGAACATCAATATTGCCATATAGAAGGCTTGATTTTGTGTCATTTATAATTTGTATTTTGGATTATGCAATCTGCTGTTTGTGACATGGCATCCCTTAGTCGTCTAGTCTTTTCAGAGTTCTATGCTGTATTTTCGATCTTATGTGATTTTTGTCGACGTCTTACACGAAAACAGTGACGTGTCTAAACGAAAGATAGATAAATGGAGTTACAAAGCATTCAAAACCTGCAATAGAATAAATAGCCTTTAAAATCTTCAGATAGATGCCGATTTAGAAGTCTTCAACCAGCCTTCGAACTTCGCTTTAACTCCGACAACAAATGTTGTTCACTTGTTACATTCATCATTGAATGAATGAATGAATGAATAAATGATTTATTTGCGTGAAGAGTGGTACATATTAGGTCTTAAATAAATTATTGATTCTCACACTTCGCCAGAGAAACCCAGCATGCAAAATTAAGATTACGCTTATGTTAATATAATTTAAATTTAAATATGGTGTAATAACTATAATCAATAAATTAGGTAAATGGTAATAATAACATATTTCAGATTCAATAATAATTAGTTAAAATTATAAAAATAAATCATTGACTTTATATAAACATTTATCAACTAACCATGTATGTAATTTTCTTTTAAATGTATTGTATGGCAGTTCTCTAATAGACTTAGGAATCCTGTTATACACCTTTATTGCCATTAAGTGTCCATTTTTGTGACTTAAAGCAGTTTTCCGAGTTGAAATTAGCAACCGTGTAGGGTCCCTTAATTTTACTTTAGAATCTAGTTTGTCTTGATACTTATCAAAAAACTTGTTATGTTCAATGACAAAACAACATACCTGAAATATGTAGAGACCTGGTAAGGTTAGTAATTTCAACTTTTTAAATAAAGGCCTACATGAGTCAAGTGGTGCAGCACCACATACAGCTCATTGAGTTGTAACATCGGTTTACTAACACATAGTACTCTACACGAATGTTTGCCTTGTAACGTACAGCTTGGTCATGGTTTTTTGTTATTGGTATCTTTATTAGGCGTTCGTTGGTAGGTAGGTATCTTTCGTGTAATTGTGCCATAGTCATTGAAACCAATCAGATATTGAGGGCATCTATTGGGCTTCGAAAGGTTATGTTCTGACGATGGGTTTTTGATAGAATGAGTGATGTTAAGATTAATCCACTATGTGTTTTAAAAACAATTGATCACATGAATGGCTCAAAGCTTTTAGTAAGAAATTTCAACTTAATTCCAACTCATCACTTCAAGAATGCCTTGGGAGCTTCAATGGGTGGCATTTATTTATAACTCTTCTCGACATCTCTTACGACATCTCTACGGATTCACACATACACCATCATATTGAGCACCTACACCATCGTGAATCGGTGCGTATGACGCTGTAAATAGAACGGAGGTGTTTGACACCATTGAATTGTATGAGAAATTGCTTGGAGTCGTGGCATATCAAGGTTTGACAGTCGGAATGACAAAAATGTTTCTTTCAGAGTTAAAACAAATTGGAAACAATATTTTTTTCATTAATTACGTGCTCTAGAGTTATTACTTTTGTATGTATTTATCTCCGTAACATCTCTGGTTATTCCTACAGTTTGTTATGATTTATTTTCAGCCTGTTTTGTCCGATTGTAGAACAAGAGCTTCCTTTTCCAGTGTTTTACTGCTGAGCTTGTAGCTGCAAAGTGGTCTGAATCACTCCGATTATAATGCACCTGCCTATGGGGACTTAATACCTGCTCCAGCTTTAACACATCATTTAAGATAGGTACTTCTATAGCACGCAGTTTTTACGCTATTTACCTCACGGCAACTCCTATTCTATTCTAGTACTCCATCAACTTCCCGTCTGCATACGCCGTTTCCATGACATGGCTTATTCATCGGAAGTTATGTCCGTGCCCACCATTCATCGTTATTCGGCGTCTTCGAGAAGGTAGGTTATTTCCGGCTGTAGGAAAGTAGTTATCATTCTACTTAATATTTGAATGGATAAAGGTTTTGTCATTGTTGATCCTCGGGCAGATAGCATGACCTGGATTAGTATAATGGTGGTTTTAGAAGAATGGGCGAGCAGGTGCCAATTTGCTTTGAACTTTTGAGTAATAAAGCTATGGTGCTATCAAGTGTGCGGAAGAGGCCAATTTCTTGATGCAAAGGTTGATTAGAAGGGTCACGGAAAGTCAATGGATGGCCACGGCTCAAGATATGGTTCTGAAACTCTAGGCTGTTCATAAAAACTGAGAACACAAAAACAATGCCCATTCAGACGTTGCTACATCGCAACTCAACTATCTAAATCGTTTCACTTTTCGGAGGTGTTAATGTAGACATCCATATGTGCCGAAGTTCTATGTGTGTGTGTGCCGGTGACCTGTAAGTAATAGCCTAAACGGTTGGTGTAATTCAAGCCACGTGCCGCGGCGGTCTTGTTGTGTCAACAATGATGCTCAAACTGTGCCTTCGAGGTTGAACAATGAACATGTGCGATATCATATTATACTGAGCCTCTTTTGGGGAGTTGTGTTTTGATTTGTACCTACTGAATTGTTTTACCGTGAACAACTTTTGTGTGTGTCAGATGACAGTTTATATCCCAGAGCCTGGGAGTGATTATGTTCAACATTGTTCCTCTTTTTCAGAATAGAAAGAACGCTTTGCTATTTGCTTGCGTTCTTAAGATCCCTATCTATTTCTCTCTAACAGATGAATTGAAAGACCACACCATACGTTTCATTTTGTCTTTGGCACCATTAAATTCATTCATGCGTAAATTGCCTTCGTATAACGAAGGTCAATTAATATAGTCCTACTGTGTCTTTGGGATGATACATCTACAACATTATCCACAGCTTGATCTCCTCCACTGCTGAATATAACGCTTTCTTTGTTTGTGCAGCTCGCCACAGTTTATCATCATCCATGTTACGCTTATTGAACAAAATTGCACTGCCGGCTAATTAAAATGTACTTACTTACCTCATTAGCCTATATCAGTCCACTGCTGGACGTAGAGCTCTCTCAAGATGCGCCACTGAGTCCGGTTTTCGGCTTTTCTCATCCAGTGTTTGCCAGCTACATTTCGGAGACCATCACCGCCCCCCTTGCTTGCCTAAACGTGGCATACCAATAATTAGAGATTAAAAAACTCCTTGTTTGTCAAACATTGGCCACATACATACAACTTTTTTAACTGTAAGTATCTTGAGCATATTGAGGGTAAAGCCGCGCGCTGGAGCAATCACATAATTTACTAGTGGCTCTGGGAGCTGTAGACCTCGTGAGCATACTAAAAGTGAGCTATTTACTGCCTTGGCAAAAGCTATTTCAGAGTTTTGAAAGAAACCTATCAATGTTGAAGAGAAGTAGAAAATACCCACTACTTCTCACCTGACACCCATCCCTCACCCGCAACCCCCACTGTGCAAGTGCATTTTCCGTTTTGTGATTTTTTTGATCTTTTTGATTTTTTTTGCATCATCTTGTGTAGAATGAAGTCCTTTGTGTTTCTCTCAAATTTGATTGAAAACCATCGATTGTTTGATGAGCTATCCTATTCATCATGCTGAAGATCCTTATCAGATCTTCGCCAAACTTTTATGAAACCAACTTACAGTTACTACCTTTCAAATAAAAAAAGAATAATCGAAATCGGATCTCATTTGGTGGAGATATCCAGTATATCAAATAGCCCCCTTTTTGCCCTTTTTTTGGGGAAAGTACCCCTCCAATCAAAAATCCCCGACGACAAAAAAATTCTAATAAGTCATATAACCTGTGTACCAAGATTCGTCCAGATCGGTTGAAAAATGCGACCTGTAGAGGAGAACAGACAGACAGACAGACAGACAGACAGACAGACAGACATCCGGACAAACGCATTTTTGGCCAATGTGGACGCTTCGCTCGCTTCGCTCGCTCGGTCAATAAGTTTAAAAAACTGGAAAAACCGACTTCAATTTGATACCCATTCATCATGAAATGATCATGATGATGATGATAGCAGTTCATTGGGACTGTTCTATTGGTCGTAAGCACCACATAAACGTCACAGGAAAGAAAATACGCAGTGTCGTGTACGTGAATGACGTGTTTTTTCGAGTTATTCTTATTTAACTGCCAAACTACTGATTTTGATAAAAAATTTATGGGACCAATCTGGAAGTATACCCATTCAAATAAAAAAAAAATTTCAAACCTGGGAGTTCTGGGGTAACAAACATTTAAAAAAAAATACAGCCGAATTGAGAACCTACTCCTTTTTAGAAGTTGGTTAAAAATACCTAAAGTCTACATACAATGACTGGTCGATTATCATGATCCAGTCATGGAGGATTACGTCATTACCACTAACGTGAATCACATTCATGGTCTTATTTACCGTGTATCTCATTTACGTATGTCTTGGGTTAATTTTACACATAAATACGTAATGTTTTGTTTAATAAATTAGGCCACAGCTATGGAGAATGGTGTTCTGACTGATCTGACTATGCGGTAGTTCTTGAAATTGTATTATTATAGTGAATCTGAGCGGTCTAGTGTCTACCAAAAGGAGCTAGTCTTGCCTTGTGATTTCAATGATGTAAACGCTCTAATTTCGTCAAGGTAGTTATCTTCTTCGCAAACATAGCAATCACAATCGTTTTGTATCAATAAAAATATATCGAAACAACTCTAGATTAGAGTATGTATGTAAGTTGTTTCGTTTCTTACATACATACTCTAATGTACTTTCACAAAAATTATATTACTGCTTACTATTTATTGCTTGCTAATCATTTACCAATTGTTAGTTACGAATGGTACTAAGTAGCCCTTGGGAACAGTAAACAGCTTTTTACTCATGTATTCCTTGTCGGCTAGCCACTCCGTCCTTTCATGTTAATTTAGAAGGTTGAATTTGGCTACCGGGCCGTCTCCCGAGAGGCCGTAGCTAATTACTTTGGCATGCAAATGCCCTGCAATGACACGCTTTCTCACATGACATTAGCAGCACATTCGTATGCCACCTGCGTCCTTTGACGTTGCTCATACTAGAAGGGCAAGACTATATTGGACGCAGTAGGCGTTCCATGGTTTTGGTGTTTGCAAATTGATATATCTTGTTCTCCAAAAGCATGAAGTTTTCAAAGGCGTACGGACTACGGATATCTATAGAAATGTGAACACAGAACGCTCCGCATTGGAACACTTGCTCAAATAAAGTTTTTAGGTGTCAGTTTGTATGTAGACTTGTACTGATACATTCTCGGAGTGGTGTAAGAATTGATATGGACGTGTCCACAAATCGTGCAATTTCATGTCATGTAGCATCTTGTTTAAAGCAAATGTTTACATGTTTGTTCTAGTCTGGGTGTTACTATGTAATATAAGCATGTATTAAAAAAATGTATATAAGTATTCTATCAGGAATCTAGTTCCCATATTTCAAGCTTTGTTTAGTTTGGGACTAGAAGGCGTTGTGTTTAAATGTCCGTGAATATTGATTTACTTATATTTAGGAATTATTTATTTTGTCTCTCATTTTTTTCTTTTGACCTGATTCTCTGCCGTGTCTTTACAGACTGACCATTGTTATCATCATCATCATCACTATCATAGATTGAAGTGATTAATACAATATTAAACAGGGACAGGTTTATGCGACTTGTGTACTATGTTGAGACGGCTGGAAGCCTTGCTCAAACCAAACATCAGAGAACACAGTTTGCGACAGCTTGTGACCGCCACCTAACAAGGGTTTTGTGTGGTAGGTGGTGGTAGTTGGACATTGATGAATATTCTCGTATTGTTCGACGTGTGGTGCGATCAATCGGAAGGTTTTTTTCCTCTGCATTGCCATGTGCATCAAAAATACATGTAATAATAAGATTAAGAATAATTTATTAATACAAAAACTTAAATTCAAATTCAAATTCATTTATTCATTTGTAAACACAGGTTATAACACATAGGTTATACTTAAATAATGCAACTTAAATATGCATCTAATAATCCATTTATTATTTCAAAATAGTGTTATTATGCGTTGGTTAGGCCATATTATAAACAAATATAAAAAAAATTAATCATATAACAATATCGACAGCTCTGTTACTATCAGTCGATAGTAACCTACTGATAAGATACGATAGCGTCATGATAGCAAATACTTGTTGTTATCGCTAAGTCAATATGTACCAGCAGACTGAGGTGTTGTATGAGTCATACAAATGCACCTTTACTGAGCGTGTGTGTAAACTGTCCTCGGCCAAACATACATAGATTTAATTTATTTTTATTTTATACTAGCTGTCGAAATGTGTAAATATCGGACTAAAAGGCTCAGTAGTCCGATGATCTGTATTGATCAGCATCATCGGACTGATGAGACTAAAAAGTCTCATCAGTCCAATCATAGAACTAAATCATCGGACTACTGATACTAGCCGATTAATAAGGTCATAGCATAGCTACTCGTAAATTAGATTAAAATTTTAAAATATCGTATCAATTTCTTGAAATATTTATACAGGTTATGGTTTATTTGTGAGAATCTGTAATGCTATCATCTATTAGGCAATCTTCGTCAATTTATTTTATTCTTTTCGCTCTCAGTAATAAAATAAACAGGTTTTTATCACAAACAATGACACAACGATGGTCAATGAATCATCCAACTGAGTCATTCCTATGATTATTCTATTGTATGCTAAGTTAAAGGACTCTATTCTTCCTAAGGTCAACATTAATGGGTCATTACAATCCTTATTAGTGAAGTAGAGAAATCAGCCATTAAAATACGACTCTACCAATCCCCACTGTCAGGGATTTCTTAGTGGGAATTTCTGGAATATATCCCATAGTCTTAGCTTCAAGCCTTGTTTACATGTGTTACAGTAAATTACATGTAAATGTAATGTACTAAGTGTACTTACCTAATTTACTGTACCTAGTGTACCCATGTACAGTTTTACCATCTAATACCAAAACTAGTTCCTATGAATATAAATTTAGTTCTATAGATACACTATGGCACTATGGATGTTTACATTTTCAGGTCTCAATTCTTACAAACAAACAGATTACCAAAATTCAATATTTTGAGTGCTGACGATACACTTGTATTCTGTGATGATACGCACAAGACATACACGTAGGCATACACATCCCATACGTAGAGTCAAGGTCGATATCCAGACATTTTATATGACAGTATAATCACTTTTGGTAGTCACAATCGTGACTGTTGCAAGCCTAGACCATCGATGCTGCTTGAATACTAAGTATTTACTCAAATTGAACAGTTGAAATCAACTTGCAGACGACGACATTGCAAGCAACCTCATCATTTCCCCAGCAGTGCAATTAGCAAACTGGTAGAAATGTGCAAATCCCTCGACCTCGGCTCGATCTTGAACCAGAAACGCTGGTGCAGAATAACTAGCAGTGCTGCTGAGGCTTGCGAGGTGACGTCAGCGCGCGCGCAGCTCCGATACTTTCCTTGTAGAGATGCGTTTGTATTGCCAAGTTGTATGGCCAGTGGTTAGCACAACTTGAGTCAAGTGAACTGGCCTCTACAACTTTACTATCATCAAATAATCAGCCATAGGAATTCTTTATTAATCCTTTCTGTTCAAGAAATTATTTATCCGTTGAAAAAGATAACGTACCTACTCTAAGATATGGTACTCTACATTCAGGTATACTCATCACATAAAAAAAAATCTTCGATTAAATCTTCGCAGGTAGACCTGCACTTGCCAAGTGTAAACGGTGCACAAGCTTCGATATGGCATGGACTGGTTATGTAGTAAGATGCGTCATCGGTGTGCTTGAGACAGCTTTTTGTGCGAATAATATGTAGAGTAGTGCTAAGCTGAACGAACACAATGTCAATGTTATCAGGCTTCATAATGTCAAGTATTTCCGTCGCTCCTTGACAGACTGTTGACCTCTCTTCAAATGGATTGTTTGTTGGGCTGCTGGTTATTTCTTGACATCTTACCTCCTACTGGTTAGATACCAGGTGATCATGGTGACTTCCTGACCATACCACGAAAAATGTATTGAAGAAAAATGGAAGGGCTGTTAGATTGACGGTGTTCAATGTGACTGGTGTCCATACTCCAAGGTCTGATGATGACCAGCAATGATGTGACGGATCTAAGGAGATTTTCTTGATAGGGGTTTTAAAATTTTAGTAAAATAACTTAAAGCTAGCTTAAAAAGCTTGAGCTGGTTTGAAATATAATTGACTCTTGAATACTCCCTCTTATACCCGATACCATCGCGCAGTTCTCACTACCCACACCTAGGTACGTGCATAATATCGGAAACAAGCTCATTCTATTATATCAGATGGTAGGATAGTGTTTAGTCACGGACGATGCTTACTCCACGGGGTCGCTGAACCCATAACCCCATGAAGTTATGATATTTGACACGCAACTCTCTTTTATTCCCCGAAAAGGGGTTCCGAAAACCCCATTTAGGAAATTACAAAGTCAAATAGTGTTCTGAGTAATTGTGAATCTCAGGGTAATATATGAACTACGATTGTTAGATTAAGCAGCCCAACCCGATCAAACTATCGATCAGAAAGTGCAGACATTCTGATCGAACGATAGTTTGGTCTGCGAGTGGTATTGTCGCGCGTCGCCGCCGCCGCCGCCGCCGCCGCCGTGTCGAAAGATTGTGAACAATATCCAATCGTCCGTGGCGAAGCGTTAAATGCACTAATCGACCGGAATGGACGTAACTAATTCAATCGTCACTGATTTAATGCTTGTCTGATGAATGACAGTCGCATTAAACCCTTTCAGTCACGTGTAGATAATGGTATCTTGGTGTATAGGTATTGTCTTTAGCTCGTCAATGGAGTTTTGCTTTGCTAAAGATAGCCACTGCTTACATACTGGTTCTGGTTTGACTGTGTACTTGCCTTGCTACTTATATGCCTGGTCCCGGTGCTGCAGTCAAACAAGCGAAGGTTGACAAATGTATACAATAACTCGACGATAGTTTACGCATGCAGTATTCAATTGCTTGGTAGTTCAGCTTGGTACTGATGTCGATGTTTCCTTGTTCCAGATTTCAGCACAACAAAATTTACACGTACATCGGCGAGGTCCTGGTGTCCGTGAACCCGTACAAGACCCTGGATATCTATGGCGCGCAGCACATGGCCCAGTACCGGGGGAGGGAGATGTTTGAAGTCAGCCCCCATGTTTATACAGTTGCTGACGCGTGCCAGAGGGTTCTTCGGCAGCAGGTAACATTCACCCATCGATCATTTTGCCAGTTATTGATCGTGAACGCTTTCAATGGAGTTAGGAGTGTGTCAAATTATAGCACAGCGACGTTTCTCTTCATCATCGTAGTCTGGATACATCTGACTCTGGATAAACCATAAATAGAAACTAAATTCTAGAGTCAATAAATAAACGATTTTACTTTTGCATTGCGCCGGCTACAAAAATTTTATCGGGCTGATAACTGAATTAATTCACAATGAGTTTGAACATTTGATTAAGAATAATAAATTGTTTCAAGTAGGTAAAAGTTACAATCAATTGAATATTGTTAATTCTGCGCTGGTAATTATTAAGTTGAAGTTAAGTTTAGTACGCCTGTCTGAGTTGAGTTGAGTTTCTTTAGTATCGAGATCATGATGTACGTAAATCATAAACATTTTTCCTTATAAAAAGTTGCAAGGATCGTCCCCTACGTCTCCTCAGAACCAGGCTTCCACTTGACACTATTCCTTTCTTGTTAGAGTGAGACAAGGCTTCGACTCTATCAACCCGCATGCAACTGCCTTGTGCGTTTGGAAAAATCATAGTTTATCCTCTGCTCGCATAAGTTATAGGCCTTTCTTTGTGACGATTAACGGTCGTATATTGTTCTGTAGAACTCTGATAATATTCAAAATGAATGCTTAGCCGTTTTCTCCTTGATGGTCCGCGCCAAAATACCCAAGAGATAAGGCACTCGTAAAATGAGCTTCACAATCGCCCAAGACGTCGTCGTGGGTAACATTACCGTGAACAGTCCATTGTTCCACTTTGAAGAGGAAATGTAAAAGCGTTTTATGTGCTTTATTGTCTTCGCTTTGAGCTCGCCGACTCCTAATTTGCGAATACCTTGAAAGAACGCATAAAATGCGCTCTAAGACGAAGTGAAGGCGTTCCACGACTAAATTGCTATAACAAGTCTGGTTGTGTGTTGTAGCGAGTTTGATTTATATTTTGACATTTCACATAAGAATCTGGTAAAATCCAATTCCCTGTAAAAGGGTAAAAACTTTACTCTTAGACAGTAGGAAGCCAAACAGGCTCACTACTGGTCTATTGGTATGAAGGGGCTTTGAGGATGTTTCTAGGGAGAATCCATCTGTGCGATGACTAGTTGTAAATCTGCATTGAAAACAATGAATTTGATAATGGTTCATCATCATCATAGGCAAGCTGCCTATGATGATGATGAACCATTATCAAATAACCGACCGATAATAACCGACTGTTGGTCTTAAGCCCCTTCCCTAAAACACCACTTCGTCTATTCCTGTACGGTAACGATGTCATCTACACATCGGGTTGTGGATCGTAGGTCATATAGAGGTTCATGCTTGTATAATATTTCAGGGAAGAGATACATGCGTGCTCATATCGGGGGAATCGGGCGCAGGCAAAACAGAAGCCTCCAAGTTTATCATGAGGTACATAGCTGCTAACACAACACAAGTGCACAGGGAATACATTGACAGGTAAATAACTAGCATATTTTTTCTTTTATTTTTTAGGGTCTTTGACGAATGGTTTCATGAGTCTGGCTTAGGTTCGAATCACCTCTATTATAAGTGGACATAACTAATGTTAATTCTTCACCAAAATAGTGGTGGTGGTTTACTTCAAGCGTTCCATCTTTTGCTACTCTAGACTAGTTGCAAATATTGGATATTGTTCTGTCAAGACAAAGAACTTGATGGCCCGATTCTTTATGCTTCTTTACCCGAAGGCGCCACGGGTTTTTATTACTAAAAAATTCATTGAATTCAGTTTCATGCGACTTGCAATTAGTGCTGTCACGCTATTCGCTCACAGACCTGTAGAATATTATACTTATTTTAACTAATTTATAGGTCATTTAGGTAAACCTATAAACCTTTTAGTAGAATCATTACTTAAAGGTTTTACGATATAAGGTCACGCATTTTCCGGTACGGAAATTACAAAAGCCAGCACTGCTGATTACATTTTTTATTGGTCAATCGCCTTCAGTAACGTTATCAAAGAAACTATAAAAAAACGGGTGTAACATATTTTCTAAACAAACGAAAAATATGTTACACCCGTTTTTATATTATGTTTACTTATATTATTGCAGGGATATTATGTCGGCCCTATAATGTCATATCCAGGCGATTTTTTTTATTGAATCTCACTAATTCATTGAAAAATACACGTAGTGACACTAGCAGTTTTATTTCTTTTCTTTGACTACAGAATTACCTAATAATACTAAACATGTTTTCAGGGTAAAAAACGTCCTGATCCAATCAAATTCCATCCTCGAAACGTTCGGCAACGCCAAAACGACGCGTAACGATAACTCGTCGCGGTTCGGCAAATACATGGACATCCACTTTGACTACAAAGGGGATCCTGTGGGGGGACATATCAGTAACTATCTGCTGGAGAAGAGCAGGGTGGTTAGCTTGCAGCCGGGGGAACGGAACTTCCATGCTTTCTATCAGGTATGGATTCGCATCACAGTTTTTGACCAGGGAAGTGACCATGATTACTCTTCCTTTCTTAGCTTCAAGGAGTTCGTCTAAGTCTTGTAGTACTTCCAATGTACGTATTTGTGTCGGTAACGTAGTATGCTATGTTCGGATTTGAAGGGTTTATGCTACGTTGCTAAGGATGTCTTTAAAATCCACCAATAGGGATCGCTTGTTTTCATATTAAATGATTTTTATTGGTGGGTATCGAACACATTCCTAGCTCTGTAGTTTAGCTTAGCTCTAGTGGAAAAGCACCCTTACTTTTGCTTTTTCTTGTACTATTTTTTTTTTAATTATAATAACAGTTTTTTTGTTTTTTTTGTTTAATAGCATCTAAACATTGAGGTATCACGTACACTCAAGGCTGTAAATGTTGATGCAACTGTCTATAACAAACGATAAGCCAGTCGGCGGCGTAGAAAGTAGTGTTTACAAATATAGCACGTGGATACAATGCCTTTCTACGTAACATACTAACAGTGCAGAGGTTTGGTACAGTCCTATACAGTAGATGAACGAAATATCAATTGAATAATTTTGTAAGTTTAAAAACTGGAAAAAACCGACTTCAATTTGATACAGCTTCATCACCAGATGATGATGATGATGGTATTTCATTGGGTTTGTTCTATTGATAATAAACACCATTGAAAGTTCACAGGAAAGATAAATACGCAATGTCGTGTACGTGGATGACGTGTTTATTCCATTTATTCCTATTTAAAAATTAATTAGAAAACAGTATTAAACACGTGCTACGAAAAGGGTATTAATATATTTATTTGCTCGTATGTGTATTGGTAGGTGCAGGAACCTTCGTCATATCCTAATAATATAATTTGAGTAAACATTGTACCTACTATTAATTCACTAACAATGAAATAACTTTTCCTTATTATTTGTTTATTTATTTTCTAGGTGCCGCCCGCGACTTCGTTCGCGTCCCGTTGGATCCCGTAAATTTTTCGGGATAAAAAGTAGCCTATGTGTTAATCCAGGTCACGGACAATATATATATTCCAAGTTTCATCCAAATCGGATCAGTAGTTTTTACGTGAAAGAGTAACAAACATCCATCCATCCATCCATACTTTTAAACTTCCGCGTTTATAATATTAGTACGATAGGATTAGGATTGCCAAAGAATAACACATAACTTAAATAAAAAAAAAAACTCAGAACGAGATCAGGGCTTGTGGTTATCCACTAAAGGCAACCAAAGGTAACGGAGTACATATTTGTATATCAAATAATTTTTCTCATCAATTACTGAGAGGTAGTTCCACCAACCTCGAAGAAGATGGGTACTTACGGCTGTTGTTCCCGTCTTAAGTCGTAACACAAAAAAAAAACAATAACATCATCAAATGATTTCAGCTTCTGAGTTCAAACAACCACCAAACGAAAAAGTTCGGTCTGGCTTCCAGCTCTAACTACAAAATCCTAGGCAGCGAACGAACCACAGCACAAGACAGCAAGCTACACGCACAAACAAATAGTGCCTTCAACGCTCTTGGATTCCCCCCTCAAGTGGTCGATGATATTTGGAGTGTGGTAGCTGGGGTTATACTCTTGGTGAGTTTTATGACGACTGCTGCCTTAATCGTAAGGTAGTGCAGTCTTAGTCTTAAGGTTGAACAAGTCGCACACCTTTCCATACAAACGTGGAAGGGTAACCACTCCACTGTTTGACGTTGACCAACCAAAACTAAGGATTATATCAATTTATCTCGTCATAATCTATGTCTGTATACAGCCCAAACCGTAAAAAAGGATTCATTAAAAAAATACAAGTTTCTAAACTTTAGTGGAAAGTATTTTTAGCTTGTATTTATTAAATGAATCCTTTTTTTACGGTTTTGGGGTGTATACAGACATAGATTATGACGAGATAAATTGATATAATCCTTAGTTTTGGTTGGTCAACGTCAAACAGTGGATTGGTTACCCTTCCACGTTTGTATGGAAAGGTGTGCGACTTGTTCAACCAACCATCTTGAGAGTTGTGACTGAAAATAATACTGTCTTACGATTAAGACTGTTTAGTCATAAGTTTTAGTTACAAGGATGTCTAGTCTATGTCATATATGACATTTTAAACTTGACGACTGCTGTCTTAAACATAAGGCAGTCGAGTCTCAGTAGTCTTAATCATAAGTCAGTATAGTTTTAGTCGCAAAGAAGTCTAATTTATGTCGTAAGACATTTGAAACCTAGTCGTAAATCAGTCTAGGCTTAGACGTAAGACAGTTTAGTCCCCGGCTAAATACAGTCATCAGTCGTAAGACAGTCTAATTTTAGAGACAGTCTTGTCTAAATGTCTTGTTCCGAAAATTTAATATATTTTAGGGAAGTTCCATTATTTTCCCAGTGTTTATAAAATTAATATCTCTATCCAGGGAGAGTTGAACTTCACCGAATCCGCTGACGGTCAGCTGACCATCGGCGGTCCCCTCAAACAGTGCGTGAACGCATTCGGCGTGTCGGAACAATCGTTCCGCAGCGCTATGATCAGTCGAGTGCTATCAGCGGGCGGCGATCTCGTCAGCAAGGAGCATTCGCTGGTCGACGCTAACTACACGAGACTCGCGTTGGCGAAGGCGGCGTATGATCGACTCTTCACTTGGATTGTTCAACAGGTAATACCGATTTTATCTATTTAGCTTGTGTGCACCCACTGCTGGGTATACATATAACACCTCTTTAGTACGCCAGTCTCTCCTGTCCTGCGCGAGTCTTCTCCACGAATACCGATTAAAATAAATAAATATTCTTCGGCATTACACACGTCTAGTCCCAAACTAAGCAAAGCTTGTATTATGGGAACTAGATTGTTGATAGAATACTTATTTACATTTTTTTGTAAATGCTTACTTATAATACATAATAACACCCAGACATAGAACAAACATCTGTGTTTGCCGCGTACAAATGTTTGTTCTGGGTGGGGATCGAACCCACGACCCACGGATTTTTATTTATTTTGAACTGACGTCTAATAAGATCTCAATTCGGTATGTATGTATGTTTGATACCTCATAACTCCGTCATTTATAAACCGATTTCAAAAATTCTTCTTTTATTTGAAAGGACATACTTCCAGGTTGATCCCATATTTTTTTAATCAAAATCGGTTCAGTAGTTTCGCTTTTAAATAAGAATAACTCAAAAAATCCATCTACTCCACGTACACCACATTGCGTATTTTGCTTTCCTGTGACTATTCGTAATAAACATAGACGTTTGTTGTCAAAAGTCTACCCTATTCTCATAACTCTAAAGTGTATATTCGCTTGCAGATAAACAAAGCGATCGACGTACCACAAGGCACATACAAGAACACCCTGATCGGAGTGTTGGATATCTACGGCTTCGAGATCTTCGAGACGAACAGCTTCGAGCAGTTCTGCATTAATTATTGTAACGAGAAACTGCAACAGCTGTTTATTGGTGAGTTCTTTTACTTGTCTTTGACTGACTTGAAATGTATAGTGAAATGTAGTGTAGCTACACTATGTGTGTCAGAATATACAATAAAATCCCAGAGTCAATCAAAAATTTACCACTTCAACAGTTTAAACACAAACTATTCAAATGGTTAGTAAACGAGAGTTTTTACTCTGTAAATGAATTCCTAAGTAAATAAAAAATTTGTTAGTGTAATATAATAATTATATTTGATCTCTTGGTGTTTTCATACATTACTATTTTTAGGATTTTATAACTTTGTAACCACATTTTTGCGAATAAATCATTTGAATTTGAATTTACCTTCTCGACAAATCTGTCTAACGATGAAGATACCAAGTTAAATCACGTTGCAATGGCTGAACGGGTATAAAAATAACAATATTTATTATTATAATAATAGGTAGACTAGACTATCCCACTAATACGACGAAAGGTGCCTACGACACCCATCCATATCTTTAATTTTATTGTATTTTTTTAATATATTATATAACACACACACATGCAACAAACCGGAGGGTTTCTCCCCTATAACCAGACTCTCATGAGACTGGCGTACCAGGAGCACCCTTCTTCACACATTCTACACAAATCACACACACACACTCGCCCTCATTCCAATGCCATGCCTTAACACACCCTGGGAGGTTTCTTCTCTATAACCAGACTCTCAAGAGACTGGCGTACCAGAAGAGCCTTCCAGACACACTGTAACTTTTCACACCTGACACTTTTTTCATACCTCAACACACATTACTTCACGAACACTACACAATGGTTTTTCACAGGGTCTATTGGCTGATGGTTTCGACAGAATAACAGCGCCTAACTACCTTTGGGTGGTGAGGCATACGCTGAGTCGAAACCCTTTTGCTGCTGTAGCACACAAGCACTTGCCAGCTTACCTAGCTACCTACCTATACTCAATCCACTCATCTCGTTTTTTTTCTGTGTAATTTTTGTTTCTTCGTAGTGTTGTTAGTTTAGTTCTGTAGGTGTATTTTGTGTGTTACTTTATAAGCAAATAAATGCCTGTCTATGTCTATGTCTAATATTATAAATGATGAAATTTAAATGTTTGAATTTTTGTGTTTCAATCAGGCTGCAACTGTTGGTCCGGTCTGGATGTAATAGGCTACTTTTTACACGCTTTATATTAGCTTCACTTGTATGTTTGTAACCGACTCCTTTGAGCGCAATTTTGACCCACTTTAAACGGCCAGATTTCATTCAAATTTTGTAAATTTATCGAGGGCTGATGCAGTACACTAATTTGATAAGATTATTCCATTATTTAATTTGCAATATAAGATTTTTAACAATTTATATAATTTTCATCTATAGTAGATAAGGTAGGAATTGATGTTAAAACTAATTCCCAACGATATTAGTTAGGTTTTTTATACAAAGCCTGTTTTTTTGTTTTTTTGAACTATTAATTATTATCCCAGAATAATAGGATCAAAGACGCGGTCAAAGTCGCAGGCGGCAGCTAGTTTGCTATATTTATTCATTGAAATGCTAAGAATTTCATAAACAATACATTTTAAATGTTTTAGGGCCGTTGCGAGCGGAGTAGTTATCTATAAATAGTTATTTATGTTTGTTAGAGTTGGTGTTGAAGCAGGAGCAGGAGGAGTACGCTCGCGAAGGCATCCAGTGGACGGCGGTGCAGTACTTCAACAACAGAGTTATATGCGAGCTCGTCGACGCAACGCACCACGGCCTCATCGCGATCATGGACGAGGCCTGCCTCAACCCCACCAAGGTACAACGCTATTCTCTTAACCCCACCAACGTACAACGCTATTCTCTTAACCCCACCAACGTACAACACTATTCTCTTAACCCCACCAACGTACAACACTATTCTCTTAACCCCACCAAGATACAACGCTATTCTCTTAACCCCACCAAGGTACAACGCTATTCTCTTAACCCCACCAACGTACAACACTATTCTCTTAACCCCACCAACGTACAACGCTATTCTCTTAACCCCACCAACGTACAACACTATTCTCTTAACCCCACCAACGTACAACACTATTCTCTTAACCCCACCAAGATACAACGCTATTCTCTTAACCCCACCAAGGTACAACGCTATTCTCTTAACCCCACCAACGTACAACGCTATTCTCTTAACCCCACCAACGTACAACGCTATTCTCTTAACCCCACCAACGTACAACACTATTCTCTTAACCCCACCAACGTACAACACTTTCTATTATCTTAACTTCACCAAGGTACTATTATAATTACATTATTTATACAGTAACAAGGGGCCATTTTACACCAACACTCGAATGTCGGCGCCAGTCTCATCTGGATCAAACTTTACCAGTTTTGGAGTTGATTTCGATTCCATTCCAGTATGCGTGGAGTATCCCTGAAGAGATGCAATGAGAAAACCGAACCAAACTGAAAATAAACGCCCCAGTATGAATAACAACTCTACTGCAAATTTTGTCGGAAATTGCTATCGCTGCGGAGAAAAGGGTCACATAATGACAAATTGTCCCATGCTGGCTCGTGGTGACAAGGGGCCACTTTTTACCCTTGCCCTGATGAACGGGACGCTGCGCTGGCTTACCCTTAGTAGTACAAAAATATGTCATAAGATAATGATGATTATATCCTACTAAAAGTAAACGCGAAAATTTATATTATTATGAATGTTTTTCCTCTTTCACGCAAAAAGTACTGATTCGATTTGAATGAAACTTGGAATATATATTGTCCGTGACCTTGATTAACACATGGGCTACTTTTTATCCCAGAAAATGAACAGGATCGAACGGTACGCGAACAAAGCTGCGGGCGGAAGGTAGTATAGTTTGTTGTAAATGTAGTTACTGTACGCAGATATCGGACGAGCAGTTACTGGAAGCGATGGACAAGCGCCTGAACGGACACAAGCACTACTCCTCGCGACAGCTGGCGCCCACTGACAAGAAACTGAAGCATGGCGTCGATTTCAGAATAACGTGAGCTCACATTATCTATCGTTACCTTGATTACACTGAACAATATTTTGTAAACACATACTTATAATAAATAGTATAGTAGGTGCCAAATAACACCGCAATACAGGTCATTCACCCACCTTCCTTTAATTCTTTATTGCACACTAAAATAACACATAAAAGACAGAAATAGATAACATGTACAAAGGCGAGCTTAACCCTAAAAAGAGTTTTCTTACAGCAAACCTTTGAGGCTAGAGAGAGGTGAGTATAGAGGTAGGTCCGTGTAGATACATAAAGTTTAATACATACATACAATACATATACACATACAGTATCTTTACAGCTTCACCTTGATGTCGCAAAATTCAATTTATGTATGGTAAACAAACAGTAGTACGAGATTCGAGCGATTACCGTCTTAGCGACGGGTTTGTATGGAAAGCGACAGAATTAGCCATTCATAAATTGAATTTTGCGACATCGTGCTGAAGGTGGGTGAATGACCTGTATTGCGGTGTTATTTGGCACCTACTATAACACCCAGTTATACAAACATATAGGTTTGCGACACAAAAATGTTTGTTCTGTGAGGGTCGAACCCACGACCCACAGCACGGAAGGCTGAGCTATTGAGTTAGTAAGAAAGGCTCAGTCCTAGCAGAGTCAGTAAATCTTTCAAAGGGCAATGTGTACGCTTCTTTAACAAAATACTAAGTCTCAGTTGTCGATTGGCAAGTTCAAAAACGTAATAAAACAGAGACTTCTTTTAAAAGCATACTATAAAATATCTGATTATTTAGAAGACAAACAAGCTTGGGACGAACTAGCTCCAATAAAAAATCATCCAATAAAAAAAAATTGTAATCATATCTAATCATACAAAACGTAATGACGATTCAAAGTGATCACTGAGATTTTATTGAATAAAAGATTTTTGACTTTATTACCGACTGAATTGTTTGAGTTTAGTTTTAAGTTATGTGTATTATTCTTTGGCAATCCTAATGAATAAATAAATAAATGAATTGTGACACCTCTCAAATTATAGAATTTAACACACATTGCATAAGATCCGGAATGTATTATTAGTAATGTTCCACCAGTCACTAAGCGCTCGTGGTTAGGCTTGCTTAGCCAATCTTCACCGATTATCTAACTTAAGCAACGATCTGTGCGGTCAATAATTTGGATGGGTGACCGTTAGTGGTATTTACATGTGAGCGCTTCCGTGCTTCGGAGAGCACGTTAAACTGTCCCGGCTCTAGCAGTCGTTAAGCCACGACGGAGGCCTTAAGGCGGCCTAAGAACTCCGTCACCAGAGTTGGCTATGTGATACGAGGTTGCTTGTTCCACCAGGCACTACGCAGGTGAAGTGACGTACTGCATATCGGGGTTCATGGACAAGAACAAGGACTCGCTGTGGCAGGACCTGAAGCGGCTGCTGCACTCCTCCACCGTGCGCTCGCTGCACGACATGTGGCCTGAAGGCGGCACCAACATACAGAAGGTTAACATTATATGGCCGGTTTACATTATTCCAGTCCAGCGATCCAGTCCAGTGCTGGATTGCTTACTGGAAAAATGTAAACCGGCACTGGAATGGACTGAATTTAGTAAGCATGCCAGTCCAGTAACTGGATTCGTGGTCTAGAGTCCTTTCCATGAAAGAAGTCCCGCAGACGCGTCGCTGTAGTCGACCTTAAGTATTATTTCTCGGGCAGCACTTTTAAAAACTTTAGGCATTGAAAACAAGACTTTGATCACAGAAACCAAATAAAAACGCACTAGCATCCGAACACAATAACAGCACCTGACAACTAATTTAAAATTTAGTTTTAAAATTTAGTTCCGGAAATTTCCGCGGGACTTCTGTCATGAAAAGGACTCTACTTTTGAATCCAGTGCGATCAATCCAGTGCAACTGGAATAATGTAGACGGCCTATCCAGTGCCATTGAGAAACTGATCTCTTTTTGAAATCATTGTCACTGTAGTGTTCACGTTTCAACGGCTTCTAAATTACTGGAATAATGTGGACGATAACGAATCCAGTTCAGCACTGGACTGGATCACTGGACTGGAATAATGTAAACCGGCTTTTACATACTTAACCTTTGAGCCTGCGTGACCATTTCTAGTTGCTAATACTCAGGTCACAGTGAGGCTACTTAGCGATCTCGGAAACTAAAATGCTTAGATTAGGGGAATAAATTGGTCTGTGTTTACAATGATTTATGATTTAGAATTAATCAGCTAATTATCTCTTAAAAAAAATACATTTAGCATAATATTATAGACTAGCCGTCTCCCGCGGCGTTGCTCGCGTTAGAGTGTGACTTTTCAAAATTCCTTTCTTAGTGCACCCCTACAAATGTCATACCTCTAGGACTTATAGTTTAGGCTGTGCGTTGATTCTAAGTCAGCTTCAAAAGAGTTTTATATATATTGATAGATGATTATTTATTAATCAGCACAAACATAGTACAATGCAAAAAAAGAAATAATACGCAACTAAAACCCATCCAAAGGTGGTCTGGAAGAGATCGCTTATAGCGATAAGAACGCCCATTGTTCCTCATAACTTTAACTAGTTTATTTTTCCTCTTTGTTTATGTCTAATAAAAATAATATGTATGTACCTAGGTACCTAAAAGTAAAAGGTTAGAACAAAATCGAAATCTTGTACATAAATAAAGTGCGGTGAAACGGCCTCATCTCACCTTATATCATCGTGGCATCACCTATCTATAGTAGGTGCCAAATAACATTGCAATACAAGTCATTCACCCACCTTCAAAACGATGTCGCAAAATTCAATTTATGTATGGTAAACAAACAGTACTACGAGATTCGAGCGATTACCGTCTTAGCGACAGGTTTGTATGGAAAGCGACAGAATTAGCCATTCATAAATTGAATTTTGCGACATCGTTTTGAAGGTGGGTGAATGACCTGTATTGCGGTGTTATTTGGCACCTACTATAGTAAACCAAATCCTACTAATAAATTTATTGTTCTAACTATTACGGTTTTCGCTGAAAAATCCCGGTTCATCCTTGGAGTAGACCTGTGTGCCTAGGATGTACATTGTGCACGATATATCACACCTACGTGCATAACTTTTCGAGTCACGTGTGACTTACGGTGGGCATCCTAGGCACCACACTGAAGCATTTAGGCTGTGTCCACAGTAGGCAAACTGTTAGCGGCTTACTGAGTTTGCGGCGTATCGGTTTAGTACGCCCTTCCATATATTTGAAACGGTGTGTCCACAGTTTGCTGTTTTGTGCTCACTTTACGCAGTTTGCAGCGTTACGTGCGCCGACTGTCTCAGTAAGCGCCTAACTCATAACAGTTTGCTTGCGACGCATGAAAATTCATCTGAGTTTGCAGCTAACTCAAAGTTCAGTTCGCCACAAATTTTCGGGCCGCTCAGTCGGCCGCTCACAGGTTGCCTACTGGGGACACAGCCTAACTGGTTGATGTTACTTGCAGACATCGAAACGTCCTCCGTCTGCGGCGTGGTTGTTCAAGAACTCGATGTCGTCGTTAGTGGCGGGCCTGCAGACCAAGGAGCCCTTCTACGTGCGCTGTCTCAAACCCAACGCAATGCAGTCGCCGCACAACTGGGACGAACAACTTGTGAGTTGTATCATCTATACTAGGTGCCAAGTAACACCGCAATACAGGTCATTCACCCACCTTCACCGCGATGTCGCAAAATTCAATTTATGTATGGCTAATTCTTTCGTTTTCCATACAAACCTGTCGCTAAAATGGTATCGCTCGAAACTCGTAGTATTGTTTGTTTACCAAACATCAATTGAAGTTTGCGACATCGTGGCGAAGGTGGGGTGAATGACCTGTATTGCCGTGTTATTTGGCACCTACTATATCAAGTTATAGTTATGTCATCTAGTTCCTATAGTACAAGCTTTGCTTAGTTTGGGACTAGAAGGCGTGGATTCTTAGATACAGCTTGACCTCTTTAAACCAAAAGCCGCCTTTGGCACGAAGTTCATCGTATGCTGGTTGACAGATATTTTGGTGGAAAGTTTCGCACGCGTACGAATTAGCGGTAGTACGAAGATGCAATGCAGTGATGATGATGATGTATTTACTTATAAACCTTCCTCTTTAATCACTCTATCTATAAAAAAAAAACTGCATCTAAATCCGTTGTGTAGTTTTAATGATCTAAGCATACATACATACAGACATTAGGAGCCCTTTTTTATAGACAATTAGCTGATACCGGCATCAGCTAATTGTATATAAAAAAGGTTGAATATTCTGGCACAGCAATAGTAACCGAAACGGGTGGTAATAGAAGCGATTGTTCCTCGCAGGTCCGCCACCAGGTGTCGTACCTGGGGCTGGTGGAGAACGTGCGCGTGCGTCGCGCCGGCTTCGCGTCCCGACAGCGCTACGATCGCTTCCTCAAGCGGTACAAGATGCTCAGCCAGTACACCTGGCCCAACTTCCGCGGGACTAACGATAACGAGGCCGTTATGGTACTGCTCAAGGATTTGAACGTCACAGATGTACAGTTTGGACATACTAAGCTGTTTATTAGGTGAGTGATAAAAGCAAGCTCGTATCGACTCTGGTGACGGAGTTTTAAGGCCGCCTTAAGGCCGCTGTGTGGCTTAAGGCGAAGGGTAAAGTCGGACAATCCTCTCGCTCGCACATTTCAACATTTTTTGAAGATATAATACAACTAAATGTAATTATGTGTAATTGCAGAGCTTCAGGGTCGAGAGAATAATGATGCAAAGGTTCAATAAAAATATCACATTGATGCAAACAAGATTTCTAACCAAAAAATGTGCATTTTAATTTATCGCATTGGTACAAGTTTTTTGGTCGGAAAACTTGTTTGGAACAATGTGATATTTTTACTATACCTCTGCATTGTTATTCTCTCGACCCTGAAGGTCTACAATTTCACATAATTACATTTAGTTGTATTATATCTTCAAAAATGTTGAAATGTTCGAGCGAGAAGATTGTCAGACTTTACCCTTCGCCTTAACGACTGCTAGAGCCGGGACAGTTTAACGTGGGACAGTTTAACCTCCGAAGCACGGAAGCGCTCAGATGTAAATGTCACTAAGGGTCACCCATCCAAATAGTGACCTCACACAACGTTGCTTAACTTGGATAAATCAGTGAAGATTGGCTAAGCAAGCCTAGCCACGAGCGCTTCATGTGAGTGATAACAACCACGGTTTTCACTAGTGTTTAAACTTTTGAGATAGGTAGATTGTTTCCAGGGTTTATTGAATGAATGAATGAACTAATTGCTTACAGAATAAAAAAATTAGAATTTTTTACATATTTTGGCTACCGCAGCTGATCTTGAGATGCTTTATTAATAACTAATTAATTATTGTCCCTTTAATTCTAATGTATTTATCTATCTTTGTTATACCTAGATAAATAATAAATAAAAAAATCTTTATAGAGGACAGTGTAGAAATAGATAATAATTATTTTATTTAACTTTTTGGCTCTTATCAACTTTATGTATGTCCTAGCTGTGTATTGGATGTTTTTTTTTAAACCTTCAGTCATAACGTCGATCCAAAGGTTGTCTGTAGAAGAAGACCGCCCCTTTTACATGTAGATTTTTCATTTCTTTTGTAATTATTTCCTTTATTATAATTTGTAAGTAAATTTCATTCGGTCATTCACTCATTCGTTCATGTCTCGTTTTCTTAATCCATTATGCGACGCTATAACATGTACATGTCCGTATACAGGAGTGCCAAAACATTGCACAGTCTTGAAGCCTCTCGCGCGGAACTGATTCCATCGATAGTGGTCCTGCTGCAGAAGCTGTGGCGCGGTACTCTCGCACGCATGAGATATAAGAAGATGAAGGCCGCTCTCACTATTTATAACGCTTGGAAGTGAGTATTCATAATTTAGATCTAAAAACAGAGAGCGAATATATCTGACATGGTTCTAAAGGATCATAAGCTGGGAACCTCAATTTTGAAGGGATTTTGAGGCATAATTGCAGTTTGAAATATTTTACAGATGAATGCTAAAACTGGAGTCCATACTCCTAGGTCTGTTATTGAGCAATACCTTGGAAGAGAATCTTTAAGAGTTTTTCCAAGGGGTGACTAAATTAAATAATAAATAAATATTCACGGACATTTAACACAACGCCTTCTAGTCCCAAACTAAGCAAAGCTTGTACTATGGGAACTAGATGGCTGATATAATACATATATACATTTTTTTTGTAAATACATACTTATAATACATAGTAACACCCATAATGCATAATGAATATGAATGTTTATTTGCAGGCGGTACTGCGTACGTCGGTACATCGCGTCCTTACAAACAGAGCTGCAGAGAAATAGAAATGTGATCAAACAATGGCCCACCCCGCCGAAGCGGCTTAATGTACGACTTATACAGGTAACTTAATCATTATTATTTATGTCTGGAATGATCATTATAGTACACTAGTGGGGACTTCGTCTACGTAGGATTAGAAGTGCAATTTGCTACGCGAAATATTGTAGGCGTTTCTGAAGAGTTCGCGTCCCGTTGATTTTACGGGATAAAAGTAGCCTACGTGTTAATGTACATTTATGTCATAAAGTTAATAATAATCGAAATAATTTGACCATTATACTTTACCACTTTTTTCGCGTATAACTCGAAAAATATCGATCGTACGAAAAAACTTGCAACAAATAAATTGTAGTGATTCACATTTACAACAACTTTACTCCTGACCATTTTGGTTCAAAAATTGAAAATGACCGAGATATTAAGCCATTCCTCCTTAAATTCAAGATGGCGGCTAACGCACCGGCGGAATTTGGTCGCCATTTTGGATTTCGGCTACCTGTGACCCTCCTAAAAGTTGTAGTAAAAAAATGGCTGCCGGGAATGAATGTAATGAAAAATGCTAATCCGACTGGGCTAAAAGAAGAACAAACATACATACATACGAGTACATACATACATATAACCATATATCCTAACAAACTTTCGTGTTTTTAATAGGATTTCATTTTTAGTTTATTTCTAGTAAGTATGTTTTATTTTATAATAGAAAGAGTGTTAATTCCCCAGGGTGCATATCGTCGGTGGCGAGCCTACCTGACCCTGAAGCCGATCCCTCGCGCGCAGTGGCCTCAGCTGAAGATGAAGATATGTTGTGCCTCCGCTCTGACGTCACGCCGCGCCAACTGGGGCGCCGGCAGGCAGTGGCTGGGGGACTACCTGGCTGACAACAAGTATAACGCTAAAGCTGGTGAGTTTGCAACTGGGGCGCCGGCAGGCAGTGGCTGGGGGACTACCTGGCTGACAACAAGTATAACGCTAAAGCTGGTGAGTTTGCAACTGGGGCGCCGGCAGGCAGTGGCTGGGGGACTACCTGGCTGACAACAAGTATAACGCTAAAGCTGGTGAGTTTGCAACTGGGGCGCCGGCAGGCAGTGGCTGGGGGACTACCTGGCTGACAACAAGTATAACGCTAAAGCTGGTGAGTTTGCAACTGGGGCGCCGGCAGGCAGTGGCTGGGGGACTACCTGGCTGACAACAAGTATAACGCTAAAGCTGGTGAGTTTGCAACTGGGGCGCCGGCAGGCAGTGGCTGGGGGACTACCTGGCTGACAACAAGTATAACGCTAAAGCTGGTGAGTTTGCAACTGGGGCGCCGGCAGGCAGTGGCTGGGGGACTACCTGGCTGACAACAAGTATAACGCTAAAGCTGGTGAGTTTGCAACTGGGGCGCCGGCAGGCAGTGGCTGGGGGACTACCTGGCTGACAACAAGTATAACGCTAAAGCTGGTGAGTTTGCAACTGGGGCGCCGGCAGGCAGTGGCTGGGGGACTACCTGGCTGACAACAAGTATAACGCTAAAGCTGGTGAGTTTGCAACTGGGGCGCCGGCAGGCAGTGGCTGGGGGACTACCTGGCTGACAACAAGTATAACGCTAAAGCTGGTGAGTTTGCAACTGGGGCGCCGGCAGGCAGTGGCTGGGGGACTACCTGGCTGACAACAAGTATAACGCTAAAGCTGGTGAGTTTGCAACTGGGGCGCCGGCAGGCAGTGGCTGGGGGACTACCTGGCTGACAACAAGTATAACGCTAAAGCTGGTGAGTTTGCAACTGGGGCGCCGGCAGGCAGTGGCTGGGGGACTACCTGGCTGACAACAAGTATAACGCTAAAGCTGGTGAGTTTGCAACTGGGGCGCCGGCAGGCAGTGGCTGGGGGACTACCTGGCTGACAACAAGTATAACGCTAAAGCTGGTGAGTTTGCAACTGGGGCGCCGGCAGGCAGTGGCTGGGGGACTACCTGGCTGACAACAAGTATAACGCTAAAGCTGGTGAGTTTGCAACTGGGGCGCCGGCAGGCAGTGGCTGGGGGACTACCTGGCTGACAACAAGTATAACGCTAAAGCTGGTGAGTTTGCAACTGGGGCGCCGGCAGGCAGTGGCTGGGGGACTACCTGGCTGACAACAAGTATAACGCTAAAGCTGGTGAGTTTGCAACTGGGGCGCCGGCAGGCAGTGGCTGGGGGACTACCTGGCTGACAACAAGTATAACGCTAAAGCTGGTGAGTTTGCAACTGGGGCGCCGGCAGGCAGTGGCTGGGGGACTACCTGGCTGACAACAAGTATAACGCTAAAGCTGGTGAGTTTGCAACTGGGGCGCCGGCAGGCAGTGGCTGGGGGACTACCTGGCTGACAACAAGTATAACGCTAAAGCTGGTGAGTTTGCAACTGGGGCGCCGGCAGGCAGTGGCTGGGGGACTACCTGGCTGACAACAAGTATAACGCTAAAGCTGGTGAGTTTGCAACTGGGGCGCCGGCAGGCAGTGGCTGGGGGACTACCTGGCTGACAACAAGTATAACGCTAAAGCTGGTGAGTTTGCAACTGGGGCGCCGGCAGGCAGTGGCTGGGGGACTACCTGGCTGACAACAAGTATAACGCTAAAGCTGGTGAGTTTGCAACTTAGGTAGGCCAGAGAGATGATTGAAATTCTCTACTACATTGTCATATATTTTCAAATTGATTGTGAAAGAAGAACGAAGGAAACAAAACTTGTTAAACATTTTCCAAACTTTGCATCCAATGCCCCTTAATAACCATAATTTTTTGTGACACCCCATATATTTTTGGAAATCTCTGTTTAGATGTTTCTTATGACCTCTAAGAGGCGGTCTTATCGCTAAAATCGCGATTTCTTCCAGGCAGCCTTTGGATGGATAACTTTTACATAATATTGTCATAAGTCATAAACATTTATTAGCAAAATATACTTATCAAGCTGTCGCCCGCGGCTTTGCTCGCGTGCTAGCAGCATACGCATTATTTGGTTAAAATCTTTGATCCTAATTGTAGATTCTTCAGGATGCGACTTTTCAAAATTTCTTAATGCACTCCTACACTATATAAGGATACTACCTTCCAAATTTCATACCTCTACGACTTATAGGTTTAGGCTGCGCGTTGATGGTCAGTCAGATTCAAAAGAGTTATAAATTTAAGTTGAACTCCTTCCGTTATAGTATCCGCATTGTATAATACCATTCTATATTGTTACAGCGGTATACCAATCAGCGATATCATCACTGCACAAGTCGCATCAGATAGGTCGGCCGCTGTTCTCGTGTCGCGTGCACAAGTTCAACCGATTCAACAAGCTCGCCGAACGATGCTTACTCATCACCGAGTCGCACCTCTTCAAACTGGACGCTGCTACATTCAAACCGCTCAAGAAACCCACTATGATCACTGAGGTATGTTATTTATATCTAATGATTATTAAAAGACAAACAAGCATGGGAAGAACTAGCTGCAACACATCCAATAAAAAAAATTTGTAATCATATATAACGTAATGACGATTCAAAGTGATCAGTGAGATTTTATTGAATAAAAGCGTCTTGACTTTGTCTTCTTAGGCCGTGCTCACTTTGGACACGAATTTGTTCGTACGTAAACGTACGAGTAATGTTCGTACGAATTGAGTGCTCACACTGAATACGTTTTTCTCCGTCAAATAGTACGACTGCGTGATAAATCCCAACAAGTTCGGATTGTATTCGGACGTCGTAAGTAAACGTACGTATACGTACGACTGATCGCATGCAGTGTGAGCGCTCCCATAGCCCTTGGAAGGTCGGGATCATTCGTGCGTAGTCGTACGAATCAAATTCGGATGAAATCGTATCCAAAGTGAACACGACCTTATGGTGCGTGTACACTCAGCCGCAGTCGGCAGGGAAGTGGGCATGAGCATAGTGTGAAAACGATCATGCCTCTGTCCCGGCTTCCGGCCCAAGTTCATATCCTTGCTCTCTAATGAGAATAAAGGCGATATTGCTGTGGCAATACCTCCGGAATTAATCGCGGCATTAATGCCGGCAGCGGCATGGGCGGAGCCTGAATGCGCTATTACTTTGGTTTTCCAAATAAAATAAGATACATACTCTAAACGAAACTTATTTGACAGCACTAAAAATACAACCATCCCTTGGTCATAAACTAGAACTAAAAATAAAACTCAATCCAGTATTTGAAATATATTTTAATTTGTTTTCTTAGGTCGGAGCAATCCGTATAATGAGCAACGAAGCCCAACTAGTAGTGATCAGCGTGCCCGCTTCGAAGAACGACTTTGTAATAGGACTAGTGGCGCCACCTGTACCCACCGGACAATCTAACGACTTAGTGGGCGAGCTTGTGGGAGTACTCGTCAATAGGTTCAGTATGTAAGTATAATTTTGATCAATGAAGTTTAGGAAATTCCGCTTGCGAAGGCCACAATTTTTAGGTTGAACTACGGGGAAAACTAGGTACTACACTTTTATGCAATTAGTTGCATTAGGGGTCGTTTTAATTTCCCTTTGTACAATCAGTTGGACATAAATTACGCTTCCCATGTATGTAAAGACTGTAGAAGGCTCGTGGCTAGGCTTGCTCGGTCAATCTTCACTGATTTTATTTATCTAAGTTAAGCGACGTTCTGCGCGGTCATACTTGATGGGTGACCGTTAGTGGCATTTACATCTGAGCGCTTCCGTGCTTCGGAGGGCACGTTAAACTGTCCTGGCTCTAGCAGTCGCTAAGCCACGACGGAGGCCTTAAAGTGGCCTAAAAACTCCGTCAACAGAGTTGGCTACTAACTCATAAGAGCTTGCTTCCTTTATTAATAGTAGCTAGGGCGTAAGCCCGTTCATAAACATCTGTCAGATTATACCGGTAACTCCCATTGTTCTATACGACTGTTACGTCATAGAACTGTTCAAACTTTCTTTATCCCTAATATCTGCTAACTGCCATTTGGTAGGACTATTGAAACGAAAACTAGCCCTAATGGGCTAGTTCCGATAGTCCTACAATGGAACTATAGGGAAAAAAGTTTTATGTAAAAGTCCTATAGAACAAATGGGAGTTACCGGATTATACAACCCAGCAGCCATAAATTTTGTCCATATAATTGGAGAGTACTGTTGCAGGTTGTCAGGTTCCGAGCTGGCAGTGGAAGTAGAGAGCGGTGCTACGACGCGCTGCACTCTGGGCGGCAAGGCGCGTGCGCTGCAAGTGCCGAGCGCTACTCTACCCTCCGCAGCGCCATTCACGCACAGCCATAATGTTATCACGTACCATCCCGCATCCGCCATGGCATAGACACATCTACACAAACTACAATACAGAACAAATACCACGGAGAGATAACCTAAGTCAGGCCCGGAACCTCTAGATGAATTCCAACGGCGATTCAAATGGCGGCCGGAGCGCGGCAGTGTGGCTGGCGTCGGACCAGATCGACGGAACCGCGCGGAGAGAGAGAGATGGAATATACTCAAACCCGAAGCTGCCGCTCGCCTCTCGTTCCCTCTCGGAGAGTTCACGCACAAGTAAAGCGCCAGGCCGCAGCGGTTTCATTAAAACTGGATCTTGATGGTTTACTAGTTCATGGAAACTGTAAGCAATATTGGTGCGTGCGTATACATATACGTACATTATTTTAAATATAGAAAAGGCGTAGAAAAGATATATAGCACCTCTTTCACAGTAAATTGTTAGGACCCCTTACTTGGACTTCAGACCTTTCTTGGTTTACTCACCATCAACATTTTGAAAGTAAAATATGCGGTTTAAATTATAAGATAAATGAGATATTGAAAAGTAAGTTTCGTAATATACATAGTGTGCCTTTACCACAGTAATTCGTGTGCCTAAACACCATACTAGGTTATGAATTAAAACTAAGTAATAATTAGTATTGGCTATGGATGTAATTATTTATTAAACGCACAAAACTTATGTAAAAGCAATATTATAAAAAAATATTTCAATCGTTTAATTTTTATGCATTTTTTTAATGGTTGTAATTATTTTAATTCAAATTACGATAGAATCTATGGATTTCTATCTACTTATTTTATTATATTCAGTCAATTTAAGGTGATAATAATAATTTAAACAATGTACTTTATTATATTTAACTTATTCTACTTATAAAAGCTATTATTATTTTTGTTATTTTTCCATTTTAAAATGTTATGTTTAGTTAACACAAATAAGGTTAATATACTTTGCTTTAAATAACAAACCTCGAAACCTGTTATATGGCAACAATGATTATACAAATTAATATTTTCAGTAGGTAATGGATTTTTAAATGTACCGTAAAACGAGGCGACTTTCAAATTACGGGGCGTCTTTGATGATAACAAAACGGAAGACGGGTCCTAGAAATATCGGTATTCGTCATACATGTGTTCCCGAATGACTATAATTTGGAAGTTTTCAAGAGTAGAGTGAATAGGTATCTTCTAGGTAACCGTGCTACATCGTTGACCTCATCATTGCTTAACATCAGGTGGGATTGTGGTCAAACGGATGCCTATATTGTATAATAATAAAAATAAATAATAACATCAAAGAAGTAATTTGAAAGTCGCCTCGTTTTACGGTACTGTTTATAAAACTCCTAAGTATCTAGGTCTACGAGTGTTTTTTATTATTACGCTTTTGAAAAGTGAATAAAACTATCCGTCTAACTTACACATAACTTCAATATAGCCGAATATTCAAACACCACTCAAACCCCACTCAATTTAAGTTCCGCTTAAATTATTGCCATCTCTTACAAATGAGTAATGTCAAACAGAGGCAGAGCAGAATTTGAATGACTTTTGAGTATTCCAGCCATAGTGTATCAGAATGTGATTTATTGCTAGGAATTCTGTTGGTTCATTCAACTAATATAGCTTCTTTTGGCACTAAAAACATACCTAACCCATTTTTTTCTTAGTAAAACAAGGACTGCTGTCAAATTAAGTTACATTACGCCCGAATACTAATAACGCTGCTACTTGGATTAAGTGCGACACTTAGATTTTAGTACGTTTCAGTATTTGGGCGTTAGAAGTTTTGGGAACGAGATAGACACCATTTGTGTACATAATAATACGTACAAAGAGACACCGTGATTTGTATATAATATAGTATTTATTTTTAGGTCAGTATTAGTTATGTACGATACAGCGAAGTAGTGTTACGTTGCTTGTAGTTATTTTATGTGAAATGTTATTTTGTGATTCTGAAGTGCCTTTACGCGGTGCCATTATCATTGTAATATAATGAATAAATTAATTATACAGTAAAGTTTGTTTCGTTTGGATAGTTATAATAAATAATACCCGAACTAGAATCAGCTAGTTTATAAGAAGATTCTGAATGATCCTTGTGATTTTACTGCTTATTTGCTCTTTTTTGTAAGTTTGGTGTAGGGTAGGTTTATATAATGGTAGGTTGACTTGACAGTGCTGGTAGGTAATCTTCCTAATCGGTGGTGGTCTACACAAGGCTTTTGTTCCTAACACAAGGAGTATGTTGGTAGTCTACATACAAATTGATACAAGATACGGGCGGGCCCGTAATAGGACTAGTTATAACTTAGAATGCTTGAGTCAAAACACAAGCAGAACGCATTCGCGGGTCGTTGCCACAGAACACTAGCTCTAAGCGGTGGCCCTCAACCTCTCTTTAGAGTCAGGCCACAAAAATATCAAATCATAGTTTTATGTCAATGTCACTCTCCAGTGACTAGTGTCATGTCATCATGTAAGTCAAAAATTTAAAATAAATACCTACTAGTTAGATAGCCATAAATTTATTTTACGTAAAAATGCAAATTGACTCACAAACACATGTAATTTTTAATGGTAATCTGTTTACAAAAAAGCTATGCTAGTCTAAGAATTTAAATAAAGACTGTATTATTAATATTTCGTTCAATATTTTTAGTGTAATGTGAGTTAGGTTATACCAGCGGTATCGATTACAAAAATGTCTTTTCCGGGCGACGAATTGCTCGTAAACCCTGAATATGAAAGAAGGAATGTAGCTCAAGGCTATGGCTGGCGACAGGCATACGAAGACGGTGAGCTTAATTCAATATTCCAGTACTTGAGACGTTGACGTGGAGACTATGCTAAGAAGATGATACCTATAGAGATGGGCAAGACTACTTCATCTAAATAAGGTTCTAGGCACTGCAGTGTCTCGTTCGTCGAGGCATGAGTAAAAAGTGGCCCCTGATGCCTTATAAATCATGTGGATAAGACGCAAAGGTCTGGTGTAGAATCGAGGCGGTAGAACTTGATCAATAATATTGCATCATATAGCAAATGTCTAAAAAACGATATTATTAGATATAGTATCTAAGCCAGTATCACTGTTTGTCAGTAACCATTGCTATGGGATGAACACTAGGGGCTAACTAATGTAGACAAATTACAGTTATCAACTAGTTTGCCCGAGGCCAGTTAGCCCTATGACTGTCTGTCTAACTTAACTATTGCTAAGGGATTGCAATAGTTAAGCATTGTTGCATTTTTTGTCTTTCAATAATAAATAATGCAAGTATTTCTAACCTACATTGGCCAATGTCAAAATAATGCTTATTTATAATGTTAGAAATCATGATTATGGCTTATTACATATAACCCATGGTCATAGTAACCACATGTCAATATGTTGATGAAATAAGGCACTAAATGTTGATGACAAACTTGTTTATGACCTTTTCCAATATTCAATTTACCTCTGGTTTTTCCTCACTAAATGTATTCTACCATAACAATAACTTATTTTAAAAAATGTACCTAAGTATGGCTTTGACGCTGATTGCAATGTAAACGTAGTTAATATTGTAATATATAGTCGTCCAGCACAGAACATTTGATACTTAAGGCTTGTATGCTGTTACAAAAATCCTTACTCAAGATTTGAGTAGACATTTTCATACAAAAGAGCAGTAAATCTTCATACGGGCCTTAGTTGCAGTGGGTACCTACCTAGGGCCTTAGAGAAGAAAAGAGGAAGATAAAGATTTATCTTAATTTATCTTATCCTTAGGGTTACTCAGTAACAGTACTGATTCATAATTTCCTACGAGTACACTCGCTGATATTCACAGCGAAGCATTTAATAATGGACACTTGCTAAATTGACAGCAAGTTAAATGTGTCAATATGTCCCAATTGATCTCTAAAGCAATTGATACAATTGTGAGGTTGTTCCTCCTTCAGTCATTCTTGATTCTTCAGTGAGACATGCTGTTTTTGATCCGTGAGTTTTAAAAAAATGGAAATGTTAACACTACCTCATAAAAAATTTTGTGTTCTCAGCTGACCATGATTTTATAATCCCCTGAAATTCGAAGGTCCGTAAATATCCGCAATAATAAATAAGACAACTATGTTTGTGCACTATCTAGGTACTATCTCTGGAAACTCTGAAGAAGTCATTCTCTATTCGCAAAAGGCCCCGAAAGCGTCCTTCTAAAGCAGCGTTTCGGCGATCGTAACGCACAACGCTGCGGTATGCGGCTTAACGCAGCGTACCGTGTTCGCTCCTCGCCGCTAACGCAAACTGCGACGGAACAAGAGACCATACTAGACGTTTTCCATACGATTAAGTGTCCGGCGCCGCATGTCGCATACCTCAGCGTTGTGCATTACGATCGCGAGACCAAAGCGTACTATCTAGGTATCTATTAAAAACTATATATTATGCACTAAATACGTAGGTTTCATTCAAATTTCAGTTCTATCTAACCTTATTTAGTGTTCTCGCGTAGTCTCCGATATGTCGAATTTCGCTATGTGAACTACATTCTTTACTCTTGCAAGACCTACCTAGGTTCCTCTTGCAATGTTAACTTTTTCTATGTAGATATAGTTTCATAATATCGCGACCGTTACTTACCTAAACCTGAGCATTCAGTCAGTGGTGACGTAGATTCTCTGTAAGGTGGACTGTTTCGTTATCGGCGGACATTCAGTTTTTTATTAACTTCACTGCGTCTGTGGTTAGAACAGTGCTAAGTGATGCCTGGTCAGTTTGATTTGTTCAATTTGTAATTTAACTCATTGATCAACAGGCGACCTACTTTAATAATTTGCTGTAAAAATAATAAGTTCTTGGTAGAGTTCAATCGAGGTAGATTCGTGAGATTTTGTCAAATCGTTACGGAATTAACATTCCGAATTCGTAAAAAATAAGCATGAACAGAGAAAGAACAACTTTAAGATTCTTAACAATAATGTGAATAATATTTAGTGTCTTTGGATCGAATAAATGCTTGAAAAAGGAGAGCTGTTGATTAAACAATATGTTAAATATTTCGGTAAGTAAGGTTCAGTTTTTTTTGTCCCGATAGTGTACGCATTCTTGTAAAGGTTTCCAAGGCCACTGCCAACGGCTTACCAAATAATACCGATCTGAAAAAGTCCGTAGAAATGTTACACGGCGATTTGGAAACAACAATGGTTTGTTACATCATCCAATTTCAGGCCGTCGCCATCCGCTCAATGTTTTATACAAACTGTGCGTTCATACAACCGGCGAAGGATAAAAGACACAACACAATGTACCTACCTAACAAGTTGTAAGCTGTAATTGCGTCATCTAAAGCAGCAATATTAGCAGCAGTTTTGTATTGCTATTTTTAAATTTTGCAACGAAACACGAACCACATAAACTGACCAGTATTTGTATATTCCAGGGGGTATCAAAGCCGGTGCGAGTCGGGCGGCATCCCTCGCGTACTATGCTCTGTCCCGTCGCAAGGTCGCTGAGGACGGCGCCGCCAGGCTCGCCCGCGTGCTCTCAGTACTCGACCTGACAGCGCTGGGGGTCGGCAGCACCCTGGGGGTCGGAGTCTATGTTCTAGCCGGAGATGTAGCGAAGAACTATGCTGGGCCAGCGGTTATACTGTCATTTCTGCTCGCTGCTGTGGCCAGTGTGTTTGCAGGTCAGTAGTAGATTGAAAGTCAGTCCCTTCGCAGTTGCTAGAGCTTGCTCAGCCGCTGTCAGCCCTTGACCTGACAGCCCTAGGTGTTCATAGCTCCCTGGAAGTTGAGGTGTATGTGCTGGCGGACATACTGTAATTTCTGCTGGCTGCTGTGGCCATCAGTGTGTTTTGTAATTTTAGATACTAGAAGTATTAGCGATCATTTTTAGTGATTAAAGTTGCTCTGCACGGTCAACTTTCGAGTTTGTATGAAGTGCGACCTGACTAAAAACCTACTCGTACCTATTGGATTTGTAAGTTTTTCATCACCATAATTATACCACAAATCATATAAGTACTATGGTTTATCTAATGTCGGTTTTCAGGACTGTGTTACGCGGAGTTTGGTGCCAGAGTACCGAAAGCTGGTTCAGCGTATGTGTACAGCTACGTGTGTGTGGGAGAGTTCATCGCTTTCATCATCGGATGGAACCTCATACTAGAGTACATTATAGGTATGTATGTAGGAAAAAATGTAAGTATGTAAAATGTAAGGAGTGGGGTTTACCTCGCAAAACGGTGAACGAATATTTGTTGGTCAGTTAGCGACATTTGTGTTACACTGCTTGGCCGCCAATGCAGGCAGTCTCGTGTAGTATAACGTAAGAATAAATGTATTGTTATTTTATTAAAAAACTGAGCGCAAAAAGTTATGATTCCGGCCAGGATCGAACTGGCGGCCTTCTGCGTGTAAAGCAGATGTGATAACCACTACACCACGGAACCACTTGCAGAGGTGATCGAAATGAAGAGTCCGGTGATACAATGAAAAACTAGAAACTTTTTTTTTTAAATTAAAACTTTTCAATTAGTTTATTTACTCAAAGAACGACAATGTTATATCAAGACCTATAAAAATCACTCGAGGTTACTCATACGATGACAAATATGTAAGCAATTGCTTGTGAGCGGTGACAACAGTATTGAGATTAATTTTCAAAGCCATATTTTTAATTCAGCTCATTTTTTCCAGGTGCAGCATCAGTTGTAAAAGCACTGAGTGAATACCTGGACTCGTTGCTCGACAAGGCGATATCGACGCACCTGGCGGCTGCAATGCCGCTGGACACGCCACACTTGGCTCGCTACCCGGATCTGTTCGCATTTACAGTCATCATGCTGTTCTCTGGTAATCATTAGGAGCCTTCGGGCCTTTCCGATCATTTCCCTCCCAATCTGGCAACAGCTCAAACCGAGGTTCGTACCTAAGTGGTGCCCTTGCGTTGGTTGCCACAGACCATTTGAATGGTCGAGAGCCTTCAGCACTCACCAGTAGTCCGGTAACGCAGTCAGAAAAAAAAATATGAGCTATGTTTTTCAATGCCAGCATATAGATAGTCTAATGGGCAATACGTAGTGTAAGTTTAATATTTTTGTTGACAGTGGCACTTGCATTTGGAGTGAAGGAGTCGACGAAGTTCAACAACTTTTGTACTGGAGTCAATTTGTGCGTTGTATTATTCGTCATTATATCCGGATGCTTCAAAGGTATCACAGTTATGACCAAGGCAGTAAACTACAAGTTCAAACTGTCAGAAGTTTACTAAACTCAAAAATCCGATGTAGTTATTTAGTACGCATTTATTAGTGTGTAACGGCCAAATACTCAAATAGTACTTAGGGGGCGTCCATTAATTACGTGAGGCATTTTTGAGAATTTTTCGACCCCCCACCCCCCTTGATGAGATATCGTAAGATTTTCCTCAACTCCCTCCCCCCTCCCCTAATCTCACGCGAGATTGTTCAAGACTTCTATTATGTAGCCTGTAACTTATTTGAAACCTACAAATTGAGATAGACGGCGCTTCCGTTTTTGACTTTTGGGCGCTGTATTGACTCTCCATACCTAGTTTGTGAAGCATTTTAGTTCATGTAAACTCCGCAGGCGCCACCTGTCGCTGACTTCGAGCGGGTCGCTCGGGTAGTCTCCTCAGTTGGCGTTTGACTTTCGTTGCGATCAGTTGGGTGCAAAAAACGACGAAGTCGTTCGAAGTTACATTAATATATTTATTTTAAAGAATAAAAATTTTAGTGCAACTCAAGTCAAACTGTAAGTAAATTCTTTTAATATTACAGTAAGAATTCCTTCCAATATTATAATAACTTTGTGCTTCTTATTTTTAGGGGAATAATGAGTAACAGCGAAGTACAGGAAGTTGGCTCTCCAGTTCCAGGACCGAGTGGCGTAAGGAGAAAGATTAACTACAAGCGACCACGGCGGGTTTACAGTAGTAGTGACGACGATGGTGATGGTGAAAGCACTGCTGGGCCTCCGACACCAAAACGTGCTTGTACGAAAGATGACGTGGCTGAACAGAGGTTGGATTTTCTCCAAAAACAGGTTAGCGAGCTTAAATATCTAATGACTAGAAACTACCGTCACATGCCAATATCTACGGCCCAAACTGACAACCCGCTTGAAATGAGGGATGATGATTCAGTAGCCTCGTGTTTGATTAAACCTGATGTCCCTGATTTTGAGTGGGACGATTGCACGACGTCGGAGGCTGTGAATAGCACTGCTGAATCTAAGCTCAATTATTTGCGTAAAATCCAACATTTCGACAGTAGTGAGTGGAGTAGTGTCCGCTATACGGACGCCCAGAAGAAATACATTTCTTCGCCTGCATTTACCAATCTGGCAATGAATGATGAACTTTTAGCTTTTGAAACAAAATTCTGCCAATCTAGGTCACTTGACCAAAGTTTCGGAGCCCTGACTAATATGTTGATTGCTCAAAAGGAAGCCTTGCAAACGGCACTAAAAGATTTGCTAGCCTGGAGTGCTGACAGCGGCACACGGTTAACAAAGGATTCACTAACATCCAAAGTCCATGAGTTGTTTTCTAATACGTGTCCTTACATGTGTGTTTCAAAAGATATTTTGCAGCTGGTATGTGGAAGACGTGCAAATATAATAGAGCATCGACGAGAAAACGCCCTGTCCTCAGTCAAGGACAAGTATAACAAGGCGATTTTGCGAAAAATACCTCCTAGCTGTGAAAATGTTTTCCAAGCAAAAGAATTCAGCGAAGCTGTGGTCAAGCTAGGAGGTGGCTCTAAAGTCTTTCGTAGACCAATCCTACCTGCCGAGGGTAGTCAGGTCACTCACAACCGGCCATACATGCCTGCCGAACGCAACCAGGCCGCACCAAGGCGGTCAACCGACCCTGCGGTGTCATTTCGAGGGTATTACAACCAAAACCGAAACCAGCAAGCTTCCGCTTCTGGAAAAAGCAAGTCACACGCTGGGAAACGACCGTATTCCAATGCGAAAAATAAATCTCAAAAACCGAGAGAAAACTACCGTGACAATCAACGAAGACAATGACTATGCCGTAAGTTTCAAAGCCGGTCAACTGCGCCATTACCAACATACATGGCAATCGATGGGGGCACCAGCCCATATATTGAAAATTATACAAGGTTATCGAATACCTTTTTTAAAGAAACCACCATTACGTCTTGTATACAAAAATCAAGCTCGAATGCTGTCGTCACCAGAACTAAGCCAAGAAATACAGCAGATGTTGAAAGAGTCGGTGATCGAAATAGCTCCTCGGAATCCAGGTTTTCTTTCAACCATGTTCCCAGTAAAAAAACCAGACGGCTCGCGAAGACCGGTCTTAAATCTGAAGGCCTTAAACTTATACCTACAACCAAAGAAGTTTCGGCTCATAAATATGCAAAAGGTTCCTCAATTCTTGCAAACCGGAGACTACATGATGAAGATCGATCTACATCAAGCGTATTTTCACATACAGATTGCGAGATCGCACCGTCGGTTTCTGAGATTCATCTTCAAGGGTACAACGTACCAGATGACATGTCTAGCCTTCGGTCTTGCAAGCGCACCAAGAACTTTTGCAACCTTGTCGAATTGGGTAGCGCAGAAGCTCAGAGAAAAAGGAATACGAGTGATAGTGTACTTGGACGACTTCCTACTGGTGAATCATTGTCCTCGAGTTCTTCAACAGCAAATGAAACAGACCATCGACCTTATGACCAAGCTCGGATGGGTAATAAACAAGAGAAAGTCGTCCAGCATGCCTGCTCAGGAAATAGAGTTTCTCGGAATTCTCTGGAACACCCGGCTAAACCGAAAAAGTCTTCCAGTAAAAAAGATAACCGGTCTGAAAAACCTACTGATTCGCGCTCAAGGGTCAAATACTCTAACCCTATTGGATCTACAAAAGATTATGGGAACCTTACAGTTTTGCAGTTTTGTAATAAACCACGGCATGCTAAGGTACCGAAATCTCCAGTCTTGCCTAAACCAGGCCCTGAAAATGGGTGTGGCGATCCCACTGAACCCTGCCGCCAAAGAAGACATCAGTTGGTGGCTACAGAACACCCTTACAACAAGCGAAATTTGGCCAGCTCCGGTATCATACCACATAATCACAGACGCGTCAGCATGCGGCTGGGGAGCATACGTCAACGGCACTCACATTCAAGGCCCGTGGATGCCAGAAGAGCATCAATGTCATTCGAACCTAAAAGAACTCCTGGTTGTTTACAAGGTACTCTCACACAAAGATGTAGCCATAGATTGCAGCAACAGATCCGTTTTAGTCCAAAGCGACAACCGAACTGCCCTAGCTTTTCTACGCAGACAAGGCGGCACAAAATCTGTCAGTCTAATGCAATTGACCAGAATGATTTACCGTCTCTTAGAGCAGTACAAAATCAATCTTATAACCAGCTACCTTCCGGGCCCTCTCAATGGGATAGCCGACAGCCTTTCCAGGTACAAGGCCCTAACGGAATGGCACCTGTTGCCTCAGGCTTGCCAGCTGATCTTCGAGAAGTGGGGGACCCCTCAGGTGGACCTGATGGGGTCCAGAAGAGCCCACGTAGTAGCAAGTTACGTTACTCTAGACTTAAAAGATCAACAAGCTATTGCTCACGATGTTTTCAGCCTCGTTTGGAATCACAGATTAGCGTGGATCTTCCCACCTCCATGTCTGATGTACAAAGTATTATCATGTCTGAACGAAGCCAAGGGGATATACATAGTGGTTTGTCCGAGGTGGAAGAACGTTTTTTGGAGAACAGACCTAAAGAAAAGAGCAATAGCCCTTCCGTTCACAATCAAGAACCTAGAGTCAGTTCTGATAGACACGAGAACGAATCTTCCCCCAGCACAAGTAAACAAGCTGGTATTAGAGGCATGGAAATGTCGGGGTGGGATGATCTCCTAGGTGACTGGACGCTTTCGGAAATAAAAATAATAGAATCTAGCTGGAGACCTAGTACATTAAAAACCTATAAACCTGCCTGGACCCGCTGGCTAAAATGGTGTAAGGAATCTGGGATAAATAACAAAACTCCAGGAGGCCAAGGCCTCGCAAAATATCTTATTTATTTGCATACAAAACAAAGCTTAAGCTACAGGACAATACTGGTACATAAGTCTGTTATATCATCATTTTGTCAACCAGAATCCGAAGCAAAACTAAGCTCTAACATATTGGTAAGACAAGCATTAAAAGGAATAGCAAATAAATCTGCAGCAAAAGATAAAATCAAGCCTCCGGTATGGAATCCGCAGGTAGTAGTAGACTGGTTGCTAATCGGATCCCAATCTTGACAGTATGTTCGATGTTGCTCGACGATGTGCCACGTTGCTTCTTTTGGCCTCTGGCAGAAGAATCCACGATCTGACGTTGTTATCTGTAAAAGAAGATAAATGTATTATTGAAGATGGATCTATAACGTTTTGGCCGCTTTTTGGATCAAAAACAGACACAATTAATCACAAACAGTCTGGGTGGTTACTTTTATCCGGAAAGAACTGGAAAATTGACCCTGTTTTTTGGATTAAAAAGCTAATAGAAATCTCTCAACAAAGGCGACTAGAAGACACTAACATAGAGAATCTGTTTGTCTCTACGAGAGGAAAGTCCAAGCCTGCAAGTCGGACAATCATCGCTGGCTGGGTTAAAACTGTTTTGGTTGATGCAGGAATTCAAGACTCACCTGGCTCAATACGGTCAGCAGTTGCATCGTTGAATTGGATGAATGAAATGCCCTTGGAAGACATTTTGGCTCGTGGAAACTGGACATCTTCCAACACACTTATTCGGTTTTACAAACGTCCGGTAAAACCTTGTATCTTATCGAACACACCGGGTTTAGTTAGTAATTTTACTCCTGTGTAATGTGTCTCTGTAAAATAACATGATTTGTTTTGAATGGCATTTTGTAACCTAATTACTTTATTATTCACAAGTTTGATTAAGAGTATAATAAAATTACTTACACTTTATGTTACAAACATTTGTTTGAAATAAATGATTTCTTGAAGTCACAGTTGGCTTTACATATTTTACACCTAGTTTAGCGCCACCATGCGAGAATAAACAGGTCTCAATTTGTAGGTTTCAAATAAGTTACAGGCTACATAATATTAGAATTTTTCCTGAAATAAAAATTACTTATTATGTACCTAACTTATTTGAAACCTAAGTAAGGGCTGCATGGTGATTGAGACTTACTGAGGAGACTACCCGAGCGACCCGCTCGAAGTCAGCGACAGGTGGCGCCTGCGGAGTTTACATGAACTAAAATGCTTCACAAACTAGGTATGGAGAGTCAATACAGCGCCCAAAAGTCAAAAACGGAAGCGCCGTCTATCTCAATTTGTAGGTTTCAAATAAGTTAGGTACATAATAAGTAATTTTTATTTCAGGAAAAATTCTAATATTTTCGCTGTAAACGTGTTGGATTATTAAAAAAAAAATACAACAAATACTATTGTCTCAGATTTGGCCATATTTTATTCTAGAAATAATTTTTCATGCAATTGTACACCGTTTTCTGCGAGAAAAATAATTACGTGATATTTGCCAAAACCCCCCCTCCCCCCTAAGTGAGATTTGGAAAGATTTAGCTTGATCCCCTCCCCCCCTAGAACACCTCACGTAATAAATGGACGCCCCATATTAAATTCATGTGTAATTATTGCCATCTCTTACAAATAAGTAATGTCAAACAGATGCAGAGCAATTTTAAATGGTGTTTAAATTTGAGTGACGTTTCAGTATTCGGCCATAAGCTGTTTATAAAAAATACTTCTTAAATTCCTTAGAGAAATCAAATTTATAAGATCCAGGTGTACCTAATCATTATTAATCAGTGAAAAATTGATCAAAATCGGGTGTCAGCAAAAAGTTAGAGCTTTATTTTATATAGTAGGTGCCAAATAACACCGCAATACAGGTCATTCACCCACCTTCACCACGATGTCGCAAAATTCAATTTATGTATGGTAAAAACAAACAGTACTACGAGATTCGAGCGATTACCGTCTTAGCGACAGGTTTGTATGGAAAGCGACTGAAGCCATTCATAAATTGAATTTTGCGACAGCGTGGTGAAGGTGGGTGAATGGTTAGTTTTTTAAGTACATTTAGATTGTGAAAGTAAATATGTTTTTGTAATGTGTATTGTCAGCTGAGAGTAAGAACTGGCGGATCCCTGCGTCTGCAGTGCCGCAGCGCGCGGGCCGGTACTACGGCGCCGGCGGGTTCGCGCCCTACGGCCTCGCCGGCATCGTCAAGGGAGCCGCCGTCTGCTTCTACGGATTCATTGGTATTATTATAACATAACATACAATTCGGTATATTATAGGATTTTCGGCTTATTTCTGTATATTGGTATGATTATAGGATTTTCCCTATATGGAAAGGATCAACTTACTTCTGTGATTTAATCAAACTAGGAATGTCCGTCAACTAGCCAAAATAACGTTCTAGGATTTTGCCAGTAGAATTAAATTTTAATAATTATTATTTAGTTTTAGCGATAAGCCTGCCTATTGTACTATGCAAAGTTAGTTTTAAGATTTGTACGTACCTATTCCTTGTGTACAGATAAAAATAAGTGGTAATTGCCGACAGAAATAGGTGGTAGTACTTCCCTGGACGAGTTTTTTCACAAAAAGCTCTACAATACCTCGAATTAGATTACATTATTATCTTTATTGCACACTATAATAAAAGAAAAAAAAAAGAATTACAATTAAAATTCCATTATCCAAACAATATTATAAGTGTTAAAGTTTAGATGTCTGTCTTTCAATAACAAATTTGGATGAAACTTAGAAGATATTAGTTCGTAACTTGGATTAACACAGGCTACTCTTTATCCCGGAAAATCAGCAGGATCAAACAGAACTCGGACAAAGTCGCAAGCGAAACCTAGTTAAAACATAATGCAATCTGTAAATAGTAATTACTACCTTCCGCTCGTGACTTCGTTCGCGTGCCGTTGGATCCCGTTGATTTTCCGGGATAAAAAGTACCCTATGTGTTAATGCAGGTCACGGACAATATATAATCCAAGTTTCATCCAAATCGGATCAGTACTTTTTGAGGCAATTCGTTACAAACATACATAGAAATGTTTCCTCTTTATAATATTAGTATTAGTATAGATGTGTGTTGTTTGTGTGAGGTTTCGACTGCGTGGCGACGGCTGGCGAGGAAGCGCGTCGTCCTCAGAAGTCGATTCCGTTCGCGGTGGTGGCCTCGCTGCTGGTCGTCTTCCTCGCGTACTGCGGCGTCTCCTCCGTACTCACCCTCATGATGCCTTACTACATGCAGGTTACTATTACTACATGCAACCAACCGAACTCTCTGATACTGCCCAATCCTCTTCATCCATTTATATTAATACTTTGTTGTTTCAGGACGAGAAAGCTCCGTTGCCGTACGTGTACGACCAGCTCGGCTGGACGTGGGCCAAGTACGCCGTCAGCGTGGGCGCGGTCTGCGCACTCTGCTCCAGGTAACACAACACTAATCATTGCGACAATCGCTACTTCGAATCCCGGTGACCGTAACTTTTTAACCTACTTCAAGAAAAGGAAGTTCTCAATACGGTTTTTTTTTTTTTTTAAATTTTTGTTACCTCAGAACACCGTCATATATGAATCGATTTGTAAAACTCTTTTTTTATCTAAAAGGCTACAATTATTATACTTTCAGACTGGTCCCATAAATTTTCTATCAAAATCGGTTCAGAAGTTTGCCAATTAAATAGAATAACTGCAAGAAACACTTCATTCACGTACACGACATTCCGTATTTGGCTTTCCTGTGACTTTACAGTGGTGTTTACGATCAATAGAACAGTCCCAATTAACTGGCATCATCATCATCACCCCCATCACCATCATCATCATCACCACCATCACCATCATCATTTGATTATGAAGACGTATCAAACTGAAGTCGGGTTTTCAAGTTTTTTTAAACCTAAATGTGTTTATATCCCAGTCTCCTAGGCGCAGTGTTTCCACTCCCGCGTATAATCTACGCGATGGCGTCTGATGGCTTGCTATTCAAGTTTATGGGAACTGTCAGTGAACGCTACCAAACCCCCATGGTTGGCACCATTATTGCTGGACTATTTACTGGTGAGTTTGTGTTTAAGTTCTTTAATGCATTCATATTGTGGGTACAGGAGATCTTAAATTAACTTAATTAGGAACTTAATGGCTTCCAATATGAACCCTGACAGGCCACGACAATGTTTTATCTTTCGCTAGGTTGATGAATAGAAGGGTTACCTAATTATTTATACTATACATACATATATTATGAAATCAGGCTTAAATTAAAAGTATTAATATATATTATACCTACCACTTAATTGTGACATGCGTGACGCATGAAGTTTACAGATATACCTCTGACTACCCCCCAGTTAAAACATTCATCAGTCAGACCACGACCTTGTTAGAAAGTAAAATTGATTTTAAATGTATGTAAGTATTCTATCAGCAATCTAGTTCCCATAGTACAAGCTCTGCTTAGTTTGGGACTAGAAGGCGTTGTGTGAAATGTATAAAGATATTTATTATTTATCTTTATTCATGACAGTGTTAAGTAGTTGAAAACGTCAAAAACAAGTTTTAGGCCCGTATTCCGAGACAGAAATCGTTACTCAAGCATAGATTTGAGAAGAGATTTTCATACAAAAATCTATGCTTGAGTACGGATCAGTGCTTGAGTAAGGCTACGGAATACGGGCCTTACAGCCGAATACTCAAACGTCATTCAAATTTGAGCACCACTTAAGATTGCTCTGCCTCTGTTTGACATTACTCGTTTGTAAGAGATGGCAATAATTTAAGCGGGACTTAAATTGAGTGGGGTTTGAGTTGCGTTTGAGTATTCGGCTGTTAGACTCTCTAAAATATTTTGTGTTAAATATTTTTTTTTAATTCTTGTACATGGACCATAAGTTTTTTAGCCAGATCTCAACAGTTTAGTTCATTCTTTGCTATTTTTAGTCTGTCTTGTAAACTAAATATAGTTTTTCGTATATTGTACTTTATTTATAACTAAATTATGATACTTTTCCAGGTATATTGGCGATGTTATTTGAATTGGAACAGTTGATTCACATGATGTCTATCGGAACTCTCCTTGCCTACTCTATGGTTGCTTCATGCGTACTGTTACTCAGGTAAGATTATTCAATTCATATATAATGATTATATATATTGTCATATAATTCATATATATTGTCATATAATTCATATATATTGTTTATTGATATTTTTCAAAAATATACAGATATAAGGCACTCACTGTTTATAAATGAAAAAATAATGAGTTTTTTCTCAGATATACTATATCAGTTTTATTATCCCCTGCCGGCAGTCGCAGGGGCCGCTAATATAATATTATTTCTATATAATCTCTATATAATTGGTCTTAAATTACACAAATCTCTTTCACAGGGGGAACACGCATTAGCCTTTATGTGTACCCTTTGAACAAACATTTTTTCCCTTTAGTTATACGCCGCTATTTGAAACTAAATAAAAATAAATAAAATAAGCCTTTATTTCTACTGAAACTCTAATTTTACAACTTATGTATTTTCTAGTAACTTTAAACTCTAACTTGTATAACTATAGCGGTGATCATTCTAATACGTGCTCTATTCAGTAGTCGCCTCCTTGGCGTAGGCCTCACCCATTTCACTCCATAATTTTCTATTTCTGGCTTTAAAAACTATAATATTTATTTGAAACTAGGACAGTTTTATTTTTACTTTCGACTGCGACATTACACAGTCGACTATCACAATATAACAATGTATTGTTACAGATACGAGAAGACTAAAACTAAGACAGTGGAGCCACTGAATCTGTCAGTGAGTGCAACAGCCCGACAGCTGATGAACATGGACAAACATGTACTGCCTACTAGACTCAGCTCCGGGATCGTATCTATACTCGTTACTGCATATGGTAAATATAATTAATATCCTAGGACATGTCACAAAAAATATAAATATAAAGAATTGTATAGAATTAAGTTCCCTCATTCTTCCACCATCTACTTTATAAGATTTGCAGTATCACTTGTTTGTTTCCTATGCTTTTTCGTCACTATATGTATTGTGTATAATTAACGCGTTTACTAAAAAAAAATATTATTATTATTATTAATATCACAGCGCCCTCTAGTCCCAAACTAAGTAGAGCTTGTACTATGAGAACTAGATTGCTGATAGAGTACTTATATTCATTTTTTTTTCTAAATACAAATTCAAATGTTTTATTCGCAAAAATGTGGTTACAAAGTTATTATAAAGTTTATGGGCCAACACATTTACTATGACTAGCATGCAAATTATATAATAGCGAAATTATAATACGTAAATGAAATTAAATACTTAATAGGACATACCAAATCACAAACCAAATTATAATATTATAATACAGAAGGCACAACTATAATAGAAAATAATAAATTAATTATATCAAAATGTCATAAAATCCTAAAAATAGTAATGTCTGAAAACACCAAGAGATCAAATATAATTATTATATTACACTAACAAATTTTTCATTTACTTAGGAATTCATTTACAGAGTAAAAACTCTCGTTTACTAACCATTTGAATAGTTTGTGTTTAAACTGTCGTGTGTACATACTTTAAATACTTAAATAGTCTCTCAACTTCTGCCAAAAGCTAGTTAACGCTTGTAATAGTGTCATGTCGTTTTGTATAGTGGCAAATAGTGATAAGGTGAATCTTAAACACTGTTTATTCAGTGTTTAAGGTTGAGAGGTGATTCTTAGTAAGATCGCAACACTGCATGACTATTGACTATGACAAAAAATAATCCACTGTTTTCTCGTGGTCCTACTATTTTGTCCTACTAGTAGGACCACGAGTGAGACCAGTTTCTCGAACCTACTACTACCTAGCTCAGAGTATAGAACTGCCATCTACTGACCAGCCTGTATCCCACTAATATTGTAAATATCAAAGTTTGGACATTTCGATGTTTAGATGTTTGTGTTTCAATCACGGTGGAACTGCTGGTCCGATTTGGATGAAACTACAATAGACAAACAAGCAAGTTCGTATAAGTTTGTGGCCGACTCTGGTGACGGAGTTTTTAGGCCGCCTTAAGGCCTCCATCGTGGCTTAGGCTACACTTAGGCTACTTTTTATCCAGAAAAATCAACAGGATCAAACGGAACGCGAAGAAAGTCGCGGGCGGAAGCTAGTATTTACTATAACATAATGTTTCCAGGTGTGTGGTGCTTCATAACGATGTACATAATAAACTCTCACTCGGCCGCTATACAAGCGCGGCACTCGGGTACACTCGTGGCACTGACAGTTAGCTCCACACTGGTTGTAGCTACTCTCTATGTAATCTCACGGCAGCCTGTCTCTGAGAAGAAACTGGCCTTTTCGGTGAGTATTTTTTCTTTTCATTGGATAGTTGTTTTTAACCGACTTAAAAAAGGAGGTCTCTCAATTCGACTGTTTTTTTGTATGTATGTTACGCGATCATTCCGGCAGTCATGAATCTATTTTGATGATTTTTTCTTGTTTGGTAGATCATAGTTCAGAGGTCCCAAATAAACTTTATCAAAATCGGTTCAGTAGTTTGGCAGTTAAATAAGAATAACTCAAAAAAAAAAAACACGTCATCCGCGTACACGACATTGCGTATTTTGCTTTCCCGTGACTTTCCTTGGCTCGGTTAAAACTCTTGGCTTAGTTAGCTCCTTACGTATTGACGATGTGTTTCCTGTGGATATGGCTGTCTACGCTGAGAGGATAGGATAGATGCTGGGACCTACTCCATCTAAACACTGTCCCAGGCACTGCAGTGTGTCGTTAAGTGTAGACATAGATTGCCTCTTGACGCTCTATAAATCATCTTAAATAGATGTAAAGGCCTATTATATAGTAGTACTAGCTGTCGCCCGCGGCATTGCTCGCGTTCTAGACCCTTTAGAGTGTGACTTTTCAAAATTCCTTAGTGCACCCCTACACTATATAAGGATACTACCCTCCAAATTTCATACCTCTAGGACTTATGGTTTAGTTTAGGCTGTGCGTTGATTATTAAAAGAGAGTGAGGATTTATATCCTCACTCTCTTACTTACTTGGAGGCAGACATACATGTAGTATAAGGCGATACTAGGGGCAGGTGCCGCTGGTGCCGTGGCTGCCGGGCCTGAGTATCCTCGTGAACGTGTACCTGATGCTCAACCTCGACTACATGACGTGGCTTCGCTTCGCTGTATGGATCGCTGCGGGTATGTCTGACTCTCTCACTCCTACAATATCACGTATCGATACAATGGCACATTCCTATTTTCCCCTGACTAAATCCCCTGCGTAGGGGATTTCTGTAACTTTTGACCAAAAATCCCCTTAGCTACCACGGCGACTGTCGGCAGGGGAAAATTGGAGAAAAGTTCCAGAAATCCCCTTAGGGGTCCATTTACTTGCCTGTCTCTCTCACATTTCGTACACTCAAATCACCAGCTGATTTCATACAGGATCTAACAAAATATACGCAATATCCCACTAATAATGTAAATATCAGAGTTTGGATGTTTAAATGTTTGTGTTTCAATCACGTTGCAACTGCTGGTCCGATTTGGGTGAAACTTGGAATATATATAGTTCGTAACATGGATTAAAATATTATGGGCTACTTTTCATCCCGGAAAATCAACGGGACGCGAACTCTTCAAAAACGCCTACAAGATTTCGCATAGTAAATTGCACTTCTAATCCTGTGTTGACGACAACCGGAATTATTTATTTTATTTTCTCTTAAACTATCTAAGAACGCCTCCACTGTCTTTTTCACACACATTATCAATGTTTAAACAATAAATACTATGTACCAGACAAAACCGCTGATGTCTTTTTATAAAAGAAAATTCAGAAAAAGCAGAATATTTTTTCATTTCAATAACAAAATCTATTGCAAAGATTATTTTTCAACAGTAATAAATGCATTAATTCAAAAAACAGAGTTCTGCGAAGAATTGCCATGTTCCGCACTCGTCTCGACCATTTTCACCGGGTTATATTTCGCCATGACTTTCATAAGGTGCCTGTACACCACGCGGTGGACATTATTCGCCCACAAGTGGTCCAAATGGTTGAAGTCGGGATCCTCCACTATCAACCAATCTATAACATTGTTTAGTTCATCGTGTAACCTTTGAACGTCCGCGATAGTTGACACGCGGTCATTCTCACCGCTCACCAACATGACCGGCATCGTCACCTTACCCAAGTCGTACACCGGAGGTTCAGGAGCTCCGTACTTTTCCAAATTCTTCCGCTCGCCGTAGTCGTAATTCGCGAACTGCCTCCTCATACCTATCTGTGAGAAGTGGATCAGATTCTTCCTCGAAGTGCCCGCCGGGAAGTGACCTACCACTATCTGGAAGAAGGTCTGTTCTATAGCGTCAACGTTCGGCCCTATGAGCGGACTCACGATCCAACGGAAGCAGAGATCGTAGCCGATTCCCAGCTGCGTGCAGAGCACGTTCACGATCGCCTTCGAGATGGAGAAATAACCGCTGATTTCCGTCACGAAGCTCGGCAAAATCGTGTTTAAAAACGTTCCTAGTTGGATCAATGCTCGCAGCGGACCGATCGTGTTCTCCAAGTACGCGACCGGCGCTAGACACACGCAAGCTTTGATCTTTTCATTGTATTCGGGGTGCGTCGACGTTAGGACGAAGCTCATCGTCGTACCTTCCGAGAACCCGATGAGGGTTAACTGGGTCTGGTTGGTCGACTCCAACACGTAGTCTATGTTCGCGCGAAGATCGTAGATTGCTAGCTCGTTGACGCTGTAGTCCCAGAACTGGAGGTCCTTGTCTGGGTTGAGGGTTTTGTGCTTCCTCGAGTACCGGCAGCCTCGCACGTTGAGCAACCACACGTCGTAACCTGCAGCCGCCAGCATTACGCCGAGGGAGTTCTTCCCTCTGAGGATCCAGCCGTCTGCCGTGTCGAACACCCCATGAGCTAGCAACACCACTCTGCTCTTGTCCCCTGGCATATTGAAAGTGGTCAGTGTGTAATTGTCTTCTGTGTTGATTTGATGCTCCGTGGCTAGGTACCCATTTTTCTCGGATAATTGTATAAAGTCTATCAAGCCGTCTTCCGGGATGTTCCTTAGAGTGACGTTGATGGGCGGTAGGGTTGATATCGCTTGGTGAATAAGCAGTAGAAATATCGCTGGATAAAATACCATTTTGGTGTTAATCCAACGATTTACGTTAACTTTCTGTGCTCCAGTTTAGGAGCCACTGGCTATTCTAATTAATAGATTAAAAAACAGCAGTTTATATAAATTGTTTATCTTAAAAGCTTAGACCTTCAATTGCGCGAATTTGAACTCTACTACGATTGTATACGTCACAATGGTTTTACCTAGACCTAGATGAGGTTTTGGGATGTGCCCGCATGGTGTCAAGGTATACCTTAAACTATAGAGATAACATGATTAGGCATTACCTATGCTATACCTAATAATGAATGATACATTCACTCATTAAGTTATGATACCTATCCATCAGCTAATGATGGTGATCTAATCGACACTCATTATGATCGTGTAGTGTCATTGCATTGTATTTCCATTGAACATTGGTTTTATTGATGAAGTGACAACGGTCTGCGTTACAGAGGCAAACATTATATTAAACGCAACAATGACTCACGTGCGTGCTGATTGAAAGTTGATCAGACGAACATATTCTGTCACTAGAAGATAAAGATAAAAAAAAGATAAAAATGTTTATTGCATAGTCTTAAAGTTAACATTACATCTTACAGTAGAAATAAGTGGACAGTGGGAAGTACAGTAGGCAACTAACTTAGATACCTAAAAAAAAAAAAAAAAAAGAAGCCCATTCTAAGATGTATCTAGCTCACCTGATCTTAAGCGGTTTAATCTGCCTATCTTAAGTTTATTGAGGATCATATGAACCACCTAGGACACCAAACTTTGATATCTGGGACAAAAGTATTAGAGCCAATCATTTCTAATGTAAATGAGTTTTCATACCTAACAATAAAACGCTTAAATACTATCTAAAAATTTAAAATAATATAAAATTTATCTTATAATTGTTTTTAAAGACTAGACAATTATGAAAAAATGTCTGTAAAGGTAAATTGCATATAAGCATGAGAATACAAACCATCCATCGCTTCTTCGACTTTCTGCAATATAGTTAATACATTTTGCTAAGTACAATCTGCACAACGCCTTTATGAACCGAATTTCTCCAAAACATGTAGCACTTGTGGTACTACCACTATATAAGACGACCGACCCATCACGAAATCCAAATGATTGAAATCCGCGCGTTTCAGAACAATATTCTTCACAACATTCGGCAGCTGCTTCCTAAGTAACCTCACGTCTTCCAGCGTAGAAATCCGGTCATTTTTAGCTGTAAAAAGCACCACTTTCATCGACACCTTGGATAAAGGAAACACAGGGGGTTTTCTAGTTCCATACACGGCCATATTTCTCTCTGCACCGTAATCGTAGTCGGCAAAGGATCGGCTGGTTCCGATCTGCGCGAAGTGATTCAGATTCTTCCTGGAAGTCCCCGCAGGGAAATGTCCCATCAAGATGGGTAGAAACTCCGGTTCAAGTTCTTTTTCATTGTAACCGGTTATGGGGAATATCCCCAGCATCACGCAAATGTTGTAACCTATCGTCGTGGTACACATATTGGCTAGGAACGATCGAATCGGGGAGTTGTATCCGACGAATTCTTCACTCCGCGTGCTCCGTAGACCTTCATTGATATGAGGAGCGAGGGCTATGACCGTCGACAGATACTGCTTGGCATTGTGAAGGTAGCACACGGGTGCTATCGCTACGAACACATTTATCTTATCGTTGTACTCTGGTTTGGTCGCTCCTAGAATTAAAGTCGATGTCGTCCCCTCCGAGTAGCCGATGATACTGATTTTCGCTTCCGTTTGTTGTTGAATGAAATCTATCGCAGCGGGCAGGTCTAGTTTCCCGAACTCCGTCATACTGAAGTCCCAGAAAGCGGAGTCCGTGTCAGGGTTGAGGGTTACATGTCTCCGGGAGTACCGGTTTCCTCTGTGATTGATCGCCCACACGTCGTATCCCTTTCTAGCTAGGATGATCCCTAGGGAGTGGTTGCCGCGTAGGATGAAATCGTCGCTGGTGTCGATGGCTCCGTGGATTAGCAGGACAGGTCTGTTCCTGTCTCCTATCATCCGGAACAGCTTGAGGATGTATCCATCGCTCGTGGTGATGTCGTGCTCTTCAGTTGTTTGTCCGTATTTGGTGGCGAGGCCGGTGAAGTTCAGTCGGCCATCTTCGGGGAGACTCAATTGCGCGAATGTACTAATTGCTTCGTAGAGGAAAATCAATGTCAGTGATTTGACGATCATTTTAAGGGCTCGGAGGCTTAATTTAGAATGAAACGGTTCAGGAGACGCCGAAGTCTTATATGCCGGTTTTTTTTTATAACTGGCTTGTGCCGCCTTCTAAGGTTCAGATGACGCATGGATAATAGTAACTAGGTACCTGCCTGCCTTATTTTTACAAAAAAAGTGCAATATTACAGAAACAAGTTTTGAATTGGTTTTATCTGGAAATGCGCATCAACTATGTTTCGTTTGGTGACATATTGGTGGCGAAATATCTGTTTAGTTATCTTTTTAGCAGGTTTTTAGTGGTCCTTGACCTATAAGGTCTCCAAAGTTATACATTTTATGTTATTTCGGTAGAGGTCGTGAGTTCAATTCCTGTCAATCATGTTGAGTGATTCTTTGGTTTATTTTTCAGTTACTTATACCTATTTGTTTTCATTATCATACGTCCTTTAAAAAATATACATAGTTCTTCACGTGACTCAGGTGTCGATACTGATGCATAAGAAAAAAAACATCGACTACCTACTAGGCACCATAGAGCTTTGTAAAATTTATCGATCTTCGGAGAACCGGTTCAGGTTTATTGGTTTTATTTCGTCCGGTAACCATCGGTGGCAGACGAAAAATTCGATGACGTTATTAACAAAATATAATTGTTGGGTTCGTCCTTCTTCTGCCTTTTGAATTAGAATATTACAAAGTATTAAGAAAAAACTCTCAACACATAAATAAAAACAGCTAAAATCGAGTTTGTCTGTTTGTTTGTTCGCGGATCACGCCTTAACTGGACCAATTTAAATGAAACTTATACCATTCAGAAGCTCTTTTTCCGGATTAAAACATAGGCTATATTTTATTTTTACGTTCTTAAACCAAAAGCAGTCATTTGCTACGAGGTTCATCGTATGCTGGTGACAGATATATTGGTCGAAAGTTTCGACGTATGAAGTCGCGGGTATCAGCAATTTTTATAATAATATATCGTATTATTATAATTTAATATTCCAGGTCTCATAATATACTTTACGTACGGAGCCTGGCATAGTTCTGAACGACGTCGCACAGTCGACTCTGTCCAACTCGCAGACCTACATAACGACAGTCAGACGGGGCTGCTGGCGCATACCTCACTCTCTCACGCACTCGGCTGACCCTCGCTGTTAGAAAGAGACGGTGTATCCACTGTCAGCGGAGTCGTCAGCCCTAGTGGGACGGTCGTCTCTTTCGTGTCGAACATTTAGAAATGTTACAATTGTTATTGTAAAAGTATTTTAATGTACTTTTTTTTTATTGAACAGTATTTGTATGGATCTGGTTCAAGTAGTAAATGCAGTCTTTTGTTGTTCGATCATGTTGTAGCGGCTGAACCGATTTTGATGAAGCTTGAATAATATACTAAGACTAGAAAGATGTTTCGGATACTTTTACATGTCTATAGAAAATTAGCGAAAAAATGCCAACGACTTCAATACGGTTTCGTCGTCACTTACCATCAGGTGAGATTGTGGCCAAAGAAATTCTATCTCATATAGAAAGTGTTTTACATAGGGTTGCATATATGTACGTAATATTATTTCAATTTGTATGCACAATAATGTATTCGATACATTTGGCTTACTGAATCAACATTCAGAATTTAAAAAATATATCTATGAACTTCTATCATCTTAATAAATAAGACATTTTTTTTGGCATTTATTTTATTTTACTTAAAAAATTGTGATATTTATATCATTTGGTTCCTAAGTATTTGCCATGATTTAATCTTGTTAGTTTTCTATTGATGGTGACATTTAACCTTTGCAACGCCGAATGTCCTAGCCAGAACAATAGAGGATCTGTTATGCTAGTTGGTATTACCAGAATGTACCTACAATGTGGCTTTTTTTGTCAGAATATTCTCATGTTCTTGACAAGTTTTTTTCTTGACGTTGTGTGAAATAACCTAACATTTATTACTCGAAATTACCTAATACTTTCTAAGTTTTAAATGCAATAAAAATTAGAACATTTTAAGAATCTCTACGAATGGTTCCTTTTAATCACCGCCACAGTTATTTATTCATTAATCATTTAGTTTACCTATTTTTCATCATTTATATTATTTATAGTGTAAAGAGTGCATCTTTCCAATTTTAATGTTTTGTGATTTGTTATATTTATCTAAAAATAATGCAAATTATAGGATAATAAAAATAATGTCTAGATAAATAATAATGTATTTGATATGCGTGTGCGTATATATCCAGTATTAAAAGGATTTGGCTGTGAGACAGCATTCTTTTAGCTTTTACTTTTAAGATACATAACTTGCACCAAAAGGTTAATCATAATTATGTAGGTAAAGTTAAACTTGCCTTACCGCTAAGCCTTATGGATGAACATTATTTACTTTACTGATGTTGTAAATCGCAATTTAAATATTGATTTTTATTTTCATTACCATTAGGCTTCGCGGTAAGGCAGTTAATTTGGCAAGCGCCAATTAGGTACCTAGTTGATTTTAGATAATTAGTCAAAATACTTAACAGTTTTGTTTAACTTTTTTCTATATTCCTTACCAATATTTCAAGAGTATCTCGACTGCAGAGATGCAGATCAGTGACTAAACAGATAAGAGTATCAAAATAGTTTTGGTTCTAAGACTAAGTTTTTTTTTAATACCTAGTGCATTTAAACTAAGAACTGCCTTAGAAAAATTGGGTCATACTTAAGTGTTTTTATCTCGTGCTATTTAGAAATTCAATGTCGTTTTTAAGCTTAGCTTTTGCATTCTATGTACTTACATTTAAAATAGTTTAAGTAGATGCGTTGAAATAAATGAATTAAATGTATTTGTGTTATTTTTTATTTTCTAAAACATTTATTAAATTATCTACGACTTCTCAATTAAATCACAGTTTGTTAATTTCTACATCTAAATATTAATAACTTATTCTGACAAACAAAATCAAATATCTTAATTATACAAAATATTTATGGATGGTCGGCATTACCATTTATAACTGCAATAAAGGATGGCTAAAAAAAACCATAACTCTTTAGACAATCGTATCTGACTTCAATGACCGCTAAAGCGGGTTCGAAACCAGCAAAGTTAAACGTGGCAATATAAGTTAATATTAAAAATGGTCTTGCTTAAATTATAATTGGCTAAAATATCACTAAACTAACTAAAATATCACAATCACACAACATATCACATCTTAACAATAAGTAATAAGTAATTATAAAATTGGCATAGTCATTCTCACAATAAATTCAATAATATTATATAGAATGTCAAAGTTTACGTATAACGAACAATATAAGATTAGTTTTAAGTACCTACTTCATACCTATTTCATATAAATTCGGATAGAACAACCCTGTTTGTTGTTGGTACTAAATATTAGCTCTTTAAGGTAGTGCGAAACATTTGTACCAACTAAGCCATGAAGTTTATTTAGAAGTAAATGATTATAGGTATTATGGGATAGGTTCAATAAAATGTATTCCTCAGTCACGGTAGATATCGTATCAGATCTCTTGATCTAGATTTTTGAGGATAATTTATGTAGTTTGATCAACGAAGCACAAAATCAAGCGATTGTGATTAGGCGGAATACCTATTAAATAAATGCATAAAAAAAATTACGGACAAAATCTATCGTCTCTCATACATAAGCTAAAAAGGTAACTTACAGCCGTTGACTAAAGTTAACCAACCAAAACAGACGGTTAAACTAGTCTAGTAATTTTTTTGTAATTATATTCTTGTGATATCAGTAACAGCTGAATTGTAGGTGGACATAGAGTCATACGGCATTTAATAAGACAAGTACTTACAAATTAATACAATTATGACACCGTTTCGCATTACTCGAGGGCGTAAGATGCGCACCGCGAGATATTTGTCATGTCGTTCTGTCAAAATGTAAGCATTTTGTACCAGTTTAGGAACTATTGCATTATCTGTGGTAATGTTGTCGAGAAACCGCGCCTTTGAATTTTCAACTTTTGACATTTCTGCATGACTATTATCTCGTCCTCAGAGAGGTACGACGACTAACAAGTGTCAAAAGTGTACATTATGGCGCGTTTTGTTGACACCATTAGGTACCACAGATAATGCAATAGTTCCTAAACTGGTACAAAATGCTTACATTTTGACAGAACGACATGACAAATATCTCGCGGTGCGCATCTTAGGCCCGCTGGCTGTAGGTCAACTGCCAACACAACAGTAGAGCTACTCTTGACCACCGCCGGTCCAAACTGGACCCGAATTTTGACAGAAATCCAGTCATTTTTTATTGAAAAATGACTGGATTATCATTGGAACTGTGGTCGAGAATAACCCTACAGATTAAAACGGTCTTCTGCCTCATTTTTTATTAGTGCGGTACACTTGCCTTTTAGGTACTTATGGCAAATATTATGTTGATAACCTAAAAACCCTCCTCAATATTAACCACTTTACCGAGGGTTAAAGAAACCGGTTGTTTAACATTGCTGAACTTAGACCTACACTTAAAATGATAGTTGAAAATCTATTCTCTCAAAGTCTTGGACGTTTCTTTTCATTTGTACGAGAAATTACTAAGAAAGTAGGACGTATTGTGTCAGAATTTAGTGACGTGTGACTTCTCTTCTATGATGTAGCCGTTGGTAGGTAATGTTACCTTCTGGTTGAGCGAGCTGTTTCGGATTCCATAGATGAAGTAGATAAGATACCCTGAAAGAAAACAGATGATTAGGTTGTGGGTAAGAAAACGTAGTCAATGTCGTATGTGTATCGGTGCACATGAGACTTAACACCGACATGATGGGCGCAGTGCAATCACAGAGCACGTCCCCAGTGCTCAGTGAGGCAATGCATCAGTTCATCGGCTTGTTCCATTATTTACTTGTGTAAAAAAATATCTATGCCTATTCATAAAAAGTAGATTTTTTCAAGCTAATAAAAGTTCCCAGAATTGTTGGTTAAAAAAACAGTTTAAAACACATCCCTATGAAACCACACTGATTTTGCTGACTGAAATAAAGTCGGGTAGGGATGCAAAAGACGAGGGAAAGATATTGTGAAGTTCACAAGTCTACGTAGTAGTGATGTCTTACCGATCACGAGCCAGATGATGAAGCGCACCCAGGTCTGGTAGTCGAGCTGCGCCATCAGGTACACATTCATGCAGACGCTCAGGTACGGCACCAGCGGAACTAGCGGGACCTGTCACATTACCAATATTTCATTTAAATAGATAGTAATTATTAAATATTTTCCTAATATCTTAATATTATCTACAACAAACTAAGCAAAGTATCCCTTCACCACGATTTCTTCATGTTAACATAGAGTCTAACGTCCAAAAAAAAAGGTCATTCCTGAATTAGAATGTTAGGTTCGGTATTCATATTTTGATTGATTGTTTTGAATACTGTTTATTTCCCGACCTGTATGGTTGGCAGGCAGAAAACGCTTATAGCATTAAGCCCACCTAATGGTACATTTGTTCATTTTATGCAATAAAGAGTTGAATAAAGCTCATTTACTGAATCGAGACACAAGCAACAAATTTGCGGAAGTTTTGAGTGTTAAAAAATCTAAGCTTGAATCACTCTTGAGTTTATTTTGAGCATACGAGCTATGGCTTCATCAAACACCTACTTATTGCAGTCAAGTAGTTACTAATAAGTTAATAAGTAAAAGTCTATATAGGTAGGTTACCTTAAAAGTGAGATTCTTGGTGCTGTTCCGTGGCTGCCTGCACAGCACGGCCAGCAACGCGACCAGCACGGCCAGCAAGGCGGCCGTCACGACGCTCGCCTCCCATTGCAACGCCACGCACGTCGCCAGCGCAGTCATAACTGTTACATTCATCTAAATCACATCTGTTCTCAATCGCCGGTCTCGTAGACCCCTCAAAATGTTTTATGAAAATCACAAAAATAACGTTAATGGATGAATCATTCACACTACGTCACCCAAGATGCCGAAAGCTTTGGTAACGGAATCAAACCTAGTTTCAAAGTACCTAGTTCAAAGTTTCTAGTACCAAAGTTTCACCAAAGTCTTGCTAACAGAGTGTTACGTAATCGGGCGTCAAAATGTCAAGCGACTAAATTAAAACGACGTTTAACGCTGTTTAAATAAAACGCAAGCAGATGTATTTTTGTTTAGCTGGTTTATATGGTGGCCGTCAGATCAGCGATTAGATTTAACAGTCTGTTAATTAACAAGCTGTTAGTTTAACTAACAGAGCATGGTGAAACCGGCCCTTAGGTTTATCATTATGTTAAGTTGTTTTTTATATATGTATTCTATCAGCCATCTAGTTCCCATAGTACAAGCTTTGCTTAGTTTGGGACTAGAAGGCGTTGTGTTAAATGTCCGTGAATATTTATTTATTTATTATTTATATAAAACATCGTGAGGTCTGGCCTTTTCTTAGTAAATAAAATAAATCAGTGAAGTGCCAACAATTGGTGGGGGTGCCAAGATTAGGGTAGTTTACCCTAACTAAGTATGCAGCTATAAACTTACATAAAATAATGATGGTGCATTTAGCGATGGTGGAAGAGAGTTGCGTGGGGTACTTGAGACCGAGCAGGTTGAAGGTCTGTCGGGCCACTGACGCCGGGGTCTCTGGGACCGGCTTGCTGTCTCCATTCAGGTGGAGGGGAGACTCCTCTTCATACCTTCAATTACAATAAATATAATATAAATATATTATGTATTAGTTTACGTAGGTATCATTATATACTTTTTGATTAATATATTAATTAATTTTATATCAATAATTCAAATTATTTTTATGTACGACCCGTCCGTGTTTTGTGTATTAGATCCTGTCCATCCAAAGGTTGCCTGGAAGAGATTGCACTAAGCAATAAGGCCGCCCATTGTACCTACCTCCTAAAACTTTGATCGTTTAACCAATTATGGTATTTTTTTGTTATTTTGTTTACATATAAGTGGTGTACAATAAAGAATATTCTATCTATCTATCTAATAAAACAGCCAAAAGTAACATTTTACCTGTAAGTTTATTACTTCAAGATGTACTCGAGTGGACAAGTTGATCAAAGTTTCTAAATAGGTAAGAATAATCATCAGGGTTATCTTAATAAAACTTCACTTTGATACATCTACGTTCGTTTCTTAGTGCGCCCCTACACTGTATTACCCTCCAAATTTCATACCTCTACGACTTATAGTTTAGGCTGTGCGTTGATTGTTGACTGACAATCAACGCACAGCCTAAACTATAAGTCGTAGATGTATGAAATTTGGAAAGAAAGAAAGCTTCAAAAGAGTTTTATATATTTAGAATAATCACTCTTGTAAATCTTTGATAAAACTCGTTCCTATTATTAAACCGGTGATAAAGTGGGGGGGGGGGGGGTATAGTGTTCTGTAAGCGAATATTACCTGAGGATGAGGACGCTGGTAGCGACGATGGTGTATGCCAGGAGTGTTCCTATGGACATCATGTCGATCAGCTGATTCAGGTTGAAGATGGCCGCCATTATAGCTGGAAAAATTTGCAACTTATTTGGAGCCTAGAAGTCTGGTGCAAATTAATATAACACCTATTGCTACCTAAGCAAGCTCGTATGAGTTAGTAGCCAACTCTGCTGACGGAGTTTTTAGGCCGCCTTAAGGCCTCCGACGTGGCTTAACAATTGCTAGTGCCGGGACAGTTAAACGTGTCTTCCGAAGCACGGAAGTGCTCAGATGTAAATTCCACTAGCGGTCCCCCATCCAAATAGTGACCGCGCAGAACGTTGCTTAACTTAAATAATCAATGAAGATTTACCAAGATTTTGCGCTTCCTATTACTGATACACGGCCTTTTATGTATTACCTGCCAAAAGTCCACTCAAGAACGTAGCCAGCAATGGAGTCTTGGTCCTCTTACAAATAGTAGCTAAAGGTCTGAACAGTACTCCATCAGTTCCCATGGCGTACAACACCCTGGGCAGAGGGAACATGGCTCCGAGCAGGCTGGTGCACAGTGCGAAGATGGCTCCAATGGTGACGATCCACTTGATGACCGGCAGACCTGCCACCGTGAACACGTGTGGAAATGGCGCATCGGCGTCCTGGGTACAGATAGATAAAAATGTTTCTGAAGTTATACTTCTAATGCGACTTCCAGCTGACAAGCGTTAAACGAGAGGACATGTCTCTAAAACTAACTTATAGACGGCAGTGTTCAGCATTTTTTGAAGTTATACGAGTTTCAACTGACAGCAAAAGAAAAAGACATAACCATAATTTCAACCATCCACAGGAGAGCTCTGTTGGCGGAACAGTTGGACTGCGGTCAGACCGACAATGGGAGCAGGTTCAAATCCAAACCGACATTATAGACTTTTTGCAACTTTTTACTTTTTATTTTGAAGTGAAAATTTAGTACTGCATATGTACATAAAAATAAATACTAAATTAATTTCACATTAAACACAGACCGAGAGTGAATGCGTGGAACTCGAAGTATAACTTCTTCCGCGCGGAGGGACTCCACGCACTGGTTTTTTTTAGTAAGATAAAAAGAATTGAGCATTGGAAACAAAAAAAATTACGACTAGTACAGTATTTACAATATTTACAAAATACACATGATTTATTTTAAAAAGAAAATAAATGCCTAAAAGATTTGTGACGAGTTTAAAAACCGTTTCGTTTAAGCCAAGGACTGCCGGAAGACAGACCAATTGACAATCACCTCGTCTCGTAAAAGGTCACCAATAAGATAGTTGCATGTAGGAAATTAAAAACAAAAACTTGAAGCCTACTTCACTTCTAGAGGTCACTAATCATAATCACGTGATGATAGCATTTTTTGGTGATACGTATGGCAGGTACTTAAAATCACGTGTATTTTTTGGTAAAGTATAGGTATCTAAAGTAGGTAAGTTCTTAAAATTAAAAAAAAATATCGTGATATCCCACTATACTCCCCCCCTATCTCCCCCTTTTAATATTTCGTAATTTAAAGCAAAATAAACTTAGGTAAGTATTTCATTTCATTTCCTTTCGAACCTCAATTCAACGATCCTGGGTGTTCACTGTGAGTTATTTATACACAAAAACAAGTGTTGTGTCTTGGCAGTAAGTATAGTGAATGTATCGTTAGTATTGATAGAAAATAACGGATGTTTGGCTATTCTTTTCAAACATCAACAAAAAAATGTAAGCAACTTTTGGCAAAAGCATTCCACCTACGGTTTTTGTTTTTTGAAATAACTTTTTTCTAATCTTCTTATATATAAAAATGAATTGCTGTTCGTTAGTCTCGCTAAAACTCGAGAACGGCTGGACCAATTTGGCTAATTTTGGTCTTGAATTATTTGTGGAAGTCCAGAGAAGGTTTAAAAGGTAACCGATATTTTGGTGGAACGTTTCGCACGCGTACGAAGTCGCGGGTATCAGCTAGTAAGGCATAAAATCTGCAGTGTATTTAGTAAAATTTAGTAAATGGTAGATACTTTGTAGAAGAATAAATGTCAGCTACAACAGTAATATACAGAGCTTTAGTTTATTTATCGTAGTATTTTCCATAATAATTCGTATTTCCACATCAACGCATATTTTGCCATTGTTTTCCAGTTGTTTTCGAGTTGCGTCTCGCTCGTCGTGTCAATTTTCAAAACACTGCCGGCCAGTGCGAACCAATACTCTTTATAACTCAAAGAGGTTGGGTTCTACGCTGCATTACTAAAATAAATGAATTGTATAAAAAATATATAAAAAACCCCTCACCTGTAGGTAATACGGCAGCATCATTGTTAGAACAGTCGCGATTGTGAAGTACGACACGAAGATCACCACCAATGAGAGTACGATCGACAACGGTATATCTCTCTTGGGATTCTTGGCCTCTTCGCCCGTGGTAGCGACGCAGTCGAACCCCACGAAGCCGAAGAAGCATTTGGCAGCTCCGGCCATTACGCCGGCGACGCCCCACGGCATGAAGCCTCCAGCGCCGGCCTTGTCTTGGTACTCCGCGGGGACGTCCTTCAGTTCTATGAACCAGTTGGCTGGGTCGCCTGGAAAGTTAAATAATAAATCTATACCTACTTACTAATATTATTTGTTTGCCTTGAATTCTTCGAAACTACTTGACCGGTTTGAAAAATTCTTTCACCGTTGTGAAGTTACACTATCTCGGGTGACATATTTTCAATATTTTCAAAAGAATAAGGGTAATCATAATAATAATACTGCATGATGCTCAAGAAAGTAAGATGGACGGTTGGTCCTAGAATCCTTGAGGGGTAATCAGAGGCATAGACTACGGTAATAGTATGGGCTAGTATCCCGTCCCAATACCCAATAACGAGGAGGATTATACCTACAGATAAGGTGTAAAATGACTATTCCGGAAAACATACAATGCATGTGCAATAAATGCATGCATGTTTCAAAAGTTGCAGTTAAGTATCCTTATTCATTTTTATAGTTTGTTACGAAAGTATGATTAGAGCAAGACATCTTATTTATTATAATTTTTTACGTAAAGTATTTGACACCCTGTAATGTTTCACATTATTGCTTCGTGCTTGGCTAACAATAAAAAGCATCGTAAAACAGATTACCTTAACATTACCTAGGTACATGTACGAACAGGTACATAGCACTACAGTTAATCATAAAAAATCCTTCAGCAAACGAATCGTGATGAATCAAAAGACAATAACAAAGCTAAGAGAAATAAACACATAAGTATCTTCAGATATAACTACGTGTAGGTACACGTGTACGCCAATATTGGGTGTAAAATAACAACTCCAGAAAACTACAAGCGATTTCGTTGGCAAAAAGACTGATCAAAGGTACCTAGTTTCAAAAATAGAAGATGCTGATATTTTAGTCTAAAAAGGACTCTTGATTTTTGTATGAAAATCTATACCCAAATCTATGCTTGAGTGTACCTAACGATTTCTGTCGATACGGGCCTTAGTTTTAATCTACATAAATGATACGATGATGACGATGTGAAAGTGAGAACTTACTTTTGATAGCGCCGGCGATGACGACCACAATGACAGTGATGAGATTCAGAGCTGTGAACACGTTGTTCAGTTTGGTTGACTCCTTCACGCCCGCGCTCAGAAGTACTGTAAAAACAGTCACCATGAAACCACCAGTGTATAAAACTTTAAGTAAGATAGGTAAGGAAAATACAAACACTGTAAACTGCTTTAGATGTGAGTAATCTGTTAAGTTACTTTTCTAATAAATAAATACTAAATACTACTACTAAATACTACTGTAATACAACGTGTACGCAAATAACTAACTTCAACAAAATAAATAAAGCATGTTTTGCAACCACGAGTATACCACAGACCTAACTTGCAGCCGCCAGGATCGCTCATAAATGCGTCCCTACAATAATATGGGTCCATACATAATTATATAGGTAGGTAGGTACATGCCGGTCAAAATCATATTCCCCTCCTTTTTGCTTCGCCGTATTCGGGTAAAATAATGAGCATTGACCATCAGTTTACAAAAGAAAAAGAAAAATTTCTTACCCGTAATCAGCAACACCAGAGCAAACGCAAAAAAATCAGGATAATCCGCCATGAACGAAATATTCATAGGCGCAATCTCCGTCATTGTTTTCGCCATGGTGTTATTCGTCAGACTGTCGATGTACAACGCCATTCCTTTCGCCACACTGGCGGTTCCGATCACGTACTCGAGGATGAGGTTCCATCCGATGGTGAACGCGATGAACTCTCCGACGCTGACGTAACTGTACACGTATGCTGAACCAGCTTTTGGCACTCGGGCTGCGAATTCAGCGTAGCAGAGACCTGAGGAAAACAGAGGTAGGCAATAAAGTGTTTTCTACAATATTTTTTATAGTGACGTCATGACGGTTCTAGAGGATGAGTTATCTTTCGTACAAAAACTCTAGATCTCGATATCCGTTCTGCATTTAGTTTTTCGAGGGTAAAAACCAGCTTAAGAGGCTTTTAACAAGTATTGAGTCGCTGAACGATAAAACCAATTTGTCTTGAGAGACCTTTAAGTACAGATCCAGTTTGATTTTTCTGCAGTAATCTTTTACAACCTATATCGTGGCTCCTAATAGTCTAAGAGCCAGTGAACCCCAGACCTAACCAGAACCAGAAAATAACGAAGGTCTGGGGTTCACTGGCTCTTGACATATTGATCACTATAGATATGTCAACCTTTATAATACAAGAGCTTTTTTTCTCGTTTTTTGCGGTCCCCCTGACCGGTACAAAGCATTACCTCACAGAGCAAATTCATTATGGACGTGCTCTCTGAAGCAATGCACTGCGTCAATCACTCTGAGACACAAGTGCCTGTAATAGCACCGGCACTCATACTCTTCAAACAGCAATGCAGAAATAGGTGGTAACCCCGGAAAAGCAACTGCAATATCAAGTAGGTACTGAAATAGTTAAGTAAAAGTCAAGAGCTAATAGGAACTTATGTTAAGTATACTGGCCTTGTATTCATATTATATGACTTTGCCACACTCACGTCTGACTAGATTTTTGCTAAGCAATTGACTAACCCAACCTGTTCACTCAGTTATTACAAAACCATAGGTAGATAGTAGATACTCAAGAGACAAATCCTTACCGAGTCAGACGCCTTAATTGAGTTAATTATATAATTTTTGAATTGAACTAAGACAGCATAAAGCAGTTATCTAATTATATTTATTCAGATTATTATCCCACACTGACCATAATCATCCCAAAGGTTGTTCTCTTGAACGAGGCATTCCTCGAACCGCACCTAAATGAATCGCACCTAGGCGAAACGCACCCAAGTACTTCCTCGAACCGCACCTATTTGGGTGCGGTTCAAACAGTAGGTATAAATGTTAAGTTTTACTTCCTCGAACCGCACCTATGACAATTTAGGGTCTAGTGATGGGGTAAGCAAGTATTATTCACATTTTAATGCATACTTAATTAACTTATTAAAGCGTTATCGACTAGTTAAATTGAACGATAAGAACAATAACTAAGGAATAATTTGCAGAAAGGTAAAAACGTAAGCTACTTTCTAAAATTTCGCGATCAAAACAGGTCTTTTTATAGCTCATTTGACATTATTTTTCCAACGTTTCGACTGTGTTACAGCATAAATGAATTGTTAAATAAGTAGGTAGGTATACCTGATTATTTACACGATAAAAATCCATATAAAATCTGTGAACTGCGTAGTAATTATCAGTGACTATATATCATTCAAAAGAAAATGGTTGGAGAGCTGTACTTGAACGAACTGGCTAAGGTGATTAGGTACTAGCCAAGGCCTAGCCTACGAGACCTAATAACCATACGAATAAGAGCAGCTGTCTGGCGACTTTCTTTAGCAGTTTCTCTGTTAATACAGATAATAAACAGGTAGGTAGATAATCTGATGGTCAAAAGTACACCTATTTATAGTCTAGCATAACGAGTTTGAATATTTACGAAATATTCAGAGGAAACTTAGGTACTAAACATAAACATTTACTGCAAGAACTATAGGCCCTCGAATTTACTGCTCAAGCACTCGAGACTCAAGCATAGGTTTTTGTATAGCTTGGATTTGTCTATCAAAATATTCAAAATACGAGCCCTAGACTGGAACAAATGTTTCGATCTTACTTTTATATTCTGCCAGAGAAAAATAAAAGGAATCGAAGCCGCGGCGAGATCTCTTGTCATGCACTGCACAAAGTCATAAAAACATTACCTAAATACCTACCAGCCTAGTTTTAAGAAAAGTAACTTATAATTACGTAGGTAGTCTTAAAAACGTGTTAAAAAATTACGTCAACCGAAGCTAGTACTAATCAACTGAATAAATTGTGATAAAGTTGGAATTTTCTACCTAGACGCGGCATTTACTTGTAATCTAGATAATATATATAATAAATTCATGGATATTTTACAAAACGCAATCTAGCTCCAAACTAAACAAAGTTTGTAGTACTAAAATATACTTTTCTGGTTCTGGTTAGATTTTACAGGAAAGATAACTATACCTACCTCTAAGACAAGATCATTTATACAAGGATTTTTTTCCTTCTATGTAATACTTATTAAAGTTGTTGAGATTCCTTTTTGTTTTTTCTTATTATATCTTATTTATTTATTTATTAGTTGCATAAATATAATATATATTTTTTTACAGTGGTAATTAAGATTAGTTGAAAACATGGTGATATTTACAAGCAAAACGGCCTCGAGTCGATGTTCGTCTGTTGTGGCAGCAGACACCGGTATTCTACCGAAACCTAGGTAAACCATGTGAGAGCCTTGCACAATGCACATTGAATTGTAAAAACGAAGGATTGTTGGATTATATCATCATGTCAATAGATTCACGTTGATTTGTAATGCACGTGCCATCAATTAGACCATACGCGAACCATGACATCTATTTATAGAGGGCGCTGAGCGACTATCTTCTACCACAGTTTTACCCACAGACCCTGCAGTTCAAAGACTTACAATGATAAAGATCAGCGGATGAATAGATGATGCATGTGGTTTCGAGGTAACTTTCTAACACCTTGGTGACACTGATAGCACATGTGACGCATCGTTTGCAACTGCAACATTCGTGAACACTAATCAGTCTTTTTTTTTTTTTTTTTTTTTTTTTTTATGCCATAGCTGGCAGACGAGCAGGCGGGCCACCTGATGGAAAGTGGTCACCGCCGCCCATGGACACCTGCAACACCAGAGGTGAGGCTAGTGCGCTGCCGGCCTTTTAAGAGGAGATAAACCCGCCTTTTGAAGGACCCCATCTCAAAACTCCGAGGGAAAACCGCAGAGGGAAGTTCGTTCCACAACTTACACGTACGAGGCAGAAAAGACCGCGTGAAACGAGAAGTTGTGGAAAACCAGCCATCCAGGTCTTTTGAGATACTGTTGCCTAGAGGAAGTAGGTAACTGTCTTCAGAGCAAACAATGTAAAGTAATCGTATTGAGTTTATGATTGATGACTCGTCTCTATCTTGCAATCAATACTACTTGACTTGCGTGGTCCCATCAGACCTTGCTTGCGTTCAGCTGCTGAACACTTGGTCCGTATTGTCTTGTATTGGGCTGAAAATGGGCCCATACCTCAATGTCTGAAGACGAAAGTCTTCAACCAATGCGTCCTACCTGTCATGACCTATGCTGCCGAAACGTGGACACTGACAGTAGGGCTGGTCCACAAGGTGAAAGTCGCTCAGCGAGCTATGGAGAGGGCTATGCTCGGAATTTCTCTGAAGGATAGAATCCGGAACGAGGTTATCCGACAGAGAACCAAGGTAGTCGACATAGCTCAGAGGATAAGTAAGCTGAAGTGGCAGTGGGCCGGCCATGTTTGCCGCAGAACTGACAATCGTTGGAGCAAACTAATACTCGAGTGGAGACCGCGTTTAGGCAAGCGTAGTGTAGGACGCCCTCCGGCTAGGTGGGGTGACGATCTGAGACATGTAGCTGGCAAACACTGGATGAGAAGAGCCGAAGACCGGGCTCAGTGGCGCGTCTTGGGAGAGACCTACGTCCAGCAGTGGACCGATATAGGTTGATGATGATGATGATGATGATGGGCTGAAAATGGTGCTGACAACGCCATAGTAAGAACTCTGCGGACGCCATAGGGTCTTCTATTCAATATCTTTCGTCACCAGTCTACCAACTTACCAGCAAAAGCGCTTGCAATAGCCGCAACCAAGAAGCTCAGGGTGACCGCTGGTCCTGCCACAGTCTTGGCGACCGCGCCCGCCAGCACGTAGACCCCCAGACCCAGCGTGCTGCCGATGCCGAGTGCTGTGAGGTCTGTGAGGCCCAGACATCGCGCTAAAGGTGTTGACGTGTCATCGCTTTGGAGTTGCTTGCAGCGGCGAAACGCTGAGAATAATCGAGCGAAGCCCATCTGTGGAAGAACATTTTCTAATCTTTACAAGAACAAAACACTTTGGATAAATCATCGTCTAGTTTTATGTGATACTGCAAATCAACGTGCAAAATCGCATGCAACTGTGATGGGTGGTAGAAACAAGGAAGGTACCTATATACCGTCGATTTGGCTTATGTACAATGTACATCAAAAGACAAACTAGGTGACCAAAAAATACTGAACTTTGTTTTAGCCTGTTAATTTAAAATGAAAAATACGAAGGTGAACAGTGACACCTACAAATCTTGAGATTACTGATTGTAACCAGTTTTTATTGCAGTCGCTTTTGTAGATAAGTAACTTTATTTCTGCAATCTTTATAAATATAGCGTATATATGAGCTGTCTGGCGATTGCTTTGTTTGTCATGATAATATATGCTCTATTTTTTGTTATTATTTTTCCGTTTGTCATACGACGCAACCAAGATCATTGTACGCGACAAAAACCCAATCCAACAGTCAACTGCTGTGTCAGAAATAAGTGAGATCAACTCTCAACAACGTAGGTATACGTTTTCAAAACCAACTGATTGTACAGAATAAACAAGCTGATATATCTTGAATTCTGAAAGATTTCGTGACGTTTTGTTTACGAAACCTAATCCCCTTTTCGTGCCATACCTCATCAAGTCAATCAGGGTTCATGATGATAATACTTAATCATTTCAATCAATAAAGTGCTTCAGGGTCTTTCTTATAGCCGCACTCAGAAACATCACTTAAATAATAAGTATTAATTAGAATTAGCAATGTTCGTCATTGCTCGTAAGAGATTTATTGAAATCTCTTACGAGCAATGACGACTAATCATTGACTATTGATTAAGTACGTCTCTGAGTGCGGCTGTTAGCCACCAATGAACAACAATTTATCTTCAGCGTGTAGCACCAATTGTTTACTTTGTTTATCTTGTTTTGTTTTTATATTCTGCTGGGTATGATGCAAAAAAACTTACACCACGAACTGTCTGAATATTAACACAATACTCAAGGCACAGATCATTATAATACTATGCTCAAGGCTATCTTTGGGTACCTAAGGATATACTTTTTGTCGTGTTCTCATGGGCTTATTATTGTCTTTTGTTAAATAATAAGTTTTATCTTTTGGTGTTTTTGTTTCGTGAATAATTAGCCTAGTCTAGTATGTCTAAAATTGTTAAGGTATGTCACTATAATTACGTTATTTACTTTATGACCATCATCACAAGATGATGATAAATCTCTGGTAAAGGCGTTGGGGCATTTCAGGTCCCGATTTGGTTAATTTTTGAATTAATTTAGTTATTAATAGCTTTTGTTGGTTTTATCGTAATCTTTTATGCAGTAGCAGTCACAAAAACGCAAAATAAATTAATTATTTTACGCAAACACCTGTAAATACGATCAGCAACATTGAAAATGACGCATTTTTTTAAGTAAAATGTCTAATAACTAATTATTCCCCCTGCTTTATAATGACATTATTACATATTTAAAAACTCCATTGTAAGTGTATTGTAAGAAACAAAGTGCCAAAATTGCAAGTTTAAAAAAAATGTGGGATCTGGGCTCCATTCAATTTGCCCCAGACCCTTTATCAGTAACGACGCGACGTTTTGACCGTGACGGTAACCAGGGTCATCATGACGACATGTCATCGTGACAGTTCAAGAGGAAACTTAGTTTTCCTCTTCTGATAACTACCTCTAATGGTATCGATTTTGTTGTTGCATTTATTGATTTTAGTGACAACTTGGACAAAAATGCTTTGTATGTTTGTATGTTTGTTCGTCGAGATCTTTTGAACCGCTTATCCGATCTTCACAGAATTTGGTAGGTATACGGATAGTACTCTTAAGTTTTACTGGTTTGTTAAATGAAGTAAATCGGTCAAGGGGTCGTGAAGTTCGTCCAAAGGGAGTAAAAAAAAGTCGTACATTAATATCAAGTGGGGTGTCATATGATAGGGTTTTGTTTAGAAATTCCAAAACAGTTTTTATTTTGATTCTAGGTCTAATAGTTTTTGAGTTGTTGTAAAAATTATAAAATTGGCATACCCAGTATAACGTGAGCTACCATTTCTTGGAGTTTCAATGATTTTGTAGTTCAAGTAAGACTGGTACTTAGATAGACGGCGATTTCGGAGCGATTTGCAAAGTTTATTACAACCATTGTCAATAAAAATTGTTTGGGTTTTATTAACCTCCGACCATCACGAGATCTCAGTTCGGGGCGAACTACTAGTGTAAACTAACCTAATTTGACAGCTCTAAAATTATATCCGTCTTTGTTATTCGTCATTTACGAGAAAGAGACGGCAGCATTTTTAGTGCTGTCAAATTAGGTTAGGTTAGGAAAATGCAACCAGATAATCGTCACCATTGTTTGTTCTATTAGAAAAGTAAACGCAATTTTACCATCATAAAAATCCGTTCAAAACACACAAAAGAAAGACTGGCTTTTGGTTTTGAAACCAATTTCTTTTTTCATAGAAAAGACATGAACTCGCTCGTTGTGTTAGGTTCTATTTTGGACAAACACAAGCAAACTTGGCGTCATTTAATAGTAGATTATGCATTAAGGGGATAAAGCAGTGTATTATGTCTCGGGCGATATTTTGAACCCCAAGGACGAGGGATCCTAGGGTTAACTCACGAGCGAAGCGAGGGAGGAGGGTTCAAAAACGCCCGAGACAAATACACTGCTTTATCCCCAAAATGCATACTCTACTTTATATAAACACTGCGAGGCAATAAAACATAATACAATTAAAAAGAAAGTACTTACTTTATTAATTTTACAATAATGAAAGAAGACAAATATAGAAAATTAAAAGTAAAAGTTAATGTGAGAGACGTTGGACCAATTGTGAAAAGACAAAGTTATATTATTGTTGAAATCGTTGTAGGTTCTCATATACGCTTCCTTAGATCTTTCAGGAAGCTAGTTTCCAATGATATCAGTTGCTTCAGATTGTATGCATTCCGGTATCACATCACTTTCGTCACTGTCAGTTGACATTTTTGTTAAAATACCTACGCTATTTTGTTACAAAATAACACAAAGATTTGCAGTTTAGCGCCTTTTCGTTCTATTTGTTTTTTTTGTAGTGGCAAATTCTTCTTCATGCAGGTATTCTATGAAAAGTTTCTTTCTAATTTTGAATAGGTACATTCTCCTTGATTTAGGGCTCTATGAAAAGTTTTCATTCTAATTTTGAATAAATTCTTCTTGGTGTAGGGCTCTATGAAAAGTTTATATTCTAATTTTGACGTTCGGTCATGGATTGCAAGGAGCTCGTATATTCAATGTTGATTGCATTCCAAATTCAAATGTCATAATTCCCTAGGGGATTATGAAATTCAGTACATTTATAATGACCCGGCTAGACCATAGGACACAAATGACTTGCTTTAAGTTGAGTTTGCATGACACATAATATGCCATTGACGAGCAGGTGTTATATAAAAAAAATTATACATTATCGTTCATCGATAGTATCATTTTATCTGTTGCCTTCAAATAATTGATAGTATGCAGAAATCAAGTAGAAATACAATACTCTGATCGCGTATTTAATTTAAGTAGGCTTCGATTAGGTACTAATATTCTGTGGTTCGACGGATGCAAATGGAATTTTTGTTGACTGTCCGCGGTCGTGATGTGTTTGTAGTTAACCGTGAAACGTCACGTGAACGTAAGTATTGTCCTAGAGTCGTAAGGTATTTTCCCCGAAGACAAAACAATGGACAAGTTAGTCATGTCAACTTATTCATGAAAAAGTAGCCATTCAAATAATATACTATGCCACAAATCATTTCAACTAGCAACTGCTAAGTAAAGTGGCTTCATCTCGGACGGCCACGGTTTCGGTCAACCACGCTCTGTTAGCATCGTTAGGTAAATGATGAGAAAAAGTTTCAAAAAGGTTTTATCACCGAAAACTGATAACTTTCCATTTTAGTTGTGTTAAGTGTCCGTGAATATTTATTTATTTATTAGTTTTGGCACATCAATGATATCGATTCGATTGTTGCATTTTTCTAAACTAACCTAATTTGACAGCGCTAAAATTATAGCGGTCCTTGTCATTTCAGTTTATGAGAAAGGGACGGCAACATTTTTATTGCTGTCAAATTAGTTTAGTTTAAAAAAATGCAACAAGCGAATCAATATCAATATCAACATTTTTATCTTTAAAATCGTTCGAGTTTCAGACGTGCTGTTGTAAGTACATAGGTACTATATTATCTTCTTCTCCTAAATATATAAAACTCTTTTGAAGCTGACGGATAATCAACGCACAGCCTAAACAATAAGTCCTAGAGGTATGAAATTTGGAGGGTAGTATCCTTATACAGTGTAGGGATGCACTAAGAAAGGAATTTTGAAAAGTCGCACCCTAAAGGGTCTAAAATTAGGATCAAAGTTTTTAACCAAATAATACGTATGCTGCTACCACGCGAGCAATGCCGCGGGCGACAGCTAGTGTGACCATATTATGGGTAGTAGGTACCCTTCACAATTAGGAAGACGTCTTGTATATCCTGTATGACTAAATCCTTATAAAGAATAATATTGGATTCTTTTTAGTTACCTAATAAACTAAAAAACCAGTTAAACAACCACCCAACCGTAGAATCTTGATCTCAAATAATAAGTCGTTGAAAAAACTTACCACGATTTATAAATTAAAAACAGACACAGTTCTTAAGACGAGATGAAAAGTACAGACTCACTAAGTGACTAGCTCTAAACAATGATAGTTACAATTAAACGCTCGTCACCTCCACTGTTTGTTTCTTATCTTTACGATCCTAGAGCCGAGGCTTGTCTTTCACCTACAGGATGTCCTGAAATAAGTCCTGAAAAATACTTTTCATTTTATAAACTCCCGTTTAAATACATTTTTATAAATAAAAGTATTTACAATGAAAATAAGATAGCGATACTTACCTAAATCTGCCTAGCTGATTAAAGGCTGGAGCATACCGGATGCGTATACGTAGATGTGCACGTAGGTATTCTTGGACATTACACACAACGCTCTCTAGTCCCAAACTAAGCAGAGCTTGTACTATGGAAACTAGATTGCTGATAATAATACTTATATACATTTTTTTGTAAATACATACTTATAATACATAGTAACACCCAGACACAGAACAAACATGTATGTTTGCCACACACAAATGTTTGTTCTCGGTAGGGATCGAACCCAAGACCCACAGCACGGAAGGCAGAGCTACTACCGACTGAGCCATGACGCCTGTCAAACCACCGAGTTGTAATGACGACTGCAGTGTGTCCTGTCTCATACAGTTTCATACATTACAACTCAGTGGTCCATGCACGTCTATTACGTCTACGTATACGCATCCAGTCTGCTGCAGCCTTAAAATATTTTTTTTAGCAGGATTTTTCATAGGTAACAAAAACTCAAGATTATAAAGTAAACGTCAACCATGATTATCGTGGCAGGTATACTTACCTAATAGGATAAATGCGGGATGGAAGTGGCGACAGGTCTCAGGGACGATATGTGACCCGCGAATGCCCCTTAAACTTAAGGGGAAAATTTACAAGACGGTTATCAGACCTGTCGCGATGTATGGATCAGTGTTGGGCTACGAATAAGACGGATTAAAGGAGAGTGCATGCTACTGAGATGCGAATGTTAAGATGGATGTTTGGGGTTACGAGGTTGGATAAAATAAGGAATGAGTATATCAGGGGAAGTGTGAAAGTGGCGCCTATTATTGAAAAGGTGAGGAGTGGTAGATTAGCATGGTATGGACACGTAATGAGGAGGGATGAAAGTCATATTACGAAAAGAGTTATGAACATGAGTGTGGCTGGGTATGCAAGTAGAGGAAGACCGAAGAAGAAGTGGTTGGATTGTGTGAAAGAAGAAATGAATGTGAGAGTAGTAGATTCAGAATTGACGGACGATAGGAGTGAGTGGAAGAAGAAAACATGTTGTGCCGACGCCAACTAGCGTGGGATAAGGGCAGGGGAATGATGATGATGTATACTTACCTACTGTTTATTAGGGCTGGTTTTTACAGGGTCAGTAACTGACTTCGATTTTGAGACAAGTCAGCGCTGACCCGAGAAATACCCATTGTAAACTGATTTGAAGTCAGTACAGCGGCGGGAAGTGAGCGCTACCACGACTACTGACTCCATGTAAACGAATGAAGTCAGTGTCGGCGGCAGTTTCGGCGCCGATACTGACTTGCGCACTGACCCTGTAAAAACCTGCCTTTATATCTGCCATGTTCACTGTGTTCAGTTCACCTTGTATGAAAGTGACTGTTTTACATTAAGTATTTAATATTAACAGTACCTAGGTACTACTTCTATCTACCTGCGTAAGTTTTTACGGTCTACTATCTCAGAATACAAAACTCAGTTTTGTCGCTATCCAACCAACTTTTCAGGTAGATATTCATACACATAGACCAGAGTAGAGTTTGAGGGAGGAGGCTTATGCCCAGCAGTGGGCCACTACAAGCTGCCTATGATGATGATGATAATTCATACGCATTGGTTAAATTGTTTAAAGTACCTACCTACCATAATGGTGCCAATTCTGTTGTTTCATGTACCTAATTGTGACAACTAGCCGCAAAAGCCACAAACCAAGAAGTTGAAGTTTGCGACAACAGAATTGGCACCAATGTCTGAATCTAAAGCAATCCAAATCTGATAAATTATGACTACCTATTTTGCAAATTACGTAAGTGGCCAATTCGTTTTGGTCTAGCAAATCTCATTTGAATGTAATAGGATAGATAAATTAATTTGTTTTGATAGTACTGTCAACGACAAGATTTATTTAGGTATTAAAAAGAAAAAAAGATTTTTCTTGAAAAATTATCTATGGTCGAAAGTACGGCTGATATTTTTTTGACAAGTTTTCTTAGATAATTTTTACCTACTTACCTAGTTATAAGTTTGTAAAACATAAGAATAAATAAATAAATCAGAAATAGTTTTGAATATGACCTTCAGTTCTGTGAAATATTTGCACACAATTTCAGTACCTACTAGGTAATTTCTAATGCTGACTGTACCTAATATAGATAAGTCCCTTCATAGGTAATGACGTTACGCAAGGGTAACTTCGAGTTCATGGTTCAGTTCAGAGTGCTTATATATTTGAGGCAATTCAAATCCTATGAATGGTGATGACCACAACTCATAATAATTACTATTCAGCTAAGTATCCACATTTTTGTAAGAACATAATACCACATTTTTTTATGTAAAGTCTAAAATAAAGCTCCTAAAATAACAGGTAAGGATACCTACAGATGGACCTATATGGACAAACCGATTAAAATCATAACCCTCCTTTTTGCTTTGCCGTAGTTGGATAAAAAAGAACACAGTAACCAGTATAAATCAAAGGACGTCAATACTCATTGTGGATTCATACAAAATCATAAACAAGCCGGTTATCATTGTTAGCGGAGGCTTTTAAGGAATTAGCGACGAGGACAATGACCGCGAACGTTCGGCGGACATTTAAGTCTGCATTATTACGACTTTGTGACGATTCGGACAAAATATTTTGGGACAAATTGTCCCAGTTGTCACATTTGATTTTAATAATTTTTGTTGTGACGATTCGGACAACATTAAAACTAGCTGCATTGTACAATTTTTAAGCAAAATATGATATAGGTATTTAAATTGCTTTGCGAGCGTGTGGTTACATTAAGGTGGTTCGATTTCCATACTAATTTATTTTACCAATTTGGGGGAAATTATATTATTATACCTAACAAGCAATTTTTATTTCTTTCTTGAATCATAGAACTTAAAATCAAGATCAATTTTTTTGATGACAGCTGTCAAACTTCAAACGACCTGCTGGCCTAAGATGCGCACCGCGAGTTATTTGTCATGTCGTTCTGTCAAAATGTAAGCATTTTGTACCAGTTTAGGAACTATTGCATTATCTGTGGTACCTAATTGTGTCGACAAAACGCGCCATAATGTACACTTTTGACACTTGTTAGTCGTCGTACCTCTCTGAGGACGAGATAATAGTCATGCAGAAATGTCAAAAGTTGAAAATTCAAAGGCGCGGTTTCTCGACAACATCACCACAGATAATGCAATAGTTCCTTAACTGGTACAAAATGCTTACATTTTGACAGAACGACATGACAAATATCTCGCGGTGCGCATCTTAGGCCCGCATATCTCGGAAACTACTCACCCTAGAACAGCGCGTGAAAAAAATAGGGTACCTACCTAGAGTACCTTCCTAGACATATCTATTGAAAGGAAAATAACTACCTAAAAACGTAGGTAATATGTTTTTAATACTTAACCTACAAATGTTGTTTTTTCAATACCTATGGTAATTCCGTACCCTACGCTTACATTAAAAATAGGTAATCATTTTAAAGTAGGTAGGTACCTATGAGATTTATGTCATAGCTTGTACCTAATGGTTTTTTATTCCAGTAAGTAATAAAAACTTAGAAGTGGTTTATATAAAGTATTAAAACAGTGTTTTCAAAAATATATAATAGGTTTGGCTTGTATGTAAAAAATAAATAAATACCTACTTACCTCGACCTACATACACTTAAGTAGGTAGGTACGTAATAGGTACTTACACTTTCCTGCATATTTTTCCTCAGTGTGATCTTCAAAAAACTGCATAAAATCCATAACATCATCTTTAGCTAAAATAACCTTCAAAGTCTAAATTAGTGTTTAATTATAATAGGTAGGTTTTGTTTTTAGAAATAATAGCATTTATTAATATTCAGAGAACCTATGCGCTTCATTTGGCTTTAAATAGATGTAAGTAGGTCTAGGCAGCTAAGTGGGTGCTAACAGCATAACTAGTCGTCTATCTAAATTGTTACGTATAGCTTGCTCTTACAACTATGTATAAAAATAATGAGTTTGGCTTATATTAGAAAATGCTTTCTAAATTATACCTCACATTGTGGTCTTGTTAGATTTAGAGGCACAGTAAAGGGCACAGATCATATAAACGTAAGGGTAAGGCTTACGTATATTGGACGTAGGTAAAGTATTGGCGTTAATTTGAAAAAATCGAATTAGTTACTTGTCCATCTTAAATTAGTTACTAGTCGTAGCTTTTGTTTGAAAAATCACGAATAAATTGTTTTATATTTTAGAAAATGGTGATTGTAAATTGACACTCTTGAGGATAATGTTGTTTTAACGACCTCGATAATACGAGTAAATGCAATTGAAGGCTAAATTGGACGTACCCTGCACACGTCCAAATTAGTTATTCAATAACACAACTCCCAAATATACCTATCGATACAACTTTTTCTATGGAACCAGCCAACAGAAAAAATGTTACCAGACCAGATAAATAAATAAATATTCACGGACACTTAACACAACGCCTTCTAGTCCCAAACTAAGCAAAGCTTGTACGATGGAAACTAGATGGCTGATAGAATACATACATACATAAATTTTTTTTGTAAATACATACTTATAATACATAGTAACACCCAGGACACAGAATAAATATCTATGTTTACAACACACAAATGTTTGTTCTCGGTGGGGATCGAACCCACGACCCACAGCACGGAAGGCACGGAAGATATTATTAGAAGAAGAAAAAATATTTAAAGTTGTTAATTTCATAATCGAATAAGTTTTGAGGAGTGCTCTAGTTACACCCGGTATACATAAAGTGGAATATATAAATAACTGAATAGGTAGTTTATACAAAATGATATTTAGCACGTCTTGTTATGTAATGTAAGATCGTGACAACTGACATAGTTTAGTTATGTACCTAGGTACTTAGTAGCGTGCGGGTGATTTGAATGCAATCAAGCAGATAATGGATACCTTGACTTTCAAGTAGACTTCACCACTTGATGCCTACTATGTAGGTACTGTGATTTACGACCAGTGGACGCGTAGCTTTATTGTGAAGGTAACAAAACGTCGGTGGATGGAGTTACCTTTATTTTTGGGAATTTTTAGATACAATTCACTGTCTCTTCTCGTAAATGAAACAAAAAAATATTATACTGATCGTTTCAATGGTCTTCTTGTAGACAGGTTCTGAATTAGGACGCGAAACTAAGGACTTTGGAGCCCTAATAAGCTAGTAAGTTATTTGATCACAATATTTAATGTTAATAGGTAAATGCTTTTTAATATTTTAACGGGAAATAAAAGACATGCTAGCATACAGGTCTACGGAAGCGGTGTCCAAACAAGGTGGCAAATTCTGCAGGCGTGGTGAAAGTGCCGGCATCTGTCTAGAATCATAATGCATCGCATAATACCATCAGAATATTTCGTAATGTGTTGCATCAATGTGATTGGTATTATATAGTTGGTTGAAAATACCTAACGTGGATCATAGTGGTGCCAAGTAAAGAGCTTGAGGCGTTTCGTCCGGTATAATGACAATTGCGCTTCTCAACTTGGTTAAAATTACCTGTGTAGTAAGATATTAACCATTATAAGTAAGTATGTACAGCGGTCCCTTGTTTAGGGCGACCTTCATGGTAAGTGCTTGCTTTGGTAAAACCATGGCGGAAGCGACAATGGAGCGCTGCTTGGAATAGAAAAGAATAAAAAATCATTTCTGAAAACAGCTTCGGTGACCAAACTCTTGATACATCTGACTTTAGGATATCGTTCACCGTAGTCTTTAGCGAAGGTATGAAATGTCTTGGCTGTCGCTCGCTAGCCACTGGTGTCTGGTCACTAGTGGCAATCCATAAGTACCTCATCAATCAGTAGGTACTTATGGAAGCCAGTGTCTTCGTCACGCACTTGTTCATATTTATTATTCTCCCATGCACTTGCCAATCACATTTTCAGTGCAGTTACTTAATTGAGGATCATTTATTCAATAGGTAGATTTTGCCGTAGCAAGTAGTTACCTATGCTTTCTTATAATTGCAAAACACGAAGAGTGTCTGAGAAAAGGCGGATGAGAAAGGATGTACCAATGTACATGGATAGACATAATGACCATCATGCAGACAATAGTTAATGTGTACGCAACGCACTGATGTTTCAAAAATATAATCTTGGTATCCAACTCTTCAATGGTTCATAGATAAGTTGGAGTTCAAATAATTTGTAGCAGTTTGCTTTTGTAATATTTGAAAACTAACTGTTACGTATTTTGTAAGGAATTAATGAACTATAAATTACGAGACATATTTCCCATCCAATGATTATAAAAACTGGTCGTTCTAGTATATTAAAGTATCTTTAGTGCTTACCTACTCTTAAAATGTCACCGATTGAAACCTATTTGCGCAAAAAAAGTCGGTACAGCACAGGCCAAAACGACGCGCCCAATCTCAACTTTCTGAGCGTCTGGATTATTATTATTACTGAACACTGTTTGTTTTGTCAAAATACTTGCGCGTAGCTTGCGCCAGATGATGATGTAGATAGGTAGGTACCTGAAAAAATTACGCAGCTGGTTATTATAGGTAACTAGCCGTCTCCCGCGGCGTTGCTCGCGTTAGGGTGTGACTTTTCAAAATTCCATTTTCCCGCTTTTCTGTTGAAATTTTTCCTGAATTTTTTTTGCTATAAACCTCACGGAGCCCGAGACCTTTCCAACGAATGCAAAACCGTGGAAATCGGTTCGTGCGTTCTGGAGTTATAGCGTCAGGAGGAAAACCCGACTTATTTTTATATAGTAGATGACCTAATGACCAAAGTTCTGTAGATAGAGAGAGATCTTTTCAAAGATCTCTTCTAACTTTTTTAATGTAAAACTGTACGTCACTCTGACTAAAAGGCGTTTTTTTTTGTATTCTGGAATGAATGAATGAAAAAAGAATGTGTAACACTTCCTTATTGCGAAAGTAGCCTCGTGCGCGGCCCGGAAGCGGCCTAGTGTAGAAAAACATTAGCTTCCGCTCTTGCATTGTTTGGAAAACTCAACCTCGCGTTCTTATCAGTTCTCGCTACTTTTTCAAAGTTATAAGGCATGGAGAAAAGATTTTTTAGATTTCGTTTTGATTCAGTCTTTATTTTAAGTAGTAATTCAGCTACTGACTGTTTGCTCTCAGACCGGATCAAACTACACCACTTTTCAGTCATCATGTTACAATTCACAATTGCACAGCACACTTGAATAAAGAAATAAGGTACGTAGGTATATAACTAGGTATTTAAGAACTTACTTAATATGGGTTTATGGCTTACCTACTTATAAGAGCCAATAATAAAATATCGGTTCAAGTTGTAGATGTTAGTTCTAGTTATCTAGTTCATTCATTATTAATTTCGCAACGAGAATCGACAGAGTAGTCGTTGATACAACACGTAACGCTATCGTGTGAGTAGAGTGGCATCACACAGACGCGATTTAACGTCATGCACTGAACAAGACAATAATTTTTTCGTGAAAGTGACTTTAGTGAGGCTAGGATTTCTTGCGTGAAAGTTATAAGAGTAACAAGACTTGGGCTGTACAAGAGCTTAGTACACTGCAGCTTTTGGCCGCTGTGTTGCGATACCTTTATTGCCAGCACTTCAATTATTACTGATGTTATTTATAGTTTCGATATTGGACCTTGAGTTTGTTCTTATAAAATCGCAGCACATTCTTATATGACACTGGGTTGATTAAAAAAAATAGGTAGGTAAGTGTAAGTTATGTAGATACCTATTACTCGTACGAGGTAATTAGATTGGTGCACGTAATTCGTGCGTCCAAGATTATAGAAGAATGGAAGAACAAACTTTTTCGTTACGTCACGACACGACACACGACAGTGTCGACTTTTTAACGTTTATGGATAAGGATAATAAACATTATTGTGGTTATCATGCATGATGGTAGGTAGATATGGCTGTGCAAAACCGCATAATAATTGCAATTATCTAAAGAGTATGTTTCAAGGGTTTCCTTCCCCATGGTCAGCCATGGTGTCAAATCAACGGTAGCAACAGTGTACGAGCCAACGCTCAGCTCAACACAGTAATGAACATCAATTGAATGTTCCAATGAACCAGCCCCTCCGGTTATAACCCGATAAAAGGTTTTCACAACATTGCAATAAAATGCCAATAAACGTTTGCATTAAACCTGATCAGAAACCTCAATTTACATATTTTACAAGTTTTTATGTGCAAAGCAAAGTAGGCTCCAAAACCGTTATTTTACGATATGAAATCGTATCACAAACTCAAACATCCTGATGGCGCTCTCACCAAATACATGTTTGTATTGTTTTAATGTTGACCTTGTTTAATGGTATCACTTTAAATAGGCTTTTATTTTCGGAATGCGTATGAGTTGACGGCCAACGAGGAAATGGAGTTTCTAGTAACATAGCGATGCTTGAAGACGTTCGCGTCTTCAGAAAACAAGTCCCTCGTGTCATTGGTGGATACATTGAATAATCCAAAGATTAGTGATGAGATGAGGTAGTCTGAGGATGGAGAAGCCTGAAAGTCTTCCTGGAAATCTACGGGGAAGCTCTACGCCAGCCACGCCGGTACCGGTTTCAAGCTCATATTGCTAGTTTTTAGCAGCGGTGATGAGTGGTGTGGTGGTTTTTAGATGATGTGGCGGTGGTTAACTGGCCGCCACATCATCTCTGAAAGCGGTGACCAATAATTGGCTGGTACTTTGATCGTAAACATATTGGCAGAGCCATTTCCAGTGGATGTCTACTATTGATAGTAATGTGTTATAGGAACCGCGCTACCAATGCTGTTCTCAACTTAGTAATAGGAGCTAGGAATGGAATGTTGTTTAGTAAGTATAGTATTGCAGCAAATTAGGTATCTATTCCGGGCTTGGATATGAAGCGTTATTTAATACTTTTACGGGTCTGACTAGCAAGTGCAGACAAGTAGGCATCTTACAAGGGTGATAAGGAAAAACTCATCTACGTAAACTTGTTTGCAAAAAAATATATCAACTAAGCTAGTCTGAGCGAGCTGCAACGTTCTTTGAGTTGACTATGAGGCGGTAACTTTCATAATAAGGATATTTTGTTAAAATTCGTGTAAAAGGCGTTTGGGAATTTCCGGTCCCTATTTACATACATTTTTAGTTGTTGGATGTTATTGTTAGATTTTAGTAGTTAATTCTATTATGCCGTAGCAGTCACGAAAATGCTAAATAAAGTAATTGTTTTGATGTACCTAAACACCTATACGATATAAACACCTGTAAATACGATAAACAACATTGAAAAAGACGCATTTTTCGAAGTTAAATATCGAATAACTAAAGATTCTCGCTACTTTATAATGACATTTTTACATTTTTAAAAACTGTATTGTAAGTGTACAAACAAAGTTCCATCGTTGCAAGTTTAAAAAAAATGTGGGACTTGGGCTCCATCCAATTTGCCCCAGACCCTTTTAGGTTCCTTTAGAAGTGTCATGTTTTGGACATAACGTGCTCTACTTTCACAATCTATTACTGGTTATTGCTAAGAAGGTAAGTGGCAGTCATGTGGAAAAACCATTAGCACTCGAAACGGCTCCAATAATTAGTTAACAATCAACCTATTTCGATACCATCAGATCAGGCAAGAAAATTATCGTAGGGTACTTTGAGGTAATGGTAGGTAATGTTCTACATAACATGACTCTCTGAGGTTACTGTTATTTCTATCGTTCTGCGTGTAATTTCTAGGGGTTTTTCTTAAATAAATCTAAGCACGCGACTGCCACCAAACCTGGATGGTAAGTGGAGCTTGGCTATGCGTCCAACTGTTCCCTCTTTTCTTGAAAATTCCTAGTTACATCACGAAAAATGAATACGGGATGTTATTAAAACACAATTTAGGCTTACTGTACCTACCGGATTGAAGCGCCTAGAGCCTTATTGAACTTTGTTTGTATGCGTCCTCGTAGCTCTGAAAGTAAGGCTCCAACTCGAATATCTGGAGTGTTTTTAGAAAGGCGATTTGTCTGAGATAGTGCTTTGCCATGTTTGGTGAAAATTGATGGAGCTGTTTCCTAGTTATGAGGATATTAGCTCTGATAACTAATTTTAAAGAATCTCAGGCAAAGTTTGAATCATTTAAGCCATCACAAAGTAGGTATTATAGCCACTGTAGTCTACACTCCAAGGCCTGATGATGACCAACCATGATGAAGACGATCTAAGAAAATTTTCATGGTCAAGAGATTTGATAAAGCTTGATGATTCCATTAAACGTTGCTCTACTGTAATGCACCTATATCATATCAGTCTCACCTTTCAATTAGTTGAAATTAAATTTAGAAGACTATTAGAAGTTGGATAGTAGGTAGATAATAACCAGTTGTCTAGCAAAAGGTTGCAATCACGGATAAAAAAGTTTTAGGGTACACTACATATTCTAGATTTCTCGCTTAGATCTATCGATCACGATCAATAGATCCAAGATAGTTTCGTGATCTATTCTTATAAGGCATAATAGAAGGCATTAGTAGATATGAAAGCATCCAGGCAAGTATGATGATGTACGAATACCTAGGTAGTCTGCATAGTTTTTTCTGATCGATTATAAGTATTATTAGAAGATACCTACATCTTCTAATATTACTTATAATAAGATCAGAAAAAACCGTTGTATTTTGCAGACCAATACAAATTCCAGCAATGTTGGTTTCTCTATATGTTCCAGCTGATAGGTATAAAAACTTAGCAAGAAAATACATAGGTACCTTATTTTTATTGTCTCCTTGTCCTATTGTCAAAATAATCCTGCACAAGTCAACACACACTGAAACTTATAAAACTAAAGAACTGGTAAACTCGTAAGTATTTTAGACAGCGCGCGCGTTCATTCTTTCGCTGACGGATTGTGCGACCGACGCGTGCGCAGCCGAAGGAACCACTAACTGTTCAGAATGAGATGCCGAAGGTGAAGAGAATGGTCGCACTGGGTCAAAGCACGATGCGTTTTTGTTATCCTGTGTTGTGGCCACTTGTGGCTGGTGGAATATCTCAGTAGGTATTTTTGTTTGATGAATTATAATAGAATAGAAAATATATATTTTGTTATTTTTTTTATAAATACCTATACAAGTCAATATTATACAATTGAAACTTAAAATTAAATAAAAATAACAAAAATGGCCACCACTCAGCATGGCAGGATATGTGAATACCCTGCCCAGGCGCTGATTTTCAGTGGCGCCAGTTACTTACATATAATTTACGCCAGGTAATTACTACTACCTTCATTAAAATTGGATCAGCTTTTACGTCAGATTTAATAAATACACTCGAGAGCAATGATTCCGGGTCACTTAAAGAATGTTAAAAATCTCGGAAACTAAAAATGATAGGTTAATGCAATAAATTGTATTTAATAGACAATGTAATACTCCTTAAATGAAAGTAAAAAAATATGAGTCACCATACATTTTATTAACACAAAATTACATAAAGAAAAAAACTGCTGATCTCTCCTTAAAACAAAAATAGGAAACATGAAATTTTTGAACTTTATTACGATTTGACTTGAATTTTAATACTTCGTATTGCCTCCTCGTGCTTCCATTACTGCGTTTACGCGGTTTGGCATGCTGTACACCAAGTTCCTTATACGATTTTGGGGAATATTCTCCCATTCCTCTGTGAGAGCAATTTTGAGCTCACGAAGCGTGATTGGGGGAGGGTTTCGTTGTTTTACGCATCTGCCTAGCTCGTCCCAAGCATGCTCGATCGGGTTGATATCCGGGCTGCGCGCTGGCCATTCCATACGAGTAATGTTCATCTCTTGAAGGTAGTCATTCACAATCCTACCTGTATGAGGTCGGGCATTGTCATGCATAAATATAGCATCCTCACCTAAATTGACCATAAATGGACCAACATGATCATTGAGGATTTCTTCCACATATCTTACGCTAGTTAAAGAGCCGTTTTCTATGATCACCAGCTCTGTGCGACTTTCAGAAGAAATTCCGGCCCACACAAGTACAGACCCACCACCGTAGGCTACTTTTTCTTCGATGCATGCTTGCTTGAATCTTTCCCCTGGTCTTCGATACACTCTGTGTCTTCCATCGTGCTTGTAGAGCATAAATTTTGATTCGTCGGAGAACATAACTTTTGACCAATCTTCAATACTCCAATTTACGTGGCTCTGGGCATATCTTAGTCTTGAAATACGATGCCCACGCTCCAGTTTAGTTAGGGCCGTTTGCAGGTCTAAGGGGTTTTAAGTTAGATTCAGCAAGCCGACGTCTTACTGTCCATGCACTTGGGTTACTTCCTCCGAGGCGTCGAAACTGATTTGTGAGTTCAGTTCCTGTGAGAAAGCGATTTCGAAGCATGGTGTTCACCAAGTATCGGTCTTCTCGTGCTGTGGTACACCTGGTTCTGCCCGTTCCTGGTCTGCGTAGGTTAGAACCAGTTTCTTCGTAACGTCGGAGAACTCTTTGTACTGTTGACAGCGACACACCGACAGTCCTGGCTGTATCGCGCTGACTCCGGCCGGTTTCCAGCATTGTAAGTATTCTGGTGCATTCTTCAGGCGTAAGCGACATAATTTCAGCTTGAATAATGAATATAGAGCACTATCAACATGGTTTATATACCCACATAAATGACAGATTACAAACAAAAGCAAAACCAAATGCTGTAATTTCGTAGTTCCATCTTCGAAAGTGGCCCTTTTTCAAATTTGATTTTTTTAAGATATAACTTTACAATAACTAAGAAGTTTTAATACCTTAATTTAAGGAGTATTACATTGTCTATTAAATACAATTTATTGCATTAACCTATCATTTTTAGTTTCCGAGATTTTTAACATTCTTTAAGTGACCCGGAATCATTGCTCTCGCGTGTAGGTGCAAATCTTCTACAGAGATTTTTGTACAGTAAAATACAGTAAAATTCGGAAATAATGTAGGTACTTAAACACAGGTTCAGTGGATATACTTGAGACCCTGGCAGTCTGATCCACCTTGACCCTGATGAGTATCACAACAACAAACTCTTTCAAGAAACAAGGCTTTTTACATTTATTCATCCGTAAAAATCATGTAAATGTCACCATGATTTGTATTTGAGCTTGAAGTTATTACCTCTTACGTTGTCGTAGTAATTGTGGTACTTGTACATCCAGCTGTTTCAACAAGAATTATACAAACATTTTAGTTAAAACTATAATTATGAGGCTAATTTATATTTCAATTAATTTCTTGTTAAATTGAACATAATTAATGTACCATAAGCTATGTAACAATTTCGAGGTCACGTCACGGTTTACTAGAGCTCGGCGAATGTGGAGAAGTGTTATGCACAGCCAAACCGATCTCTTGACTTCTGCATTATTCAGGGTCTGCGCTATTAAACCGCTAACTAAACTAGGACTCAAATAAATGACATGGAATAATACTATTTATTACAGTGTAAAAGCAGATTTGCCACTTTAAAAACTCAGGAGCACAGGCATATTATTTTTAGCTTACCTACATATCGATTTATTTTCAATACGTACTGTACTTTACGCTTCGTTTTTGTTTACATCCTTGCTTGCTTATTGTACTATGTTGGTAGGTAGGTACATTATTTTATTCAACGTTATTTTCTATATTTTCTTGTATCTATAGGTTTTCATTTTGATCATAGCTTTTCATTTTAATTCTGTTCACAGTAGGTAATATTGCGCTATGTAATGGAGGAAACTTCACTGGTTTATATATTATCACATGGTTTTTAATTTAAACGTATATTGTACTGTTTGTTTCCCAAAGAAAATAAAATAACTTGACTTAAGTTGTAGAAATAACTCAGCAAACACTGCAGTACAACGCCACTCTAAATATATCAGGCGTTTAAATAAAGCAAACACTGAGAACGATGTTTATTGAGAGACGTCTCGAAGAGTACTTAAACATGACCTAATAAAAATGAAGATAGCAATGTTGATGATAAAAGCATGAACAAGAATCTACAACCTATCTTTCAATATTGTGATTTCAAACTTTAATCAATTGATTGCTTATCTAAGATTGATATCGATAACATAGTAAATTCATGAATAACATGTACATTGCCAAGGTAAACTGTTATGTTTAGTGCCTACTTCTGTAGTGAATTGTAATCGTATCCTAGAAGTATAGTTAGTTGAAGTTCCCGTTTGAATTAAGATTCTATACCAACTAGAAACCTCTCAATACACATTTAGTTGAATTAATAGACATTAGTGTTGATAATAAGCAAAATTATATTAATCAAATGATACATTCATATCTGATAAGCGGTCACATTCCATCAGCAAATAAATTTTACTGCACGAGTGTCACACCGGTATATTGTGTTAAAAACTCACAACACAGTGAAAAAATCCAAAAAAAAACTTATTTTTTTTATAAAAGTGGTCCAAAAAAAGTACCTGTGGTACACCTCTAAGCCAAGCAGTGTAGTGTTGTGTCATTTTGAAGAATGTGTTTAGACAAGGTGCATTGGGGTAATTGCGAAAATGGACAGGAAAATATCGCATTATGTTACTAGATTTTATGGATTTTCGTAATATACCTACCCATTTTCGCAATTACCCCAATGCACCTTACGTCATAATTGTCTGAAATAACTTTTATTTGAAAAGGAAATCAAAGGTAAATAGGTAGGTACTCTAGGTACATTAGTTTTAGGTAAACCAAAAGTGTGGAGTACTGTATCAAAAGCTTGGGCAACGTGTCTGATAAATTATGGTGAGACATGCGTTAATTTTAAATGTAAAAGCCAAAGTGAATGAATACAATAAAGATGACATGCATGATACATTCAGATTATTTCAGATAGGTAGATAGGTAAAATACCTAGATGTGACGTAAGCTGCATGTATGCGTCTGTACCGTAAAGCGGTGATACAACGGTAGTTACTTATGAAGCTAAAGAAGACAATGCGTGCTGATTCGAGTCCAGGACAAACGCAGGGCATTTCCACTTTGACAATTTCGATTAGGTACCTACTCTATTTGTATAGAATGCTAATGGTACACAAGAAGAATAATAATTGGTAAAGTTGTAAAAAGAAAATGCAGGTTTGTGTAATCTTTACACTAGAGACCTATAGACAATCTTACTGTTGTCTAGAGGATTAAGGGTAATCGTATCGCTTATTAAATACTATCAAAACCAAAATGATGATAACTGTAGTTTGTACACCCCCAGCAATGACTAATCATTGATAATGGTTTGTTCCTCGATTTTACAATGATCTGCTTGGGAATTTGAGAACGACGTGGCTATGAGCATGACTCACGTTTAACGTATCTATAAATTAGAAATACCTGAAAATACCACTCCATCATGTTGTCTTGAGTAAACAAATACTGATGAAATCTTAACCGAAAACCCAACCCATTATTTGCTTTCAACTCTTTAGATCTCCGTTATCAAAACACATTTCAGGAGTCTATCCATTGACGCAGTATCTCGCTTAAACAAGTGAAAAGATCTTCCGATTATTTTTTTATCTTATCAACCACCTCAGTGTTATCTATGTTTAGTAACTCGACGGCAACCACGGCGTATAGTAGTACCCTTTGTTTTTGGAATATGGTTATGTGATAAATTCTTCTGGTTTCATGATCTGGGATAGATTTACGGTGAGTACTAAGTGGGCATTTGTTTTTGGTAATATTCCTAATAAGTCGTCACGTCGGTCTGTAGTCTCAAGGGTTAGTTGAGTAGATACTTAGTGGATAGATAAAGTAGGTAGGTAGTTTGTATCACATGGCTGCGTAGAGTCAACACGGGTTTTCTATGTGTTAATAGCCGAGATTTGTTCAGGAAAAGCCTGAGGAATGTTAATTACTTCAGGTAGGTACTTACCTATTACGTGACTCGTATTTTACTCTGAACACTGAACCTAACGAATATGCCATGATCTCTACGTCTGTAAATGTAACTAGTACCTAAGTCTGAATGTATGAACTTTTGCAACTGTCCTCAAATTGAAAAAGTGGTATAATGGTCTCTATTCCTATAGTGATTATGGATTTTACAAATGGTTTTTGTTAGCTGTGTGGTGTGGTAGGTTACGTTTCTGTTCTCTAGTGGTTCTGAAAAAGGTATTGTGGCTGACAAGTGCAGTGGGTTTTAAAGTGGTTTCAATTCATATTGCTTTATTAAAGACTGTCGCAGTTTACTGATTTTACAGATGATCCATGCACCTTTAGCAAAGCAAATGTACCTGTAGTAGTTCTATGCAGCGTTTTTTCGAATTTCATCATTGTATTTGTAAACATTGACTAAATGAGTAACGAACATGAATAACTACTAACGGCATACACATACAATTATGTAAAACTCTAAAAGGAATCTGTTTCGTCGTAATTTTGTAAGATTATCATAGAACTCTCTGAAATTTCTCAGGTTTTCTGCTAGCGAATCGCACCATTCGATACCAAATTATTGTGTAATGCATAGGAATGTAACGTTAAACTATCCAGGAGATAAGGCCAGATTACTGCTACTTAGTAGCTGAAACAGTTCCCAAAGAGATAGGTAACTGTTAGAAAAACTAATATCTTAGTTTCAATAGAAGTTAGACCAGTGGCAATGCCGATTCTTTGACCTAGGCTTATGATAGTTGTCTAAGCTTAGTTAAGGCGGTTAAGGTCAGACAGAACACACATGAAATCAGATGAGCTGAATTTCAGTCGTAGGATATTTATACTCACGTGAAGTTCCTGCACCCGACCGTCAAGGTCAAGAGAATAGAAAATAATCTATAATAATTTTATACCCTTTAACTTAGGAATTGAAAATACCATCACGAAACTGGATTTATCTCGGATTTATCGAAAAAGAAAAATCCTGTCCCTAACTCGTGTTTTGTGCTAAACTAGGGTTTTTCATATTACGGAACAAGTTTTATCACCTTCACCGAGGTCTAACTATAGACTTTTGGTAAACTAACATAAGTTCTGCTCCAGAACTGAATATGAGGATCTAAAAATGTGTTCTTCAGGTATACCGCAAGCAGCCCAAATGCGCAGCTAGCCCTGACAGATGGCCTGCGGGACGTGGCGGGGATTCCGCAAAACCGCACTGAGGAGGAAGGCCTATAACTCTGGATCAGTAGAAGACACTCTTTTGAGAAGGTGAATATAAACATACTCCTTTCTATGCTCACTAAAGCGGTAGGTACTTTGTGCGACGATCATCATATTACGACTATGATTGCAGGTAGGTACGGTTGTAGATCTTCCCCAGATTCTTTTGCAAACCCGATTGAGAAGCCAAGCTAAAAGCAAGACAATATTTCTCCCAGCACGTAACAGTATTCTATTGTATTTCAGATGTCTATCTCGCTGGGAGCTGACAGCGCTGGGTGTGGGCAGCACGTTAGGAGTGGGCGTGTACGTGCTGATCGGGCACGTGGCCGTCAGCCTCGCAGGGCCTTCAATCGTGCTGTCGTTTTTAGTCGCAGGCGTCGCTGCTTTGCTTGCAGGTAAAGAATGGGACTTATTGATGTATAGGACATTCAAAGCCAATCAAAATCAGTAGAAAACCTTTAGGATTTTATGAAAAATCGATAAAAATCCAATCCTTGAAAAATGTAACACGATTTCTGGAGATTCCCTCGTAAATAGGATGTATCTCAGAGCAATCTGCTATAATCTTTGGGAAATGCGGTCGTGGACCAATGGCGACCTCAGAATCTAAGTAGCACATGTTGTTCATGATTGTACGACCTAATAGTTGGCCAACCAACCTTCAAAAATTTGTTATCGATTGAGAAAAATGACTCCTATGGAATGTTTTGGCTAGGAAAGAGCCAGCGTATCAGTCAATCGTTATCATGTAAAGTTGAATCATTCGAATTAACGGTAATAGGTACAATAAAGCTAAGTATTTCGTTTTATTATATTTGCATTGTTTGATTTGTAGTATATCAACTTACCTGAACCTCTACGTTCGATAAGTATTTAATTTACCAACTATTTTGTAAAATACTTCTATAGAATAACTTTAGGTTAGGACAAAATCTTTATGCTAAAAGCACCATCAAAAAGATTATGTGAATCGAGTCCTATCCATTATGAATAATTTTATTTGAATGTCTGTTCCAGGTCTTTGTTTTGCAGAGTTCAGCACGAGGATACCAAAGGCAGGAGCAGCCTACAACTACACGTACCTAGCTCTCGGGGAGATGGTGGCCTTTCTCATAGGGTGGTGCAATATCCTAGAATGTGTGTTTGGTAAGTGCTAAGAACGAATTTAGAAGATTTAGATAGCCAATGTAGGGTTAGGCCAATAATACTACTTTATTTCAGAGCATAGTACCCCATTTGACCAGATTATACGATTGCAGGTTCAGCCAGCGTGGCCAAAGGTCTCAGCATACACATGGACGACATTTTCAACGGCAGCATAACCAGTTGGTTCTCTAACACAGTGCCCATCTCAGTGCCGTTCATGTCAACGTACTTTGACTTCTTGGCGTTCTTCGTCGTCCTTGTTATGGGAGGTAAGAGACTGAATGTGACTGCCAGAAGCTTGGCGAGTTGTTAGTGGCCATTTTGTTATTATCGATTGTGACTTCCAGGGTTCTTAGACATACTACATAGCGTAAAGATCTGAGACATAGCTTTTTACTTTGTTGCTTACCCTCTTTCTACATTTTGACATTCTGTCTTTGTAAAGAAGATAGTATTCATGGATAGTTTGTTTGTATCATTCTGTTTTTGGTTTCCGTCTCAGACTCATCTAGGTAGACATCGGCTTACAGGTTTTTTATCGCGGGCCAGGTTTGCCAAGACCAAATATAGATTATGTTTAGGCTGCCTATTGAAAGAGTACCTAAATATAGTCTTATTTACAAATGTCATTGTTTGCAGCTGTATTATCATTTGGCGTGCGCGAAGTGTCGTTGGTAAACAATCTGTTTTCCGCGGTCAACATGGCTGTGATCGTCTTCATTGTCGCACTGGGAGCCTTCAAAGGTTAGTCTAATTTTTAGAGTACCAAGTTTTGGCCCGCATCATGCAAAACGTTTAAGGACAGTTCAGTCGTGAATATGTCACACTAAAGAAAAACTGACAAACGCATCATTGAACCACTTGACTGTGCAAGTTGGGTTCTACTGATTGAAATTTGTAAGTAGTAATAGAGACTGTTTTTGGGTTTTACGACCATTCAAATGTTACGCTTGCATCATTCGGTTTGGCCAAGATTAATTTGGACGAATGTTTCAGCTGATTCCGGTAACTGGAGTATACCATTGGAGAGCGTGCCCGCAGACCACGGGATGGGAGGTTTCTTTCCCTTTGGCGTATGGGGCACCCTGAGGGGAGCTGCCGTCTGTTTCTACGGGTTCGTGGGATTCGACAGCATTTGCGCTGCTGGTGAGGAGGTGAGAACATTTTTTGCAGAAAGCCTTTTGTTTACTGCCAAGTTTTCTCTTACTATAAGCTCGAGAGCTTCAATATTGTCACGTTTTTTGGGAAATTTCTAATTATATTGAAACACTGCATTAAAAATATTACAATAGCAACCTACTTATAGCACCTTTGGTTTAGGCTCTGCCTTCACGATCATGTTACGATTTCGTGTTCGAAGATCTTTTGAATGGTTTCAGGCACGAACGCCAAGACAAGTGATTCCACTGACGATTGTGCTAGTGATCTTGGTCACGCTGCTGTGCTACTCCAGCGTCGCTATAGTGATTACCATGATGGTGCCATATTATCTGCAGGTGAGCAACAAAATCATCGTCTTTGTGCCCACATGCTGTGAACCTTGCTTTATTTCCCTCTATATTAGCTGTTATCCTCATCTAAGAACTCACTTCTTTTTCAGCATCTATACACAAATTCACAGACTTCCTTAAAATATGGTCTACTGTCGCGTGTATTCGACACCCATGCAGAAGATTCTGTGGCTGTCATTGGATCTAGGAAATAGATACAGGATTCTGTATGTGTAACAGTTGTCTTGTGATTCCAGGGTCCGTACGCTGCTATATCAGACGCATTTGTATTCGTGGGATGGAACTGGGCCAGGTGGATAGTCTGCCTTGGATCACTCTTCGGATTGTATGCAAGGTAATGTCATTTTTACTTTATTTGCGGCACAGTGGTAATTTAGGCGTCATTACTTTAAATTGTTCAAATGAAATGGCATCGACTTTTTAGGCACCAATGTTATGAACGTTATTCATAAGTAACTAAACTAAAGTTATTTGTTTAACTACTGTTTCAGTCTCTTCGGAGCCATGTTTCCTTTACCCCGTCTGCTGTACTCAATGTCATCGGATGGTCTCCTCGTGAAATGCTTCAGCAAGCTCACAGAGTTACGCAAGTCGCCTATGATTGCAACATTAATCCCTACAGTTTTTATTGGTAAGTTCTGGTTTTGACTTCTGTTTGTCACAGGGCTTCTTATTTTCAAAAGAAAATGGGCTCGGTTAGTGATTTTACGGTTCATTTCCTCTCGTGTTTGTAGAAAAAACTGCTTTATTACCCACGAAAACGATTATCCAAAAACTACGCAATTACTTTTACAAGTGAATTATGAGCATGTTTTTTTGTAATTCCAGCAGTCCTAGCCGGTTCATTTGACGTGAAGTTCTTAGTGGCGACGATGTGCACCGGAACACTGTTCTCATACACCGCTGTGGCTGCTAGCGTTATTGTAATGAGGTCAGTTCTCATTCCTTGTTACTTTCATCAGAAAACAGTATTCTGCTAAATGTCAAATCTTGAGTAGGTAGGTGTAGTCAACTCAAGTATTGATTTTTGTACGTAGGAGATATGAGGGGGTGTCTTGCCTTGAGACTGCCAGTCGTGAACCTATATTATCATCATTATCAAGTACTAGGTGCCGCCCGCGACTTCGTTCGCGTCCCATTAGATCCCGTTAATTTTTCGGGATCAAAAGTAGCCTATGTGTTAATCCAGGTCACGGACAATATATATTCCAAGTTTCATCCAAATCAGAGTTTTACTTGAAAGAGTAACAAACATCCATCAATCCATCCATACTTATAAACTCTAGCGTTTATAATATTAGTAGGATTTCATAACCACATTTTATGTACTCATACGAAAACATTCTGTCAAGTCAAGAGAATAGTTATAGAACTGTCAAGAAAACCAGTTGTTGAAAATCACCTACCACATCACCACAGATCAACTGGGTGAAACTGAACAGACCTACTTCAATATTGGATCATTTCAGGTATCGTTCAGACTATACCCCTGGAGGTGCCAAATACTTCCGCCAACTATTCGGCATCGGAAGGTCACCGACCCTGACATCAGCGAGGATCATATACGTGTCCTTAATAATATTTAGTAAGTACAACTACTTACACCTTCATGATACGAGTTTACCTTGATTTATAGATTCTGATCTAAAGAATTATGTGTTTCAGTATGTACAGGCATCGCAGCAGCTCTAGTACTGACTCACGCGGAGAGTTCGTTGATCCCGGCCTCAGTACTGCACGGCGTTGCACTGGCACTGGTGCTTGTAATGTCACTGCAGCCGCAGGTGAAAGAGGAACTACCATTCAAGGTAATAGTGATGAGGTAGAGTACTTCAACGTGTAAGTCACGAATTATTGTATTCTACTTTTTTGTACCTAAGCATACTAGAGTAGAGATGCGTACGACTCTTAGGTTTTTAGCCAGATTTAGTTACAAAAATGATGAACAAAAACATATTTTTGTTCCAGACGCCCCTAGTCCCGTTAATGCCGTGTCTAAGCATATACTTCAACATTCACTTGATGGTCATCATCAGCGGAGATACTTGGATACGGGCTGGAGTCTGGATTGCTTTGGGTACGCTGCTGTTTTTTGATTTTGATTTCTATAACCACATACATAATGATCACGTTTCAATATCTTACAGGAGTTATAATCTACTTGATGAAATTCTGCTGTTGCAAACGAGAAGAAAGCCATATAAAAGAAAACATAACCATCGTTCATACAAGCGAGAATGGAAAAGGCCCATTGCAAATTATAGTCGAGTCCCCAACACCTCCCGATACTATAGCTAGAACTAGTAACTATGGAGGAGACACAATACTGGAAGAAGACGAAATACAAGAAGATATACAACAAAATGTCGTTAGAAATATCGTACCGGTCAAAACGGGAGAGATCGTACTACACCAAGCGTACATCGAAGACAGCGATGAAAAAGAAGCCAAAATCATCGACTTACTCGATCAGATGTTGCAAGCTGAAGAAGACACATACGGAGAAGTTAACAGCCTGAAGGAAGTTAAAGAAGACGACGCGGTTGCAACATCACAAGAAACTGCGGTGCATAGAAAATCACTCAGCGAATTATCTGACGCGGAATCGGACGCATCACTCGGTAACCCGGGGTTATCTAAATATGATGTTATTGTACAAGTTCATAGAGAAGATTTGCCCAAGCTGAACGAAGAGGAGGAGAAAAGTGAGCGAGAAGAAGAAAATGACAGAGGAGATGTTATTGATCATGAGGATGATGAACAAGTGACAGCTTTCAATGACAGCGATTCACGAACCGACGAATCCGGGTACTCGGACACCATCGACAGAAATACATTAATCGAATCTTTGGAAGAATCTAAGGAGGACTTACCTAATATCCCAGTGCCTCCACCTCTACCCGATCCATTAATATTAAGCGCAAACTTTAAAAAATCTTACACCATCGCATCTAAACATTCAACTCCCTCGCCGTACATCCCACCTGTAGACTATGACGATGAACAAGGTCACAGAGAAAGCATTAAATCGAACAGTACTACCGGTGAAGATAACATCACCTTTGGAAGCGATCGACAAGTGCATTTCATGTCAAAGCTAAACAATCTATTTCAAACTAAAATAACAGGTACCGACGATGAGGAACCCAGAAGACGGTCGCATTCCACCGGCAACGCAGTAGAAGGTACTGACTTTCCATCGAATAATCAACGACCATTGATGTTTATGGCGTTGCAGAACGAGATAACTTCCAAAGAAGCAGCAATGAACTTGCGACCAGTGAACGCAGAGGAGAAACCGGAGCCAGAGGAGGAAGACTTCTGTTTGACTCGACAAGATTTAAAGAATAAACTAGAAGGTATTTTCGCTGCTGGTGGACCACAACTACTGAAGCCGAGGTTAATGAAATCTAATCCACCTACGCCGGAAGACTCGTACCAAACAGATGCTTCCAGCACCGAAAGTATACCGAAACTACCCAAAATGGATAAAAACGATACATTAAAAAGACAAAAGGACAAGTTCAGTGCCGTGCTTAATTCGTTTAGGCTAAGTATTAGAGACGATGACGTATGATAATATTTTAAAGACAGTTTGAAAGTGATTTCGAGTGTTAGTCCAGTAAGTGCCTTATTTATATCGTGTGCAAGTTATGCCTTGCCCACTTGACTATTGTGTGTTTTAAGTCCTCATAATTTAGATAGAAAATCCGTATCACAATTAATTTACCAGAAAAACTATGATTCTGTATGACACAGAACAAGTGTCTATTAATAATAGCAGTGGCCAAATAACCTAGTTAGTTGTACCTAGTCATTATTAAACGAACACATACTTTCTCAATAAAATACTTGACTGAAATTAAAAATATGAATTATTGCTACGACGAACTACATTTTTATCCATCGTTCAAATTTTAAGGGGCGAACATGCAAAGTAAAAATCATACTACAGAAAATGCAAAATTTAGTACAATCAAAGAATAAAATAAATAAAAATATACACACGTACAAATCACTTTGTCTCACAGTTGTATAGTTCTTCTAAAACATTTCGTAGTTGCATCTCCTTGGCACACCCCGTTAGTAGCTCGTCTATTATTTTTTCTGAAACGCTGAAAAAGAAGAAAAAAAAATGTTTAATGATGAAACTAAAAATCTTAAGTTTTATAATCTCTAAAGGGTGTTTAAATTCATATATCCTATAGAACCAAACTCAGGGATTCGAGTTCTGAAATTTTTTGAAACAACGTAACAGCACTTTTATTTTAATAGTTTTTCTTGCGTTATTGTGAGTATTGTTGTTGTTTTTTTTTTTTTCACGGACACTTAACACAACGCCTTCTAGTTTCAAACTAAGCAAAGCTTGTACGATGGGAACTAAATGGCTGATAGAATACATACATACATACATTTTTTTTTTGTAAATACATACTTATAATACATAGAAACACCCAGACACAGAACAAACATCTACATATGTTTGCCACACAAATGTTTGTTCTTGGTGGGGATCGAACCCACGACCCACAGCACGGAAGGCAGAGCTACTACCAACTGAGCCATGACGCCTGTCATGGCTGAGCCTGTTTTGTTTAACTTTGGTGGAATTTTAACCAATAATACTCTAGGTAGTGCCATAAAGTGTGAGCCATTGGAATAAATGTGTATAAAGTGGTTTCCCTGAATAATAGAAATCGTTTCCAAGTTTTGAAGGGAAAATCCATCATGTTGCCTACAAAACCAACGACATCCGACTTGACGGATGATATTTCAAATATCTCACTTGACACTGGCAAAACTGTCTGTCGAAATGACGGACAGAGGCCATAAATAGAAGAAGAAGAAGAACTCACGTGCCAATCATCTCCCAAGGCTTGCCGACCGCGCTGTTAGCGTACATGGAACTGGCCAGCATATGCTGAACGAATTTAGTTCGGTACTGGAACAAGTTGTCGGCGGTTTTGTCGGGAATGTTGAATGTCAATCTGAACCGTTCAGGGTCTTTTGATGACGGCTTCGGGTACATCGGCCTGGGCATCTTTTTTTGGATTGTTTCTTCTAGTATCTGGTGGAGAAACCAATTAGGTAAATTAGGTATTTAATTTTGTCTATCAATACTGAATTTTAAAACTATTGTAGTGATGCGAAATTTAAATTAAAGCAAACTTCAAGTGTATAAGTTAGTGACCAACTCTGGTGAGGGAGGTTTTAGGCCGCCTTAAGGCCTCCGTCGTTGCTTAACGACTACTAGAGCCGGGACCTTGATAAGGACATAAATAAAATATTGAGAGGCATCCTCCCTCAGCCTATATCAGTTGCATTACAATCATATTTTTCATAGCATGCACGTTTACGAAGGACGTGCTACTATTTGACATTGCACTGCGTCCATCGATTTATGACCAGATGCCTAGATTCGCAACCAACCAATCGCAACACAGCAAATATCACTACTTGGGCATTAGAAATAAGTACAGTGGTAGTGGAACTTCCCTTTGACAAGTTTTACTGCTGTGATGTACAATAACTTACTCGTAGCAGTTGTGGTGTGCTCGGTTGGCGAGGACTTCCACCGTTCACGCAGAGCAGCTGAGCGTTCTTCGCACCAGATACTTTCTCGTTTCTACACCTATAGACACAGAAAAAATACACATAAGTACAAAGCAAGCTCGTAAGAGTCAACTCTGTTGACGGAGGTTTTAGGTCGCCTTAAGGCCTCCGTCATGGCTTAACGACTGCTAGAGCCGATAATTATAAGTACAGTACATAAGAGATACCTAAGTATTCAATCTTAAAGACTTTATTTGCTTCAATGTAGGTACTTATAGATTCTTAGTAGCACACATTTCCCGCTGCTGGGATGCAAATGGTTTCCTAAATTAAGTAAGGTATTACCACAAGTATGTAATACATCTCTCGTAAACAATTCAGCAATAACAAAGGGTCGTATGACATCAGATGGACATTAAGGGAGGGTCGGACCCTCAGGCGCGACGTCTAGACGCAACGTGACATAACTCTCATTTTTCATGTCATGGGGTAAACATGAGTGTCATACCATGTTTATTTTATATCGCCATAAAGGAACTGTACGGTTCACGTACAGCCTTTTGCTTACGCTGCAACCTACATTTAGACAATTTTAATTCTAACTAGTTGACGCAACGCTACCACAGCGAACGACCGCGGATAAGCATCCAAATTAAATACGTGTATTAACTAACTTTACAATAAATTACATTATTTTGGATTTATCTTGTGGTTTACTGTTAACTCAAACTCTGAGACCCTACAGTTTGGTCCTTCGAGCGTGTAACTATTCGGTTATTTAGTGTGTGTCTCTATGTGCGACAGCGATTCGGTTTAATTGGTCTCCCAGAAGCAGGTCGCCCCAGTTGGATTGAGAAGGCGCATATGTCGTAAGTAGAGTGCAAATACAATAAGTAGCCAATAGAAGTAACTAGTGCCTGCGGTATACAACTACCTACTACTCTACCAAGGGAATACTTTAACTTAGAACAATGGCTCAGAGTGTCAAGGTGCTCATCAGTCTCCAGGAGGCTACCTTCAACAACCTAAAGCAAATCTGCATCAACTACAAGAAGGATAGCTCAAGTAGGAAGACTTTGGAGTACCTAGACGAACGTCTTTCGCGGCTGAACCAGCAGTGGGAGAAGTTCGTCTACAACAATCAACTTTTAGAGGAGTCGGATGCCACCGACCATCAATACTTCACTGATAATGTCTTCACCAGCACGAAAGACATGTACGAAGATGTGCTGCAAGACATACTGAAGCGGAAAGCGGAGTTGCCGACCGCGAGTCCGAGTAAGGTGGAGTCCGGGGAGGTGACACCTTCTGCACCACCTACAGCAGGTAAGCAATCGACATTTAGTTTCGATGATATTAAATTTCATGTTCCTCCTCGTGAAACAGAAGAGACAAATAACAAGCAACAAGATCTTTTACGTCAACAATACTGCAACTTTAGAGCATTTGAACGTGCGGTGGAGAAGATTGACTTAGCTCAGTCTACACTCAAAGAAAAATGGGAATTGGAAGATAACCTGAATATCCTAAAAACTAAGTGGGAAAAAATCGAGAAAGCGAATTGGGAACTTGACTATATTTTACAAGACGAGGATTCAGTTTACAAACAGAAGTATGATGCTGCAGAGAAAATTTACGACGAGCTGCGAAAGAAAATTCAACACAGCATCTGGAACAACGCTCACTATGAGAAGTCAACACCAAAAATTGAAATACCCGATTTTTATGGCAAGTACAATCAGTGGTTAACTTTTAGGGATCTCTACGTTGAAAGTGTACACAATAACCCAGTACTATCTAAAGCGCAGAAAATGCAACACTTAAAGACAAAGCTCAAGGGCGAAGCGGAAAAACTTGTCCAGCATCTTGGCATCAGCGCCGAAAACTATGCATCATGCTGGGAAATTCTTACACACCGCTACGATAACAAACGGCTCCTTTTTACATCATATATTAACACCCTCCTAAATCAACCAGTCATCCAACAAGCAAGTGCTGCAAGCGTAAGAAAACTGCATGACGTAATGACGGAGTGCTTGAACGGACTTAGCAACATCGGACTCAACATCTCTAACTGGGATCCGATTGTTGTTCATCTCTTAGTCCAGAAACTGGATAGCGTGACGTACAATGAGTATATGAAGGAAGTCAAGAATCCGAGAGAATTTCCTGAATTACAAGAATTTATAGATTTTTTGGAATCAAAATTCATGGCGCTGGAAGTAATGCAAGGAAATAACCAGAAATTACCTACCGCTAATAAACCGTGGATATCCGAAAAAACATCGAATAATGTATCAGAAACTAAAAGTAATAATACACGGAGGTCAACGTACTATAACAAACCACAAAACTCGTCAAAAGTATTCTTTACTTCAGTTAGAAACTGCCCAATTTGCAAAACTGATCACGTGTTGATGAAATGTGACAAATTTGTTGCGATGAGTGCAAAGGCACGTGACGAAACCGTACGAAATATGCATATTTGCAAAAATTGTTTATTCGACCACGGAGACAAACAATGCAACTCACGCAAAACATGTAGAGTATGTTGTAAACCACATCATACAATGCTACACGATATTGAACCTGAAAAAACTAATAACTATCAGCCAAAGCCGTCAACTTCCTATGCTGTAAACAACATAACAAACGAAGAAAAGGAAGTTTTGTTGACGACTGTACTCTTAAAGGTCAAAACTATAGATGGAGACTACATCAACTTAAGAGGTTTACTCGACCAAGGGTCACAGATAAGCCTCATAACAGAGAACGCAGCTCAGCGGCTCAGGTTACCGCGCCGCAAGATGAGCGCTGTGGTATCGGGTGTCGGATCACTGGGCGGCAATTGTAAAGGAGCAATTAACTTAGAATGTACTTCTATTCATTCAGACTATAACTTTGATTTAGAAACGCTTATTATGAAGAAACTCATTAGTAATTTGCCTACGGCCTCCTTTTCAATTAAAAACTGGGACTATTTAGAAAACTTAAAACTAGCAGATCCACACTTTAACATCTCGGGCCCGATTGATCTACTTTTGGGTGCCGACATCTATTCAGAACTCATACTAAATGGAGTCATCAGGAGTGGCAATAGCTACCCCGTAGCTCAGCAAACTAGAGTTGGTTGGATTCTATGTGGGAATGTAAAAACATTTAACTGCTTCGTAACACTCAATGAATTCGAGAACATGGCAAGGTTCTGGGAAACCGATGAAGTTATGGACTCTTCAACATCAACTAGTGAGGAGCAGTACTGTGAAGAAAATTATAACTCCACCACTACAAGAATGGCAAACGGGCAGTACGTCGTGGAAATGCCAATGAAACCTAACTGCGACACTAACGCAAGCAACACAAGGTCTCAAGCACTAGCTCAGTTTCTTCAACTTGAAAAGAAAATGCGAGTAAATGAAGAACTTAACGATGGGTACAGACGGTTTATGGACGAATATATTGAAATGGGTCACATGAAACCCGTAAGCACAAAAGATAATATGAACCGAGACTACTTACCTCATCATGGGGTGTTAAGAGCAGAGTCTACTACAACGAAGCTCAGAGTAGTTTTTAACGCCTCTTACAAAACTAAAAATAACTCCAGCCTCAATGACCGTATGTACTACGGCCCTAACTTACAAAAAGACATGCTGACACTATTGATTAATTGGAGATCTTACAAATATGTCATTACAGCCGACGTAGAAAAGCTGTATCGTTTTATATGGTTAAACGAGAAACAGCAAAACCTGCAAACTATAATGTGGAGATCCTCGCCAAGCGATCCTATCCAAGAGTGGCAGCTGTGCACAGTAACATACGGCACGAAAAGTGCACCCTATCTTGCAATGCGTACTCTACATCAACTAGCACAAGATGAACAAGAAACCTACCCGGAGGCGGCCAAGGTCCTAAAAGAATTTTTTTATATGGATGATTTGGTGTATGGGCTAAATACTATCTACTCGGCGAAAAAACTAGTAGCCCAACTGATCGAGCTCCTAAAGAAAGGTGGGTTCAATCTACGAAAGTGGAAGAGTAACGAGCCACACATCTTAGATAATTTGCGAGATGATCAAAGATGCAACAACATGAACATTGACTTTAGCCCAGAACAAACACCTAATACTAAAATGCTGGGTATGAGGTGGAATCAAAAAAGCGACACGTTTACCTATCAGTGGGAACTTCCTGAAAAAAGAAAACTAACTAAACGCACATTACTCAGTGAGATCAGCAAATTATATGACCCTCTCGGATTTCTATCGCCTTTTGTAATAAAAACAAAATTGATTTTTCAAAAGCTCTGGATTGGCAACATAGACTGGGATGAACGCTTATCAGAAGAAATAATCAAAGAGTGGGAGACAATAAGGAAGGACATCCCTCTGCTAAATGAACTTTCTATACCAAGATGGCTGCAATGCGAGGATACAAAGCTAGAAATACACGGCTTTTGTGACGCGAGCGAAAAGGCTTACGCGTGCGTCATTTACAGCCGAGTAACAAACAAACAAGATCATTGCATAACTAGGCTCATTACAGCCAAAACTAAAGTAGCACCACTGAATAAAAAGATTACATTGCCTAGGTTGGAACTGTGTGGCGCTTTACTACTCGCAAAACTTCTAGATAAAGTCAAACGTACTCTCAGCGAGAAACACCTACAAATAACTTGTTGGAGCGACTCTAAGGTTGTCTTAGCATGGTTACAAGGAGACATCCACCGATGGGAAAGATATGTAGCTAACAGAGTGGTACAAATAACCAACATTGTCCCTGCAGGCTCCTGGAACTATGTAAAGTCAGAAGAAAACTCTGCTGACTGCGCAACTCGAGGACGTTCCCCTTCACAACTACTTAACCTGAAACTTTGGTGGGAGGGACCTGCATGGTTAAAAACCTATGTATTAAAAGACAATCAAGTCAATACTCTTACCTACACTACAAACAATGACCTACTGCCACCGACAAAATGCTGCGTAGCAACCTACAAAAGCGACGGAATAATTAAAACATTATTAAATAAATTTAGTAATTATAAACGTGTAATACGAGTACTTGGATGGATGTTACGAGTAATGAACTATCGGAAGAGAACAATGACCTCTATAGATAACTTAACCGACCACAAAAACGAGGTTATGAGTTTATCATCGCATGAGATAACCAGAGCTACAGATCTGGTGATCAAGAACGTTCAGGAAGAGCATTTTGGCGAAGAAATAGAATGTCTAAAGAAGAACCGATCCATATCAACAAAAAGCAAGCTCTTGAACTTAACTCCATTTCTGGATAAAAATGGGTTACTTCGGGTAAAAGGACGCCTTAAGAACTCCACGCTACCTCTCGACTCGAAACATCCGATGATTCTTCCCGCGACAGGAAGATTAACAGAGCTCATTATTCGGGAAGCTCATCATGACACGCTCCATGGGGGCGCTCGGCTCACCTTAGCTCATTTACGACTGAAATTTTGGGTCATGGGTGGCAGTAGGACAGTGAAGAAAGAATTACGACTATGTGTTAGATGTCATCGGTTTAAAACAACTCAGAACGCCCAACTGATGGCTGACTTACCGAAGGAACGTGTTACTCCATCAAGACCGTTCACGAACACTGGCGTCGACTTCACTGGACATGTAGACGTGAAGATAAACAAAGGGAGAGGAGTAAAAACATGTAAAGCTTACATAGCTATATTCATCTGCATGGTGACTAAAGCTGTGCATTTAGAATTGGTTTCTGACTTGACTACACAAACGTTTCTCGCCGCCCTCAAAAGGATGTGTGCCCGCAGGGGAACCCCAAAAAACATGTTCTCAGACAATGGGACAAATTTTGTGGGTGCCGCACGATTGCTCCAGGAAGACTTAGAACGACACGAAACTTTTAAGACTATGGAATTCTTAGATGAGATTAGCAACTTACAGATATCATGGAACTTCAACGCTCCTCTCTGGCCGACTGCTGGAGGACTATGGGAGGCTGCAGTCAAATCTATGAAACATCACCTGCATCGAGTATTGGGGGAGCAGAAGCTTACTTTCGAACAATTTACTACGCTATTAGCACAGATTGAAGCCTGCTTAAACTCTCGCCCACTATGCCCCTTAACAGAAGATGTAGAAGATCTAGAGTACCTCACCCCCGGTCACTTTCTCATCGGCGGTCCTCTACTATCCTTCCCTACTATCGAAGAGAACTTTGCTCTGTACGACCTGAGAAACAGATGGAAGCTGATAGAACAGATGAACTTACATATCTGGAAGCGGTGGTCAAACGAATATCTTCATCAATTGCAAGTTCGAAGCAAATGGCAACAGGCTAAAGAAGATCTGAAAGAAGGAAGCCTAGTGTTGGTAAAAGATGAAAACTTACCTCCAGGACGGTGGGCTCTCGGAAGAGTAGAAGAGCTACATCCAGGGACGGATGGTAGAGTTCGGGTGGTTACACTAAAAACTAAAAAGGGACCACTAAAAAGACCAATCACGAGATTGGCACCATTACCAGTAAATGACTCTAAGATTCCAGAAGCACGAACACATCAACAAACGAACACAACTACATGTACAAGAACAAATAAGTCTAGAATACTACCTCTGTTACTCATGTCGATTTTAGCCTTAACTGGATTAGTACAGTCAGCGCCAGCAGCTACGAACATAAACGTCACACCGATACCAGCAAACCACTCAATCTATTTTGATGAAGCTGGAAAACTACAGCTGATGCACGACGACTGGACCATCCTAATCTACTACAACCTCACATCCTACTGGCAAGCAACCGACAAGATCCATAAGTATGTGGATCAAATGCATACAATGTGTCAAAGAATATCTCACGAGTATAAACCATGTGAAGCAGTAATCAGTCAATTACGGCACGAATTGCGAGAACTTATGGAATACAACTCGATGCTGCTCTCACAGCATTCTCGGCAAAAACGAGGCTACTTTGATGGGGTTGGAAAACTAGCAAGAACCCTCTTCGGAGTGCTCGACGCTGACTTTGCCGCAAAATATGAAAATGACATCCAAAACTTGCAAACGAATTAAAAGTACCTATTGCAACTTATGAAAAACCAGACACTGATTGTGGAAGCAGAAAATAACATTATAAAGAGAAACACAGCATTTATGGATGATCAATTCAAAATAATAAAAACCTACATGGATCAAACATGTAGCGTCATCACCAGAATTGAGAACAGAGCGCAAATACTATACACCGCTAATGACATGAACTCCGCTGCAGTAACATCAACTTTAATTCTGGGTAATTTACGACGAATTTTAGAAATGCTCATGAATGCTCTAGCCAAGATCTACAGTGAAGCAAGCCCGTCAAAGAAAATCTTTCATTTCGATGGACTTAAGTAGTTAAGAACTTTATGATGTTGCTTAATGATTTTGCTTATTATATTTTGACATAACTAACTATACTACATTTTACTACATTATACCTAGTTAAACTAAACTTTGTAATGGATGCTCATCCTACGTTTTCTTTACTTTTCCCTCGGGAGCATGTACGGTTCACGTACAGCCTTTTGCTTACGCTGCAACCTACATTTAGACAATTTTAATTCTAACTAGTTGACGCAACGCTACCACAGCGAACGACCGCGGATAAGCATCCAAATTAAATACGTGTATTAACTAACTTTACAATAAATTACATTATTTTGGATTTATCTTGTGGTTTACTGTTAACTCAAACTCTGAGACCCTACAGGAACATTCATCGTAATTATTTTAAGAGTGACTGACGGAATCAGTAGATGGTAAGCGGTTTACCTCTACTTATACAAACATCACAGTGCAAGTCCACGTCGTCCACTGAAAATTTGCGTTATGAAGCAACGCAGTCTTAAGCCGCGCCTCGTGTGTCTATTTTTGCGTTCACACTATACCGCAGTCGGCAGGGACTTGGGCAGGGAAGTGGGCACGAGCATAGTTGGAACACGATAATGCCTCTGTCCCGGCTCCCGGCCCAAGTTCATGCCCTAGCTCCCCAATGAGAATAAAGGCGATGTTGCTGTGGCAATAAGTCCGCGGCACCAATGCCGGCAGCGGCATGGGCATAGTGTGAACGCGGTCACCGGCCGGCACTATACCCTTCAAACCGGAGCATAGCAATGCGAGCATCAGTGTGCGGCGAAGAAAATAGGCGGTGTTACTACTCTTCGCCTGACAAACTCTTACAAGGAACCTACTACTGTAACTTCAAGTCAACATTCTACAATCCCTGTCCTCTACTAAGCATCCTTTTTATCTGCGTACGAAACGAGTGAAGTCACTAGCGAACATTGCTTAATAGGTGCAAATATGCATCCAGAAAAAACCAAGAATAATGTAAGTTTGATTGAATCGACCTCGCGTGGAGTACCGTTGATGTCACTGCATTCGAGCTAGTTTAGACAATCGTCTTTATGGCGCTGTTTATTAGACGGATCAGTGTTTAGATAAATCCGAAAGGTCGTGCAGTGTCAAAGGCAATGTCAGTTTTGTTGGCACACGCACACGTTTTAGGAACACTAGACAAATCTAAAGAAATGACTGGTACCTATTTAGAACAATGATTACTAGATGCAATAATAATCGCAAAACATCTTTATTATCATAACATATTAGTAGGTACCTATCTAAAATGATATTGTACGCGTACACAGCATGCATGAAGCAGTGAATCGCATTATTTTTTCTGATATAACCTATTAGAAAAAAAACATGGAAGTTCTGAGAAAACGGTTCCTCCTCTTATACTCCACCACAGATAATATAAGACTATACTTCCACTAAAAGAATAAAGACAGTAGGGCTTAGTTAAATCCAGAATCCAAATATGAAGACTGCCTATAACATTTTTCGAGTTCTAGGCCAAAACAAAATAGTATCTCTACAATCTAATTTAACTTTCAACGAAGTAAACCTTAGGCACATAATTAACTCCGTGCCACCATTCTAGGTCATGAAAATCAAAACGACTTTAGAAGATAACAGGAAATAGAGACACCTAGATGGTAGGTACCGTCACGGAAGCCGTGAATAGAAATGACGGTGTAGCATCGATCCCCTGACCTCGACCCTGGCGGAATGGAGGGATGTGGTGGCTTAGGGTCTTGGGACGGGCTGGTACTGATGTAATGTCACCACGCTTTCGATATTCAATAAAACCTCATTTTTTTAGCTGCTGAGATCACTTCGGCGTTGAAAAGGCGATTTACTGGCTGAGGGGCTGTTTTAAGCAAAGAAATAGAGATGTCACACGATCAGCGCAGTTCAAATAAATGTGATATCTCTTCAAATCGTTCATGAAATACCGTTAGACCGTCTATAAAGCAATCGCACGTCTTTTAAAATTAAAAAATTGCAGTGGAGTGACACCACTTTTCAAATGAAATCAATTTGATTTTGACAGGCAACCTCAAGAATCAACAGGTCAACCAGTAGTAATAGGTAACTTCGATTTGCATTGCAATTCGATGCACATAGTTTATTTTTTACTGATACCAATTCATTTATTTACCAAAAGAGAAGTTACGTCTCTACTCCTTGTGTTCTGAGTACAACGTACAACTACACGGTAGGTACCACGATATCACGCATAGCTTTCATGAAGAATCGATTAGGTACTATAAGTAGGTACATCGATAGAAGGGAGTGTCGTAATTCCACTGATGGTATAACCGAAGTTGCAAGGTACCTACACAGCGATAAATTCCAGTCTGTTGCATTTGACAAATTGATGGAGACACTAGTGCTGGCTTAGCACGCTATTGTGGCTTTGGGAAATGGGCCACGGATATTTATGACCCAGCGTCATACACCTTTTTAGAAATTACTCGCCAACTGCATTTTATAATAGGTAATTAAATAGATTTTAGAAGAAAAAATCTAAAATAAAATTCACAAAGCTCAACTTAGCTACAACTCTTGAAATAATAGAATTTAGTTTTTGTTACAATTAAATAAACGATTTATTTATTTTTCACACGTTTGAATGAGATCTCTGTCCTTTTGAAAGTTTATATACTTGAGCCTCGATTTCTACTTGAGCTTTGTTGACGACAATAACGTCTATCTCTATCCCGTTGACCGCTGCGTCGGAAAAGTAAATAAATTAGATTCTTTTAGCCGCTAGCAATACTGAGATATGTGTGGTACTACCCAGCCCTGAGTGAGCTAATTGTACGTGACACCTAGCCTAGGGGCTCATAAACTAGACAGTATATTGAGTTTATACTCCTTTGTGCCACATTCGTATGCAATTATAATTTGTTATTCCACTGCTCGACGTATTGCGTCATTTAACTAATCATTTGTTGGGGAACTTATATCATCATTTTCCTGCTCTTTATCCCACGTTAAGTTGGGTTCGGCACAACATGTTTTCTTCTCCTACTCACTCCTATAATTCGTCAACTCTGAATCGACTCCTCTTACATTCATATCATCCTTCACACAATCCAACTACTTTTTCTCCAGCCTTGCTTTACTTGCGTACCCAGCCACACTCATATTCATAACTCTTTTCGTGATTATGACTTTCGTTTTGATGGGGAACCTATACCACTGGACTTAACCAACGTTTTAGTTAAAGCATATTTAACTTAAACTTTTAAGTGATATACATAATCGTGTTGAACTAGCTTAGTTTAGAAGATATAACAAAATAGCTGTGATTTTATTTTACAAGGCAGGATGGAGGGCAAGAGATCCCATGGTCGCTCTTCGACAAGATGATCAGACTAGCAAATCTATCACAGACTCTACTATTATATGACCGAATGCTCTCACAATGCTACAAATAGAGACCAATGGAGACGATTTAGATTAAAGAAGATTTTATAGAGTTCAAAGTAGAGTAAAGAAGTACAAATTAAGTACAAGTACAAAGTAATCTTTAAAAGATTTTAAAGGTACTTATTGTAACTGTACTTATTGTAACAGTATTTGTAGGAAGTCTTAAAAATTAACTCGACTTGTTAAAAGTTACAGACCTTGTTTCAAACTAAAACTTTCTCTTCACGCCCATGAGTTGAGTTTGAATACATAATTATAGATTCACACTGAACCTGTAATTATGGATATGGAAAAGCTTTTTACGTCGCAAATTAACTAACTTCAAACATAATTTTTTGATATTGCAGATCCAATAATAATTACTCCACAAATCAGAGAAGGTAAATCTTTCAAATCTAAAATCTGAGTGGAGTTTACCTACACCTACTTCGTTATCAATTTTGCACCAAAGTTGTTTCATTTTTCGGCCCTGTTCGAAAGAAGATAGGTTTGCCATCAAGATCCATAGTTTGAGGATTTTTTTTTCACTACATGAAACCCTCACTATAGCAATAGTGTACTTTACGAATTCAGTAGACGATGCACTAAACAATGGATGCACATAACCCTCCTAACATGGCAGCGATACCGTAATACTACGTGCGTGACGACCCTTTGATCTATATCACTCTATATCGAGATTGTAAGGTGGTGGCTACCTTGACCGGTATGGGCAGGTGATGGTGAGTGTCATGTGTACGTGAAATAATCTATTCTTAATTCAAACAAAGATTTATTAATCAGTATGTCGTAGGCTGCAGAGAGATAAGTCCAAGACAGGTATGGCAGGATCAAAGAGTTTTATTATCAGCATTAGAGAACCAGGCTGAGATTGATTTTAAAACTCGTTGGCAAAGGGATGAAATAAAGAAAGAAGCAATCTATTCCACATCAGGCAGACGTAACTTCGTAGTAAATATTAATCAAGAGATTGGGAGAAAAAACAATTTGAATTTCTTTAAAGAACAGCCCAAAACAGAGAACTAAGGATTACCAAACCAAATTTACACGTATCGCGTTAGAGAGATGATAAGATAATCCAAAAAACAATATGGCAACTCGCAAGCAAACATTTCACAGAACAGGGCTGAACAAATAATTCAAAGTATACGTGCTGGCTGATAAATTGATTGATATGGGCTTTGAGAGGCTACTGGTGCTGTGGACTTGCGCAATTGTATCGAAATAGGACAAATAATTCAGACAGGAATCTTCATGTAGTTCAGCAACACTCTTAAGAGCTATATTAGTGAGTAAAATCTTATAGACCAAGTCACTCTGGTATTTGCAGGCAATCTGAAGGTTTAAATTGGAGAAAAATTTTGGCAGAAAAGAGAATTAGGTATAATGTTGGTTATCGAGATAGGTGGTGAGGAAATGAGAAGACTTCTTGAAGTAAACTTATAATGCAAGGCTTTGGTTTTAAAAATATGAAATTAATGCTGTAGTGAATTATTGACGTGCGTTTTGGTCGCCATCACAGGACTGAATGTGAGACCCGTTCTTCCGGTCTCCTAATTGTGAGCGAATGCGTGAACGGGAGCTAGTTGCGCGTGAACAATAATTAAGCTTCTTCACCCTTGAGAAAACGAATGGAAGTATGTCCTTTTTAGACGTGGAATGACATTAATTGTGTCATTGGATCTTGGTGATAGGGACTTAAAAATCTACAGATAGGATTGTACGTATGGTATGTACCTATAATTATTTGTGAAAAAGACAAGTTGTCAGTTTTAGTTCGATCCCCAAATAACGCATATATAGATATGATTATCTGAGGAGTAATTTTTATCAAATTTATGTTGCCTATTTCGAAATATTATCGGATTATAATCCAAGCTTATTGTAATTCAATTTATAAAAAAAATAATAAATGTTTATTTCGTTGATAGCTCAAACTACTGGTCAGCACTACCATTGTCCCACGCAGTTCCTAAAAATTAGAAAATCTAAATATCCTGCGTACAAGACGCAATGTATCCACTTTTTGAATACCTCTTGGTCACACTCCTATACAATCTTTTGTAACATTCGTAACAGTTTCCAATATCAACATTTGTAAGATATAGACGATCTCGAGAATCTGTTTTCAAAATAAACTTTGACTAGATGCTTTGAACGAAGATAGGTGTGCTAGATGGTTTTGGGCAATTTTCAACAAAGTTTTCCTTGAATTTACAAAAAAAGTTAATTATAAGCAATAAGGCCGCCCATTGTACCTACCTCCTAAAACTTTGATCGTTTAACCAATTATGGTATTTTATTTTTTATTTTGTTTACATATAAGTGGTGTACAATAAAGAATATTGTATCTATCTATCTTCTATCTATAATTATTTTTAAACTTATTACAGCAGACAGCAGCACCTAAATTAGGAAAAAGCCCGCAGCGAACAAGTTCTGAATGACTCAAAACCATGGTCATTCAGCCATAACGAAATGATAAATCGATGGTGATCAAAGACTATTTAAATATACCTCCAGCAGAGTACAAGCACCTACAGTTGAAGACTTCCGAAACAAACACCAAATCGAGTAGTCACCGACCAACTAAACATGCAATTTTCTTAAAAACGGATAATGTTATATGACGACTGTTACTTATTAGGTGGGTAGATGAGATTACAGATACTGAAATGAATATGTTTTAATTTAAAAAAATCCTACAGATCTCTTCAAAATGCCTGGAAGAGACCGCTGTCAAGCGGTAAGGCATTGTACATTAACCTGTCCAAACCCAGAAAAAAAATCCCATCCATAAATGGCTCCCACGGGAGTCAGCGGGATTGGACAGGTTAAAATGCAAGTTTTTTTTAAATACCTAACACCGGAACATAAATGTTAAATAATAGGTAATGTTTCGGTGTTTGCATGTACAATAAAGCGTTTTCATTCAAAGGTGATTCTAGTAAGTTCCTGGCCAAACAAAGTCTAGACAGTAGTCTAGAATTTGTCAGCGTGGAATTTGCTATAAAACCTTTGCGCCGGGAGCCATTGGTCTGTGTTTTGTCTCTAATTCTAGTTACCTATATCCACGTAAGAGATTGGTTGAAACTTAGGACATTTGGGTTATTAGAACAAAACATTTTGACGGACGCAAATCTTTTAGAAAACCGCAGGACCAACCTAACGGTAAGTAATGAGTTCAAGTAATTAGTCACACAGCCTTATTTGGTGTCACGTGGGTAGGTTGTGGCTTATCTACTAAACGACGTGCAAAATAATTCATTCACTGCTATCTCACGTGATTCTGCACCTGATTCATGAATTTGATGCTAATATCTGCTCATCACACAGGGTTTTTCCGATAACAATTATGGTGTCTTAAACTTCCCAACCGCAATAATCTTACCAATGAAACTGTTGGTTTGTGAAAAAAAAAATCGAACCAATCGCACCAGGTCAGAGGCCTCAGCACTAATAAATGTGACAATCGTAAACATATCGTAACGGTAGCGTATTTGAGATACACTGCGCGATGACGCTATAACATTCAGTAGTCGAGCTGGCGTTGACGCGCAATATGACTCGGAATACGCTACTCTACGTATCGCGGCAACTGACAGATTTCTTCATGCTCACCCCTCAGGTACAATTAGTCATAGAGCCAAATATGAACCACGTGGGAAGAACACGTTGGAACATCCACCTGTCTTCGTCTCTTTCCTTTACCTATTTTTAGTGCGAGAGGCGACGAGTTTGCGCCCGGTGCCGGGAACATGGGCCCGTATAAAGGTGTAACATTTGTGTGATTTTCGATTAGTAATACAAACGATGAGGAATTTCACAAGAGTCGAGTTCGAGTCTAATGAGCCAGTGACCGATACGCAGACGTTATTTGATAGTTACCCTAGAAAGATAGCTCTACCTACAAAAGTAGAGGGCATGGCCGGCTACAAACCAGGCGATTTCACTTATTACGATCTACGTCACAGTAACATTCAGATCAGATTGCAGATCCATACACGATACAAATTAAACGCATAGGCAAGAGCTTTGCAACTATACTGGACAGTTAAATTCAACTCCCCCTGTATTCTTAAAAGACTCTTGAAATATAGCGGAATAATGAACAAGCCTTCATGAGAGCATTCCTGTTATTCTATAGCAAAAAGGACATTGAAAACATTGACAAAATCTATAAAGCTCTATAAAGCTTATAGATTTTGTCAATGTTTTCAGTGCCCGTGCCAAACAGATTTCCGAAACGTCCCACTTGTAAGGTGACCTTACACTGTAAACTGGAAAAGGCTTTGTTTTAGGAAATGTGCTGAGATTTTTTGTCATCGCTTTAGACGAGGCGTTTATGTAAATAATATTCATAAAATTCCATTTGGAAAGTCTCATCTGATCTAGAAAGGTAAGAAAAATTTCATTGCAAACTATCCAAAAATCTATAGGCAGCAATCTGAATACACTTTTTGTAGTAATAAACGGAGTCGCACAACTTTTAAAGCAATTCGTATCTTTTCCATCACTTCTAATCAACCACTTTGAATACTTCGATGGCTACACACATTACGGTAGGGATAGTGCAAAGAAAACTGACTAACCACGTCAGTGTAAGTCCCAAAACCGAAGAATCCTGAAAATGTATTCTAGAACTTACCCAGATCCATCTCCGCTGCACAGCTGTTTCAGCAGTCTGGTGACTTCGCAGCGCGCTGGAGACGTTCTTGAAGACTGGAACGAAATGACAAGCCTCAATAAATTGAAATGGGGTTCGAGGTTCAAGCATATTATATTTTAAAGAGGATCATCAATACCAGGTTGAAGGTAAATCAAAGTCCTAAGAAATTTGAAATTAACTCTAGGGGACATACTATAATTTGGTCCCGCTATCCCATTTCCTCTTTTTAGAAGCGCTCGTGGCGTAGCTTGCTTAGTCAGTCGTCACTGATTTATCTAAGCAACGTTCTGCGCGGTCAATATTTGGATGAGTGACCGGTACTGACATTTACATCTGAGCGCGTCTCTGCTTCGGAGAGCACGTTAAACTGTTCCGGCTTTAGTAGTCGTTAAGCCACGACGGAGACCTTAAGGCGGCCTAAAAACCCCGTCACCAGAGTTGGCCACTAACTCATACGAGCTTGCTTGATTTTTTTTATTTCGTCTTTAGCGTTAGTTCCGCAGAATAAATCATTCATCACAGTAGGTTTAGTTTATCAAACCGGAACGCAAAAAAAAATGCAATCTTGACATGTTTGCAAATTTTACACCCTAAGTTGTAACTTGTGACTCGAACTCTACCTACCTGTGTACTTTTCCTTACACCTTATCTTTTATCAGAAAGTGCCAAAGACTGATAGCAAGTTCAAAACCGTAATTTCTATTCGCCAAAACACGAGGAGGATTCTAGTGAATGCAGTGATTACGTCACTGCCGATAACACACCGCCTTCGCGTCAACTCACCTCACTGACTATTCAAGCATCTGTGACTACGCACACAAACTGCATAATCTGTGGTAACTCTATACAAACTATTTGCTCAACTGTGATGATACTGTTTACTGCACTGTGGTGATACCGCAAAAGTTCAACGTATTCTGTGGCCGGATCAAGAGCCTTACAATGTCGTCAGTCATCTGTGGCAGTTCCGTAGTAACTGTTCTAAGGTCTGTGGTGATTTAATACAAGCTATAGAGTAACTGTGGTGTTATAGAAGTAACAAGGCTGGAGGGAACTACATCCAGTCCGCGGTTTGCCTCACACGAGAGTGCACGTACAATTTGTTTGTTTGAAGTTTAATAGAAGCGACAATATTATGGTGAGTGTTTGTAAACTTGCATGATTTGGAACGGCGATGTTGTATGAATAATGTCTTGTTTCAATGTTAACTACATAGTTTTAATTTAGCTGTATGAAAATATCGGGAAAAGTTTTCTATTGAAAACCATTAATTAAATTCATTTAATTCTCAGATGTCTAGATGCATATTTTGTTATTATTTTATGGTATTTAGGTACATGTCACATGGGTTAATATATAATTACTACAATATTTATTGAAATCATTCTGGCTACATTCATTTTATATTTCATTTCAATGAAAGGATTAGCTACTAATTTGAAATCCTTTGAGCTCCAATCAAATAGTAGATTTCATATTATTAAGTTGTTAACTCATTAAGTTAATTTATCAGCTAGATAAATCTTTCCATACGGACTAAATAAACATTACACAGTTGTTTTAAATGTGTGATTTAACTAATTTATGTTACATAAGTAGAACGAATTATAGCAAAGATTTTCCAAAAGGATAATCACTTTTAAAACTAAAGTAGGTCATTAAGGCTGAAATACTCAAAAGTCATTCAAATTTGAGCACCACTTAAAGTTGTTCTGCCTCTGTTTGACATTACTCATTTGTAAGGGATGGCAATAGTTTAAGCGGGACTTAAATTGAGTGGGGTTTGAGTGGCGTTTGAGTATTCGCTCATTAGGATGTTTCATTTAAGGTGGGTAGGTACGATTTGATTAGTTCTTTATTTGTATTAAGATCAGGATAGAAATCACAAATTCTATAAAAACACCATACCTACCCAGTATGATGTTTTTATAGAATTTGTGATTTTAAAATAACTCACCAACTGAGATTCATAGAACGACAACTCAACACGAGTCAACATGATATTTTGTTACTGACCATTGGTTTAATCAATTATTTTATTCACGGCTGGATTTATGAAAGAATACGAATATGGGCCATAGAAATTATAAAACATTTTCGGTTCCTCACAGCCATTATTAAAATTTGTTACTGACCCTTCGAGAACTAAACTAAGAATTCTTAATTTCAACTTATCACCGTCATAATTGACTGTTGCACGTAGATTACGCTTACGTTTGGACTTTGGACCAGTTTAAGCCAATGAGACCGATTTTCAAGTTTTCTTGTATAAAAAATAGATAAAATATGAAATTAGATTCAAACAAATAACTTTGAGATAACTTTGTATAATCTTTGACTGCATGATTTACCACGTGACAAAATCTAACCCAATTTTATGCCTAAACCATGTTTCTACCTTACGCGAACCTACATTATATACACAATCAGTCATACATAGCCGATGTGTTCCAAATTTACTCGCAACTTCTAAACAACATCTAAAAATTTTACTCATCTCTGTACAGCATGAAAAGAATTTCACTCATAGGCACAACATCATGATTTTTTCAGCAATTTGTGATTCAAGTTCTAAATCCAGAGATGTAATCTAGACTTTACTGCCTAGCGACTAGCATCTGTTTATATTCACGACGATCAGATGCATTGCATACTTTACACGCTAGTTTGCTAGACTAGTACAGATTGTCCAAGGACTTGCCGCATCACGGTGCAACGATAATATATTGTCGTTTGAAACGGTGAAGGAAAACATTGCTTCTCTGAAATGTCACTATCAAACGATATCTGCATAGTAAAGGAACCCAGACTACTTATTATATTTCAAAAAGTACAGTAAAGGCACTTCTTTTTACAAAATTAGTCATCAACACCGGATCCGTATTTATTCATCCTTTTTGGGCATCACATAGTTAAATTTGCAGTCATTCCCGTTCGTCCCACAGGTGTGGAATCTTATTTAAAAACTCAACCTTTAAACCTTTAAAAGATTAGACTCTATTTATTAAGTACCTGTAAATTTTTCCAATACCTGATAGAATACTGGAAAAATTTATTCATGCCTAATTTATGATAGAGCGTCTAATCGTACGCGTTAACATAATCTGATAAAACGAACTCCTGAATGATAATTGATAGCCTTGCAGATGTTGACAATCAGAATAATAAAAGTTGAATTACTTACTCAAAGACGAGAGAGACCTAAGTTATACCAATTTTATGTCCATGTAAACTTTATGCTTTTGCTTATAATAATGTGTAATTGGTTGGGGACCGTGCTAGTTACTACATAAATCAATACAACGAACAATTGATCGAATAATCTGCAACAATTAGAATGAACAGAAGCCGAATACAAATTTTGAAAACACGATGCAATTCAGTAAGTACTCTAATTTGAGATCCTATGCAAAATATGCGTAAAGAGGAGACAAATTCGGAATCTCTGATACAAGTGTCAGTCCCACTCCCACTGCCGAAGGTCAGGCAGTAAACTCTGGAGCTATAACAATAATGAGTTCGAAAATAGAAAACGAATACGCAAATAACTCATTGTTTACGAGTCGCAAATCCTACCAAATCGTCGAATTTAACATCAGCACTGATTCCGAATATCATCTAAAATCCTAGCTAGATGAATTGAGTTCTATTTTAATTGTAATAAATTGTAACAATATTACTATTTTGAAATATATGTACATGATAAAAAAATCAGCAATTTATTTCTGGCGTACCGTATAATGTGCATGTGAAAAGAAGTACAAGTAACTCATATTATCATAGCTAATTGAATTCTTGTATTCCTCTACGGTTGATTGTTGTATAAGTTTATGTAAACAGTAAATATTTGTTGTTCAATCCCTACCGCTACTGTCTCTACTTCATAATATTGCTGTTTTGTTTCAATTAGAGGGTTGAAAGATTAGTTTTTAAATGAAATAGCAAACACATATGGAAATGTTTGATTAGAATAGGTACGTAAGAGTAGGTACTTCTTACAAATATTTTATGTAAACTCCTCAACCCAAAACATGTAATAGTTATTAGTGTTTTTGCAGAATTTCATGTTCCAGATACTGTAAATAATGTGTTTCCACGTGGATAGCATGAGACGAATAAAAACTAGGTTGATGATGTTGACGACTGCTCAAATAATATAGTTATTTTAGATGAAGTCTGGATTGGACACAACAATTAATGAAATCTAGGGCAAATGTTCAAACTGGAAAGAAACTTTGAACATGAATCAAAAACTTTAATTAGGCACGACCGAACAATATTTTAGTTACGAGACATTTACGATTAGATTCTAGAACATTGTGTGATCACAATAATAACTAGTTAGTACAATGTATCCAGAATATAGTTATTTAGGAAGCTGAAGACATTTCCAACTAACTTCTAGATGTAGTTAGTAGGTAGGTACCTAAGCAAATAGACAGTCTGCGTTGATCTATTTCTGCACATCCACGTGAACGCAAAATAAATTCTTATGTTTATTTTTACATCCCACAACATAATCTTTATTGTTTTTGAGAGAATCTACCGTAGAATAGTTTAAGAATGTCTATTTATACAGAATCATTGAGTAATCTTCGCAATGTGTTTATTGAGCAGTTGAGCTCGCTAGTACGCTGTAAGTACGCTGGCAAGAGCGGAATGTCCTAATACAAGTATTTCATACTTAAAAGGAGATTTTCAACACTGTTAATACTATTATCTTTTGGAAGCAATAAAAACATTTGTATTTGTATTGTATTTGTATTTGTAAGTACGCAATTTGTTCAATTGATTTGAACGGAAGATACGATCTTTATTGGGTGTATAGCGTCACATATATGGCGTTGATTCTCTATTCACATTCACATGACAATTCACATTTTGCAGTAAACGACAAATTTACGATACTATTACATTTAGTCATCCGTACAAATCGGCTGGATTTTGTGACTGACCGTGTTCTGAGTTTTGTGTGACCTACCTTATAGGTAAAGGCTACAGCTGAATAAGTAACTATCCGATGCCAATCTGCTCTACATATTTCATAATCATTACTTTCATTTATTATAATGTCATCATAATGACTTCTTTATTTTCTTTTATGCAGACAAATTTCTCAAAGATAGATATCATTACTTCTGTCTGATTAACGAGTTTTTCAATTTAGTTCCAGTCTCTACCTATTATTCACATACCGATACAAGACGTAATAAATTGCCGCTCCAGTGCCAACTTCACGCATGACTTTGACTTTACATTGTGTATTTTTCAGAGTTTCTCAAGTGCGTCTATAAATGTTTCAGTTTTGTCTCTAGGGTCGTGTGTAAGATTAGGCACAGCGTCTACTAAATCGTCAACAAGTTCTGCGCTTTCTACGCCCTTTCTTCCATCTATTATACTAAATGTCATACAGCATATAAAATTTCATCATGTGTTCAGCATTCATTCTAATAAGCAGCGATGAAATCATGCATTTATTTGTGCGCTTCATTGCACTTGTTTATTTTATTTTCATTGTCAGTTTACGAGTATCTTCCAATTTGTTGGTTTCTCGTTCAAAAGTTATTTTGAATGGACTGCTCATAGAACTATTTTACCGTAGAGCAAATCACGAGGCCTTTAAGTATGAACAAGAGAAAAACAAATAAGTATTATAATATGGTATACTTTTACGTAGTCATTACCACTATCGGTGCTCAGAGAATATGACAAGGTGTGGTCCAATCATCAGCACTAATTAGTCAGCAGAATAAAGCCAACTGAGTACCTTATACACTATCTACATAAATATAAACAAACGGAGATAAAATAGGACTCACCGTGTAGGTGTAGTGGAGCTATACCAAGAACTAGTAAGATTCTTTGAAATTTATTTGAAAACCTTGAAGAGACAGGTCATAAAAACATTGAGGATGAATTTAAAAATAGTGAAAGTTCTTCAGTCATCACAATAAGAGTCGTATCCATTAAGCATATAAATATACTCACTGCTAGGGATGAGACAAGATGAAATCAGCCATCTAGTTTTCATCGTACAAGCTTTGCTTAGTTTGGGACTAGAAGGCGTTGTGTTAAGTGTCCGTGAATATTTATTTATTTTTTATTAAATAAAATAAAAAAATGTTAACGTACAAAACACAACATTTCGAGTAGATACAAAATTAATAAGGAACCGGAGTGGGTAAAAGAAAACAGTCAGTTTTCGGTCAGACATAACTAAAAAAAGCAACACGACGAAGATAGATTAGACACTGCTAAGAAACTAGCCGATTTTAAGCTGGAAGTTGTAACAACAAAGGAAGAGATAAATAGAGTCTGGTCTAGTAGAAGATAGAATATACAAATCTAGTGTTCTTGTTGTATATATATTTGGATAGTAGATTACTCACTGAACTTCAGCAAAAAGCTGTCAAAACCAAAGAAATGCCTAGAAGGAGTAGCACCAAATGTAAACATAAAACGTGTCTTAGTTGAATAGTGTCCCATTACTGTGGAGCATCCCGTCACTAGCGAAATTCGTAATTCTGGAGAGCGAGGTCGGTATTACAATGGCGCCCACGCGTGGACTATTTAAGTTTTTGGGGTTATCGCGACCGACACAATCTCCAATATTGCAAGACTGCAAATAAATGAAATGAATAATGCTTATTGCGTACAAATATATTTATGAGGGCTTGGAGTTGTAATGATGATGAATCAATGTCGAAGATTTAACTTTCTTAGAGCAAATGATTATTATCAACAGCTTGCTGTTTGTTAAATGGGTGGGTTCTTTCAAAGCCTGGTTGAGATGTTGGCATCTGTATTTCATCAGAACAAAATTTTTGTGAGTGTCATTATCAGGATTAAACTTGTTACATTTCCAAAATTAAATCAACCAAAAGCTCTTGTCTTCACCTTTATAGTCGTGCAATGTCGTGCATGATAATTTAGGTAGGTATGACGTCGTCGTCAGAATTGAACTCATTACACAGTTGACCTGCAGACCCGGCGGCGAGCACACTCACTGCGGAAGCCGTATGTAAAGTTCAAGATACACAAAAGCTCGTTTCGCCTTGACTTGGCTACGGTAATGTGATATCAGGAAAATGCGAACCGATATAATACTATTCAGCTAAGTAATTGATGTTAGAGCTTGCCAAGTGTTGATAATTGACCAATAAGATCCATTACGATTAAGATCTTTTTTAATCCCCTGCTGTGGCGTGGCGTAGAAGGCAATTGGTAATTATCGTTGTCTGACGATGTGCCTATAGTAGTAGTTTGACTATTGAACAGGCAGATGTAGGTATAGAGATGTATGTGTGTGTGTATATGCAAGTTGAAAGTTACTGGACTCATGGGAGTCGTCTTTGGAAAATTTACTTGCTCGTACTTGCATGTTGCGTAGCGTAGATCATACTAGATTTACTAGACTGAGTTTAACTTACTTGCCGGCTACCTCATTGAAAGCTGTTTTACACGCATGGAAGTTTTTTCGATCAAGTGCCACAGAGTACGACACCCACTCAAAAATCCGACAATTTATTAATTCATACACAGAACCGACCGCTATCTTTACAACAGCTAAGCAATAAGTGGTGATATCTGATAAACTGATAACCCTGATATTCTAAGCGGTTACTTACTATTACAAAACATGCTGAAATGAAATCGGCATAATTTTCAACGTTGATAGCGTGAGATCGTTTAGAGTCAAAGCCTAGAAGTCCGAGTTGTAAAACTGTTTTAGCAGACTACACGGCAACTGGTGATCTTGATATGTTTGTTTCGTAAGAGCACTTCTATTAAAACGTAGGTGTGGATTTATTTTAAGAAGCGATATATTGAAAATTTTCAGAATAACGTGTTAGGTAAGATGATTCGTAAAATTATATATTTTTCGCCTCTAGTGCCAAGTTGTACACTAGATTATTATGAAAATGCAAGCATTGACTTGGACAGTCATAATTAAAAAGCCTAAAACTATGTGTAAGCTTTGCCTATACTAAGTTGAATTACTAAATTAGTCGAAACTCGAATTCTATATTAAGAATTGGTTCACAATATTATAGCTGTGATATTTTTAAAACCTATTTGGAGGGTGACCTCAAAAAGTCACAAGATACGACCCATAAAACGTATGGCCCATATTTGAGACACGAAATCACTTTGATAAACAATACTAAACCAAAATATTGTCACAGTCGCAACAGACAAGTTTACGAAGCTAATAAATTGACGACATTTATGACTTGTACCTTCTGTAGCAAATTTATAAAGAGCCATTAGCCTGAATGAAAATAACAAAGTAGACATACTCGTAGATAGGAGGAAAACCGTGAATTAGATGCCTACCTACATGATTTAACTGTCAGCTAATGTATTAATACCCTATAGGTACCTTGACGTTTGATATTTGTAGGTACCTATTAGTGGTATTCTTATGAATACGCCATAATAATAGGTAAATATTTCAAATCTAAAATGAATACCATCTAAGTAGTCTGCAGAAGTTATAACTGGAGTTGATGAAACAAATAGTCATTGCCGTAACACAGTTTCTAACTAGCACGGAAAGGATGGGTTCTACAACTATTTGTATACCTACCCGCAAAGTTTAAAAGTTTAAATAATACATCTTTTGACTTATATTATATTATATCTAATTAAGTACCTAGTAGTACCTACCTACACTATCTTGTTGTTATTATTTAAGTTTGGTATTAATAAATTATTCTTATTCTTATTATAGCCTTCCTTTTTATTTTTGAACTTGTGATTTTTGTCATATACAGCAAAATGACTGCAGAGAATTCAGACACAATATTTCTATATTATATCAAAAAATTCAGACATTTTTAATATTTAGCTGGCCCTGCCCTTCAGTCGTTGTCACTCGTCCAAATCTGTTTCAACACATTGAAAACGAAACAAGGAAAGTGAACAGCCCTTGAGGTATTTAGCTATTCTTAAAATACCTGGCAGTCTAACAAGAGCTTTTAGGCATTTAGTGAAAAGGACAGCACATTACTTCTCAATTTTGAAATTCGCAGAATGAGAACCTTGGGGCTCCTTTGGGGGGTAACACTTTCACTTTTTTTTTTGAAATCTACGTAGGTATATGGCTCATGCTTCGTTTCAGTGAATAGGTAATTACTGAAATTCCATACGTGTGTGTTGCCAGCCCATGCAGGGAATACTAATTTATACTACACCTGCTTGGAAAGTACCTTGATACTTTATCAAATTTACGGTAGAAAGTACATCATTGCATATCGAACAAATATGCGGGGAGAAAACGCACGCGTGTATGAAAATCCATTTCTTACGTGGTTTATCTTTTTTAATTTTGGGTAACCTATGCGCCGGTAACCTAAATATCAAAAGGCAAAAAGTTTTTACAGTGAGTTTTTATCTCCAAGTTCGCAAAATGACACTGGCCACTAGCTGTGTGTTGGATGGTGTCGGGCTGGCAGTGCGACCCTGCGGCGGCAGGATAAACAATTTGAAAAAAGAACATGTGAAAATTGCAGACGCCATTGGCGCCATTTTCAATTTGTGTGTTGTTTGAGGATTCAGTTTTACTTTTTTATTTTCCTCGTAGGTGTAGTATAAAGCATTATGTATCACTCGAGAGAACAATGTACTATTACTAGTTCTGTAGAACACTATTCCAACGGGTATATATTTAAATTTTAACTTGTACACCTAAAAACAACTGACTATGGGAACTTCTTTCGCGCCAATCAGTAGGTACCTACTCTACCTACGCATTATTTGTAATCTGTGTGCAATAAGTTCAAGTATGCTTACAGCCTTGGCCTTGCCAGCGTCGCCCTACTTATGACGCGGGCGCAAGTTGTAAACATTTCGCGATAATATGTGCTCAATGCTTTCTCGCCTCTACTGAATTGATTTAGAAACTAGCCTTTGTACAATTAAAATGAGTCTGAATATTTTTTTAACATTGCTCTCAAAGACATCTTCCTGGTCACCATCAGTGCCTTGATCACAATAAATATGACAATCGCAAAGGTATCGTAACGCTAGTGTATCCGAGATACACTGCGCGGTGACACTACAACGGCTGGCATTGACGCGCAATATAACTCGAATACGTTACCGCGGCGGCTGTCAGATTTGTTCGTGATAGAGGTACAGTTCACTGGTTTACCGCTATAGTATGTAATGAAGAAAGGCCTAAAGAGCAAACCATATATACTCATTATCAGTAGTTACTTGAAACGTCAGCGATTTCAAACTTCTTATAAGAGGACCTATTGGCCATCATCCAGGACAGATTGCCTTCAAGATTTCCCAAATAGGACAATGGCACTAAAACTACAACGCTTGGCACGCACAGCATATTGTTCTCAACACCTTGTGATCCAGCGGTCTGACTTCCGAATACGATGGTGACATGGCCGCGTGACACTGACTCACTACAGTACAGGGTCAAGAGGTCAAACTATTTATGAAGTATTTTTTTGAAATTATTCACGCTTTCTCAATGCTTGCAGTAAATAGAAAGATATTGCAATGTAAGTATAGCAATAAATCGAGATTTTTCGAAACTCAAAACTAGCAATATTTTTTAAATTTTTTAAATCCAGTAATTTATCTTGTAAGCGTATGAAGCTCTGGAACCTCCCTGATAAGTTCTGCCTGGCCTCGATGCCTGCTCACAGCGAGGTGGATAGTATGGCCAAACCTTGATTCACCATCGCGAAACGGCCACCATGCCACTAAAGGCATGGCATGTCTAATATTTGTTTTCATTAATGCTATGGGTTGATATAGCATGTTATCGCGTTGGTATTCGTAGAACACCATACTGCAACTTATTTAGACATTTCTATATGTCTGTGTATATTAAAGTGCAATAACTTAAAACTGGTAGAAATGAATCAGGATGAGTCTCATGCATATAAATGCCAAGAGTCAAAGTCTAGAGAGATTTTTTGAATTTACTATTAAATTGCATTAAATATATTCAAATATTTCAAATATATTCAAACATGTAGGTATATCTACTTACTTAAATATTTGATTAAATTAGTAGTAATAGGTACCTACCTAGGTATCAAAAAAAAAAATAGGTACACCTTGACATTATGGAATACCGAAATACAAATGTTTCGCATTTACAAATATTGATCCTGACGAGACGTCTAACCCAAAACTGTGACTACCACTTCCCGTTGGTATTTACAAGAACCAAAAAATATATTAAAATCAAAAGTGACAATTTGTCCCAAAATATTTTGTCCGAAACGTCAGCAAGTCAAAATTTTTTGCAAAGATGTTTAGCTTACTATACTATTAGCCAATCAATGCCAAGGTCAACGATCAAGATCAAAAACAGACTCCTTGTTACTGCGAATCAGGACATCTTACGTGATAGAGATCGAGCCAAGAGAGCTTTCATTTAATCTGCTTTATGGCCAATTAGTGTCCTGCTGCGTGAACACGCAAAACAATTACGTATATTGTATAGACACTAGACTGGATAATAGAACTGACTTTACAGGTCTTGAAAGAATGGCAGAAGTGGCTCATTTTCTCGGTCAAAGGCAAAGTATTTTATTCATATTTGCGGTGCTAAGGACGGGGAAGAAATAGCTAAGTATTAAGATGAGGAGAACCCAGCTATAAATACAATTGAATCATAACCGGCATCCGATACCGTTGAGTATTAAAAGCTACGTTGCATCACAGCACATCACAAAATACTCGGGTTATAATCGGCTCCGATATCGAGGCTTAGTATGAAAGAACCTAGAGGTGCATTTTAATCCCACCTGTCTGTAAGAACAGGTGGCCCCTCAGATTACAAGTACTTATTCTTATACTTATGCCTGTAGGTACGTCTTCAACTTTTTCAAGTGGCCAACCCACACTCATGAAGTGGCTACTTACATGATGTGTCAGATTTGATACACAGTGATTATGTAGGCGAGAACTTCCCAATTTTGGTAAGAAGGAAATTAAACTTGTTCGGGGAATTTTATAAACAGTTTCATAGTAATTGAGAGGTTGGTAACACTGGTATTGAGGTGGTAACATTGGGTGTGTTCGATATGATGACATCATTGTAATTAGCTTTTAATTGTATTTATTTTAGTGGGAGGTATGTTTTAGGAGCTAGTAGCCTACCCTGACGGAACACTCTAACCGCTTTATAGTCTCGGTCAAGGCTTTGCGAATGTTTTAGTTGAGGAAAAGATCTTATCACACTTTCTGACTCTGAAGCGAGGAGTTTAAGTAACTAATACTATTAGCGGTAAAAGAAATGGTAGTAGCATACCCAGAGAAGTGTACCAATAGTGAAATTGAACTTTACAAGTAGACCATGAAATATCATCTGACAATGAAGAGCAATCTAAAAGATTGGTTCCATTATTCCATTCAATTGACAAAGATGATGTTATTCAAAGCTCTGCTTCAATGAATATCAAACCAAATAAACAATTTAAAACAACGTGTCTAGTGTTGGGACAGACGGGTAGACGGATTGATTGCATCCTGCTAAAAACTCTCAATAGACAGATACAGGAAATAATTTGTATGCGATACCTACAAGTATAATAAGTGAAACATTCGAACGCACATCGCCTTATAGGGATGTGAATGGGACGAAGCACAGTATTGCTAATATAGCGCAGTTATAGTAGAACTAGTAAATACTACCACAAAATATAATTCAAAATCACCAGGCAAATCTATTAGCAATTGTAATGTTTAAATAAATAAATAAATAAATAAATAAATAAATAAATAAATAAATAATTAGGCTTGTTCACACGGTGTGAGTTTTTATATACTCTGTTACGGGATTGCGGATATTTTCTCAATTTAATTCGGATATTTCAATTATCGATTTCTAAATTAGCACATGCTCGATAAGGTACTATATACCTACCTATTTAATGCCACAAACGTTTCAGTTCAAGGTAATTTTACAATTATATTATTTCGATTCGATCTGAGTAAGCGAGCTGTGTCCACCGTCAGCTGTACAGAACCACCGAATGGGGGATGACATCATAATGTTATCGGATGATGGTTATCGATGCCGGTGCCTGCATCGGAGGTGAATTGCAGATTAGATTGGAACTTATTATTTTTGTTATAGTGTATTGTGAACTTTTCGCGCAGGTTATTGTTACTGAATATTTTTTAAGATTTTCGTTTTGAAAGGCTATGTCTTCGTCTACTTCGTATAATTTTACAGTAGGTAGTAATTTCACATTATACTTACGGGGTATTTATTGCAAATCTACGTTTTCACTCTTTATAATAGAACAGCGTGCCTTTTGCTCAGTTCTTTTAAATGTATTTGATACGAGGATAATTTGTAAGGCTATTACAAATTATCCTCGTACTCGTATGATAATATTGAGACATTTTTACTTTGAAAAGATAATCATTATTGACGATGTGCATTTGTTTTGTTACAGTCTACCAAAGAGGACGCGCCTGCTGTTTGCAACAGCTGCCACCAAGTCATCTCAGGAAGAGTGAGTACAAATACAAACATAATTTTATTATTAATATGCACACTTTTGTATCTAGTTTTGAGCTCTAGTTACCGCATTTAGAGTCTAAAGTCAGTTTTATCTATTCAAGTGCTCCTCTAGCTAAATAGATCGAAATATATTGGCTGGTGACTTTATCTCTACTACTTTATATGCTTCAATTTCATGAACGATGTTCTTGAAGCGGATTCAAACGCTGCTCTAGGCAAATGCTGTTTGACACAGTTTAACCTCTGTTTATGAATTCGGGGGTTAAAGTATGTATGTGCCCCACATCTCCTGGAGCGGCAATAAAACATTTAATTACTTATTTTTTTGCTTATAATATAAAAAAACACATATTCTTAGCTGGTGTAGAAGAGAAATTCACATAACAAATATTTTAGGTATCGATATCGTAATAATTAAAGTAAGAAACATTTCAAAAGTTTGCATTTGGGTGAACTATAAATACTTGTACCTACTTACTAGATGATAAAATAGAACTCGTGGTAAAATAATTTCATTTCTATTGAAGTCATATAGGTACAGATACAGACAAACTACATTGCAATGATAAGCAACTATAAACTCAAAATAGAAGATAAATTCGTTGTACATAGTTCTATTGCCAAGTAAATTGTTTACAACCATACTTTATCGATATCTGATAGATTTATTCGTAACGGACCAAACACAGTCATTCAATTAGTGTCGTGTGCAATTTATCGTGAAGACAACTACATATCATGTAAATATCTAACAGGTACGAATTATACAGGAATATTTTTTTTAAGTTAGAGGAATTAAGTCATTTTATTATTATACCTAAAAGATGAACTTTTCAAGTTCGACCTGACGATGTTGACATGTTCTAGTTCAGTTAAATTATGTATGAAGATACACAGCAGCTAAGCCCTTCGGCTAGATTTGTGTAATGATTTGTTGAACTAATAAGTTTAAGTACAAACCACAAACCACTGAGCTTACAAACCGCGTAATATCAAAGAAATAATGAGTAAATTAAAGATCTAAAGGCCAGACGCACCATAAGAAAAACATTTGAATGGATACTCCGATCAGATGCATAAAACAAAGAACCTACCTTAGCAACGAATGACAAAAAAAAACAAAAAAAGATTTAGATATATCTCCATCGCGATATCAACATAGCTTTCAAATTGAACGAAGCAGCAAATTCAAACAAAAGCGCGTTAGATCTATTTGCAGCGAACAGGAATAACAGTGGCGATGACGACACTCCTTAGAACACCCGTTTCCCGAATGTCTGTTGTCACTTCGCTAATATTCCGTTGAAGTTGCCAGTTCATAATGTTACGAACACGAGAGACGGGAAAAAAATAAACTCTGGGTCGGCTGGCGTACTCAAGAAACACTTAGCCATAATACCCATTCTGAATAAACAACGTGTTGATCGTATTGGTAATATTGGTATACGTGTTGTATCACGGATAGGACCACTGAACCGAGCGAAGTGAGTCATATTATCTTCACCTTTGGTTTTATTTTGACTGCTAATAGCGTTGACGACCTTGACCGCGGCTTGACATGCTTCCCGTATGCGGTTTTGCGCTCAACTTTTTATTGGTTTGTGACAGTCTATTGTTTTGGTTCGTTCTGTGGTTTTGTGCATTTAAAATTTGTAATGGGTTAGTTTAAAAGGAAGGTGAGCGCCAGAACTACGTTTTAATTTAAATCTTATTTGAGTATTCTCATACAAAGCTCCCAAAAAATCTATGCTTGAGTCCGCGGATAAGTGTTTGAGCAATAAATGCAAATACGGACCTTAGTAAGACTTTTTTCAATGATGGAACAAGAGTTAGGTACACCTTACTTCCGCCGTTAAGCAAATTAAAAGTGAATCATTATCTAAGTAACAATAAGGTCATTCTTGGTTTACCCTAAAAGCCTGGAAAATTCACACACAAAAGTGCAAATGAATTCAACAAATCTTAACTAAATCATCTTTCCACAGATAGTAACAGCACTGAACAAGAAATGGCACCCGGAGCATTTCACGTGCAACACGTGCCGCAAGCCGATAGACGGCGCCAAGTTCCACCAGCACGAGGGCGGCGTGCACTGCGTGCCGTGCTTCGCGCAGCATCACAGCCCGCGCTGCCACGGCTGCGGAGACCCCATCACTGATGTGAGTACTGAACTGAACGTACAGTGCAGTGTACAAAAACTAATCAAAGATCTAGACTAGAGCCAGAGAAGATGCCCGCTGGTCAAAATATATCACAGGAGGGTACTTTACTCAGCAGTGGGTACACACACGCTGAATACGTACTTAATTGCAAAAAATTGTATAGTTAGTTTCTGGGACATGTCTCAATTAACTTTGTTATTCAATAAACCAATGTATTCTTTAACATAGACACTATAGGTATTCTTCAAGACGATCTTTGAAGGGATAAATTGACGAAAAATCATAAGACCTCCAATTACATCAAAGACAATACTTATGAAATAATGAACGTATCAATAAAGTAGTTGATTGATACGTGGTAGGAAACTGACAATAAAACCATTGCGTAAAGCCATAATCATTTGTGAGGCCCATTTATAGAATTGGATAGCATAATAGGCAAAATAATATACATGTATTAAGTGAAGTAGTGTTTGCTACAGGACTAGATATTTTCAACCCAACAACACTCCGACTACATGAAAATACATTAGGGCTGTATGAAAATACATGATAAAACGCAGACGAAAATAAGAATTTTTTCGTCCAGTGCGAAATGAAAAACTCATTATTTCTAATTTACGCGTAGTTAACTATACGATATCTGTAAGTAAGCATTACTAATCCAAAACCTTGGACCTAGGACCGCTAATCTAACGATAGCACAAAATACACATAAATACTACGATAGAAATAAAATTGGGCAGATAGGTACAGTCAACAGGAGATATAGACAAGGAAGTACTAAAATAGTTCCATTGATTAACACCAAACTGGCTGATAAGACGTTTTTACTCGTAACGGTTAACACCAGGTAAGTCGTGGATGATCAAAGGACAACCACCAACCAACGCCTTTACGACGTAAGCTTGTTAAAACCAAGATTAGATAGATTAGGTACAATAACTGATCCTTTATTAGAACAGTATAGAACAATATCAGTGATGAAAATTGCGTTTATAACAGTCATCATATCATACACATCATGGTAAATTAAGCAAGCAAGCTCGTATAAGTTAGTGGCCAACTCTGGTGACGGAGTTTTTAGGCCGCCTTAAGGTCTCCGTCATGGCTTAACGACTGCTAGAGCCGGGACGGTTTAACGTGCCCTCCGAAGCACGAAAGCGCTCGGGTAAATTTAAACCATAGGTCATGATGAAATGAAATTTGGAGAGAAGAAAGAAACCACTTCATAGTGTACAAGACTTAATAGGTAGGTACAATTTCTTATTGTAGTTCTAGGAAAAAAAAACTGGAACCAAGTATTCGCGCTAAAACATCAGAGAACCAGAACGTAAGTGTTATATCAGACCATTACCTTAAGTATCCTTAGGCGATATCAAATGACAATGAATAGTCTATAATAACATGTTTGCAGCAACTTATTGCTATCCTATCCACATCCATTAGCTAAGATGAATATTATACAAGGTTTGTCAATAATTACGATAAACATGTGCTGTACATACATGTATGTCAAAATGCTCGTATCTAAGTTTATATACGTAAGTTTGTGTGAAATATAACAAGATCAACAGCGCATTCATTTTAAACATATGTTTAAAACATAGATATAAGAAGTTTCTGCACTTCACCGCTGTACCCTAACCTAACCTTTTCAGTAAATAAATTTATTTTTATTTATTATTTATTTATTTATTATTTGACATGAATACATTGAACACCTAAGACAAGAAAACGTTTTGTCTATGGAAGACCATTCAAAAACTCAGTTGTTTTACAAAAGAAACCGTTGGAACTTAGGCCCTCAATGTTCAAGATCTGCGATAAGTGAATACGTACGAGATGGTGGAAGATAGAAGAAACTAAAAAAACAGTCTTGACGGCACTAGGATTCCTTGTCATGTAAATTTAAAACTATGAATACCATGATAGGTAAGGTATGTATATGTAACGCTAATATTTGCTGAGATATGTACGTACATATCTCAGCAAATATTAGCGTTAGACACTTTTTCGTATATAAATACGTACCTATATACGAAAAAATGTCTAACGGTCCGACTACAACTTTTAATGGAAAACAATCCTCAGCTACCTTAGGAAGTTGTTGAAACACTAATAAAAACACTCCCGTTTTACTAATACAAACAAAGCACCGCCACACATACAAATTAGCGTCTCTCAATAAAGTTGTTCCTAACGAGACGCGCGCGCTTGTGTTTACTTTATAATTAGTGACTCACGGTTTACACGATACTTGTTTGTTTTTCTATTGTTTTGTTAGTACCTACTTAAATATATTTTTCTATTCTAAAAAATATTTGACATCAACGCTTCTGTTGGTTCTAGGTAACTAAATCAAAAATAAATACCACTTATGTAGGGTTGCACAATAAATTTTCCTATAAGGTTGGCACTACAAGGCATCATCATCATCATTCGCAGCCAAACTACCCACAGCTGGGCATAAGCCTCACTTGTTTATGCCACTCACTACGGTCCAATCTCATCTGCTAGGTGGGCTTATGTTCTAAATGCAATGTTTGGACGAGCCTCTATCAACTTCCATAGACAGTCCCAAACTAGATATTTTACCTATATTCTATTCAAGAGATATCTACTAGGCATGAGAATAGGAGTCGAGAGCTTATTTAACTTTTTATTTTAATTATATTTCTGTAGTATTTTAAGATAATATTAGTGTCACAGTGAGTCAGCCGACCTTTACCATACATGGACTGTATCACGGTGCGAAATGATTTAATGGGCCTAAAGTGGAGCTATTGTGAGATGCCTTAATGAAGGTCAGGCTGAGGTCCCAAATAGGAATCCCTTTGTCGAAGCGCTTCCTGTCAAAGTCAGGGCACAATGAAAATGTCAGTACCGGTAAACCATCTGAATTGACCGCGCAAAACGTTGCTTAACGTCGGTAAAGAACCAAGCTACCAAGGATCAGTTCCTTCGGTCATACAATGGGATACCTTGTATAAAACACCATTGTCCGTGGTGACATCATCGCGGAGAAAAAACAAGCGACTCATCGCCGTAATTACGCGGCCGAGACGCAGCGGTATTTGTTTTCGAAAACTGCCAGCCGGGATGAACGTGGCGTCTGATTTACTATGCAGTCGTAAGAAACATAAATTTATGAAACCCTATTTAAATTGTTGCGGCAATGGGCTGGCTATGTCGCACACACCTATGAAATATGTACGTGGGCACGTGCCGAATGTGACTGGTTACTTCCCTAAATATCCTCAAAGTTATCGGGTTCTAAAAAGTCTGAGGGAGCGTAATATCCCGTGGAACTCCTGGGTACTGTATCTAGGACATACAGGCTTTGGTTGCGAGGAACTGACGCTTAGGTCTAGTTTTTAAGACGTTTGAAAGAGTTCCTATTCATTTTCTTGAGTAAATTCGTACTGAGATTCTTTGACCTCAGTTTGAGCCTCAATGAAACCTTTGAATAATGAATTTGTTTCGTTTATTTCAGCGCGTGATCCAAGCTCTGGGCGTGTCATGGCACGCGAACCACTTCGTCTGCGGCGTGTGCAGGAAGGAGCTTGGAGGAGGTGGCTTCATGGAACAGGTATGATTCCAGTTTTCTGACGATTCTATAAAAGGCCTTGGGATTTTGAACAGTCTGTTTGGGAATTTGGCATAGCAGGATCAGGACTTTATAGAAGGTCCAGGAGTTTTGGTCAGTCTGTCTAGGAACTTAGGCACAGCGGGATCAGCGCTAGTATTTGACAGGCATCACCTGTAGGCTGGGCTACTACATTATGGATCGTCGTCCTTCGGATAATTCTTATCGTGGTTGATGATCTGTTAGTTTGTTAAAAAACACAATGAGTTTGCCACAGTAGGCCACCCTCCTTGGTTCTATGATTAACCAGCCAAATCTGCTAGCGTTGTAAATAACGGCGCTAGGGATTTAGGGGTCTCCGGTGAGATGGTCAATCAATCAATAGCCATTTATTCCAAACATTGGGTTTAGGCACATGATTTTGGTAGGTAATACTATGAGTTCAGGGTTTAACTAAAGGATGTCCTGCAGTTTAGTGTGCCTCTCGGCATAGGTCTCCTCTAACGCTTTCCACTGGGTTCTATCTTGTGCTACCCTTCTCCAGATTGGGAGACTGGATTGTGTAATCGATTTGAGGTTTGACCATCTAACCTCAAATCAATCACACAATCCACCATGACCATATGCTCTCACATTGCCACCAGAGACAAATAGAGAAGCATCACTACAAACCGCTAACCACGAGCCCTGCATAACCACGACTTCATCATGATTATCCGATTAAAAATGAGCTTAATGTTTGTATGTACCAGGCTGGTCGGCCATACTGCTCCGGTTGCTACGCGGATAAGTTCGCGGCGCGCTGCGCGGGATGCCGCAAGCCTATCGTCGACAAAGCCATCATCGCACTGGACGCCAAGTGGCATCGCGACTGCTTCACTTGCACGGTATGTACAATACATAGAAATTTGGTAATGGTCCTAAATCCCGCCTCTATAAAATCCAGCTGTAAAATTGTTGCCAGTTCTTCAAGGCATGATTACGCAGTACTGGTTTAGGACACATTCAACAGATTCTGTGAATCTTAGCCTGTTAATATTATAAACGCGAAAGTTTGTGAGGATGTATGGATGTATGTTGGTACCTCTTTCACGCAAAAACTTATTGATCCTTATGAAACTTGGAATACATATTGGCCGTGACCTGGATTAACACATAGGCTATTTTTTATGCCGGAAAATCAACGGGATCCAACAGGACGAGAACGTAATCGCGTTCGGAAGCTAGTCTTGTTCATATATTTACCTACAATTAAATAATAAACAACTCGATGTTATTATGTTTACAGAAATGCACCAACCCAGTGACCGATTCTACCTTCTCCGTGATGGACAACAAACCGCTGTGCGGCAAGTGCGCCTAAATATACATACATGCTATTTATTTATGTATACATCTACCCAACGAGTAGATTAAACGGTTAAGGATTACTTTATAAACATCACGAGTTTCAAGCAGTTATTGCAAAGTCACAAAAATACCTATTTTTTTATACATTTTTGTACGTAATGTTCAGACACTGGGTATGCTATTTTCTTAGTCACCTAAAGTGTATGCTTTTCTATCCCGCCATTATAGGCAGGAAAAGCCAGTGTGGTGAAAGGACGGTGCTCTCCTAGAGCTCTTCATGATACAATTAAAAATGAATTAAAATGTTACTATCCGTTATAGTTATAGAATCCACCAAAGTGTGCCTATTTCTAAGTAAGAAGCATAATTATGACATTATTATTCTAAGTTAGAAATGTCTTGCGCTACTTTTAAGCTACTTATTTGTTTGTACCCATGAGAGTACATAGTGTCCCATCAGATAATACTATTTATGACACATCAGGGATAAAAACCCTATTTTTAAGTATAAAAATGTGCTATTATTTAAGCTTATTACTTTATTTCACCATTTTATAATCACCTTTGAATAAACAATTTGATTATAACACTTTTAAAGTTGCACTGTAAAATGCTTCTAATTTGTTGTAAATAATTGTATTATATTGTAAGCTGTGATGCATTCGAGATTTTGGTTATAAACAGTTTATATAAAATTGCTAGGTTTGTATACTTACACGAAATACAAATATTTTGTTTTATTTATAGACGTGTGTTTTCTTACAATAATCTATTACCTATTTTATTTATTCGTCTCTGTCTTATCATTATTCAAATGTATATAAAACTCTTTTGAAGCTGACATAGAATCAACGCACAGCCTAAACCATAAGTCCTAGAGATATGAAATTTGGAGGGTAGTATCCTTATATAGTATAGGGGTGCACTAAGAAAGGAATTTTGAAAAGTCACACTCTAGTTATTCAAATAATGGTAATTATCACCGTTATTATAATGAGACCAAATTCAGTAGGTAATGTGTAACCTTGCCAAATTCTGTAGGTAATGTATAGCATTGCCAAAATTCATTGCACAGTAATGTCGTTTGTCTATAAACTACTTGTTACATAGATTCAACACAATAACAATAGTGAAACTCACCTTATTCCTGTCCCTGTCACTCCTGCCGCCATCTTTATCTTCCCTCACGCTATTTCCCGGAGGATCCATCACATTTGGCACTTCCTTGTCAGTTGTAGCCGTCTCCTTCCCACTGTCAAAGTCCTTGTGGCTGTCAAAATCTCTGCCGCTGTCAAAGTCCTTGAAACTGCTAAAGTCCTTCGTGCTATCGTTGGTTTTGCTGTCAAAGTTGCCGGTGCTGTTATCTCGGGCGTCCTTGGCGCTGGTCTTTTCGCAATTTTTATCAGTTTTTTCAACTTTGTTCTTGGTGGGGTTCTGGTCGAAGTTTTTGCCGACACTCATGTCCTTTTTAGCGCATTTTAATTTAGACACCGGAGTGACCTGAACGCTGTCTTCAGTGTCCTGTGGATCGCTTTTAATGCTGCTGAGTGCCTTTATGATTTGGCTCTGCTGGGGGCTGCTGCGACGGATCTTGGCTTTAGGGCTCAGAGGGCGGAGCCTCTGACGCGGCGTGCTTGTTACTGACTTTCTGTAGACGATATTAATTTTACAATGGTAATTGCTACCATAAGTAGCACCTACTCAATTTTAGAGAAATTGATTTTTATGGAGTGAAGGGTAGTTTGTGGTATTGACTATAGCAGGTGCCAAATAACACCGCAATACAGGTCATTCACCCATTTTCACCACGATGTCGCAAAATTCAATTTATGTATGGTAAACAAACAGTACTACGACATTCGAGCGATGCCGTCTTAGCGATAGGTTTGTACGGAAAGCGACAGAATTACTCACTCATAAATTGAATTTTACGACGTCGTGGTGATGGTGGGTGAATGACCTGTATTGCGGTGTTATTTGGCGCCTACTATAGGCTAAAATTGCAACGTCTAATTTTAGTACTAAAATTGGTGACTGTTGCATTTTGTAAACATAATACATAATGGGGAAGGTAATATTTAATCAGTGCAATATGTGACCTGGGCGTGTTGGTGTAGTTAGTCCGGGCCGTGCGTGGCGTGTGGCCGGCGGGGCGGCGGCGTGGCGTGGCGGCCACGGGACTCGCCTCGCGACTCATGCGACTCGATGTACACTAATAACAATACAACTATTCATACTCTAAAACGGTAAAGATGGAAAAAGCAAGCAAGCTCGTATGAGTTAGTGCCCAACTCTGGTGACCGAGTTTTTAGGCCGCCGTAAGGCCTCCGTCGTGGCTTAACGAGTGCTGGAGCCGGGACAGTTTAACGTGCTATCCGAAGCACGGAAGCGCTCAGATGTAAGTACTAATAAGTGAAATAAATAAATAAATAATAAATAGTTTTATGAACTTCAAGAAAAGTTTATTAACAAAAAAGAACAACCAATTCACCTAGAACTAACACTTAACCAACACTTAGTATTGAATTTAACTGAATCAAAATGCTTAAACTCTTTCTTAATAGTTGTGTCCGCTCCGAGCGCCGGCGAACGAATTGACTCCGTTGAGCACGTCGCCCGGTTTTATAGGCAGCGCGCAGTGGGGCGAGCGCTGAGTCAGACACAGGTGTGCCTCGCAGGTGTCGCTTGTTTACACCGTTGTGATCGTGACGTCATCAGTCGAATGTTCTCTAACAATAGATATTCACGAACATTTCACACAGCGCCTTCTAGTCCCAAACTAAGCAAAGCTAGTACTATGGAAACTAGATGAGTGATAGAATACATCATACTAATATTATACATCATACTACTTAACCTATCATCATGAAACTTTGTACACATATTCTTGGAAGTATTAAAAGTAACATAGGATACTTTTTATCCCGGAAAATTAATGGGATCCAATGGGACGCGAACAAAGTCGCGGGCGGAAGCTACTATATAATAAGTAGGTTACCGTTTCCACAGCCTCCACCATGGTGGTGATGTCAGTGTCTTTAGTAGGACGCGTGCGATTGCGTTGTGCTGGCGGGTTACCGCGCATCAACGGACGACGGTTACTGAACAATATAATATCATTATTAATCTGCTTATTCACTACTAACAGACAATTTCTATCAATATATATAAAACTCTTTTGAAGCCGACTGACAATCAACGCACAGCCTAAACTATAAGTCCTAGAGGTATGACATTTGGAGGGTAGGATCCTTGTATAGTGTAGGGGTGCACTAAGAAAGGAATTTTGAAAAGTCACACTCTAAAGGGTCTATAACGCGAGCAACGCCGCGGGCGACGCCTAGTCCTATTATAAAACTGTAAAACTGAAATTAAAAATATGGATAAATTAAATGCAGATCTATTAAATAAACGATTTTGATTCCGAAAATCGAGTGTGTCTGTTTGTTTGTTCGCGGATCACGCCTTAACTCCTGGACCAATTTCAACGAAACTTATACCAATCAGAAGAGTCATTCCGGATTAAAACATAGGCTATATTTTATTGAAATACGTGGATTCTTAGATTCAGCTTGAACTTTCTAAACCAAAGTAGCTTGTACGAAGTTCATCGGATACTGATGACAGATATTTTAGTGGAGAGTCTAGCACGCGTACGAAGTCGCGGGTATCAGCTAGTGTATATATATTTACCGTGGAGATCGTCTGGGGCTCTTAGCCTTGCGTTCGTTGTTAGCGTGCGGCTTGCTGCTCGACGGCACACGGATCTTGGACGTACCGCTACTGTTAAATACAAACAATGGAAACATTTTATTTACTGTCAAAATCATAGCATTCCCTTTGTTATTCTATATTTTCGTGAGATGCATGAACCAACTTCTAGGTCGCACATTAAGGGTCCGTTAACACAGACCGGCTCGGAGAGCATCGGCTTGCATTTTTCTTTTGACACAGACCGGATCGTATGTACACGCTTGGAGTTGGTCGGAGCGGAGCCGGCAACTATTTGACACAGACCGGATCGTATGTACACGCTTGGAGTTGGTCGGAGCGGAGCCGGCAACTATTTGACACAGACCGGATCGTATGTACACGCTTGGAGTTGGTCGGAGCGGAGCCGGCAACTATTTGACACAGACCGGATCGTATGTACACGCTTGGAGTTGGTCGGAGCGGAGCCGGCAACTATTTGACACAGACCGGATCGTATGTACACGCTTGGAGTTGGTCGGAGCGGAGCCGGCAACTATTTGACACAGACCGGATCGTATGTACACGCTTGGAGTTGGTCGGAGCGGAGCCGGCAACTATTTGACACAGACCGGATCGTATGTACACGCTTGGAGTTGGTCGGAGCGGAGCCGGCAACTATTTGACACAGACCGGATCGTATGTACACGCTTGGAGTTGGTCGGAGCGGAGCCGGCAACTATTTGACACAGACCGGATCGTATGTACACGCTTGGAGTTGGTCGGAGCGGAGCCGGCAACTATTTGACACAGACCGGATCGTATGTACACGCTTGGAGTTGGTCGGAGCGGAGCCGGCAACTATTTGACACAGACCGGATCGTATGTACACGCTTGGAGTTGGTCGGAGCGGAGCCGGCAACTATTTGACACAGACCGGATCGTATGTACACGCTTGGAGTTGGTCGGAGCGGAGCCGGCAACTATTTGACACAGACCGGATCGTATGTACACGCTTGGAGTTGGTCGGAGCGGAGCCGGCAACTATTTGACACAGACCGGATCGTATGTACACGCTTGGAGTTGGTCGGAGCGGAGCCGGCAACTATTTGACACAGACCGGCCGGAAGCGATCTGAGAGCGGATGCGCTCGGAAACGGCCGCGCGAACGTGAACAAGTACGCGATCGGAGCCGGTCAGCTCCTCTTATTATTTCACACCAAGCGCTGACAAATCTTCTTAATGACAAAAGCAGTGCACATGCAAAAATAAACCTTACTACAAATACTAAAAACTCTGTTTTCAACGTGATAAGAATCTGCACTCCTCTCCGAGCCGGTCTGTGTGAACGGACCCTTAATTTAATTTGAGATTATTTATTCAGATAACTTGGTCCATATGGTTTTAGTAATAGAAAAAACTTATTAAACTAGGTTAGTAGGTACTTTTTAAGTAATAGTGAATATGTCCTCTGGATGAGGTTCCAAACAAGAGAAGAATTATGTTTTTAGCAATAACATTCAGGATGTTTTTATTGGTCCCGCGCAGTCTGCTTAGCAGAGATGCGGTTTTTTTGCGACAGATGGCGTCGAAGGAGTCTGTGCAACATTTTGAATATATATAATCACTGAACTTATTTATGCAAAACCGCAATCAACAATGTTGTTTGCGAAAACATGATTTTGGTTTAAACAAGTTTTTCGACCAGATAATGTTTTTTTTAACTTATTTTCCACTTTTCGTTTGGAAAGGAGCCCAAGAAGATATCTAACGAGATTATAATGGTCGGAGTTTTGTTTGTAAAATGAATTTATAAAATTACCTGGATGCCAGATCCTTCCCCGACTTGCCGTTCAGGTTTATACGTAGAGTATCCAAGGAATACATTGACAAGCGAGCTTCTGTGTCTGTCACTAAACAAACAAGCACTTTATATAAAACTAACTGATACAAATAACCTCTTAGCATTTAATTATTGTTTTTTAAATTAAGTATTTTTTGCAGAAACCAAAGCTTTTTAACAAAAATAAAGTTTCTTTATATAAAATATATGAAATGAAATCCATTTATTCTGCGTTTATTTTGCGTCACTATAAAATATTTTTTTTATAGTGACGCAAAATAACCTGTTCTCATTTCTCATATAAACTGCCCTAACTTTGGGGTCTGTAAGTAGTACTAGCGTATTAAATAAAGCAGTTAAAAGAAATGCACTCCGTAAGTACATATAACTTTATTAGCACTCAGCACTCAAATTAGACTCTATTGCGTCTTACCAGAGTAGATATTTATTTAGGTTTATTCACGAAGGTTAGATAGGTACTATTCATGAATACATACTGGATTTGATTGATTTTGTCAGAGGTCCATGCATTCTCCTCTTTCCCTTGCCTTTAGGCTTTCTTGAAGTCGATCTACTCTGTAACACAATAACATGATAAATTATGAGAAATAACCTCAATATTTACATTATTATTTATTCATCCATATCTAAGACTAGCTTCCGCCCGCGACTTCATTCGCGTCCCGTTGGATCCCGTTCATTTTTCGGGATAAAAAGTAGGCTATGTGTTAATTCAAGTCACGGACAATATATTCCAAGTTTCATCCAAATCAGATCAGTAGTTATTGCGTAAAAGAGGAACAAACATCCATACAAACTTTTGGGTTTATAATAGTATAAATGAATAGGGTTGTTACCGTATTGTCCGTGGTGCTCAGAAAGTCCGTCACTCGGAGAGAATGCTCGCACACTGCTTCGTCTAATTTGTCGCAGGAGGCTAACATGTCCTGGAAAAATTAAAAAAATAAAAACACGCGTTACTGGCCAGTTAGTCGCGCTAACACTACGCGCTATACTACCGCATGCAGTACCGGCACTGCATGCCCTACTAGTAGTATACTATACTATACTATACTACCGCATGCAGTACCGGCACTGCATGCCCTACTAGTAGTATAGTATACTATACTATACTACCGCATGCAGTACCGGCACTGCATGCCCTACTAGTAGTATAGTATACTATACTATACTACCGCATGCAGTACCGGCACTGCATGCCCTACTAGTAGTATACTATACTATACTATACTACCGCATGCAGTACCGGCACTGCATGCCCTACTAGTAGTATAGTATACTATACTATACTACCGCATGCAGTACCGGCACTGCATGCCCTACTAGTAGTATACTATACTATACTATACTACCGCATGCAGTACCGGCACTGCATGCCCTACTAGTAGTATACTATACTATACTATACTACCGCATGCAGTACCGGCACTGCATGCCCTACTAGTAGTATAGTATACTATACTATACTACCGCATGCAGTACCGGCACTGCATGCCCTACTAGTAGTATACTATACTATACTATACTACCGCATGCAGTACCGGCACTGCATGCCCTACTAGTAGTATAGTATACTATACTATACTACCGCATGCAGTACCGGCACTGCATGCCCTACTAGTAGTATACTATACTATACTATACTACCGCATGCAGTACCGGCACTGCATGCCCTACTAGTAGTATACTATACTATACTATACTACCGCATGCAGTACCGGCACTGCATGCCCTACTAGTAGTATACTATACTATACTATACTACCGCATGCAGTACCGGCACTGCATGCCCTACTAGTAGTATAGTATACTATACTATACTACCGCATGCAGTACCGGCACTGCATGCCCTACTAGTAGTATAGTATACTATACTATACTACCGCATGCAGTACCGGCACTGCATGCCCTACTAGTAGTATACTATACTATACTATACTACCGCATGCAGTACCGGCACTGCATGCCCTACTAGTAGTATACTATACTATACTATACTACCGCATGCAGTACCGGCACTGCATGCCCTACTAGTAGTATACTATACTATACTATACTACCGCATGCAGTACCGGCACTGCATGCCCTACTAGTAGTATAGTATACTATACTATACTACCGCATGCAGTACCGGCACTGCATGCCCTACTAGTAGTATACTATACTATACTATACTACCGCATGCAGTACCGGCACTGCATGCCCTACTAGTAGTATACTATACTATACTACCGCATGCAGTACCGGCACTGCATGCCCTACTAGTAGTATACTATACTATACTATACTACCGCATGCAGTACCGGCACTGCATGCCCTACTAGTAGTATAGTATACTATACTATACTACCGCATGCAGTACCGGCACTGCATGCCCTACTAGTAGTATACTATACTATACTATACTACCGCATGCAGTACCGGCACTGCATGCCCTACTAGTAGTATACTATACTATACTACCGCATGCAGTACCGGCACTGCATGCCCTACTAGTAGTATACTATACTATACTATACTACCGCATGCAGTACCGGCACTGCATGCCCTACTAGTAGTATACTATACTATACTATACTACCGCATGCAGTACCGGCACTGCATGCCCTACTAGTAGTATACTATACTATACTATACTATACTACCGCATGCAGTACCGGCACTGCATGCCCTACTAGTAGTATAGTATACTATACTATACTACCGCATGCAGTACCGGCACTGCATGCCCTACTAGTAGTATACTATACTATACTACCGCATGCAGTACCGGCACTGCATGCCCTACTAGTAGTATACTATACTATACTATACTACCGCATGCAGTACCGGCACTGCATGCCCTACTAGTAGTATACTATACTATACTATACTACCGCATGCAGTACCGGCACTGCATGCCCTACTAGTAGTATACTATACTATACTATACTACCGCATGCAGTACCGGCACTGCATGCCCTACTAGTAGTATACTATACTATACTATACTATACTACCGCATGCAGTACCGGCACTGCATGCCCTACTAGTAGTATACTATACTATACTATACTACCGCATGCAGTACCGGCACTGCATGCCCTACTAGTAGTATACTATACTATACTATACTACCGCATGCAGTACCGGCACTGCATGCCCTACTAGTAGTATACTATACTATACTATACTATACTACCGCATGCAGTACCGGCACTGCATGCCCTACTAGTAGTATACTATACTATACTATACTACCGCATGCAGTACCGGCACTGCATGCCCTACTAGTAGTATACTATACTATACTATACTATACTATACTATACTACCGCATGCAGTACCGGCACTGCATGCCCTACTAGTAGTATACTATACTATACTATACTACCGCATGCAGTACCGGCACTGCATGCCCTACTAGTAGTATACTATACTATACTACCGCATGCAGTACCGGCACTGCATGCCCTACTAGTAGTATACTATACTATACTACCGCATGCAGTACCGGCACTGCATGCCCTACTAGTAGTATACTATACTATACTATACTATACTACCGCATGCAGTACCGGCACTGCATGCCCTACTAGTAGTATACTATACTATACTATACTACCGCATGCAGTACCGGCACTGCATGCCCTACTAGTAGTATACTATACTATACTATACTACCGCATGCAGTACCGGCACTGCATGCCCTACTAGTAGTATACTATACTATACTATACTATACTACCGCATGCAGTACCGGCACTGCATGCCCTACTAGTAGTATACTATACTATACTATACTACCGCATGCAGTACCGGCACTGCATGCCCTACTAGTAGTATACTATACTATACTATACTACCGCATGCAGTACCGGCACTGCATGCCCTACTAGTAGTATAGTATAGTATAGTATACTGACATCGTTGTATAGAACAGCGGCGGGCTGCAGTCCGGCCGGCGGCGGTACATTGGCTGCGAGTGCGGTCACAGCGCGCGCGCACTGCGACAGCGCGTGCAGCAGTAGTATAGTATAGTATAGTATAGTATAGTATAGTATAGTATAGTATAGTATACTGACATCGTTGTATAGAGTAGCGGCGGGCTGCAGTCCGGCCGGCGGCGGTACATTGGCTGCGAGTGCGGTCACAGCGCGCGCGCACTGCGACAGCGCGTGCAGCAGTAGTATAGTATAGTATAGTATAGTATAGTATAGTATACTGACATCGTTGTATAGAGTAGCGGCGGGCTGCAGTCCGGCCGGCGGCGGTACATTGGCTGCGAGTGCGGTCACAGCGCGCGCGCACTGCGACAGCGCGTGCAGCAGTAGTATAGTATAGTATAGTATAGTATAGTATACTGACATCGTTGTATAGAGTAGCGGCGGGCTGCAGTCCGGCCGGCGGCGGTACATTGGCTGCGAGTGCGGTCACAGCGCGCGCGCACTGCGACAGCGCGTGCAGCAGTAGTATAGTATAGTATAGTATAGTATAGTATAGTATACTGACATCGTTGTATAGAGTAGCGGCGGGCTGCAGTCCGGCCGGCGGCGGTACATTGGCTGCGAGTGCGGTCACAGCGCGCGCGCACTGCGACAGCGCGTGCAGCAGTAGTATAGTATAGTATAGTATAGTATACTGACATCGTTGTATAGAGTAGCGGCGGGCTGCAGTCCGGCCGGCGGCGGTACATTGGCTGCGAGTGCGGTCACAGCGCGCGCGCACTGCGACAGCGCGTGCAGCAGTAGTATAGTATAGTATAGTATAGTATAGTATAGTATACTGACATCGTTGTATAGAGTAGCGGCGGGCTGCAGTCCGGCCGGCGGCGGTACATTGGCTGCGAGTGCGGTCACAGCGCGCGCGCACTGCGACAGCGCGTGCAGCAGTAGTATAGTATAGTATAGTATAGTATAGTATAGTATACTGACATCGTTGTATAGAGTAGCGGCGGGCTGCAGTCCGGCCGGCGGCGGTACATTGGCTGCGAGTGCGGTCACAGCGCGCGCGCACTGCGACAGCGCGTGCAGCAGTAGTATAGTATAGTATAGTATAGTATAGTATAGTATAGTATAGTATAGTATACTGACATCGTTGTATAGAGTAGCGGCGGGCTGCAGTCCGGCCGGCGGCGGTACATTGGCTGCGAGTGCGGTCACAGCGCGCGCGCACTGCGACAGCGCGTGCAGCAGTAGTATAGTATAGTATAGTATAGTATAGTATAGTATAGTATACTGACATCGTTGTATAGAGTAGCGGCGGGCTGCAGTCCGGCCGGCGGCGGTACATTGGCTGCGAGTGCGGTCACAGCGCGCGCGCACTGCGACAGCGCGTGCAGCAGTAGTATAGTATAGTATAGTATAGTATAGTATAGTATAGTATAGTATACTGACATCGTTGTATACAGTAGCGGCGGGCTGCAGTCCGGCCGGCGGCGGTACATTGGCTGCGAGTGCGGTCACAGCGCGCGCGCACTGCGACAGCGCGTGCAGCAGTAGTATAGTATAGTATAGTATAGTATAGTATAGTATAGTATAGTATACTGACATCGTTGTATAGAGTAGCGGCGGGCTGCAGTCCGGCCGGCGGCGGTACATTGGCTGCGAGTGCGGTCACAGCGCGCGCGCACTGCGACAGCGCGTGCAGCAGTAGTATAGTATAGTATAGTATAGTATAGTATACTGACATCGTTGTATAGAGTAGCGGCGGGCTGCAGTCCGGCCGGCGGCGGTACATTGGCTGCGAGTGCGGTCACAGCGCGCGCGCACTGCGACAGCGCGTGCAGCAGTAGTATAGTATAGTATAGTATAGTATAGTATAGTATAGTATACTGACATCGTTGTATAGAGTAGCGGCGGGCTGCAGTCCGGCCGGCGGCGGTACATTGGCTGCGAGTGCGGTCACAGCGCGCGCGCACTGCGACAGCGCGTGCAGCAGTAGTATAGTATAGTATAGTATAGTATAGTATACTGACATCGTTGTATAGAGTAGCGGCGGGCTGCAGTCCGGCCGGCGGCGGTACATTGGCTGCGAGTGCGGTCACAGCGCGCGCGCACTGCGACAGCGCGTGCAGCAGTAGTATAGTATAGTATAGTATAGTATAGTATAGTATACTGACATCGTTGTATAGAGTAGCGGCGGGCTGCAGTCCGGCCGGCGGCGGTACATTGGCTGCGAGTGCGGTCACAGCGCGCGCGCACTGCGACAGCGCGTGCAGCAGTAGTATAGTATAGTATAGTATAGTATAGTATACTGACATCGTTGTATAGAGTAGCGGCGGGCTGCAGTCCGGCCGGCGGCGGTACATTGGCTGCGAGTGCGGTCACAGCGCGCGCGCACTGCGACAGCGCGTGCAGCAGTAGTATAGTATAGTATAGTATAGTATAGTATAGTATACTGACATCGTTGTATAGAGTAGCGGCGGGCTGCAGTCCGGCCGGCGGCGGTACATTGGCTGCGAGTGCGGTCACAGCGCGCGCGCACTGCGACAGCGCGTGCAGCAGGGCCGCACTCTGACGTACACACGCCGTTGTATCCACTGACTTGTGAAACACCTGCAAATAAATACATTATTAACCAACTTTAAGGTAGCGCTGGTCCTCGGCTGAGATCGCGGAACAATGCTAACGCGCAGTCGCGTCCTTCGGTACAAGTGCCCGACGGACCCTCAGGTTTTAGTCAGTAGAATCTGACATAATCTACTGCTCTAACAACCATGATAGATTTCCTCACGTAAAAAAAAGGTAGCGCTGGTTCTTTTATTCCTCTATATAGCAACAATTTTGCAAAAACCTCCTTCCTTCTTTTCTTGAAATTGCAAGCAAGCTCGGATGAGTTAGTGGCCAAAATCTAGTGACGGAGTTTTTAGACCGCCTTAAGGCCTCCGTCGTGGCTTAACGACTGCTAGAGTCGGGACAGTTTAACGTGCCCTCCGAAGCACGGAAGCGCTTAGATGTAAATGCCACTCGCGGTCACCGATCCAAATAGTGACCGCGCAGAACGAACTTAGATAATCGATGAAGATTGACTAAGCAAGCCTAGCCACGAGCGCTTTAGTTTGCAGTAATTAGTCTGCGTACTGATGTCTCCAACGTTGATTGGTCCTGTTTGTATAACCTCGATAACATTGATGACAAAGTGGATTTTTTTAATAACACTCTCACTGAAATTTACGACATTCATGCACCACTTCGTCCGGTCCGACTGAACCGTGACCCTGCACCTTGGCTGTCGGATGAAATCCGTCAATACATGGCGAAAAGAGATTCCTTGTATCGTAAGAATAGGAAGAATCCATCCGCTGAAAATCTCTCTCTATAGGAAAACTCGTAACAAGTGCAATCAAATGATTCGCAATGCTAAAAAGCGTTACATTTTTGGCAGAATTTCTACTGGTACTCCAAACAACATGTGGAAGCTGTTGCACAGTCTTGGTTTTGGCTGTAGCAAGGCTTCTCCAGTTTCTTCGGTGGATGTTAATATATTTATTATTTTATTATTTATTTATTGTATATAATCAGAACGGCCTGAGCCAATTACACTAATTAAACTAATAATATTAACTAAACATAATTAATAGTAAAAAAATAGTAATAAATAGTAATATAAAAATACAGTCAGAGTCAGAAGCAAGTTAAATTAATTATTAGAATAACAATAACATTAATAATAGACATTGTGAAAAAACTAGAGTAAAACTTAAATCTAGGAAAAAATCAATAATTATATTAATAATGTCAAGAATTTATATAGAGCAAACAAATAAAATACAAAAATAAAAATGTGATCGAAAATAGTAACAAACAATAGAGTAACATTAAGTCAACACAAGGACGAATAAACAGATAGAGATCAGCTCTCACACTTTCTTCTCGCAGAACTCCAGAACAGTGTTGTCAGAGTGACAACACTGTTCTCCATCCATCCGCAAACACGCACTCAATAATGCACTCAATAAGCACTTTGCAACAGTGTCACATCTTGTTGATGGTGTTGTGAGGGAGAAAACTGTTGCAGCATTGGGTATAGCACAGCATTCTTTTACGTCCTTCTCGTTCCGTACTGTTGGCGAGGACGAAATTCTTAAAATAGTTACCAGCATAACTAGTAAAGCGGTAGGTCAAGATGGCCTAGGTCGTGACTTATTTATTCCCATTCTTAACCTAATACTTTCCCAAATCTCACACATCATTAATTTCTCTCTCTTGTCTGGTTGCTTTTCTTCTATATGGAAGAAAGCTAACATAGTTCCTGTTCCTAAAAAATCCGTAACGTCTGAACTTAAAGATTTTCGTCCTATTTCTATCCTCCCATTCCTTTCTAAGGTTCTAGAACGAGTTGTGCATCGTCAGCTCTCTCAATTTCTTCAGTCACATTCCCTTCTTAACTCCTTCCAATCAGGTTTCCGCTCGGCTCATAGTACTACTACATCACTCATTAAAATCACAGATGACATCAGATTCGCTATGGACGATAAACAGCTCACTCTCCTTACTCTTCTCGACTTCAGCAATGCTTTTAACTGTGTCGATCATTCAATTATTTTAGCTATCCTTCGTTCCTTAAACATCTCACTGTCTGTATGTGACTGGTTCCGACCTTATCTCTGTGGACGCCAGCAGCGTGTTCAAATTGACGGCACCCACTCTGATTGGTGTGACGTCGTCGCCGGCGTTCCACAAGGTGGGGTCCTCTCTCCGCTTCTTTTCTCAATTTTTATCAATACCCTGGTCTCGGGACTTCGCTTTTCTTCGTTTCACTTATATGCTGATGATGTGCAACTTTATCTTTCCTTTTCTCACAACAACATCGCAAATGCTGTTGAACTTCTTACCGAAGATCTCCGTGCTGTCTCTGCTTGGTCACAAAATATTGGTCTTCAAATTAACACCAGCAAGACCCAAGTGATGATCGCAGGAAACAGGGCTTTTCTTTCGAGGATAGACCATAACTCTCTCCCTTCCGTTAAATATAACGATATACCCTTGGTCTATTGCTCCGAGGTTAAAGACCTGGGTCTCATCATCTCAGAAAACTTGAGCTGGGATAACCATATCACGGAAGTCAGTAGGAAAATCTTTGCGTCCATGCATGCCTTGAAGCGTATGCAGAACTTCCTTCCTTTCACAGCCAAAGTAACCCTCGTCAACTCATTGCTGCTTCCAATTATAGACTACGCCGATGTTTGTTATTCCGACGCCACGGAAGATCAGCTTAATAAGCTGGAGCGCTAATTGAATGTCTGTATTAGGTATGTCTTCGGACTGCGTAAGTATGACCATATCTCCTTCTATCGCTCCCAGCTGAAGAGGCGTTGTTGTTTCTTTTTTAAGTTTTACCTTAGAAGCACTACCATCATCTCCGCACTACACCCAGGTTAGTTGGTAGATAATGCTAAATAGCATTAAACTCGCCTCTGTACGATTTTTAAAAGTGTAATAAAGAATTTTCTAATCTAATCTAATTATAACCTGGAAAGCTTGCAGTAAGTTCTGATGCAGGCTGGCGACGCGCACCATCTGTGCGTGGAAGTATGTGTGCTTCGCGAACGGAAGCGAATGTAAACTGTTGCGCTTCAAGTCGTCCATCTGCAGAACACATTCGTTATGTAAAAATAAGCCAGTTCAAGTAAAATGTACTATTTTTTTGTGTAAAACCGCAATAATAATGAGCTTGAGAAGTCTAATAGCTGTAGATGATCTAAAGCTGAAATCGGAGTGATAATAAAAGTGACTTCGCCATCTACAAACATCCAGTGATTTTAACCATGGCTTTAACTATGTCGTCAATTCACCGAACCCTTGTTACCTAGCAGCTGCTGGGAGATCAAGCCCCAAAAAGTTCCAGATCTACCCAAGTGTAGGCCAGGACTTGACAGAGAAAACTCGTTAGAGAGCTGGACCAAAATCCTCAATCCGTCAATTCAACACGATCCGTGTTGAATCTTGCACTGCCTCTTCTTGCGCGACAATACTGCCAATGGCTGGACAAGAACTAAACCAGGTTCGAATAGAACTTCGCCACTTCTACGCCATCGTCGTCGGTGACATTTCCCTTGTCAAAGTGGTAGGACACAACAAGCAAATGAACAAATGAGGGCGCTCGTAGACGTCCGGTTCTTTCGCCGAACATCGGGCTGTTTTTGTTGCCGGATTCGCGGTGGTGTATGATTTATAATAAATGTGTGTACACGCGCCGGACATCGGTCCGGCGAACAATTGTAGAATAGCCGTTTTTGACGGTCCTGTATCCGGCATAAAAACCGGACGCCTACAAGCGGTCTTAGGCATCGAATCCTACACTGACCTCTATCACACATGCAACTAGATCTAAAATAGTATAACACCTGTCTTTGCAGCTGGTACATGTAGATCCTGTTGAACCGTGCACTGAACTCTGCGGAACGACGACACATACGAGACACTTCCTCCCTTTCTATCGTCATCACATCCTGCCGCTCCAGGGTAGCCCTGCAACAGAGATATCAGACACATCACTAACTCTGACAATGTATTCAAGTCATATTGCGCGCCAACGTCAGCTCGACTGGCGAACGTTGTAGCGCCACCGCGCAGTGTACCTCGGATATATACGATTTATACTAAATCGGTCGCCATGTTCAATGCGAATACTTACATGATGGATGTTATTTCGTCATCAATTTTGAGTCGAAGATCTTTGACCTTAGCGCAGTAGATGCTGCTTTCAATAACATTCGACACGTTTTCTGCAGACGCTGAAAATAAAGGCATAAAATGGCATTTTTGTAAGGCTTAATCTGCACCGGAGATGTGCTTACGAATGAGGTATTAACTGACGAATGAGGTATTAACTTACGATCTCCTTTCTCATACAACGGCTGAGGAGATACATTCTCGCTGTTTCTTTCCCGCACCGTGCACGGACTGCCCATGGAATCGTTGAGCGTTTCGTCTTCCGGACCTGATTGTACCATTCAATTTATCATCATTATACAAGAATGATAATATAAATAAAAAAATTGTGCAAAGCTCTGTTTGACATAACTTGTTAGGTAAGAGACAGCAATAACTTAAACAGCTGAATAAAGTTACGCAATGATTATAAAATATTGTTTATCACCTGAAGGTCCTGAGGGATCATCTTTATCATCATCAAAGATGTGGAACATATCACAATCTTCTTTCTCTGCATCATCAGCAAATGTCACCGAGTGTTGAACCTCCTCTTTCTGATGAAAGTCACCTTCTCCTTGGTTTGGCTGTTCCTGCCAAAAATACTATCATAAAAGCCACATAGGTATTATCAATATATATATATAAAACTCATTTGAAGCTGATTGATAAACAACGCACAGCCTAAACCATAAGTCCTAGAGGTATGAAATTTGGAAGGTAGTATCCTTATGTAGTGTAGGGGATTTGGAAAAGCACTAAGAAAGGAATTTGGAAAAGTCACACTCTAAAGGGTCTAGAACGCGAGCAACGCCGCGAACGACGGCTAGTTAGGTATACTTTCTTATTATATTTGTGACAGCAGTTGGTTGCTTTGCCTTTCGAGCTGTGGGTTGTGGGCTCGAACACCACTAAGAACAAAGTGTGTGTGGCAAACATAGATGTTGGTTCTATGCATTATAAGTAAAATTGCAATCTAGTTCCCATAGTACAAGCTTTGCTTAGTTTGGGACTAAAGAGTGTTGTGTGATATATGTCCAAGAATATTATCATTTACATATGAGCTAGTAAGTTTGTTACTAACAATTTTTGGTTCATGTTCAACCTCTTTCCTAGCTTTTTGAAGTTCGGCTTCCATCAACTCTTTCAGGCATGATTCAGGCAACTGATGCAGAAACTGGTATGGATCATCTGAAATTATTATATGAGTAGGTAGTATTATTATATTGTAGGTATAAAACAGATTGTCCTAATACGAGTGTCAAGGAGTATTCTAATCATGCCGTTAAGAGTTCCAGAAATTCTTAAAGATGTCTTAGAATTTAGTCAGTAACATGTCTAAATAGGTTATGGTACCTAATACCTTTTTTTGCAGAAAACTCGTTTAAATTAGATTATGTGATGAAAGTGGTAAGTTCTGCCTATAACAATGCATTGCCTCACCGAGCTTGTCTATTGTCTACCTAATGTGCCGTGTCCATCACTCTGAGTACGTACCGATTTAACAAAGAACCTTCAGAATACTTTATACCTTTTGAGATGACCTTGACGACATCCTGTTCCTTCACAAACTCCTCCCAGACCCTCTGCTCCTGATCTTTCAGCCGCTGCCTCCGACTGGTCCGCCATGTACGCTCCAGCTCACCACTCTCAATGTACTGGAATCACACACACACACACTAATCAGTTGAGGGTGATGCATGAAACGGTCTCATTCCATGGACTGACAACATTGCTAAAGGAGAGGCTGTTCGATGGTTACGACCACACTCAACTCATACCGCTACCAGCATTATTGCCACAGCATCGCATCAACATCGCCTTTATCCTTATTAGGGGCATGAACATGGGCATGAGCCGAGATGAGGCATGATCGTGTTTAGAATGTTTAGATTGCTCTTGTCTACTTCCCTGCCCACTGCAGCTGAGTGTAAACGGAACAACAGAGTTAGGACAGATGTAAGTAAATAACTAGCACAAAAAGTAGGTACAGCAGCCTAGTGCTTGTCCTACCATAGGCGGTCTCATGGCGGGTAGCGATCTCTTCCAGAAATAGGTGAAATGGTATACCTACCTGAAGATCTGTCACTTCAACTCTAGTTTCTGGCATATAAGAGAATCCTCTTACACAAGTCTCCATTTCATGCAGAGTTTAGTGCTTGATATTTTATTGATGTCGTGGGAACGTTATCCTTTGAAAATAAATTGTAAATCTATCTGACAAAAATATAGTTTTTTTTTTTACTTTTTTGACATGTATAAAAAGAGTAGGCTAAGTTTTTTTTGCTTGCTTGACTTGACAGTTGCATAAACAAACAACTTTCTTGGTTTTTAAGGTCAACCAATGAACTTTTTTAAATAATTTTAGGTTCTGAGTGAAACTAGAGTCCTTTAAAATGTAAACTAAAATAAATATTTTTAACCAAGTCACACAATATACTACAGACACACCCGGTAGGTACAAAATTATGTAGCAGTACTTTTTTTTATTACGTAACGTGGTTGCTCAGCAACGCTTGTTACCAAAAACAAAAAGGTAACAACACAGACGAAGTATCATAACCTTATCATAACAAAACAAACTATGGACGTGTAGTGTTGGTGTAGTGCTATTGACCTTGTCAAATAAAATGCCAAATTAAAATCAACAAACTAAACCAATTTTATTACCAACCTATTTTTCTACGTAATTTATTTATTTATTAGACATTTTACCTACATGAATAAATAAGAGTGTTTTTTATGAACAAAGACTGCGCTTTCGATTTGAGCGCCATGCGCTAATTACAGCTGCAACTATGTGTTTATGTACCTATGTATTTATTTAGTGCATGCTACAAATCGTTAATGATCATAAGTCAGTAATTTATTACGATCTATTGGACTGTGTAGCGTGCAAGTTATAATGTTACTCAGCGCTCGACCTTACTACGACATGGGCGCGCCGCCACTACCCTCGGCGCCTGTGCATTCAGCGCGGCACTTCCCTCAATGGAGCAGAACTGCAATCCTCACACTGTCCGGCGTGGAAGATGATGGCACACATGAGGTTTGTATTTATCTCCGTTAGTTGGTACGAAGGTACCAGTACTTCCGAGCACGCTAAACACTCCTCATCAGCGCTCTCTAGTAGGTAGTACACTCTAGAACACTGAGATTTCAACAAAAAATCTTTAAATAGCAAATAAGTAAAACTCCCAGGTATAATAGTACCTTCTTACGGCCATGGAGGTGACGGTGAGTATGCAAACCAACGATGATGATGATGATGACGATGATATGATGCTGACATTCCCAGAGAAAAGCTAAGACTGACTGATAGGTAAAGTCTAATCTTCACATTCCTCCGAAACGTGAACATGCACATTTTTCCGCTACATAATAAATACTATTTAATTACCAGCGGAATCAAGCAAATGGTATCATCTTAAAGTAGCACGACCGATACCTATTAGTCGATTGCACTCAGGCCAACAACGATGATGATGATGATGATGCAATGATGCCCACCGTGTAGGAGAGAGGCTAAGACTGACTGATAGGTAAAGCCCGGTCTTTACACCCCTCCGAAACAGTAGGCATTTTATATACTTCTTCATTCTTGAGTGTCTTCAGAAATTCTTGACAGCTTTTATTCCAAACGAACATAAATGTATTATTATACCTGGGTACTTATTTCTTAATTCTAGACCGTAGCAAATTATCAGCTGTTAGGACACAAACACGTACCTACGTAGGTAAGACATAAATATGCCACTAAGTTCTTATAATACTACAAAATGAAACCATGTACCAAATACATAGAAACCTAATAGGGTACCTACCTACGTTGTACGAACCGGTAACGGTAAGACAAGTATTAAATTACGATGTTCGCCTTTCGCTGGCCTCAAATTATTTTATACGATGTGTCTTTGTGAAAATTTATTCTGCTGTTTTACTTGTAAAACATCAATGCGTGTCTAATAATCATCAATTAGCTAGTTTAAACTAACATACCCACCAGTGGCACACTGTTTTAGCCAAACTTGTTTATTGACTCATAACGAATTAATTATTAGAGCCGCTATTTTAATAATTCCTAATTCCACGTCAAACCCTAGAAAATGAGCCTTATCAGGTCTCAAAATTTATGTATACTTACCCCACTTTCAATTTTAATCAATAGCGGTGCCTAACAACATTTCACTTCGTACTGTTTCGTAGGTAATGTGGGCATTTAGATAAGGTCAAAGAACCAATGCAGGTAATTGGTTAAGCTCTATGAATAATTTACCAACTAAAGCGGAAAAGGTCACTCTGTTTCAGGAATTTCCACGTATTTTCCTACAAACCACGTTTCTGTCTGTTGGTAAATCAATACTTGCTTAATGTTGTCCTTCACTTTATAAGCTATCGTTAAGTATGTATGGGTCACAGTAAAAGTAGAGCAGAAATACATCCATCTTTCGAAATTAAGCTATTATCAGATACTCCGATGACACGGACGGACATAAACCATCGGAGGATTTGGCGCAGAGCCATGGCTGGATAGTGACAGAGACGCCGTGAGTCAGCGGTACGCGGAACCTGTGTGCGGCGGCGCGATCGATAGACACTGCACCCCTCTTGCCCTCCCCCCCTTGGCTCGCCCTGCACCTGCCCCACAAAACGAGTCTGGGCTCATCGTCTAACACAAGGCAAAAAATGAGAAAACCCTTGTAAATTAATCGGAAAATTGTAAAGAGTGTTTTTCTAAGTCCATTTCACTATAAACTGACGTACCAGTTTATTAGTTCAAGGTCATTGGGTTGTCGACCTTTGTCTACAATAGAATCATCTACCTCGTACAATATCTACCTATCTAAGTATTTAATTGTATAAGGTATTTATTTGGTATTAAAGCAGTGTATTTTTAATTATTACGCGTAAACAAGGTCGTATTTTGTCGAGATCGCCGTGCAAATGCTGGATCTCTATCATTGGTCGAACGCGCGTGCTCCGAGGTGGTATACAACAAAGGACGTTACGTTAATTGCAAAATTCACTTAACTTTGTTGCTCTGATTTGGGACTAAAATAAAGTGCAGTTATGGCATCGAAAGTGCTCGTGCCTGCCGCGGCTCCACCGCCGTTTACGAAGCTACAAGTGAGTAAATATAGATAGACTTATCCTAATATTCCTCAGACATTTCAGTATTTATCTGAAATGCTTTTACCAGAGTCAATCATCACATCCTGATGATTTGGAATTTTGGCTCTAAGGTTTTTTATTTATGTTGGTATTCAGAATGGAGTACAAAGAGATCGCCCAAGTACCTACAAAGAAAACATTAATCGGTCATCGACTACGAAAACTCATTGAATTCAAACAGATAAGTTTCCTACCACTCATCTGGCCCTAGAAAAACCCATAGTTTTTACTGATGCAACATGCAATGAACACATTGTATTTTCGAATGAAGGTATACCATCGTCACTGTTTTTAGAATTTGCGCATTTCATTTTCAGGATGGATGCTTGAGCACAACTTTCCTTTTTTACAAACGTCTATCAAGTTTTCTAATGGAAAAGAAAGTGAACGTTTTTCAACCAAAATAATCAATGAAATATGGACTAAGATTAATGCATACCTAATTCGTGCAACATTCTGAAATACTGATGATAATTATGCGTGCAATGTCTGATAACAACGTAGGTTCTCTGCTTTAATTATGAACTCTCTTTAGGTAAAGAAATCTCCACTGGAGCCAGCTGGATTTATAATAAGTGGAGATCCCGCGGCAAGGGTTGCGCATCTGGAGCATAGCGTGCGCTTTCTGCAGGAACAGCATCGGTTGATGCTAAACGGCCTCCACGCTGAGATTGAGGCTTTGAGAGAGAGGAACCGAGGTAAGAAATGGGCTAAATTCCTCTAGTATCGGTCCGACTGGTAGTAGCTTCTTCAGCATGGTAGCAGTAAGTATAAAGTTATTTAAGACGATGTAGTTATCTATCAAACCACAGTAAACAAATAATTATAAGTCAAAGTCAAAGTCAAAGTCAAAGTATATTTATTTGCAGAATTACATGTGTGTAGAGATATTATAAAGTAGCATTGTATCAATGTAAAACTACCCTACAGGGTGTGCAAAACACAAAAATAATTAATACAAAATTGAAAATTAATTAGAATTATAAAATGAGCATTAATAGGTACGATAGGAATTATAGAATAGAATTTACGAGTAGTAGATATACAGTATTGAAATAAATTATAGGATGTCAAATTAATATTAAAATATGATTATGTCAGTAGTTTATCAGTCATAAATTCATGTACCGTGTAGTAACATTTAGTACATAATAATGTTCTCAGCTTATTCGTAAACAACGACGTTGGCAGTTCTCTCCATGGCATTGGCAATTTATTGTAGATAAATGGAGCCATGCAAAAGACACTCTTGCGCATTAATGTGGTTCTAGAGTTACGGATGCAGACTTTATGTTGGTCTCGTCTGTTACGATGAACGGCATCAGACAGCCGACAAAACAGATCCGAATTGTGTCTGACAAACATAGCCGTTTCAAAAATATACAGCGAAGGTACCGTTAAGATGTTGTGTTTAATAAAGTAAGGTTTACATGTGTCTGTAACTTTCAGGTGAAACATAGACCTTATGCATCGTTTTTGATGCTTGAAAATTTTACCGACGTCAGTAGAGTTGCCCCAAAAAATTACTCCGTATCTAATATTTGAAGCAATCAAACCGTGGTAGGCAGTTAGTAAAGCCTCCTCATTGACCACTGTAGAAAGTTTATATAGAACATATGAAAGGCTATTCACTTTTTTACAAAGACTCTCAATATGAGTCTTCCAGTTTAGCTTTTTATCAATGTGAATTCCAAGAAATTTAGTCGTATTAACTTCCTCAATTGTATTATTATCATATTGTGTGTCAAATATTGTAGTAGCAGCAGGATCGCGTTGTCTGAAATGAATTATTTTAGTTTTATTTATATTAATTTTCAAATTATTATTATCTAACCAATTTATAATAGATTTTAATGCTAAATTTATGTCATATTTATAGGTGTCCATATTATTACATGCAATAGTTACAGTACTATCATCTGCAAATAATGACATTGGTTGTATGGTGGCTTTTGGCAAGTCATTTATGTAAACTATAAAAAGCAGTGGGCCTAATACACTCCCTTGAGGTACTCCATACTTTACGATACGGGTTTCAGATGCATGAACTTGTTCAAACTTAGTTTTAGTATCAATTTTAGTTATTTGCGTTATTTGTTTTCTATTTTCTAAATAAGATTGTATCAGTTGTTGAGCATTACCTCTAATACCATAGACTTCCAGTTTTCTCATGAGAATACTATAGTCAACATAATCAAACGCTTGGGTCATATCACAGAAAATTGAGCAAACTGGTGTTTTACTGTCAACATTACTCGTCACGCGGATAAGAAAGTCATGTAGAGCCATATTTATAGTTTTATTTTCCCTAAACCCTTTCTGTTCACTACAGAGCATCTTGTTTGATTCAAAATAATTATTAATTTGTTTATAAATATATTTTTCAAAAATTTTTAGAGATAACAGGTATAAGAGATATTGGTCTATAATTCTCCATAAATTCTCTATTTTGCTTTTTATGTAGAGGTTTGATTATGGAGGTCTTTAGTGCTTCTGGGAATATCCCTGTGCTTAGACTCAGGTTTATAATATGACTTATTGGTGCGCTTACATAATGAGCAACAGCCTTCAATATTTTGGTTGAGATACCGTCGTATCCTACACTACTCGTATTATTAAGGGAATATATTATTTTTAAGATGTCTGTGGGTATGCAAGGTTTCAAAAATATAGAATTTAAAGAACTTGTGATTAATTTGGTGACATCTTTACCTGAATTTTGAATAGGAACAATTTTGTCAATGAAAAAATTATTAAAAGCGTTTGCTATGTCTTTGGGATTTGTAATTAATTGATTATCGATTTGGATTTTGTCAATAGAATCTGTGGGTAGATTACGCTTCGCGTTATTTATAATACCCCAGGTAGTCTTACATTTATTTTTTGACATTTTTATTTTATAGTTATTTTGGGCTTTCTGCGTAAGTTTTACAATTTTTTTGAGGATTTTAGTATATTTTTGATAATTATTTATATTTATATTTGACGGTGATTTTCTGAGTGTCCACAGTAGTTTTCTTTTTTTCTTGCAGCACATTTTTATTCCACGTGATACCCAGCGTACTGGTTTCGACGTCTTTATAGTTATACATTTTTGTGGAAAACAAAGGTCGTAAAATAACTTAAAGGTATCTATAAAGTTATCATATGCGTCGTTAGGGCTATCCTCACTGTATACTTCAGAAAAGGATATGTTTTTAATTATATGTGTGAACTTTTCTATATTGTCGGCTGAATAATCTCGTCTTTTGACACGCCAATACTTTAAAATAGATAGATTATTGATTGGACATTTAATAAGCTGGGCTGTGTGATCCGATAGAGCAAACTATAATGAGGATAGAGAAGTACAGAATCCACCAAATCATTGGAAAGAGCCAATCGGCGGATAGTATTTCAAATCAAATACTTTCGAGGAAAAAAGATAGAAGCAATATCATTATTTCAGAAATGACGTATTTAAAATGCTTGCTTTTCAACAAGCACAAAATATACAAATGACAATTTTTTCCATCCACTTCAAAAACACAAACAATTTTAAACCAATATTGTGTAGGTACCTACTTGTCTTTTAAACAACAGCTAGCAGTAACTAGTTTCCAAGTAGGTTAATCTAGGCCCTGGCTCAGTCTGGTCATTTGAGGAGCTAAACTGCTCAACTTGTTTTTGTCGTTGACATCAGTGTGAACGTGAGAATGCATTTTAGTGGCAGATTTACGTACGTTTGCCATAATAACATAGTGTAGGTGAACTTGCGTAATAATATCTACAATGAGTCATTAGTTTTACAGACGAGCCAACCAAAACCGCTAAAATAATTCCATGATGTGAAGAGATTTTTATTATTACAGGATAACAAAGCCATTCTTTTAAATTTTTGCAACAAATTAAATCACTATTTCAGATTTGCAGTTCCAGTTGATCTTCAACAAGGAATCAAAAGAATCGTCTCTAAAACCAACTTCGCCACCAAATGAAGAAAACCTCGAAAACAATGAGGTGATTTACTTATATTAAATATAATTTGCAAATAATGTTGTGTGTTCAATTGCACAATAAAAACATTGTTCAGTTCAATTCCAGACTTAAATTTTTTTTTCAGGAAATAAAATCATTGAAAAGCGAAGTTAGTCGTTTGGAGAAAGAAGCAGAAGCGGCTAAAATTGAAGCTCAAACAGCTGAATCCCATGTTGTACAACTTCAGGGGTTAGTCGAGATGCAAGCTGAGTACGTATCACATAATTATTTATCTTTTAAAAATTAATTGAATTTTTTCCTTAAAGGAATTTAAAAGTCTTGTCTCTTCGCTGCTAGGTCCTATAGGCCTGAAGGTTATTCAAATTTGCCAAAGGTTCGACACCTTTAGGGTTGATCCAAATTACATTTAACAATTACCATATCCCAACTCCATTCAAGCAAATCTTTGAAGGTTTATAGCTGAAAAATATCACAAATTCTTAGTATCAAACCAGAGATTGCCTTCAAAGATCCAAAGAAACATTGACTACCATTTTCAGAAAAATACGCGAGCTTAAAATCACACAAAAGTGCGCAAACTGTGAGGAGAATGCAGCTAGCGGCGCCACTACTTCGGGAGGCGAGGATAGCGCAGAGTCTCGCGCAGAGCTGCGAGCCCGCCTGGCGGATGCTGAGAAACTCGTGCGCCGTCTGCGGGCTGAAGCCGAACGCAGGCGCAGAGAGGTACCCTAACCGAGCCTCATTATTCAAAAGTAGACTTTCGAACTACACTGGTACTTCCGTTTAGACCTTGCTTAAACTTGCTTAAAGAATTTGAATTCGAGCAACTGTGTTAACTAGTGAAACCACGTTTAAAGTGATTGATGTTTGTCCCAGCTCTAATTACTTCTTTACTAAACCTACTAATCAAAGTACTTAGGTATAGAAACTCCCGTATAAATTACCCATTCCATACAATTTGTAAGTTGTCACACCCCGCAATTGCAAATACATCCACACATCCGCAACACCTAACCTATGTTCTAAGATTTGGTTGATAGATCATCCTACGCTGAAAGAAAAGGCAGAATTAGTGAATGTCGGGGTGATATTGATACAATTGGAGAGCGCGTTGAGCAGAGCACGAGTATCTTGTGTTCCTGGCATATGACATGATATGGCACTGACTGTGTATTCCTATGGAGGTGATGGCGTGCGCGGCGGCGGCGAGCAGCGCGGGCGGCGCGGTCACTAACCTCTTGTTTGACGGCGCGGCCGCACGACACGCACACGTACGTCCCGCACCGCAACCGCAACGCAAAGGCTGCCGATGTGATCTCACCTTTTCTACTGCTGGCACACCTCAATTGATAGCTTCAGCTTACAAGGCGCATTATTTTTATACCCAAAGTCTTAAAATGGCGCTGGAGATCTGATCTAATGAAAATTTGGTGTGCTTCTGTCTGGCAGGTGTGAGCACTGGAATATAAGTTTATTTATGTAGAATCCGGTGAAACCACGTCGGTAGCCGCAGAGCAAACGAGCGTTGACGCGGACGGGACAACGCGTGACATCATACTTTCGATTAAGCTCTCGTAAACTTATTACACGTATATTGTAACTAGAATACAACCAATGCATGGTTTAGTTTTGATTTCTGTTCTGTCCCGTCTTCGTATAACTGCGTTTTCATTTACACTGCCTATTGTTTGCTTGGTTTAGTAGTATAGCACCCAACTACTTATATTTAACATAAGTTGCAGTATATTAAAAACACTTATTTGCATCCCTTGTGTTGTATGTAGTTGACCAGGCATCGATGCAGCTTTTTATTTTACCAAAAGCTCAACAACACCCTTTTCTTAATAAAGTAAAGTCATTCGTGAAAATAATTCTGCTGGTTTTATACTGTCATATTTGAAAAATTTTGATTAATTATGATTTGTTTACAATCAACGTTTATTTTTCGATAACTTGCTATTTAGGCTCGTATTCTGTTAAAGAAATACTTAATGTTGCTTACAGCCGATTCCTCATGTTTGTTACTTTCCAATAAAACAAGCATCAATATAATGGATTGAATGAGCAAATTACTTTATATCGTTCTAAATTACCTTAATTTTTGTACTTACATATAAAATAATAAAACTTGTCGCACTCAGTTGCAGTGTATGAAAAACTCGCTGCACGCGAGTTTGCGCGCGACCGGACTCGACGCGTACGGATTTCAAAACAACTACCACTTCCCGCCCGTGCACCACACGCCAGACTTTTGGCGGGAACCAATTAGAGAGTGAGAATGTTTAATTATCTCTTGCTTTTGTATCTACTTTATCTCTTTTACCTACCTACTTAACTAAATATTAGTATAATAAGTAGATTAGCAAATTGAGGGTCAGAGAAACAAATAACTTCCAGACCGGATATTGTTTCAAACAAACAGGAAGTTCAAAAGTAAGTCAATACCGCAACTCTTAAGGAGGGAAATTAAAACCAAACTCAACCACACAAACTAACCACGAACGAAGAAATCTAAAAATAGAGTTGCACTGGACCGGGATGTCTAAGATCGAATTGATAGAGTATTTATTCCGTGTTATCGGCCGTGGGTTCGATCCTCACTGAGAACAAACATTTCTGTGTGGCGTACATTATGTTTGTTCTGTTCCATGTACGCCTAGGTGTTTCCTAGGTGTTATTATGTACCATAACTATAGACAAAGTACATATGTATTTACAAAAAAAAATATGTATTTAAGTATTCTATCAGCAGTCTAGTTCCCAAGCGTTGCTTAGTTTGAGACTAGAAGGCGTTGTGTGATATGTCCATGAGTATTTATCCGGATGGATCGGATAATTCTAGTGATGTGTCGTGTTGATTGCAGAGAGTTGTGCGCGTCCCGCGGGGGGCTAGGCTCGCGGCGCGGGGCGCTGCCCGAGCTGGCGGGCCAACAAGTGCACCGCTCCACCGTATATGCCAATAGTAAGTTTGTAGCGCCACTAGCGCCATCTAGCTCGCTACATCACAACTATCCTAGATCGCGCAAACAAACTTAGACTCCTTTTCATGAAAGAAGTCCCGCGGAAATTTCCGGAACTAAACTTTAAAACTAAATTTAAATTAGTTGTCAGGTGCTGTTAATGTGTTCGGATGCTAGTGCGTTTTTATTTGGTTTCTGTGATCAAAGTCTGGTTTTCAATGCCTAAAGTTGTTAAAAGTGCTGCCCGAGAAATAAATACTTGAGGTCGACTACAGCGCCGCGTCTGCGGGACTTCTTTCATGGAAAGGACTCTATCACGGAGTTTGAACCTAACTAATACTACCGAATACTATCCATTGCTTCTCGGACCCCGAGAGAAAGGTCGCTCGGCAAGGAAAATCATCCCTTTTCGTAGGAGGACACACATCCTACCGTGTTCTCCTCAAGTTCGTTACTCGTAAGGTACCAGTACAGTACCACGGCAAGCAAGCTCGTATGACATGGCCAACTCATAGAGCCGGACCAGTTTAACGTGCCCTCAACACGGCAGCGCTCAGAGCCCTGAGTCTATGCATTTGTGTTGACTTTCGACTAGAGTATAATACACGCAAACGCATTCGCAAAGCAAGAAATTTTGTTGGGAATTACACAATTCCCAAATCTCCCGCTAGAGGCCCTTATCCCGTTTTCATAGAAAATTTCTCGCTTTGCGAATGCGTTTGCGTGTGCTATACTCTATTGGTCTATTGGATCTCACCGATAGCGAAACCAATGTGTCATCCATCAAGGCTTGGCCTATTGTTAGGTTATGGTCGACCTAGGTCGGTATTACACAAGTAGGTAGGTAGGTACTATCTACCTACTTTTGTAGGTAAGGTGCATTGGAGTAATTGCGAAAATGGGTATATTCCGAAAATCCATAAAATCTAGTAACATAACATTGGCACGAGAATATATATGGGACTGTCACGGCGATGCCAATCAAGATGGCGTCTAGACCAATGTTGCCAACAGGAAAATATCGCATTATGTTACTAGATTTTATGGATTTTCGGAATATACCCATTTTCGCAATTACCCCAATGCACCTTAATACCGACATATGTCGACCTTCGCTGAAGCGGCTAGAAGGGTTTGTTAAACATTGCATGTTCGTCTAACTCCAATAGTCGATTGTCGAACTTTCAGATCACACATCACGACCGAGAGCGAACGGTTTCGACAATAAGAACAAAAAGCCACAACCACCTCCGAACGAAGTCAGCAATAACAGAAGTCCTGAACAAGAACAACCAGGTAATTACTATTTAGGAAATTCTAACTAGATCACTTTGAAGGTAAAGGTGAGCGTCCATCTAACCTATTCGTGCACACCGTACCAATGATGGTGAACGAGAAATTATTTATTACCCACATAAAAACTATTACATAGAGAAAATGAAGTCCGAATATTTAAAATTTTGTTTGTTTATTTTTATTTTATTATGATTTTCAGAAAGCAGACTAGATCCGAATTATACGCACTTTTTACCGAACATAAATACGTGTAATGTGGACCCTAACGTCACGTTTCCAGAGTTGAAAATCGTTGTTACTAAAATGATACCGCACGGTAACGGTGAGGTTCAATTGGTATTTTTTTTCCTAACTTACTAATAACAAAAATTATAACCGCCAGATCCGAAACTAACTCATACAGTAGGTTGTCTTTGGTTGTAATAATGGGACTAACCTCTGTCATAAAAATACTACTAGGTAATACACTTGTAATAGCATAGGTACTTTATTAAGATTATCCCTCGTGTGTGTAATTTCGTTTTGACGTTCTGTAAAGTACTGACCAAACAATTTGAGAGTTTTGTGGCTCAGTACCTCTATCACGAACAAATCTGACAGTCGTCGCGTTAGCGTATTCGAGTTATATTGCGCGTCAACGCCAGCTCGACTGCCAACCGTTGTAGTGTCACCGCGCAGTGTATCTCGGATACGCTAGCTTTAGCGTTTGCGATTGCCATATTTATTAGTGATAAAGGCACTGGTAATTTTCGTTGTCACTTTTCCAAAGATATGCAACGTAGCGAAGCAGTGAGCGAAGGAAAATATTCACAAGCAAAACTTGCATATTTTTTATCTAAATCAGTGTTTGTTTATGAATTCATCCATCGCTTAGCTAACAGTTTTGGTGGTAGGTCAGAGACAGTGCTATAATGATCTGACTAAGTTGAATGGTGTTGTTACAGTAAGCAGCACGGTTCAGCCGACAGAGGCCGGTCGCGCGCGACAGCGGCGTCCACACAGGAAGCACGCCGCAGACCACACGTAACTCGCTCTCACAAATATAGCTATTCAATGAATTTAGTGCATGCATACCCACTTTATGTAGTACATACTTGAATATGTAGTACATGCTAGAAATGTAGATCAGTTCCGATGGGGGCTACCTATCAAATCTAAGGGAAGATCTAAGGGCTTGGCAATGAAGAAAAAGCGCAGCGTGGCGTACTGAAACCTTTTACCACACTGGTTTTTACTCTACCCAGGCGATAAAGGGGATAGTTATTAATAAGCGCAAAAACTAGGACATGTTTTGTGAAGACCATTTCTTAAAATGTTGCGAATTGTTTGAGCTATGAACAAATAAGACACACTTTAAGAATTAAGATGACTTTTTTGGTAGCCCTTATTTGTTATGTAAACTTGACATTATTGATTATGTCGGAGTAAAAGTTTTCAGCGGCACGATTGAACATAACCGCATTGTAAGGACGATAAAATCATACCGTAACTAACCGTAAGTGTTCTATCACCTGGGTGATTTGCAGGCTTGTTCACCCACGAGGACGGCTCTAACATGTCAGACAGTTTACGTAGGTAGTCAACAGATGGCACCAAAGTATTATTGGGAAAAAGAGTACACAAATAAATAGTGTTACAGTTATAGATGTGAAGTAAAACAAATGTAGTTGACTAGGCATTTTATTTACTCAAATGTGATGTTTATTTAAAATATTTACATACTACTCAATATTTAGTAACTTGTAGATATACTTAGTTTAACTACATACATATACCCTATCTAAAACAGAACGAAGAGTTTCGATTTTATCGTCGTAACGTGCACATTAGTGGATGTACAAAAATAGGCCTTACGCCAACGCATTAAAAAGTAACTAGAAGACTAGATATTTTTTCTCAAATAGTTACGCCTTAATAATATCTCGTAGGCACGCCTTTTTGATAGTTTCGTCTCATATTTTTCATTAGTATACGACAACCGTAAAATTTTAGATCGATTATAAATTTTTTGATTTATAGTGCCTCCATTTTGATTCTGAGTTAGACGTAGAATTGGCTTTTCTCTATGCCCTTGTAAGAGTAAAGTGAAGTTTTCGATTCCAATAAATTACTGCCAATATTAGCATTTTTAAATAATCGTATAAGGTCGGATTAATTGCGGTACGATTTTGCAGCATGCGACATTGTCATTGCACGCTGTGTAAGTAAATATAAAAAGCATTGTCATTGGCATTATTGTAGGTGTCCACCTAAAACGTTCACAATAAAACTTTTTTTTAAACAATACAATCCTTACAAAGGATTTGTTTTGTTGGGCTAGCGTTTCCACCAAAGAACCTGTGAGGATTGCATGTAACGATTTGTTGTGCTTTGCGTTTCCACCGGAGCACAAAATGTTTCACAATCCTTACAAAATCATGTAATTTTTGTTATCAAACTAGATCGGTAAACATTTACAGCTTGTAAGTGTTGCCAGATTTGTACAACACAATCCGTACAAGAAAATCGGTGGCGGAAACGCAAATCGATAATCTTGACAGAGTTGTGCATGCTTTATTGTGAATGTTTTTTGGTGGAACCTACAGTTATACTGACTGATGCAAATGACATGTCAGTAATTGACTCCACAAGTGGTAATGATGTGGCGTATACTGTAATATAATAAATCCGCACTAAACTAAGGACTCCAATAAACGTAAAGCAATAAAATAGTTTTAACTCCGTCATTCGCTAACAAGTGATTATACAAATCGAAATGAGACTGAACGGTTTGCTGTTTCAAATCGTCCATGTAGAGTAGATAATATTTAGGTAGGCGTTATTGTTATTATAAATTTGAAATAGCAAATCAGAAAACCCGTTTTATTAAAATAAGTTGCGGGTTGGATCGTACCGCTTCAGTGAACGCCGACCTTTACGCTATATTTGTGAGAGTGAAAAGTATTATAGTTAATTATGCTATATTCGTAGCCTTATCCAGTAATAATCTTAAATTTATTATCTTTTATTAAATATTATAATGATTATTGATATAATAAAATATTTATTGCAAAATGAAATTTTGTTTGTTATTGAAATATTTTAATTAGTGAAACAATTTTTTTTACAATTGATACAAAGAAAAACAAATAAGTTACTAAAACATAACTTTTTAAAATACACAACAGTCATTAGCACATGGACTTACAATATATTAATCGAGTACCTACTACCAACAAAACAAACAACACCGCACACATTCAAATGAAAAGCACATACACACTAACACTTATTGTTACGATATACCGACGACTACTGCACATTGATCTAAATAAATTCACATTTGTAAGTTGGCAACATTGAGAAGAACATTTAATATTAGTTAGTAACGTACATTGAGATAAAGTCCACAAATCAGCAACACTACTTTCATTCCAAGCTCATTATTACTTGAAACCATCTTATCTAAACGGAATGGCCTGGTTGCTTCGAAATTAAATTTTATTCCTACGAGAGCAAGGATCATTATGAAACATGACGTGCGTCATAGTGGAAAACAACTAAGGCCTCCAGCAAAATAAATGTAACAATCGTAAACGTATGGTAACGTAACGAGATACACTGCGCGGTGACGCTACAACGTTCGGCAGTCGAGCTGACGTTGACGAGCAATACGACTCGAATACATTAGGATTATGTAACACGGGGTCAGATTTATTCATGCTCATTCCATGTAGATTAGACGGTCTCTACACACCTTCTCCTTCAACCACCTATGCCGCGACTTTCAGAGCTCGTAGTCGTGAGTTTGCAGCTTGCAGCGCCGGACACATAATTGTATGGAAAACGTCTAAATGGTATTTTGTTACGTCACAGTCAGCGTCAGCGGCGGGGAGCAAACGCGGTACTCTGCGTTGTGCCGCACACCGCAGCGTTGTGCGTTACGATCGCGAGACCAAAGCTTTATGTTGATTTGAGACAAGCGAGAATCGAGAAACACGCAGTTTTTGTATGGAGAAAAATAGTTTGCAAATCTCCCGCTAGAGGCGCTTATTGGGTCTTTATACTAAATATATCGCAAGTCGCTCCTCGATATGCGTTTCGATCAACAAAACAAAACTCAGACTACGGGCTCTGAAGTTCCACTTATCTGCCAGCTCTGGGCATTTGGAATGCTCGCAAAACTCAAATTCCACTCCGTGTCGTAGTTTGCGGCCGTTTTATTTTTATACCACTCCCCCTCTAAAAAGCTTATTTTATTCACTGAAAACAGTGAATAAAAAGCACTTTTACTCACTGTTTTGGTGTTTGAATTTAGAACACACTAATATATTTGACCTCCATCTAATTGTTTTTGGGCAAGGAGGTTGTACGGTCGTGATTCAGTCGTTAGAATCCTTCACTTGCTCGTGATTTATTTATGGCCCTCGCTTTAAATCCGTCTTTTATTCACTAGTTGCATAATATATAAGGCTGCGATCCGGTTAGTTATTAGTTGGTGACTTGTTGATTGCGTTCCATGCTTTCAAATCGCGCACATTACACCTCCCAACTAACTTACTGCATCAGTAAATAGTTAGATCGTACCAGCATTAGTGGTACATTTGAGCGACCTCTGGCATTTCTGCCGCGAACCTCTGCAAGCCGCCGTCCTCTGGTGCGTGTTCAGGCAGACCGCGCACTTCGCGTCGCTGGTTCAAGTTGAAGTGCTTGATGAAGAAGGCGTGATCCTGCCTCCAGCTCATGTTGCCGAGCAGCCAGAGCATGCTCGTCTTCAGGCACGGCTCCTGAAAGATAACATCATCATCATCAGTTCTTGGAGACTAACAATTTGCTCTCATCATCCCAATTTGGGTTTCGCACAGGCAAATCGACGCATGATGCGGTTTTAAAACTTGTGAACTCCATTGTTACTAGCCTGGATGTAAAGAAAAAATGCCTGGCTATATTCCTGGACTTGGCAAAGGCCTTCGACACAGTCTCTATCCCTCACTTAATACTCAAACTTGAAAAAATTGGAGTTCGCGGCCTTCCACTAAACTTATTCAGTAACTACCTGTGTGATAGAACTCAGCGAGTCCAAATCGGCCAATGGCTCAGTGATGAACGTGGCATCAGTTATGGAGTTCCCCAAGGGAGTATCCTTGGGCCAACTCTGTTTCTCGTTTATATTAACGATCTCTGCAACATGCAAATACCAAATGGCTCAATTCTTACCTTCGCAGACGACACAGTACTGTTCTTTAGCGCTGATACATGGGTAAACGTCTTTACTGAAGCTAACCATGGATTGGGTAAGGTTTGTTCGTGGCTTCAGAACAACATCCTAACTTTAAATGTCGCAAAGACGAAGTACATCTCGTTTGCACATAGAGCTAACCTGCTTCCTCATTCTTCTCTTTCTATTACCGCCCATTCTTGCCTTTCCCTAACTTTCGATTGTTCCTGTCCTACTCTTGAAAGAGCTGAGTCGATCAAGTACCTAGGCATCACCATAGATCACACCCTCTCATTCAAACCGCATGTCGATAATCTAGTTACTCGTCTACGCAAACTTATTTACGTTTTCAAAACTCTAAAGCACATTGCTGGTCGTAGAATTATCAAACTAGTTTACCTTGCCCTCTGCCAATCAATTGTTGCGTACTGCATAACCTCATGGGGAGGTGCGGCTAAAACCCATCTAATTAATCTGGAAAGATCTCAGAGAGCTATAATGAAGGTTAGTTCGGGTCTTCCCTGGCGCTTCCCTACTACGGACCTGTATCTTAAATGGAATGTTCTAACTGTTAGACAATGTTTTTTATTTCAAGTCATACTAACACAGCACTCTCTTTTAGAATACGACCCCAAAATGGCCTGGGAAAAGCGAAGGAGAGGTAATGTTTGTAACCCTTCTATGTTCCGTACAAAGTTCTCAAACAAATTCTTCTGCTTTCTCGGTCCTTATATTTACAATAAACTAAATAAAACTCTCGATATATATCCCCTTACAAAAACGAAATGTAAAAAAACAGTCAGTGAATGGCTTAAATCAATGACTTATGATGAAACTGAACGTTTCTTAATCCCCACTAAATAAATAACAACTTGAATGTTCATTGTCCTTTATTCTTACACTAGCTTCCGCTCGCGTCTTCGTTCGCGTCCCGCTAGATCCCGTAGACTTTCCGGGATAAAAAGTAGCCTTGTGTTAATCCAGCCCAAGGACAATATATATTCCAAGGTTCATCCAAATCGGATCAGTACTTTTTGAGCCAATTCGTTACAAACGTACTTACAAACAAATCTTTCCTTTTATAATATTAGTATAGATTTACACTTTAAGGCTCTTCGTTCAATCCAGCACCACGTAAAGTTTTTCCCGCACCAATTCACAAACACACACACACTCACCCTCACCATCTCTCTTTAGTTTTTACACAACTCGCATGTTCATCCATTACTCATACATCACTCACACATTCATCACCGTACATGCTCAGACACACTTAAATTTTTCGGACTCACTTGCAAACCTTCACAATCATTAATAACACTACTTAACTCACATAATTTAGTACAGTAAGTTTAGTAAATATAAGTACCCATCAAGGTACTTGTCTCATACAGATAAATTGTTATCTGATCCAAGTAATCAGCGGAGTGGGGTACTGGTGTCCTGTGGCACAGGTTTATCAAACCTATTTCAGGCACCAGTCTCTCACAAAACAGGTTCACTTAAAATCAATAGCATGTCCTTACCTACTGTCTCCTAATACGTACCTACTTAAGTTTACCTATCTGCCTCTGTTTGTTCTACCCTGTTTTGTAGAGAGAAAATAAACGATTTATTTATTTATTTATTTATCATTCACAGCCCGAGTTTACTCACTGCTGGGCATATAGGCCTCCCCAGGTTTGCGGCATCCATTGCGGTCCTGATTTGCCACATTGTTACAGACAACATAATTATAAATAGATAATTTTAGATTTAGACGATTTTAAGTAATAGGCGTGCGGGCAACACCAGTCGCCATCTTGTCCAAGTAAAAAATGTACTGTAAGTTGCTCTCATTAAAAAAATTACAAAAAATATAAAACTAGAAAGCAATAATTTTATTCTAGTTTGCAAAACACACATACAAAATTGTTAGTACTCGGTGGGGATTGAGCCCACGGGCCACAGCACGGAAGGCCGAGCTACTACCGTCAGTCAGTCTGTGTAATACCTTGACAAGGTCCAAGAAGTCCTTTTCCCGTCCTTCTTCCTCCTGTAAGAATGCCAGGAACCTGTAGTATACGGCGCCGTGCTCCATGTTGGCGAGCGTACGGATGGCGTACACCAGGTCGCAGCAGGACGGCACCACGCATGAACTACAACATAACATATTTTTTTTTAATATTCACTGACATTTAACACAACGCCTTCTAGTCCCAAACTAAGCAAAGCTTGTACGATGGGAACTAGATGGCTGATAGAATACATATATCCATTTTTTTTAATATGCCTTAGTTTTACTAAATATTAGCAGGCGAACTCGGCTGGTGACGGAGTTTTTAGGCTGCTTCAAGACCTCTTGGCTTAACGACTACTAGAGCCAAGACCGACAGTTTAACGTGCTCTCGAAAGCACGGAAGCGCTCAGATGTAAATGCCACTAACCGTCATTCATCTAAATAGTGACCATAAAGAATGTCGCTTAGATAAAATCAGTGAAGATTGACTAAGCAAGCTTACTTTGAAATAGTAACTCACGTGAGATGTTCCTTCATCATGGCGGGGAAGTGGTATTGTATCTGCGACTGCAGCAATCCCTCCGGGTCGGAGAACTGAGGGTGACACGACAGAATGAACATCAGCCGATATGCACAGAAGTGATGCGCCTTTACCGCTGAACGGACCATCAGGTCAAGGTGTTTCTTGCTAGAAGAATAACACACTAACATTACACCATGTTACCTGTCTTAGAACGACAGATTGATGGCACTGTCCAGGTACAATAATCGTACTAATATTATAAACGCGAAAGTTTGTAAGGATGGATGGGTGTTTGTTAGTATTAAACGTAAAAACTACTGATCCGATTTGGATGAAACTTGAAATATATATTGTCCGTGACCTGGATTCACACATAGGCTACTTTTTATCCCGGAAAATCAACGGGATCCAACGGGATCCAACGGGACGCGAACGAAGTCGCGGGTGGAAGCTAGTAACATAATACAAAAGATCTATCAATCAATCTTAGATTGATAGGTTCAATGAACTTTTTTGTAGGAAAACATTCTCGTCAAGGAGTATATTACCTAAGTTGAGTATGAGGAGCAACAGGTGAGCGTGGTATGGGCATGTCATGCGGAGGGAAGACAGTCATGTAACGAGGAGAGTGCTAAGTATGAATGTGGATGGATATAGAGGAAGAGGTAGGCCCAAGAAAAGATGGATGGATTGTGTAAAAGATGATATGCATAGGAGAGGAGTGAACACTGAGATGACGAATGATAGGGGAGAATGGAAGATAAGAACATGTTCTGCCGACCCCACATAGTGGGATAAGGGCAGGAAGAAGAAGAGTATATTACCTAAGTTCTTCTCCCATAGCGTGTGCATAGAGTGTGAGTGCAGAGCGTGCGGCATGCGCGCGGTCATAGTCCTGGTCGCTGTGCATGGCGCACAGCGCGCCGAGCGCGCCGGCCGCCGCCGCCAGCCGGCTGGCCGCCGCGCCCGATCCACAGAGGTTACCCAGCGTCCATGCACACGTTATCTGCACAATCACTAACTAATGCTTCATTCCTTAGGTTAACTTCATAACAGTTACTGGGAGGAGAAATTAAATACAAAGGAAAAGACTCAGCGGTTCATAGATGCAATTTATCAAACGAAAAACACATTCTATCGCGGAAAAACATACCTCTAGTCTAGGAGCTACTTTTTCACGTGATATCGGATTATTTACATCAATTCTCTGACATTATACTAGTAAAAATACAGGTTCAAAATACTCACAGCCAGCTCAGCATTATGCGAGTCCAATGCAGCGACGATGTAAGCGCCGGCCACTCTGATGATGGCGAGGCAGCCGCGCTGGTCTGCCAGGGCGAGGTTACAAAGACATGCAGCTGCTTCCACTTGACGATTCGTGTCTAGACCTGGACGGTACCACCACATTCACAACTGAGATTTCGAAGTTCTGGTTACATTATTGTTCCTCACTGAGCTATAGAAGGTGCTATAGAAGGTGCCAAATAACACGGCAATACAGGCCATTCACCCACCTTCACCACGATGTCGCAAAATTCAATTTATGTATGGTAAACAAATAGTACTAACGAGATTCCAGTTATACCGTCTTAGCGACAAATTTGTATGGAAAGCGACAGAATTACCCATACTTAAATTAAATTTTGCGACATCGTGGTGAAGGTGGGTGAATGACCTGTATTGCCGTGTTATTTGGCACCTACTATACTTACTTTAATTTGCAAAATATCACCGTATTGAATGATGGCAGGCAGGAAGAAGATTACTGAGTATTATTTTTATTTTATTAAGTTCTGGGATAGCTGCCATCACAATAATAAATAAATACTTATGTAAGTCATAATAAATATTCTTCACAACACACTAAGCAAAGCTTGTACTACGGGAACTAGATTGCTGATTTGTACACATATACTTATAACACCCAGACACAGAACAAATATCTATGTTTAAAAACCAGCGCTGCTCCATGTCATGGTTCATGCATGTGGGCACCATATGCTGAGAACAACCCTTTCAACCGCACAAGGGTACCTACAGAACGGGACAGGACAGGCCTAACTAGCGTCATTTTTTATTGTTTTGGTTTTCTGTCACTAAATATTTGCTATACTTTTGGATCTACTCTCTTACTACTTACTCTGTTTTGCTCCTTCCTGTCTGACTTACTTTTTTCTCACTGTATCTGTGTGTTTTGTACCCAATGGGTTGATTAAATGTATTTCATTTCATTTTCATTTTTATGTTTGCCACACAAAAATGTTTGTTCTAGGTGGGGGTTGAACCCACAACCCACAGCACGAAAGGCAGAGCTACTACCCACTGAGCCATGATGCTTTCAATTTCTTTGCATAAAGGTTTGCTCAATGTGAGACAAGTATTATTTGGTACTGATAACATGTGGGGTCAGATGAAACTGTGTTTATAATTTGTGGGGTGTATATTAATAGATTTACTGTTAGCTTACCTGCATGCCCCAGTATCTTATTCTTGAGCCATCGAACTGGCCTTTTAAGGGTAGCTTGGACTCCAATATCCACTTTAATAGGACCGGGGTGAACCCGAGACATAGTGGAGTAACAATTATTTAATTTGAGTGATAGGTATAAAATTCAATTTAAAAAACTTACAAGGTTGAAGAATACAGTAGGCAGGTAGGTATTTCTTTAGTACAGTAAAAATTATGTGTAAAACTTACATAAAACTAAGTTTCCAACAATAAAATCTTATTTCAAATAAAAATGTTTATTTCAGATATTAAAATAAGGGCTTCTTTCACCATCTCTGAGGAATAAGAAATACATCGAAGAAATATAATAATTTTTGTAAGTATCTTTGTTTTTGACAAATCTAAGGTAGACACGGAAATATTTTGCGCAACTACTTGGTGTAATCATGAGATAATGAAATAAACACTACAAATGAAATGTTGATCACTTATTCAGTAGGTACCTAGTAAGTAAATAAATGAATACCTGAGATCTCCCGCACAAGTCCTCTCAGAGCACCTTCCGTGGTCAGCACCAGCTCAATATTCTTCTCATTATCCGAGAGTACATTCTTCAAGATCCGCAAGTCGTTGACATTCACCTCCGCCTTGTTCTTCAACTTATTGGCGAGAGCAGGTAAATCCACATCTGCTAATCTGTAGAACAAACAATTTTATAATGGCTGGGTTATTGCTTCCCACACTTGAATTTGACTTTGAGACAATCGTTGCCTGCAAGGGCGGAGGAAATGGTCTGTAGGTTTGTAGTTTATTATCAAATACTTTCATTTTTATTTTGCCTTTATCTGACACTTGCTTGATCAAGTTAGGTGGGTATGTCCTCTAACTTTTTAAAAGATAGACCGCTTCGTCTACTGTCGGTAAATATTTGACCGAGCGAGCGAAGCGTCTCAGTTTCCACATTGGCCAAAAATGCGTTTGTCCGGATGTCTGTCTGTCTGTCTGTCTGTTCTCTACAGGTCGCATTTTTCAACCGATCTGGACGAAACTTGGTACACAGGTTATATGACTTATTAGAATTTTTTTGTCGTCGGGGATTTTTGATTGGAGGGGTACTTCCCCCAAAAAAAGGGCAAAAAGGGGGCTATTTGATATACTGGATATCTCCACCAAATGAGATCCGATTTCGATTATTCTTTTTTTATTTGAAAGGTAGAAACTATAAGTTGGTCTCATAAAAGTTTGGCGAAGATCTGATAAGGATCTTCAGCATGATGAACAGGATAGCTCATCAAACAATCGATGGTTTTCAATCAAATTTGAGAGAAACTCAAAGGACCTCATTCTACACAAGATGATGCAAAAAAAACCAAAAAGATCAAAAAAATCACAAAACGGAAAATGCACTTGCACATTACATTCCTCAAAAATTTACAAAATTAAATAGAAAAAACATCACATCACACACACACACAACATTTTGCATTATAGTTAGTTTTCAATACGTGACAGGCTGCAAGCGTTTCGTCGCTGTTAGAATACTAACTGATAATTATCTTCATGATGTTTTCCTTCACTGAATGAGAGCATCAGCATAATAATAAGTCTTAAATTAGAAACTAATAAAAGTGCACTTAAAGACTTTCAGAAAACACCTTACACGACATTGATGATGTTGATTGATGATGTTGAATATTGGAATATTTAGTATGCTCGCGAGGTCTACAGCTCCCAGAGCCACTAGTGTAAAATAGTTACTCACTGTACATCAGCTATCGATCGGCGTAAATCGCTTTCTTCCTCTTTCAGCTTCCTCCTATTGAGTTTCATTTCATAACGTTGTGATTGGCGAATTGCTTCCACCGGCACATCACCCATGGCAAATTTATTTCACACAGGAAATAAAAACAAATACCTAGGTAGGTTTTATATTTTAGGTACCTCCAGGTACCAACAAACACGAGCACCCCGTGGGCCCCGAAACAACACGAACGGCACAAACGAGAGGAGAAAAGAAAGAACAAGAAGGAACCTCGAATACAAGTCGTGGAGAAAAACTCGAAGAAACACACACAACAAACAGATATGATGATAAGAAGACGAAGCGAGAACTGCGAGAAGACGACCAAAAGACGACCACAAACTCCACAAAGACGACAGCAAGCACATCAATCAGTAGGAAACACCAACACCGAACACCTATATCCTAGCGGAGTAGACAGAACAGACAGACGGATAAATAATGTTGCCATCTCAATATTTGAATAATATGAAGAAATATAGAGGCCGAAATAATTTTGGAAACATGGATTTCAAAAAATGTAAAAAACTTCACGCTTGAGTTTGTGTTTTATTTTAGCGTACGATACTAGCCAAATTACTGTAAAAATCAAAAACCAAGTAGGTATATAATACTAGTAGGTACCTAACAATTTTATTATATGTAGGTAGGTACCACAATGCCGGGACGGGAACTAACAACCAGCCGAATGACAATTAGAGAATGATACCAAGCCAAACAAGCAAAGTAAGCGAACGGAAGCAACGGTTAAGGCGACGAAGCGTGGTGCAGCTCTTACTGGCGAAGCCCCTTGCTAGCTGTTACTTACTTTAGTTCAGCCAAACTGTACCAGGCCATAATATATTTATTATTCAAATTCAAATTGTTTATTTACTAAGTTACATTTTACCGCTAGATCTAACAATAATGACAAGTTATTTAGTTGGCAACTAAATAGGTTAGCTTACTTTGACACTGACACTAACGAATTGATGATGACAGTCATTTCAATATGACACCAGACTTCCTTGCTGCCCCCAATGCCCCATTGCCTCGGTGACGACTGCCGACGACTAACCCGTGGTGACAAACCTTCGTCTGTGTGACAAACCTATATCCTAGAGGACTAGGAGCTGCGGGTGAAAATTCTCTCATTATAATAATATTGGGCGAGTACTTTTTAAAATTTAATTTTATGATTACGACTGTAAGGAATATCAAGGAAGTACATAAGCAGGTATAAATGAAATTAATTACTCAACATCAAACTTTTATTTGAAATAGGTACTTATGTAGGTATTTTTAAAAACTAGATAAAATACATACATTTTGTAGGTAGGATAAATTATACAGCCTTGGAGTAGTTATGAAATATAAACGGGGAGAGCAAGACAGTACATAGAGACAAATTAATATATTTTTACTCATAATTTTATATAATAAATAGGTACTTACCTACCTACTACATTAGGTACCTATATACTTAGGTATTTAACTAGTATTATACATATTATTATATAATCAAGATACCTAGTAGGTACCTAGTACATAAGCAGTCATTAAATGCATAAAAACAAAAAAAAATGCAATTTTTATCTATCTACTGTCCTGGCTCAGAGCTCTCTCTGTCTATATTTTTTTTTAACTTCTTACGCATAAAATACGTTAGGTAGGTTGGTATAAGTAGGTAAGTACTTAATTAGGTTTACCTATCTACTTCTTAAGGTAACAACCTATAGTTAAATTAGGTAAGGTATTCTGAGATACGTTTATGTACAACCATCACTTTATGTCTTGATTTCTTGTATTTATACATTGTACCTATTATGTAGGTAGGTAGATAAATCGATAGATATGTACAGAGATCCAGAAAAATGTTATTATAATGATTATAACAATGCTATTTACAATTTTGACTAGATTTGTGAATCATGTCGAGTAAAGATATGTAGGTATAGGTCTATGTACAGTAAAGCGATCTACTTTTATTTATTATCTTAAAATTAATGATAAAATGACGTCACACTAACATAATAACAGCCTTAAAAAGAGTTCAAAGTTTTCCACATTTAGTTACATTTATCCGAACCACATTACCTATAGTACCTATAATAACATTTCACACCACAACAGGCTTTCGTTCCCTCACTCTGCATGAGCAACTTTTCTTCTTGACAACTGTGTGATTATTCTTTGTGAAAACTTCATTCAAAGACTTGGAGGAATGTCTGTGCTATAACATTTCAGTTCTTTCGTTTGAAACACCTTTCTCATGGTTGATTACATTATTGCAATTTGCTTTTTTATCGTCTTTGAGTCTTTTATCTTCCGGTTTCTTGTTATTGAGGTCTTTAACTTCTTGCTTCTTATCAGTAGGCTTCTTATCTTCTGGTTTGTGGTTGTTTTTGTCGTGCGGAGGTATAGTTTGTCCGTTGATGAGTTTAAAGTCAGCTGGATCCGTTTGTGTTTCTTTGTCTGCGCACGGGGACTCTGTAACATTACACAACCAGATATTATGTATTGGAATAAGGGTGCACTTAGTTACTAAATTATTATCCTAGTCACTGAACCTATTCTAATATCATCATCATCATAATGTAGTAACCCACTGCTGAGCATAAGCCTTCTCCCTCAAACGCTACTCGGGTCTATTTTGGGCCTTTTGCATCAGGGTCTTCCCCTGTACGGCAACGAAATCATCTACCCATCTGACTGTTGGTCTGCCAAGGCCTCTTTTGTGTCCCTTAGGCCAAGGCTGTGCAAAGGTTTACCCCAAAGACTTCCAGTTCTTGCCGAGCTTCATTCTACCATCTTTGTGATCGTCCTGCCAACGCTTTCTAGGTACTTATAATCGTCGATATAAACTCACAATATCCACAAGGCCTCCTGGCTGTATTAGCTTAGTTACTGATGTAAAAACTCCCATCGTTAGCAGACTGGTTGGTTACTTTACTTACTCTTGGCGAGGGCATTGGGTATTGCGTTGTGTGTTGTCGGCGCGACAGGCTTGCGACTGTACCGCACCGGCATGATACTCTGCCGCACGTTCCGCTCCGGACGCACCAGGATTATGTACAACTGGAATATACACCACCTTCTTATTAATATCCTATAATGTTGTCCAAATATCATCATCATCATTCTACATCGGTCCACTGCTGGACGTAGGTCTCTCTCAAGACGCGCCACTGAGCCCGGTCTTCGTCCCTTCTCATCCAGTGTTTGCCAGCTACATTGCAGATCCCAAATACATACATCCAAACCTTTCATGGTTGTTAGATCTCTCGGCTTATGTTCCTAAAGCACTCTTTTGCATCAAGCTGATCTCCGCCTAAAACTTCGCTCTAAAAAAGCAAATAAAAAACTTACTTTAGGAGAGAAGAGGCAGACGAGCGTGACGCTGGCGCTGAGCGAGATGGTGACAGCCATGCTGGTGACCCGCAGCGGCACGTGACTCGCGGTGCCGAAGTACAGCGGCACGAACGCCAGCCAGATCACGCACGTCGTGTACATCGTGAACCCTGCACCAACATTAACATCTAAATACATCTACAGCCAGAAAACGCTTAAAAATTCTCGCAAGCTTAAGTTTTTATGCCGGTAATTAGCCAAGTGCTTCAAATTCGATACCTGTGAGTAGGCTGTGAAATAGTTCGCAAAGCTGCGAATGAATAGTACACTGGATGGTCGGATCACTGCTAATCCTGGCAGGTAATGATTGATGCTAGCCCCTATCCATGAGCGGTACCTCATCAATCTACTTAACTGGCTACTGTAAGCATCATCAATTATTGATGACACATGTTTAAAAATAAAAATGAAAACGTGCAGATAGCATGATACCACTCATACCTGTGGGTTTTCTCAAAAGTACATAAAAGTAGAATCCCTGAAATCATATGCGCTAAAAATACAGAATTTCAGCCAATAGGTATACATAGTATACATACCTACACCTTGACTCTACGGTAGATTTTGATACGCGTTGTTATAGCTGCCTGTACCACCATGTCAATAGGTACTTCGAAAGCTTCTGATTTTTATTATGGCCCAGTTTAAAGCCTTCATTTACATTATTATGTAGCAGAGCTAAAGCTAATCACCGTCCCCGACGGTACATTTCCACTAAAAACGGAATGTCCGCAAATGGGAACAAATGAAATCTGTGACCCGAAACTGTAATTACTTCGCCGGGAATTTGTGGGCTATTAACTAAATGATACCGAAGAGGAAATACATTGTCACTTTGTTAATTTCTCTAGCAACGTAGCTTGAGAGATTAGCTTAGTAATTAAAGCGATCAATTACAAAATAATACGATTCGTGGTAACAGAACATAAGCTAATGTAGCAAATCTTTGAAAGCCATTTTAATTAGGTTAGTAGAGTTTTCAATAGAATGAGTGAAAACATGACAACAAAATAAAAAATAGTGCGTGGAGTCCCTCCGCACGGAAGAAGTTATACTTCGAGTGCCACGCATTCACTCTCGCTCTGTGTTTAATGTGAAATTAATTTATAATAGTATTTATTTTTATGTACTTAACCAATATGCAGTACTTATTTAGTTAGAAAAGGTTCTATGCTCATGTTGCCTAAATCAGAACTAGATGGCGCTGCTAAGTTTGGTCGGATCCTAGAACGCGCTATCGAAGTTTTTTCAACTTTATAAGTAGGTACTCTGAATAGAGAAAGTTCATTATACTTAGAGCTTTCGCTCTATTTATCTTCAGTAGTTAGATGACAGATAACTGCATTCGATAAGTTAACACACGGCCACTAAGTACTAAAGTTTATGACCGAATTAAGTTAAATTAGTTTCCAAGTTAAGTTTCGTGTTTGACGTCAAGTTGGAGCTGTGTGTGACGACGAGATGAATAAGCTAATGGATTAGTTTGCGCGTTCTATGCTCATTCTATTAGTTAATTAGTGCTACTAGATATCTAGGTGCCTAAGTATTTATCTAATTAAACTATTGAATCCTTGAGAGTTCTCTTTAAGAAAAAGTGATGGAACAAACGTGGCCTACCTGATGTTAAATACCAAATACCATACGTATTATACAAATAGTTTATTTTGCTCAAAAACGTAGATGAAAAGACTATGCACTTGATTTGATGTGAAATCATAATATTATACACAGGCAAACGCCAAAAAGCTTTCTAGCATCATCTATTCAAATTCCTAGTGATGTGCGAGTATCAAAAACTAGTACCGTAATAATATTATACGGATCAGAAATCTCCCGATTATGTAAATATGTTACGCAGTGAGAATAGAATAAGTATCAAGTTTTGAAAGCACAAAATTTTCGGAGTTCGACCTAAGTCAAAGGTTACACGCTCAATCTGGCGTCAGTCTGGTCAATCAGTCTGCTCAGAATGATGGGAGAATTATCGTCTAACCGGTTGACTGACGTACTGATGGTCCAGAATGACAAAAATTAAATATTTTAAATATTTTTTATCATTCTGTTGTGAATGACAGCAGACTGATGCCAGACTGATCGTGTAACCTTTGACTAAGTATTCAACCTAGGTGTCCTAAACCGAGTCTGAATCCGAATTCGATACCTAAAATTTGGTTTTGGCAGTCGGTATGGTGCACTATCTAATTCTCTACCAATCGTGTGCTAGAGCCCATTCTCTAGCACACGATTGGTAAGTTTGCATAGTGCCACACATGCTACTCATCAAAGGGATCGTAGCTGAGGATTAGAGTGGTGTGGAACTCAGTTTAACCAGATTTTAGTACACGTCAAGAGTGCTGTATCAATAGCTCAAAAGCTACAGGATTTTGATACTCAATTACACTAAATGGGTAGTTTCAATGGCACTTTCTGGTACCTTTGTACAAATGCAGAATCGTAGTCTACGACGTAGCGCCTACGACGTAGAGCTACGACAATGACGGGGCTCAGCGTAGCGCTTATCGTAGTTCTACGAATCACTTTCTAAGCAACATTGCATTCATGACATGTCATGTAGTAGGAACAGGAATATTTTTTTTTTTTCAAAATCTTAACTTTTAATTGTTTTTTTTTTGCCACTATGTGTCAGATGTTAAAAATGTTTGACGTACTCATAAAACTTTATTATATTTCTCACATTTATCTTATTAGTAAATCAGTAAACTAAATGGATAAAAATGCAAGATATTGAATGAATGCACACGAGTCGACGATTTAATCATAGTAAGAGTCCTTGGAAGATCCGAGCTATTTCAATCAACCACTACCGATCATATTACGAGAACTGAGGTCCCTGATTGAATTCCTGTCCTATTCAATCTTAAAGGACACCAGTCAATCTAGCAAGAATGCAAATACCAATGATTTTGTTCGCTAAATAGGTATAAAAATGTACGGTATTTAAATAAATAAATAAATAAATATTCTCGGACACTTAACACAACGCCTTCTAGTCCCAAACTAAGCAAAGCTTGTACGATGGGAACTAGATGGCTGATAGAATACATACATACATTTTTAATTTTTTTGTAAATACATACTTATAATACATAGAAACACCCAGACACAGAACAAACATCTATATTTGCCACACAAATGTTTGTTCTCGGTTGGGATCGAACCCACGACCCACAGCACGGAAGGCAGAGCTACTACCGACTGAGCCATGACGCCTGTATTTAATTATGTTTTACTGTATTTTTTTCAGAGTAATCGATAGGATGCCTACTTAGGTAGGTTTAGGTATTTTAATAATAAAGTACCTATAGCAGGTGCCAAATAACATGGCAATACAGGTCATTCGCCCACCTTCACCACGATGTCGCAAAATTCAATTAAGATGATTACATTCACACCATATCTGTATAGAGTAGGTATGTTTCTTGGAGCTTACAACCGTAAAATATGGTCTACTAGCTTCCGCCTGTGACTTCGTTCGCGTCCCGTTGGATCCCGTTGATTTTCCGGGATAAAAAGTATCCTATGTTACTACTAATACCTCTAAGAATATGTGTACAAAGTTTCATGATGATCGGTTAAGTAGTTTTCGCGTGATAGCGTAACAAACAAACTCACATTTATAATATTAGTATGATTACAGTTGTGGTTTGCTTGTATCGACATGTGGTCTAGTATCCAATTTCCAGCTTCTAGATTATGAATGCCTGCTGGTAAAGGGCTTCGTCTGTGACGTTGTGTACCGCCAATCGTGATTGCTTGCCAAACTAGATGATTGGACAAAACTAATTACCTAGATTTCAGATCCCATGCAAATGTGTGCCATGTTTTTGGATATCGTTTTAATATTAGGTACGATGATGATGTTAGAAGTAAACTAGGTATACCTATACCTACATCATTTTTTTTAATAAGTTTTTTTTGGGCGTGACATGTAATAATTTCTTGAGAAAAATATATTCTGTAAACTTATTATTAACACTGGTAAGGATTTTTTTGTGGAGATTTCTGGAATATATCCTGTATTGGTACATGTAAACAATATACGTGTGGACGGGGTCTGTGAGGTATGCACGATCAAAGTGTTGAAGCAAACTCTTTTACAATGAACATAAGCACCTACCGCTACGTTATTTTCTTGCTGTTAATTTGTTTCGTATGATACAATCTCAGCAAATAAATGTCTGCCTTTGCCTATGTAGAAGTATCACCTATCTACTTATGAAGTCTACCTATCTACAGCTGGTAACAAAATCTTTCGTCGTCCCAAAGCTTTCAGTAAATTTTCCTCATTGCATACGAAAAACAAAAAGTTTCCACGTGTACGTGTTCATATTTTACAAGCCAACTACTTTAAGGCCTATTCAAACCTACGCGGTATTCGCTACCGCTTTGGGTAGAAAAAACCGAACCTTTCCCGGCGGAACGTCAATACATGTTATTGCATATAAATTACAAATAGCAGGCACACTACGCGGAAGATCGGTCGTCCGTCGCGGACGATCGTATGGTAACGGATTGACTCTCGCGGAAGTTCGGCGACGGAATTTCCGTCAAGTGTGCCGAAGGCCTATGCGGTAATATTATCGCACCGCGTCGACTGGCGAAATATGTTTCGCCCAAAGCTAAACCCGTGCAGTACCGATGCATTTCTACCCACAGCGGCAGCGAACACCGCTCAGGTCACTCCAGCCGCGGAACTTCATACAAAATACTTGAGCAAAATCCGCGCAGTATGTACAGCGGCAGCGAATACCGCGTAGGTTTAAATAGGCCTTTATACATATTTAACGGGTTTATTTCTACTGTCCTATTTTTACCAGTTTTTTCATCTAGAGAATAATTCCTTCTTAAACCAGTAGGGTCGGTGATAAAGTTTTAGAGCAGTCGAATGGTCTCTTTTAAGTATTGTTTGGATGGGACCAACTGTTTAATGCAATGTGCTCTCCAAAGAACGCTAAATTAATATGCCAGTAGACATTACGCCTAATTACAGTGGAGACTAATTGCCTTATTTATCTTTTAAAGCTGCGCTAGTTAAAATGGGTGCTAAATCTGTCATTCTTTTTTATTGCCATGCAAACGATAATGACGAAGCATTTTTGAAAGCCAAGCTAAAATTACAGAGGAATATGAATAAAGGGGTACCTAAGCATAGTTCCCAGAACTGACCACCGATGGGGTGCAAAGGTTATCGAAAGGCGACCACGAACTTGAAGGCAGAACGGAACTGACGATATTGTTATGATCGCGGGAAATCAGCAGACGGAGAAAACAAAGAAATGTTCTTTCTGGCAATCTAAAGGGAAGGCCTATTGCCTATGTCGTAGCAATAGCAATTGACGTCTGCCGGCTGATATGGTATGAATAAAGCATGGTTGTGTAGTGTGTTATGTCACTCACTTCTCGGGTGTTTCTATGTATTATAAGTATGTATTTACAAAAAAAAATGTATGTATATATTCTATTAGCCATCTAGTTCCCATCGTACAAGCTTTGCTGAGTTTAGGACTAGAAGGCGTTGTGTTAAGTGTCCGTGAATATTTATTATTTATTATTATTATTTAACACTACACAAGAACACTATGAATAAATAACTAACTTTTTGTTCTATAATCTACCTCATCATTAATTATAGTTCTATAATCTACCTCGTCATCTGTGCCTCGTAGTTGAGGGAAATCCGATATTGTAATAGAGATTGTCTCGTTCATAGAAATTGAATTTTTAAATTACAGCTGCGTCCTTGCTGAATATTTTGTTTTGGGGACATCGCAAATGAGCCGTGAAATCATCCACCCTTTTTTTGCAATTTTCTATTTTGTATAAGTAACGCCTTGAGGGTAAGGAGTATCAGATGTAAATATTTTGGCTGTAGAAATATAGCGGTAAAAGAAAAGAATAGAAAAATTCAGGGCATTCTATTTCGTACATATTTTCCGCCTTTTGCTAAAGTCTTATATAGCTACCTAACTCAGAAAAGAGCTTAGGGTCTCCATAGTTGTTTGCTTACTAATTGCTCACCTACAATCATGTCAGCCAAAAAAATTAGGTGATCATTTAAAAAAAAACAAACACTGGCAAAACTGCCAAACTCTGGTTACCTAGATAGAGCCAGCGTTTAGTATTCCAAATATGAATTTTGAACAAAATATAATGGCCAGCTTTTGGCATTGCAAATATGAAATTCGGAAATTGGGAGCATGGTTTTTTTTTTTCCAGCTAGCAAACGCCTTTTGTTTTCCAAATACGAGTGTGAATTTACAATTTGGTTCAACTTACAATTATTATTGTTTGGAGACTTTTACTTATGATGATGGTGATGTCTTCCTGGCCGGTTTCGGCTACGGCGACATTGTTGCTGCTTGATGCCTCTGATGGGATCTAAGGTGACTTGAATAGCCAGTCAACTTTTACCTAAATTGACCCATTCAAAAACTTTTTGAATTAGAAAAAAAAACCAGCTCACCGATATGCTTGCTCTCATTGAACGCCTCGGGTATCTTCCTGGTGAGTACAGCATACACGGTGCACACGACGATCAGCACGATGGGGTAGAAGAACGCGATCATATATGACGCGTCGACGTACGAGTCGCACACCAACATGTTGTCCTCACGGGTCGGGTAGTGGAACATCGCCTTGGCCGGTGCCACTATCATCCACACCACTACTATTAGTACCTGTTGATATAACAATGTTATATTTGAGTTGCCATTCAGAGACGTACGTTAAATGATAATATTACACTGGGGCATCACTGTGCGGCATTGTGGCATGCCACAAGGCCGCATGTTACAATAAAAAATGTCGCACATTGTGGCAAGAACCGTGCGACATGGCAACACCTTGCGTCATGTGCCAGAATGTGATAATTAACGCTGTTGCCTCGGCGTGAAATAGTCTGCCGCATGCTACTAATGCCGCAAATGCTTTGTATTTGTAGCATGCCACAAGGTGCCGCATGTCACAATATGTAGGATGCGGCACTGTCGCACGTTGTTGTCCTGCGGGCCTAAGATGTGCGCACCGCGAGATATTTGTCATGTCGTTCTGTCAAAATGTAAGCATTTTGTACCAGTTTAGGAACTATTGCATTATCTGTGGTACCTAATGTTGTCGACAAAACGCGCCATAACGTACACTTTTGACACTTGTTAGTCGTCGTACCTCTCTGAGGACGAGATAATAGTCATGCAGAACTGTCAAAAGTTGAATATTCAAAGGCGCGGTTTCTCGACAACATTACCACAGATAATGCAATAGTTTCTAAACTGGTACAAAATGCTTACATTTTGACAGAAGGACATGACAAATATCTCGCGGTGCGCATCTTAGACCCGCTGGTGTAATACAGCCTTTAGGCCATTTGTCCACCAATGCCGGCAGTGGCACGGCACGGTTATGCACTACCAGGGCAATACAAAACACGTCCACACCACTGCCGTCACACCGCGCCGTTCACGTGTTTCTTATTGCCCTGGTAGTGCATTACCGGTGCTGTGCCGGCGTTGGTAGACAATCAGCCTTAAGCCTACTGACTTCTTACCAAATCTTAAGTAACCTATACGTATATTACGTATATATATATGTATAGTGTATTTTAAGTAAAACAAACAATACTTAATATGATACCAGTGAAGTTCCAGCTAGTAGGTAATAGCTTTCTCCTGATTTTTAGATAAATACGTTGACAAACCTAAAAAACCTCGTGTTTTGCTTAACCAAAATATAAAAAATTGCAGCCCCACTACGAATATTTTTTCATGTGACAACTCTTTTTATAAATATCAACAAAAGTGGTTTGCACATGGGTCGTGCATCTCATAGGTACAAAAAACAATGCTTTAGATTTTGCAATTAAAAAACGCGAGTCAATTCTAGTATTTTAGTATATTGCCTAGTATACACGTACATCGTGTATCGGTTCAACTTGAATAAAAAAGTCGATAAAGTAAATATTTCATAGCTTTGTACGTAAATTATGTTTTTGTTCAACAAAATAATGGTTTACCATCCGTGAAAAGCTCCAATAAACATTTTTGCTCGATTTAGTGCCCTTTGTAAGGCAGATTAGCTTTCCTCGAACAAAGCCTACCGATGTGTTGGTACAAATTACGTTCGGTGTTGAGCCTACCTTTCTACAATATTTTACCTTTTATCAGACAGAGGGCTAAAGTACCATTGTCTAGGATATTATTTTTATTGTTTTGATCCTAGGTACTACTGAAATTGTGTTCGTATTACTTGTAAGTGCTTCTATCAGAAACACAATAATTATTATGATTACTTTTGATATACATTTAAGAGGCATAGCTATGGGGTTCACGTAGAACTTATGTATTTATTCTTTATGTCTATTTTGTGTAACATACATCAATAATGTAACGTATTTTAGCTAACTCTTATGAAGATTTATGAACGGCATTATTGTAATCTGGCTCTTTTTGCCTGATAACAAGATTATTGTACAGCTACCCTTACTTAATAAGATTTTATCCGTTCTTGTATTTATATTCTGTGGTTCTTGCCGGTTTCTTTGACCTCCATGATAAATATTATTACTTTCTTATCTTCTGATTATTATGGATTATTTACGCCAATTTGGTTTGTCCTTCGTGATGTTTGTCCTGAGGGATTTAGCAGTGACAGCCTGAGTACGGATAATATAAATAAGAATAAAAACAGAAATAATTGGACCATGTTGTTGTAAGTAATAAATTTGTTATCATATGAATAAAAATAATTCTATGGGAATATTACGTGATCAATGTTAAAACGGTTTAGACGCTCATTTCAAAATGTCTTTTAGCTAATGACGTGTTTTAAAACCAGCTATCGACACCTAACTAATGAAGTAGGTATGTGAAACATCTATTCAGTATACCTGTATAGAGATGAGTCCAGCGCAGATGGCGAGCTGCGAGCTCGGTGAGATGAGGATGGGTCGCTTGGCGGAGTGTTTGCTCGCGTTGAAGATGCGGGAGATCCGGTTCGTCTTCGTCAACAGCGCCGCGTATACCACCGTGAAGCAGAATCCTGTGCCGAACCTAGCAAGAAATCAGATCAAAATAAATAAATCTTGGAGTATGTTTCAAGTTTCATCCAAATCGGTCTAGCTGTGTAGTTACAAACATAAAATTACGCTCATATTATATTAGTGTAGTTATCTATGTACCTACCTAATTAGTTTTTCGAATCTTTACATTTGGTGAGTGAACCAAATGTAAAGATAACATTTATAGACCAAGTTACATTCAAAAAGAGGAATACAAAAAACCTTTTAAAATAAGTGGAAAAAGACACAGGACATCTGTATTCAAATGCAATCAACATCTTTCATAATAACGTTGAAAAATCTAGAAGTTAAGAAAGCACAAACAAATCACAGAGGTGATTTAATATTAATAGAATCCCGCGAACCATCGTTTATTCTCGTAGCAGCGGAAAATTGTCGATTCGGTACGTACGTGATGTTCCACACATTCTTAGCACGCGACTGCACCGATCGTCTGTATTGTCATATACATGTACCAGGGATGGACTTCAAGAGATAAAGACTTCTATAATATTATTATGTACCTATAGTGGAATTTAACACAAACTGCGTTTAGTTCGGGCTCGTTTCAAGAATTTTATGGACTGTAATGTAACAATCTTCAGACGAAAAATGTAAAGTTATGATCGACTACTAACTGTTGCCAGTCTGTTCGGTCACCAGGTGCGTCACCTAGGTAAGCATTCACTTTAGAATTACGAATGATACGTTGAGTACCAACTCACATAGATTATCACATATATCAGTATTTTTTGTACCACTCCACAAGCTCAAATCAAGACTCTTCAAGACACTAGAATCTAGAGTCTTGAATGTAATAAAAACACTACTGTTTATACAATTTCAGAGTACGATACGTCTCCTCTAAGTACGTGTCTAAATACACATATTTCTCATCCATTGTCCTGCGGGCCTAAGATGCGCGCCGCGAGATATTTGTCATGTCGTTCTGTCAAAATGTAAGCATTATGTACCAGTTTAGGAACTATTGCATTATCTGTGGTACCTAATGGTGTCGACAAAACGCGCCATAATGTACACTTTTGACACTTCTTAGTCGTCGTACCTCTCTGAGGACGAGATAATAGTCGTGCAGAAATGTCAAAAGTTGAAAATTCAATGGCGCGGTTTCTCGACAAAATTACCACAGATAATGCAATAGTTCCTAAACTGGTACAAAATGCTTACATTTTGACAGAACGACATGACAAATATCTCGCGGCGCGCATCTTAGGCCTGCTGGAGAGTACCTATAACCCAAACGCGTGGTCAAGTGAACACCCTCGTAAATTCATGCGCACAGTATAATGAAGTCTTACATGGCACTAGCGATTTATGCGACAGAAACCAGCGAGTGATTTAAGAACCGGCTTTGGAACGAGTATAGTTTATTGGGAAATGGATAGGGATTTGGATTCGTCTCGACAAGTACGACAAGGTTCAAGGTATATATATATTCAAGGTTGTCTGGTAGAGATCGCTGTTTAGCGATAAGACCGCCCATTGTATGTCATAGACTTAAGTTGTTATGTTTCCTGTATGTTTAGTTTTTAGTTGTTGTGTGCAATAAAGTATTTTCTATCTATATATCTATTTTATATCTACGTCAAGGAGTATAGTATTATATAATCTGTGGTCAAGGTAAGGTTTTGTCCTACCCAAAGACATGACAGTGAAGTCTGGAATATTGTTGCTAGCGATGCTACTAACTGACAATATTCAAGAATAGTCCCGGTGTAGTCTCCATCGCGGTGTATAAATCTACCGTAGATATTGCAAACCGGTATCTGGATACCGCGAGATACCTAACCTAATTAATTTGCTCTGTTTTTAATACAAATTTTACGCATTTAAACTTTATTACAAGCTAAATAAATGCCTTTACAAGCTTTATTCATATTTTGTTTTGAAGGCTAACATGGCCGCTAAATCTGCTTACTATGTATGTTGCTCGATATTCAAATTAAAAATATAGAGCCTCTATAATTTGACAGGAGATTATCCTGACCTCCACCGGACACATTTGAAAGAAAGAAGCATATGCATGAAATCAAAACCCAATTCACTTTAGAAACAAATCAGATTTTTTATTCCCAAAGAGATGACTAGGATTTATTTGACCCTTGTTCCTGTGGCTCGTTGTTTGAAAACCCATGTGGCATTTGTCACATTTTATTTTATGATGTCTTGACTTGTACTCTGTACACTGCTCTGCTCACGTGACGTTTCTGATCTGGGTAGAATAGATGACATTGTTATGTACATTGTAAATGCTATCGTTGAAATCAAGATAGATGACAATTATTATTTCAATCCTTGTAATTTTCAGTTTTTTACGAGCAAGTGAAGATTTCACTGGAAACAAGAATTTTTTGATCGTTTATTATGTGTCATGTCATTTCAAGCAAATGCTTGCAGGGTAGATTTGACAGTTCCGACCAACAGAGATGGGAGTCCCCACGAAATAGCCGTTTTTCTGCCCCACGTAGCAGCAAATAGCATAACTGAGATTTATTTGATCCCGAGTACGTGACTCGTATGGAACACCTGTGTGATTTTTATTCGGGTTAGTTGTGACAATCGTACTGCCTCGCGTTTATTTCTGTCTGTTCTTATAACCGTTTTTCTCAGAGTATAGAAGGTCATGTCCGTCTGAACTGAGGAATGTCTCTGATCAAAATCTAAATTAGTTAAGAAATGCTCAACGTACCAGAAATGATCAATTTTTTAGGGAATAAGTATAACAAGTTGTGATGGTATGGACGTGTACTGTGCATAGTGTGCATACAATTTAGGACACTAAACGACGACGTCAAGCTTCGTGAAAAAAAGCATACCTAGTTATATGTGGAATTACCGGAAACCCACACGTTTGAAATTATTTCGTCTTTTACCCTTGATTGATAATTTCCGGAAGTGTAAACAAGGATGAAAATAAATAACTGGTACCTCTGTATTATCAACGTCACTGACCGACTGGACGAACTAGCTTCGTTTAAAATTACACAGTAAAATGGATTCTATAAAGCAGAGTTCATCGCCGATGCTTTGAAATAACGATAACTCTGCCAGCAGGCGCGGGCCACGGGCTTCCGTTATTGTATTCCGATATCCAGGAGAGGTATAATGAGCTGGCTATAAACCGGCAAAGTGAGAGTCTAACTTGCGTAGTAAAAGTTTCGCATTATAATAATAAGCAAGACCTCTTTGGGCGATAACAAGATGGAATAGTAACCCATAAATAATTTAGACAAAATAAAATAGATTTTTTTTGAACACAAACACCAAGTATAGAAACGTCTTGCAAGGATACAGTCGATAGACAGACGGGCTGACAAAATAGGTTCAGCGTAAGCTATACGCTATGCGTGTGGAATATAGAATCCGGGAAGTTGTAAACGACCGTACCTTTGAATAGAACCGTAAAAGAGTTTTCGATACTTCTTATATCCGAGTATCCTTCCTCTCTTTCGAAGCCTAGATTTGGTAGTTTAAATTAATTTACCACTTAAATTCCCCTAACGAAGCCAGTTAGAGGAATTAAGTAGTTTGTGTTGAAACGTGCTGAGATTAGTTTAGTTTATCATAGTTTTGCGTTGATCTGGTAGAGTTGTGTTATGGTCGCTTTGTCTCTGATCTCTGATTACACGCTGGATAAGCATCTAAAGCTCGAAGTAATAGGAATCGGTTAGTGAACGGTTAAAACTTTTTGTTAAGTAAGCGATACGTGACCGCGATCTAAAGTACCACTTAGGGACGTTTTAGAAAAAGGTTTGGAGCACTGAAATATTTTTAAAAGTAAAAGTCAAGAGAATACTCGTAAGACTCATTATTGATCTCTTAGGTTTGGAATAAAAACGCTCCTAAAAACTTCTAATTATTGCGTGGTCTTGTTCATTAGTGGTCACTAGGGGCTCCATTCATTGCTCCATTAGCGAATTTGGTCGATTAATTTCTGCTGATTGTTATTTTATGCAAATGAATTACAGAATATTTAGAAAAGCCCCTTATCACAAACTAGCTGAAAGAAAACCAGATAAAAACATGATGAGTTAGGGAATTTTCGAACAATTGGTATGTAGATATTTCAAAATGATATCGAAACCGCAAGTTACGGCTGTCGATATTAAATATATAGATCGAACAAACACACGATATTCTCGATCTGCGTTGGAAATACTTGGAAAGCGACGTTTCAGAAATCAGAACATATTCGACGTAGCTGTCCACCGATGCAAATTGGACAACTTGCAACAACTATTTTTAATAAAGTATCGTGCGTGATCAATAATCTTAAAATGGCTACGAACACTATAAGTGTTTGATTTATTTATTGCTTGATAAAATAACTATCAAGCAGTTTTCACTCTCGTTTTTGAACTCAATAACTTTCCCCCAAAGCAACAAGGCCCCAAACCTATACCTTCGTCTTGTTTGAACTTCGATTTATAGAGCTGTTTCTAATAATTTGTAGGAGTCTAGAAGTTCCTGATACTGGGACCACGACCTATATAAATATAAATATTTGCCTATTTTTATTCATGTTTTATCAAATTGCGGCGGTACCAAAAATGTTTGTGCACCTCGCTGGGCGTAGATTCTATGTAGTTCAAAAGTTTTGTTTCACAGATAAATCTGTCGATCGTTTGGGGTTTGCTTGTCACTGAATTGGATTGCCAATCAGTTCTCGCTGTTTCAATAAAATGGGAAATTGGAAAATTCTGTTTGTATCCAGTATTTGCTCTGTCGGAAGATGTATAATAAATATAATAATACGTAGCATGTTAGGTTGGACACAATATTACTATGTGATGCTGTGACGATATTTCAGAACCTTCTTTTACTTGATGAGTATTCAACGTTTTTTATTTATAATTTATCTTTATCTTTATCTTTTATCTTTACATCCATCCTGCACGTGAGGCTAAGCCACAAGACGAGTTAATAGTTTTGTGCACACGGCGGGCGGCGGCGAGGCGACGTAATGGCGTCCTGATTGAACCAGCCGTGTGATGGATGGAGTCATTTTATGAAGATTTCTGATTAAGGAAACTCGGGGCAAATGCTATGGAATAATTTGATTGATAGGAACATCGCTGAGCATCGTTCATTATTCTTGTAATTTGACGGAATGGTAGTAATTGCTACTAATGGTTTCATCGTCTGTTATGATAAGATCTAGTTTCATTTTCCTCTGATATCTAGTACCTAAGGAAACACTTTGAAATGTGCTGTGTGAGATATTTTAACATCTTTTCAGTCCTTGGATGAAAGTTAAACCATAAAAAAAACTTAAGACGGTTGGCTCGATGGGAATAAGCCGAATTAAGTTGTATTAAACCATGGTTTAAAAATTCATGCCAAAATTTTTGAAGCATTTTCTTTTCTTATAACAAAAGTACTTAAGCAAGAGGTCTTAATTACCTCTAGATAAAACAGAGCATGTCAGTGGGCGTAGAGTAGCACATGGGCATCTTTGAATAATTTTCTCCTATTCTTATATTATCACTAACCTCTGGATGGAGCATAGTATGTCTGTAGGCCTGAAGACGAGTGCGAATGTGACGAGGTAGCACATGAGTATCCCGGCGAGCAGCACGTACGACAACTCGCGTCCACTCGCGCGCACCACAGGCGTGCTGCTGTGGCGGAACCACACGCCGCATACAAACCTGCACATCATATCAATTATAGGTCTTTGCAAAAGAGAAGAATGTTTTGTACCTAGAAGAAAGACAACTTCATCATCATCATGAACCTATATCAGTCCACTGCTGGACGTAGGTCTCTCCCAAGACGCGCCACTGAGCCCTATCATCGGTTCTTTTCATCCAATGTTAGCGCTATATATCTCAGATCGTCGCCCCATCTAGCCGGAGGGCGTCCTACACTCGAGTACTAATTTGCTTCAACGATTGTCGGTTCTGCGGCAAACATGGCCTTACTGCCAGTTCAGCTTGCTAATTCTCCGAGCTAAGTCGACCACCGTGGTTGTCCGACGAATAACCTCGTACCGGATTTGATCCTTCAGAGAAATTCCGAGCATATTTCGCTATGATTGTCTAATAAGTTCGTGGTTCTAGAGGAAGGGGCGCGGCGGTGGCTGCCGCTTTGATTCTTACCACTACAATAGCAGGTAAAGAAACGCCGGTGTTCATAGGAATGCACTCATTAACGAGCACGCTTGATAACAATAGACGCGAAGGTGCGTCACCGGGCACTGAAGGACGGCTTAGCCAAATTGCTGGAACTCACAGTTGCGTCGTGGGCATATAGTGTATGTGCTTTAGGGCGGATTCGACCAAACTATTTATACGCACTTTAAGTCTTATACTGCGAATAAAATCAATAATTACTTTAGTGATAAGAAACTTTTTGTTCTACCAAGTCTTATTCCAGGATAACTTGTCTATCCGAGAATAAATCGTTATACTGCCAAAATCTATGGTATAAACAAGTTATCTGTCGAATATTTTAATGGCGGCTGCTACATTTGACAAAACAGCTGTTTGTTTTCATAGATATTGACAACTTGACACCCGGATAATTTGTGTGCACATGTATTATTGTGTTGCGCTCTCTAAGCAATTGTTTTTTGAATTAAGTTGGTTTTTATGTATACACAGAATAACAATACCTAGGATTGGCTACTCTCAAGATTGCAATTGAAAAACAAAAACGAATTTATCTGAGAATAAAATCAAAGAGTAAAGTTATACAAGGGATACTTATTCAGGAATATCATGACTTTTGGACGAATCCACCCTAAACGCACAGACGCGTCAAGGGCACTTCACGCGACTTACGCAGTGATGAGTATGCCGAGCGAGGAGAAGGCCATGGCGCCGATGGCCCAGGCGGAGTCGGGGCGCAGGTACGCCTCGGGCAGGGCGCGGCACCGAGTGCGCGACGCCGCCGGGAGCGTGCCGCGCGGGCACGCCTCGCACATAGTCTCCACCAGCGGAGAACGAATCTGTTCATACAACATTTAATTAAATTAAATTAAATTTATTTATTGTATGCCCACATATAGATAATATATAGCCTTTTATTTATTCCTTGAATTACTTATAGGTATGAGCTAATTCATTTAACATAGTAAAAAAAAAAAAACAAATTATCTTATTCAATATTCATGCACATTAACAATGATTAGGTACCTACATTATAGAAATAAGATTTTTTCGCTTACTTAATGCACTTATTATAGTAATAAATACCACATATATAGATACTTAATACTATTATTACTTAAAATGTAATATAATATACTACACCCTAGTATAGGTAGGCAAAAATGGTTGAATCGTGGTGACCAGATATTGAAGTTATACTTCTAATGCCACTTCCAACAAGGTTGCGTTATTCGTCTCTGTCTCTTTTCTATTCGGGGGAATAAAAAGAAAAAGACTAACACGCTACAATCAAATATAGATGGCATTGTTCAGCAATTCAGCATTTGACCGCCCGTGTTTTTGAAGTTATACGACTTCCAACTGACAGCGGGGGGAATAGAAGAAGACTAATACGCTACAGTCAAAATATAATAGATGGCAGTGTTCATGAAACTTTTTACTTTTTATTTTGAAGTGAAAATTTAGTACTGCATATTGGTTAAGTACATAAAAATAAATACTAAATTAATTTCACATTAAACACGGAGCGAGAGTGAATGCGTGCCACTCGAAGTATAACTTCTTCCGCGCGTAGGGACTGCACGCACAGGTTTTTTATTTACTAGGTGCCGCCCGCGACTTCGCTCGCGTCCCGTTAGATCCCGTTATTTTTTCGGAATAAAAAGTAACCTATGTGTTAATCCTGGTCACGTACAATATATATTCCAAGTTTCATCTAAATCGGATCAGTAGTTTTTACGTGAAAGAGTAACAAACATCCATCCATCCAGCCATACTTACAAACTTTCGCGTTTATAATATTAGTAGGATTCAATAACCAACGCCAACACCGCACATAGCGTACATTACAATAATCACTTTTGAAAACCTTATTCTATGAAATGTGTACCAATTACAGGCACAGCATTTGCATGTTATCATTTACAACAGCATTTACATGTTATCAATCTCAACCTAGAGAATTCACCAGGCATCTCCCATCTGTGTCAACTCCTGATTATAGACCATGAAGAGATTTCTGCATTTACCAACTTTCAAAGATTTTTAAAACTCCGTTGGTAAACTGAATGGAAGGCTCGCCAATGCTTCGTTACAGATTTGTGGTTACTATTGTTACTCATCAGTGGTTTGACGAGCTATATAGCTGTCACATCAACTTGTTAAAGTTATGTTGGCGATTCGAAATTGGACTCATTCAAGGCAAAATCTAAAACTCTTAATCAAACGGTTTGTTTGAATACTTGAAATTCAGCGTTGATTTCACTCTTAATTTTTGTTATTGTTTTCATTTTATTCTGTTCCATATAAACTTTTTTTATTTTGATTTGATTTTAAAGAAAGAATATAGGTCCTCGTCAGTCCTCGTGGGTCACGAGAATTCGAAAAGTAATCTGGAAGGTATACCTCATACTGCGTGCAGTTGAAGCAATGCCAGCAGCAGCTCTCTCCCTCCACGTACTGCTTCGCCTGTCCGAGCTCGCACTCCGCGCTGCACACCGACTCCGGCGGACGCGGAGACTCCCATTTGAATTGGATCTCTGATACGCGTAAGGTAAAGTCCAAGATTGAATGCTTGTGAGGTCTAGTTACTGGATGGGTATAGGTAAGTACTTGAATACCTGGATGCTAAAGCTATGGAGACCTGTTACTAGATACGGTTCAATTGGATCAAGTAACAGTTTGTTAGTCGAATTATATCTTTGGTGTTATGTTCAAGTTAGTGATTTACTGCGCGGATTTGTTCTGGATGTTCGGGTTGGATCTTTGATGGTATGCACGTTAGGTTCAAATTACTGTGAGACTAGTCATTGGACGATAGCGGTAGAGATATGAAGAGCAAATGCAACTATGAATACTAATGGTCCGAAGAATTTAGAGTACGTGCTACGCTATTCAACATAGAGTCAAATAAGTCTTTCGCTCTAGTTTTAGTAGTTTGATTCTGACCATACATAGGAACCTACATACATATTTACTTATTCGTAAAACGCGTCAATGCTATTATGCTATGCTGTAATTTTAACTCATGAAAGAGCGCAAAAAATCTTTTGAAATAGGCGATAAGCCAAGAATTTGCAGTAAACATAGAGAGTAGATAAGTGAATAATGAAGTGAGATTAACTCCAACCGATGCCTACTCTGCAAAACGATAGGCGAAGGTTTGCTGTGATATTTTGAAGTACACTGCGTGGTGTCTTCGTTTGTCTATCATTTTCTAGAGCCAGTCCCTGTTCTTTTCTTCTCCACTCACTTTCTAAACTAAGCTGCAGTTCGCCATCTAAGTACTGGCCCACGTTGATCCAGTCGTACACTCCTTTGGACATCTGCTTGAAGTGGAGGATGTTGTACCGTGCGGGGCCATCACCATTGTTGTCAAAGTGGAACTCATCTCCGCTCAAACCTGCGAGGGAAGAGTTTTGCTGTAGTGGATTCACTTAATGTTTTAGGGACTGCATAAAAACACACAAAAATCTATAGTCGTTGGTCAAAAACCAGCAAAGTACTCAGAATTGTCGTATGGAAGTCAAACGATGGGCTCATGGACCCAATAAACTTAATCCTGAACCGGAAAATAGTGCAAAGAGATCGATTTGTCCATAAATGGTACAGCACAAACAAGTCTATCGATAAAAATTAAACCAGATTATTTTTCAATCACTATCTTTCAGACTCTTGAACGTCTGCACATCATCTTAGACCATAATTCTGTCTCAAAGCATATTAAATGCTATTAGAAAGAGAATTAAGTCAACGTTCATTACTCAGTAACAAATTGTCCGATAAGAAACTCTCAGGGCAAAGGTCCCCAACTCGTAAGTGTCCGTTTCGTAGACAACTAATCCACGTCAAAGTTCAGACAGCTATCCCTGGTTAGGCAAGAATCGTAGCTGTACCTACTTACTGTATCAGCGCCCTAATTTATCAACTTACCCAAGTTTCCGAAACAGTTTGTCTAACATCCGGGCGCTTGTGTGATTGCTTCATAAATCTGTAACGTGCCCTTGTGATGGCCTTCAGGAGTTTGCCGAACGCCAATAAGTAAATCGCGGGAGTGATAGACAACAATATGAGCGGATCACGATCTGATTGCGTTATAGATACTATGTATTCTGTAGCGGTCGTGATCGACTTCATTCTTTGGGTGTGTAACAAAATTCTTTGGGTGTGTGTTTGGGAGTGTTGATGTGAAACTTACAAATTAGGCTGACGCTTCGTGCGTATTTTGTAAGTATTTTACAAAAGCATGTCTAAGTTAAATTATAGTAATGTTTAACTATCTTTTTGTAAACCAACGTCTTGGGCCTGGCTCCCTGAAGCCGAGTTAATTTAATGACTTTGGTCTTTACTCCATTTAGATATTATCCAGAATCTGAGTCCCTAAACATTCCGAGAGGTCATGTTGATGTGAACCGAAGATACATGAAAAACAGTTGTGTTAATAGAACATTTCTAGAACTTACCAGTGAAGTTGACCTTCCGAAGGTATCTCAGGAGGTCAGCGCCGCTGGCTGGCCGCATAGCGTCGCACAGTCCCGTTCTACCACCGCAGACTGCTGCGTGCATATCCCTACGGACACAGATGATATATGGACAAAGAATCAACAATGATAATATAAACACTTCGAATTGATTAAACCATCGTGTCTCTGATAAATAAAATTCTGCCCTATTTTTCTTTCACTAAGCACGACCACTTGTATATAAAGACTACTTTACAAGAACTCGTTTAGTAAAACGTCTTTTGTTTCCAATCAAAGGCCAACTTGAGGTAAACATTGATATTGGCTAGACAAGTTGTTGTACTTTATTAGTTTACGTAGGTACGATTTTACTCTATGTTCTGGGCCGAAATTGATTCTGAAAGGACAGAGCTTTTGTGCTGTGCTCGCGCGACGTTTTCGCTGCTTGCTCTCGCTTCGAACTCGCCCGCAAATCGCCAGTGTGATAAAGCACTTATGTAACGTAGGTATAGTTGGGAGCATGTGTTTTTTATGCACAATTTTAGCATGCCATTAATTATTTGAGTTCATTTTTCATGGAACAATGTATACGTCACGATAAGTTACGACCCGCTGGTTTTGAATAGCGAAACACGAATGAAAACATTTTGTTTGAATGTATAAAATGCTGTTTTATGAATGTTTCTGAAATATAAATTTATACATCGTGTACGTTTTTTCTTCACATTTGCGTTGCTGACTTTTGGAACGAAGTTCCTTATTGCGCGTTGCGAAAGGAGGCTAGACGGAAAAAATTAAGACCAAAAGTGGTCGCGACACTTTTTTCAAACTTTGACAACGTCATTCGAATAAATTGGTGCAGGAAGTTTTTTTTATAATTTCGTGTGCCTGTACGTTCTCAACCGAAACCAATGAATGTAGGTATTGTTGGAAGTTTTTGTTTCTAGGGCTCGTTAAGGTTCTTATAGAAAATATTATAAAAAAACAACACCTCGAAGAACTTCGTTCCATCCGGGTGTCCCTTGACACCTCTCAAGTTTTTTTTTATTTTAAAACAACTTTTTTTAAGCTTCTCTTACCTTCCTTCTATAGTTTTATATGTGCTTCACATCCCTCCATCGACTATTCTATTACCCTATCCATTGGCAGTGACCGTGTCGCCTAATTACTCGCGTCACAGAACACGAGAGGCACAGATGCCGATAAAGTGTAGCAAAACGTGGAATACCCTAGAGTGGATTTTTAAGAAAACGCCGGATGGTTTCTTAAAGAGGTCGGAGGCTGCATGAAAGGAATGGACGCCCATTGAATGCAACCAGGCAACCAGGTCGTATTCGACATGCAAGCCTTTGAGGGAGTGTGTTGTAAGGTATGGCTTGTTGGCCTTTTTGAAAGGGCTAATTGTATAGAAACGACGTCTCTTGAAGAAAATAAAGAAACAAGTATCCGACATTTAATGAGTGACTGCGAGTAAGTACTGTAGTTAAATAGGAATCAAAGAAAATAAGGTAAAGAGCTTGTGGCTATGAGTTCTTGTTTGCTTATTTTATTAGACTATTTTTATTATAATTTTTAATACAATTAGGTGTCACATATACAGGTCAATTTGTCGATATCATGTGCTTACTCGTGAGCGTACTCGTAACAACTACGTTTGTTATTATTGCTGGCCTTTTCTCGGAATATTTTCGTTAAGAAAATACTTTTGCAAAAACGATGTGCTCTCAATACATTTTGATTATTATTCTTTGTGCATGTGTATCGAAATACTCGCTACGACATCGTGTCTTGAGTTACACAATTGTATGTGAATAATGATGTTTTTTCTATTCAGTGGGTCACTGTATTCGTTGTTTTCATTGATATCTATTTTATTTATGCTTGTCTTTTAATCTAGGTTTGTAACTTGACTTGTAAATCTTTTGTAAATTTCTTGAAAGTTTTCATACAAAACCTCTGCACGCTCGCTCTAAATAAAGTATACGTATGTACTAAACAGCAAAATATCTTACTTAGCTACAATTTTTTTGTAGCTAAGTAAGATATTTTGTCAAAAAAAATAGTATGTAGGTGGTATATACTTAGAAAGAAAGAAAGAAAGAAAATATGTTTATTTATGACACACAAACGGGCACAAACATGAAATACACAGAGTAAGTAAAACACAAAGACAACATAGAATATACAATGTGTATCTCCCTGCATTGCCCATCTAATGGCCACAAATAGGCGTCCAGCTTAGGTACTCTACATAAATTAGGTACACGACAAATTCGGATTATTTCAATATTTTTATCTCACTGTAGCTTAGATGCGGCTTTACTTATTAAAAATTCGTACCAAAATCCACAAAATGTAGAATTCTTATAAAAAACCTCTGCTCTCAAGAGCTTTCTTTTCATTCAAACGTCTGACCCCTGCATTCATCTTAATCCTAGACATAATTGAGCTCAGTTCAAGGCTACACAAAACAGTTTTCCACATACAGATCCGTAGATTTCTTTACATATTTTATAGGCCGTACCTTTTTCTGTCAAGCCTCCATTGAGACCCTTTACGACGATTGACGATTGTCGAAGCTTAAAGTTGGACAAATAATGACTGTGAGGTTGGACTGCTCGTGTTTTATTTAGGTATATAATGCAGTAAATACTTGAACATTTTTAGCCACTGGAGAATAAAGGTTCTCAAAAAGCAGCTACGAACCGGGAAAAAACTAAATCATGAAGGTCGCGCCAAGTCGTACAAGACTGAAAATATTTCCATAGGTTTCCCTTTTAAGCTAAGAACATTAAAAAGTTATACTTTTGGTGCTTACTGTACCTCAGTAAAACTTGAAATCAAAACAGTTCACTTTCGCTTTCAACCGTCCAACCATTCAGAAGCCTGCAATCAGTGAAATGTACAAACCTGTCGAGATCGCGGTGAGAGCAGCGAGCCATTGAAACCGGCAATGATTGCTACCTCGAGCGCGTGCCTAGTGGCCGGCGAAAGGCCTATTGAGCTCAACTCTATTCAAATAGAGTTCGAGAAAAGAGTCGGACCATCGTGTTGATTTTCCAGATCATTGTAGTCGGAAATAACTTCGATTGCATCTAAAGTCAAAACAAATCGGAAAATGAAATGGAATCGGAGAGTGATGGTGATAGAATATTTTGCAGTTGCATTGTGCAAAAGCGACTGCGTCACTCGAAAAATATACAACTTTTTTTTAAAAGCACATCGCGGTAGTGATCGTTTTCAAAACATTTGTGAGAAAACGAAAACACGTAAAAGTTCAAAGTACCTACCGCGATTTTTGTTGAAAACCGAAGCAAGGACAAGCTCTTTTGACTTCAATGTCGACTCACGTGTTTTGTATGTGAAGAATATTTTATTTATTTATTTTAGGAAAACTTACAGCTCTTATAAACATAATAGACACACTTAGAAACAGAAGGCTAATAACAAGTTTTCACTGATAGAAACATATTAGAGAAAAAAGCACTTGGAAAAAGGTACAAACTAACCTATTTGATTTTAACTCTCAACGTATTCGGTTCGAAATCGTTGAGCGGCTGAAACGGTGGGTAAACTGCCTTGCCAGCTTCATAATTTTGCGGTTCCCGGATGAAATGTTTAACTTAAGATATTTAATTTAATTTATGAAATGCGAAAATGTTAGTTTTGAAATTGAAACTCGAGAGCTCAGTTTGTGGTTAGCGGCTTGCAGAAGCCAGGATTTGCATTAACTATTCTAATCCAAAATGAGCATTACGCGATCCTAACGCTAAGAGATGACTGGATTATGCCAGCTTTTAACAAGCTTCTAAACACTATTCCACTAACTATTTGTGTAAATAATTTATGAGTTTAAAAAACTAGAGGAAACCGATTTCACATTTGACAGCCTTCCGGTAGTTAATTTGGGATTATTCTTGTAGCGCCATCTATCTCGCTACATAAGAACTAACAGGAGAAATATCCTAGATCGCGCAAACGAAGTTATCACGGAGTTTGAACCTAAGTAATACTACCGAATACCATTCATTGGTCCTCGAACCCCGAGCCAAAGGTCGCTCGGCGTGGAAAATCTTCCCTTTTCGTAGGAGGACACCTATCCTACCATGTTCTCCTCATTCTAGTGACCGTAAACACATTCCGAAGGCAGAATACGCAATTTGTTTACGTGGGTGATATTTTCCCAGTTGTTTTATATACAAGTAAAAGCCAAACTACTAAACCGATTTTGATGACATTGTGATGATTTATGAGACTAATCTGGAATCATTTTCAGATAAAATAAGAAATTTTCAAAACGGTTTATAAAAGTCGGAAACAAAACTATAAGGTAACAAAAACAACCAAATTGAGAACCTGCTCCTGTTTTTGAAGTCGGTTTATAAAAGTTAAACCTCTAAAACTGCCACTTTACAATACAAAGGTAGATCTCAAACCCTGTAGTTAATCTGCTGTAAGTAGGGTCGATGATCCTATTTGGCAACTCGTGTTCATGGGCTCGCAAAACACACGTCGGTTGTCGTCTTGTCATCAATCAGGCCTGTCGATGTGCCAACCCTAAGCCGCTAAGGTTTTTTGCTGAGTGACGCGTGGACTTGTAGGCTAGGGCTGTGCTCCGTTTGAATTTGTCGGTGGTTTTATAAGGATTGAAACGGTGTGAGAACTAGAATGGGGTAAGGTGTTAGGAAAGTTGAATTGTTTCGATATTCTGAACAAGTTCCACGGTTTTGTTAGATAAATGTGTTCTGAGAAAATACCTTTAATCAATTTACTCACTTTTTGTTTAGTTTAGTCTTAAATATAGCCTTTATATTATTTTATAAACTTTTGCTACGAATTTTCACGTAATTTTTATAGGTCGCCACAAAGGAATGTAAATGATATTCACCATAGCTCCCTATCGACCCTATAATCAGATCCCATGTAAATGAAGTGGCTAGGCCATTTCAATTAGTAAATTCGCACGGATATGAGACGGACACAGAGGAAAATTACCAGTAGATCAACTTTGATATGCGTGTTACTTTTTTGTGTGCCAGTGTTATAGCTTCACGTCAACTTACTTATAATGTGTATGAAGATCAGTGACGTCAGCATTTTCTTCTAGACACCTACGTCACGCTGAGATCGATTAGGATAATTCACATTCACCTCTACTTTACATAGAAATATGAGAGCCTCGAATAGAAACCTTCATAGCAGGGTTTTACGTGTGAAAAAATGAATCAGATGGATCTTTGCTGACTAACATAATTATTAGGACATATTCTGTTCATTCTATTCTTTCATTTTCCTAAGTTAATCAAACGCAGCACTGTCTCTTTCTCAAAATCGAAACAAGAAGGACGCCTAGCATAATTAATGCTGTAGATAAAATACAGCAATCGTTGACGTCGACTATTGGAGGGTTGGCTACGAGTAGGTACAAATCTACATAAAGTTTCAAGAATAAGTCACGTGACTTTGACGTTCTTTATTCTATATCGACTTTACGAGTTGGTATTTGGCTAGAGAGGCAGAATAGTCCACTGAACATTGAGTGATAAGAGTACACTGTGGCAAGCCCGGGAGGCACCAAGGCTCGAAGTATAGAATTAATTTAATTGTATTGTACCTAGTTATAATTCGCCGGTGGCCGTTAACGTGCTTTTAGTAGTAGGTAAATCCGATTATTTTGATCGTTGTTCAAGCGAATTATTACCAGGAAATTAAATTTTAGACGAGTCCTTTCGGATGTAGGTAATTTATTACACATGAGCTGACTCCCGCGGCTTTACTCGCGTGGTAGCAGCATACGCAATCTTTGATCCTAATTTTGTTTACTTTTTACTTTTAAAAATTATTTTCTTAGTGCACCCCTACACTATATAAGGATACTACCCTCCACATACCTCTAGGACTTATAGTTTAGGCTATGCGTTGATTGTCAGTCAGCTTCAAAAGGAATATATATTTAGAAGATTATTTAGATAGTTTATTGGGCTTTGTTTGGAAACTATACGGATTCCCATGACGCTAAATACCTAAACACGTGCTTTTATGCGACGACTTGTTTTATTCAGGGCTAATAATGAGACGTCTTTAATTTTACGCATATTTTGAACTAAGTAACCTACTCGAAGCCACTGTTGGGCTCCTATGGAACCTCCACGGGAGTTTATTGTATCATTCCTCTGCCTACTAACATCGATAAACACGTTCACAGTCTTACTCACATAAAAAAAAAGATTACCATGTTTATTCTCGCGGACCATAATGGATAAGGCTGAAGCAAAAAAACACTTCTACATTTATAGGTATTTATAATACCTCTTGCAAGAACCTTCGTAAATATAACCGCGTGGGTGGACCTAAAGCACTTCACCCTCTTGTCGAGAAAGGCCTCGCAATATTTTTGCTGATGTTATAATTTTATATATTTACTTGCGTAGGCACCTAATATATCTAAGGTGACCTAGGTGCTTTGTTATAAGCCGCAGCGGTAGAGGCACGCAACCTCCTAACTCACAAAGAGCTCCATTATTCTCGTGTTATCTAACAGGTACAAATGCTTTAAATATAATCATGTCGAAAATGAGTCAAAATCAGAACTTATGTAGATAAATACGTCATCACACTGGTTGGGAGTCAAATGTGTGACATTTTTACTTCACATATGGGCATCGCATTCGAGGAAGTATCCATCCAAACTCTTCCTCTTAGAGAAATTAGGGAAAGAAACTAATTATTTCCTGTATCTCTTTAAATATTCAATAAAACGAAATAAAATAAGAAATAGCTTATAAAACTAACATAATATAATCTTTAATTGTCTACCCGTTAGGTCCGAGTTTTAGTTATAGGTTAGGGTATAGTCGGGTAGCTCGCAGGTACCCGATTATCCAATAAGGGAGAGTTATGTAGGATCCCATTTTTTCTATGATTTAGGTAGCCAGGGCTGAGCAGGGTATAAAAATAGGGGTCAGAACAACCCCAGATATTTCTCAAAAGCAATAACCAAATCTATAACCTATATTTAGTAGTTTTTCAGCACGATAGCCAGCCAATGAATGTGATCCAAGAAAAAAACAATTGAGATTGTATAGATAGTAAATATTGCAAAACTTCTATTTATAGCAGATGCTTTTCTTATTCTATTCAGTTTGTAAACTGGTGAATTCTAATAAATTATTCTACAATTTATTCATCATCTTCCGAATACTCCTCAAGGATCATCTTCGCGCAGGCTCTGGAGCATAAACTCGCTCAAACAAATTCTGACTTATAGTGGAAGTATAGGGCGGTCCCCTGCGGCCCGGGGCTGTGCCCTAGCAAATCAGTTTATTATGAGTTTCATAAATCTACATTTTTGCTTCTTTCCTATCTCTAAATGTATTTTAGAGGATGCGGAGGTTTGGGGCACAAATCATGTTTTTTGTTACCAGAAGGATAAATAAGTCAGATGTTTTGTTTAAAACCTGTAGCTATAGAGTTTTTAACCCGATCAAAGTTTTCTTTTCGTTATGTTACGACTAACAACTTTTCCTTTCAAAGCACGGAACGAAATGAAAGTTTAGGGACTTTTTCTTCAACACTATGGGCGATTGAATGTATTTTGTGCAGAATTTTTTACCGGATTCAAGTGAACTCGTAAACTTTATTTACTTGTAAAGCGAGACGAGATGATGCAAACTTGTCCCGTTGCAATGCATGAGTTCAAGCTTCCGTGCAATTTTAAGTACTTTCGTAACTTTCAAACCAAACTATATTCGTAACTATTTAGATCTCTTATTTTATACAGAGTATTCATATTCATGTATATAGCTGTATATGCGTACTCACAAAAATACAAAACAAAAAAACGTATTTGTTGTTTGTTTACATTAGTATTTTTTTGTATTTGTAAACTAAGAACTGGACAAATACAGCTGCACATCACACGCAGAAATTGAATTTCTATGAGATTTCACAAAATTATGATGACCCTTAACCTCTGGACCCTTGTCTCTGTGCCTAGTATGCATATAGATGACGGTATATGAGAAAGTATAACTTACCGGATCGAGTAAGCGAAAGCCATGACAGCATCGCTGACAAACTGCAGCTGCCTCTCGAACTCAGTGTTGTGGAAGCTCAACTCTTCAGAACCAGAGCAATGCTTGTCGTAGTTCCCGTTGTAAGGCGTGCGGGGACTGCCAGGGTACCGACACTGGAAATGATCCTCCCAGAACTCTGCAGAAAGATAAAGTCAATCAGTGCTCTAGTTTTTTTTATCTGCATGAGATTACATGATGGAGTTTTGGTCCACTGCTGTACAAAAGGATACGCTTATTCATTTAGTCCGCCACCGCACTTGCGTTCATGGATGTAGACTGAGCTTAAATGATTTAGCTGGTCTAAAGTTATCAAGCCAAATATGAACTCTAACAAAAAAAAATTGAAAACGTAAGTATCATTGCTGTAAACCATGGCTGGCCACGTACCACTCCATCAAAGTCAAATGCGCATTTTATGCCACATTCTGCAATATTTTTTGACACTGAATTTTCTGAACAAGCAATGATTTTCCATAGAGCATTATACCTATTTACGAAAACAGAAAAGCACGCACCAATAATGATTTTAATACTGTCGTTAAACTAGGTCGGTGACAAAGAGCAACTGGAATCCTCAGTCGTCGCAATTCTACCGATAGTATCCATTTTGTACGTGATCTAAACGTAATGGGATCGTAGGGCCGTGTTCTGATCTTATTTTACACTCACCTACTTTGTACCTACTTTAAGCTAGTTGCATTCGACGAGCGTCTGTTAGTAGCGTCGTCGGTACGGTAAACTTTTATCTCATTGGCTCATTTAATCTTTTTGTTTGCGTTATTTATTGTAGTAGATAGGAAACTAGCGATGGCCTATTTTATAATTTCAAGGTTATCAAACTGTCCACTACCTACCATGCTTAGGGACATTCGTGTGCGATAATTGCCTCAAGAATCGTCTTTGATAATAAATTCAAAACTAAATAAATACTATTTCGCTATGATTTTAAGATAATAAGAAAATTAAATTGTAAATTATTATTATCTATACATCTATACAAATATTATAAAGAGGAAAGGTTTGATTTTTTGTTTGTTTGTTTGTTTGTATGAATTGAATAGGCTCCGAAACTACTGGACCGATTAAAAAAATTCTTTTACCTTTAGAATCCTACATTATCCCTGATGAACATAGGCTATATTTTATCCCGGAATTCCCACGGGAACGGGAATTACGCGGGTGAAACCGCGAGGCGCTGCTAGTAAAATATAAACTTTGATGAATAAATTCTGTCACCTTTGTAGGTAAATGAATATTTTGATTACATTTCTAAAACTAAAGTAATTTTCAAGTTGCTTCAGTAATTAAGATTACGACTGTTTCTAACTAATTGTATTTGAACATAAATAAAATGTGGTAAGTAAATCTTACGCAACTGCCACCTAATTCAAGCGATGCTAATGTTTCACTCTAAATTAGGTATTTTAGTGGTGTTTTCGTTGTTTTAACGAGTTCATTGCGAGAAATAACTTTACTTTGTAGATAATTATTTATATCAGTTGTATTTTATTAGTAAGGCAGGCGAAATTTACCACCTATAGAAAGGTATTGTTCATAAAGTTGGTAACTAATCTGGCGACTTGTACGCTAAAAAGTAACGTTTGTACACCTGTTTCGAGTCATGTACCAAGAGGACTATTAGGCCATCGGAAGCACGGAGTACGTGGTCAGGTGTGAATAATTCTATAGCGGTCAAACCAAGAGACCAGCGTTTTGCAAGCTGGTATCATACAGGCTTTTTGTCTGGTTTAGGTATCTGAGGCTTCTTTTATTTTCTTTTAAACGTTTAGATTGCTTAGTGTAGTTATGTAGGTTTTTTTAATAATTTTATGTCCAATAAATTTACTTTACCTATATACTTTGCAACCTGTAAAGTACACTTACCAACAAACCACGGGTTCCTCTTATTATTCTTCACATTCAACCCCAAAAAGTATTCCTGGAAGCCCTCGACATCGTTAGCCTGGGGCTGGACGCTGATGGTGCCTTCTACGGCGCGTTCGTTCCCCTCGGAGACCAGAGACCTGGCGCTCCAGCCGTCGGAGCCCACCCAGCTGAAGAGGGAGGTGGCGTTACCTCGTTCTACTGCGCGCATCACGCCGGCTACCTCTTGGTCTGAGGCAAAAATGATGGCTCCTGATGACAAAAAAAAAAATGTGAGGAAAGTGCTGGTAAAGAATAGATTCTCCAGTTACCCAGGTACTGCATAAGAGTCCTGTGAAACAGAGAGTAATTTACCTCTGGTGCCGTATAAATACTCCTTCGTAGTTGCAATAGCCCATCATTATCAATCTAAGCTGTTATTTTAGATACCTACCTAAATCTGAATCAAGATAATTATATTTTGACACTCATTACCAAGAGGTTTGAATTTTCGAGCATTAATCTGAAGTTTTGTAATACCTTAGGAACCAAAAAGTAGGTGATTATTTTATGTTCTTTTACTTACCCTAATAACTAAGAAAATTCATCTTAATAACTTTTGAACATTTATGGCAAACTGATAGCAAAACTAAAGAATTCATTTGAAAAAACTTTCAAACAACGCTTCGAATAAATAACAAAAGACGAACGAAATGAAACTTATTATTTTTAATTTCGAATTTGGAACTCAGATCTAAAAAGGTTTTACAATGTTCGAACTTCTTTCACAAACATTTGAAGGTTTTATGCTAGTCAGCAAGTTGTTTTTTTAACATTCTGTATTTTACAACTAGCTGTTACCCGTGACTTTGTTCACGTATGACTAACGCGTACAATACCAGTACATCACCGAGATTTACATGAGAAAAAGTGAGGCAGCCAGGTTTTGATTATCATTTGTGGTTATAATATTTATTATCTGCTATTACCATAAGTGCGTCCATTGAGGACGTGCTCTACATCATTATACTGTGTGGCTAAACTCTTGAAATAAAAATTACGTAAAGATAGTAAAGCACGTAAAAATAATCTCATGAATTCTGTTGCCCTGAAGAGGAAATTCATTGATGCTGTCACTTCCTCTCGATGGAACTAAGCGGATTACGCACAGTAAGCACAGCTGATAAGCAGCCCAATTTACAAGATTACATGGAAATTACAATGTTTGTTTACTTTTTTGGCTTTTACGCACATTTTACGATACTTTCGTAGCAATCATTATTTTCGTATAAAATTTTTGTAGGCCATACCAAAATTTACGGTAGTTGTAATCGCTTAACATCAGGCGGGCCATCTGTTTGTTTCGCCACTTTACTTAGGCCTTTACATCTATTGAAGATAATTTATAGAGCGTCGGGAGGCAACCTATGCCTACACTTAACAATACACTATAGTGCCTGGGACAATGTTTACATGAGTCTAGCACCTATAGAGTCCTTTTCATGAAAGAAGTCCCGCGGAAATTTCCAGAACTAAATTTTAAAACTAAATTAGTTGTCAGGTGCTGTTAATGTGTTCGGATGCTAGTGCGTTTTTATTTGGTTTCTGTGATCAAAGTCTTGTTTTCAATGCCTAAAGTTGTTAAAAGTGCTGCCCGAGAAATAATACTTAAGGTCGACTACAGCGACGCGTCTGCGGGACTTCTTTCATGGAAAGGACTCTACCATCTACTTCCATCACTACCTCTAATAAAAAATTGTGTAATTAATTTTTACTTCTGAGCACCTATAGTTACGTAGCCCATCTACCACTATGAGTACTTTCATTTACAACGCCGTTGCGTTGTTAGTCTCACAATACCATGGTTTTTTCTACCATTCGTAACAGTCACAACCCAACAAATTGACGATACCTCACGAACTAGCCACCAAAAATAAGATGAATCCTACTATTTAAAAGTAAAAAAGTAAACAGCAAAAGAGGCTTCCACTCTTTCTTTGCCAAGACCTCTCAAATTAAAGTCTTTGAGGTAACATTCCGAAAAACGCGACTCGCGACAGAATGAAGAAGAGACATTAAGATTTACTTTGTAGTTTTCGTTTTAGTATATACATAACTAAAAGAGCTAAAAGAACAGTCATGTACCTCACAGGGTACATGACTGTTCTTTTAGCTAAATAAGACCTAAGCTATATATATAAACCATGTATGCAATAAATAAATAAATAAACATACCTACTTGTTGATTATTTGTACCAAGGTAATGCTGGTTCTATGTTTTTTGAGCTGTTGTATGTATGTACCTATTGTGTGTCCAAATAAATGTATTTTCTTTTTTTCTTTCTTTCCACAACTAGTTCAAATGTCTCGATTCTGCAAACTCACTGAGGCAATCATGCAGGGCTTCTACTCCAAATAATGAACAACGAAGATTTGATAGACAAGCTTGTGTTACTCTGCGCAGTGACGCTGTCATTTCGCCGTAATCACACAAGGCGAACGCGCAGTGTATAACAAACGTCACTACCATCACTACGTAATTCGGAGTAGAGGCCATAAATGTTTTCTGAATATAATTCTCTAACAGAATGTCGCTATCATCTGTCGCGTTGCTTGAAATTCTTTTGCACAGCAGTTTGGTCAGCAAAAAGCAATCTAACAAAGAGGCTTCCACGGATCTGCTGACGATAGGCGTGATTGGCTGTGCCTATGTCAATATTGTAGGGTTGATAGTTGTTGCATATAATATATTTTGATGTACCTACACTTAGTGACGCTTTACCACCTTGTAAGTACAATAATTGAAAAAAGATGACAAAAGATTAAAAATCACTTTCGTTAGTTCAGCTTTAGAAGACCAATATGAATATACCCCTAAAGCCTTAGAGCCAGATCTAGGATGTGTGAGAAATGCGTTCTTAGTAAGTATAGAATACTCAATGTCGTGTTAGCTGCGGCTAAAACGGCAGTTTGTCTCCGAGAATGGACCACAATAGATGGAGTTTCCACAACAATTCGAGCTGTGTCATGGGAAGCACACGTGACGTGATGCATGAGTATAATGAATGGAACCGCTTAAAGTACTTGCATCAATCCTCCTCCTTCAGAGTTGGTACTCATTGTTGATTGTGGCTAAAAACTTAGATTATACAATTTCCTAAGCTTCAATTTTCTTCCACTTTCTTACGCTCTCTTAAAGCTTAAGGGTCCATGGAAGTTTTGTAGAAAAAAATGACAAAAATAAGCCATCTACCAATAAGCCAGTAAGCCATTAGCCATTGACCATAAGGCCAATAAGACATCTCTTTCATTGTATCGTGCAAAAAAAGTAAGGAAATATTTCCATCAAAGTATTATTATCAGTTTAAAACACAGCTGTTGTAGGTATTCTAATCACGTGCCAATGATGCAAGTACCCATGTGCGGCAATTTATGCTATCATATGAGCACTGAACCAACTTTTATCTTCAAATATCGGTTATTGGCAACCCTGGACGTCGAGTGGCTATACGAGCTGGCAGCTTGCCCATCAATGCCTTTGTGGTGCCTAACTGTGAAGCAGCATCTTAAGCGACCTTAAGGTTTGAACTTGCACACGATTTGAAGCTCTATTTCAAGGTTATTATAATTCAAGTTACCAAAAAGCCGCTCTTCTATCTTGTATGATTAAATAAATAAATAGGTACCGAAAAATTACGGCGAAAATGATACTAAGCTTCAAGATAGGCTACTGCTATAATACTGATACTTCTAAAACTATTACGGTAGCTCAGATAAGTACCTCAAAACTTTTTTGATTACCAATCAATTTTTTATACAATTTTTCTCCAGTCATCGACAGCAGAGTTACAGTAAATTGATGTTGAAGATGAGAAACGTCCAATAAAAAAAACCTCGTCAAACACACAAGCATAGAAGAGGAAGGAAACAAGAGCATTTATCCCACTAATCAAATACCCCAACCTCCATTCTGTTGACAGGCTGAGGGAGGGGGGAAGAGTGAAAGAAGGGGGATATGGACGCGCATTGGCGTGCTAAAGGACAATCACTGGTATCGGCAACGGATCCAATTTCTGTAGCCACTTCAGCGAGAAATTGTCTTTCGCAGCTGCGTATCGGCCGCGCCAGACGCAATTTCTCACTGTGCCGTGAACTGATAAATAATAACCGAATTTTCCCTCCGAAAGCGTCTTGGTAATGGTTTTGTATGGCGTGGCCGATTGTCAACACGTTTTTGGATCGTGGAGATTGATAAAGGCCGCTCTCAAATGACCGTATCCAGGTTCAGAACGTGCGAACGTTACTGTCTGGTGTTACTACCTGAATACTGTCTGGTGTTACTACCTGAATACTGTCTGGTGTTACTACCTGAATACTGTCTGGTGTTACTACCTGAATACTGTCTGGTGTTACTACCTGAATACTGTCTGGTGTTACTACCTGAATACTGTCTGGTGTTACTACCTGAATACTGTCTGGTGTTACTACCTGAATACTGTCTGGTGTTACTACCTGAATACTGTCTGGTGTTACTACCTGAATACTGTCTGGTGTTACTACCTGAATACTGTCTGGTGTTACTACCTGAATACTGTCTGGTGTTACTACCTGAATACTGTCTGGTGTTACTACCTGAATACTGTCTGGTGTTACTACCTGAATACTGTCTGGTGTTACTACCTGAATACTGTCTGGTGTTACTACCTGAATACTGTCTGGTGTTACTACCTGAATACTGTCTGGTGTTACTACCTGAATACTGTCTGGTGTTACTACCTGAATACTGTCTGGTGTTACTACCTGAATACTGTCTGGTGTTACTACCTGAATACTGTCTGGTGTTACTACCTGAATACTGTCTGGTGTTACTACCTGAATACTGTCTGGTGTTACTACCTGAATACTGTCTGGTGTTACTACCTGAATACTGTCTGGTGTTACTATCTGAATACTGTCTGGTGTTACTACCTGAATACTGTCTGGTGTTACTACCTGAATACTGTCTGGTGTTACTACCTGAATACTGTCTGGTGTTACTACCTGAATACTGTCTGGTGTTACTACCTGAATACTGTCTGGTGTTACTACCTGAATACTGTCTGGTGTTACTACCTGAATACTGTCTGGTGTTACTACCTGAATACTGTCTGGTGTTACTACCTGAATACTGTCTGGTGTTACTACCTGAATACTGTCTGGTGTTACTACCTGAATACTGTCTGGTGTTACTACCTGAATACTGTCTGGTGTTACTACCTGAATACTGTCTGGTGTTACTACCTGAATACTGTCTGGTGTTACTACCTGAATACTGTCTGGTGTTACTACCTGAATACTGTCTGGTGTTACTACCTGAATACTGTCTGGTGTTACTACCTGAATACTGTCTGGTGTTACTACCTGAATACTGTCTGGTGTTACTACCTGAATACTGTCTGGTGTTACTACCTGAATACTGTCTGGTGTTACTACCTGAATACTGTCTGGTGTTACTACCTGAATACTGTCTGGTGTTACTACCTGAATACTGTCTGGTGTTACTACCTGAATACTGTCTGGTGTTACTACCTGAATACTGTCTGGTGTTACTACCTGAATACTGTCTGGTGTTACTACCTGAATACTGTCTGGTGTTACTACCTGAATACTGTCTGGTGTTACTACCTGAATAGTTTTTTTATTTATTTATTTAACTCTTTATTGCACAAAAGAACAAATGTACAAGTAGGTGGGCTTAATGCTATAAGCATTTTCTACCTGCCAACCTTACAGGTCAGGAGAATGGTTGGCGTGCAAACTTGAGATAAACAGTACCTACATGTTCAAAACAATCCGAATGAATAAACAGAAAAGAGAACAAATTGCACTAATAGTATGGGTTAAGTTAGAGTACCTACATGAGCTACAATTCAGAACATAAAAATAAAGAAAATAAAGAAACCTACCTATGTATTTCGCTTAGTTACTGTTGGCAACAAATTGTCTGAAGTGGATCGAAAAGTACTAAATTACAGAATAATAATTTAACATCTTTTATAGGATTTTAGTAATCTGCTTCATTTCATATTTTACTACGAGTAAATAAATCGTTTTGTTAAAATTTTTGTCGTAAACCGAAAAACATAAAATTACTCTAAAAAACCTCGCTCAAAGTCAAAGTCATCGCTTTACCTTGTACAAATTTCAGCGAAATTCAATTCTTGACCCGAGAGTCAAGACTAAAAATACCAGGAGAGTTGTTAAAGATTTGTCGGGCTATTGTCTCTGCCTTATGTGCCATTATGTAAAGCTGTTATTGAAAGGCGCCGATCATTTAAATCGGTTTTACGAGGCCCAATAAACCCGAGCGATTGCCATTACATTGACTAACGAGGCCCCGGAGACGAAGAAAAATCACTTTTTTAAACGCTGACGAATTGAAAAGCTGCAAATGAATTAGCATACTAATTCTTTACAAAAGGAATTTATCTTTCGAAACTTTATTTGATCCTACTAGTATATAGATTTCCTCAAAACTTTTAGGTTTCACTTTTTCTAAGCTCAACTGATACATTTTTAAACCGTCACCCATCGTTATTATAAGCGTAGTTTATTGTTTTACATCTAACTACTAAAGAAATATTGCCTCATAGAGCGTCTTATCAGATAATCTTGGTAAGTAATAGGTAGGTGCATACTCTTACCTCTGGCTCTAGGCTTCGTCAATAGCTTCAGCACGATGTCGTCGTATGCCCTCGCGTCCGCCACTCCTGAGTCCTTTACCAGCTTTTCCTTCACCGCGATGCAGATCCCGTTCTTTGCCAGTAATGCTTCTAGCTCTTCGAAAGCCTGTGAATTTCCATCTTATATAGAAAGCAAAATGCACTGGTCGTCAACCACGGTACTTGATACTGTTATTTATTCTGTGACATGGTTAGGTATCTCAACTTGATAAAGTTTTTGAAAAAGTCAAAATATATAAAGTAGTAAGTAGCTATAATGATTATAAGAATTATTTATTTATTTATTTTATTTGGAAAACCCACAGCTTTATAAACAATTTTAGAACCATAATGTTAGACAGAGAGCTAATAACAGATCTTCACTACAGAAATGCTATCTATAAGGTTGTTTTTATCAACTCTCGTTTTTCTACGTTCTACAAAAGAAGAAAAGAAGACGCACAATTCGTATTAACTTGTGTTTTGTAAACTTTTTTAATAGAAAAAAAAATATAACTTCAGCTGTGGAGGCAGTAAAAGTTAACTTTGCGTCTTTGAGCGATAAATGAAAAGACGAACTCCTCTTTAGGAAACTGTTCCTAATTTCATAACAGCTCGCAAAAATACCTTCAGTTATATTAAATTTAGGCCCAAGGGCCTTCAAAGAAATTTGAGTGCTCACTGAGTTAGCGGAAAGTTAGGAACAATTGCAAGTTTTAACGGAAATATTGAATTTCTTGTTTACAACCCGCAAATAACGAGTTGGAACATCGTCGCTACAAAACTTTTAGATAAAGTTTCTTTAGCATTTATTACAATAAGTACATAGTATAATAGCTATTTCATAAATTAGCTACCTACCTTTTGTATTTTATGCTTTGTCCAGTTTAGTTCGTTCTTATTTTCCACTACTACATGTACAATAAATAATGTACATTGTACAATAAATAATAATTTTCCTCAATCATTTTATTCACTAAGTACTTTAGTGGTTTGTAAATTTGTCAAGTGCGTAAGTATAAATACATAAGCATTGTACACATGAACGTACAAACAATAGAATTGTTAAGTGGTAGTTAAAGTGAAACATTGCAGAGTTAGGAGTCAATGGCGTAAATTGTAATGCGCCACCTCCCATCTGTATAATTTTATCCCATTATTTGGCAATAATGCCATTAAACGACTATAGCTGCTATTTCTACGCGATAAAGTTGAAATTGGGATACATAAAATCGTATGGTCCGAAAGCCAGCGTTTATATTTTTGTACTAATCAAGAAAAATAACATTACACTGTTCCGCTGAAAAAATACCTAAGATCCCAATCAGGCCGACTGAAGGCTCACTACACAAACAGATAGGTACGAGTATCGAAGCAAAACACAGCAATGTCTTTCAATATATTATTAGCTTAGTCAGATTGTAGTTAATCATAATAAAAAAAAAACTTTTTAAAAATTACATACAATGACAAGGAAACTGATATCCCCAGCTCCTGAACTACGTGCAATGTGCAGCCATTTATTTTATTTTGTGGTATTGTATCTGACGGCTGGGTATTGTTTGATCGGCACGTACAGCTGGATTAGAACGCAGAAATGTTTGTTGAATGGTCTGCGGCTAAACCAGCATTGTTTTGAAGCTTTTGGTGAATGTATTCAATGAGCAATGAGCACGCATTGCGTAAATGAACACCATTATTTACTGTGCTCGATGTTCAGTCAGAAAGCAATGCAGTAGAGTCATCTTCTTATCTAAAAACATTTATTTCTTTTCACGTTCAAATACCTTACTGACAAATAATCTTTTACCTATGAACCTTTTTTTTATGAGCTTTAGCTAAACATTTGGCTGCCAGCAGAACTGATGGTAAGTGGAGCTGCAGCATAAGGTGGAGCACGCTTAGCCATAATCCAGCTATTAACTCTTTTCTTGAAAATTCCTAGATTATTATCTTTCAGGAAATACTGATGATGGCAGAGAGTTATTTGCATCTTTTGTAATACGTCCACGAAAGTTTTAAAAAAGATTACTTTTAAACTTATTTCGAACTACCCAAAACCATCAGTTCCACTGAACCACCTGGAACAATGGTTTCCCTAGTAAAGATACGAGTAACATTCTACATAGTCGAGAAAACCCCCTATAAGTGATACAAGAACTAGGTTCCTAACATTTACCTTGATGCCGTAGCTGGACTCCTCGTAGATGATGGAGACGTACCGCCAGCCGAGCTGCTTGACGATCTCCACCATGGCGCGCACCTGGTGCAGGTCGGAGGGGATGGTGCGCGTGAAGTACTCGAACCGCGCCTTGTTCGACAGCTCTGGAGACGTCGAGAAGAACGATACCTGGTGGTATGAAGGGCTTGATCAGTGGCCCTTTAAAGTATAGAAGAATTGAAAAAATGGGAGGACGGTTTGAACTTTTCTACCTGCTAGAAGCTGAGCTATGTACGGGACGCCATACGGGAGTACAGGCGTCACGTTATCTAGTCTGTTGTATTAGGTTGCATATACACGGAAGGATTTCAAGAGGGGTTTAGAAGCACTATGTTTTGACATATCACACAGGACAGAGGAGGCTGGCATAACATGAAGGAGGCCTAATACCCAGCAGTGGGTGATACCGGGCTTAGATGATGGTGATATTTTAACTATTTGATACAGAAGGTGAAAATATAATGACTAACCTGTGGTATTCTAAACAGTCGCAGCAGGTTAGCGACCTGCACCGAGGTGACGGAGGAGGCAGCGCCCACCACACCCGAGATGACCTTCCGCAGCGCCCGCGCCGACGCGTTGCACAGATACTCGGCGTCGTCAATGTTACTGATCGACCCTGACAAACCAATACTTATTTCAATTAAGAGATATAATTATATATAAATAATAAATAAATATTCTTGGACATTACAAACAACGCTCTCTAGTCCCAAACTAAGCAGAGCTTGTACTATGGAAATTAGATTGCTGATATAATACTTATATACTTTTTTTTTTGTAAATACATACTTATAATACATAGTAACACCCAGACACAGAACAAACATTTAGGTTTGCCACACACGAATGTTTGTTCTCGGTGGGGATTGAACCCACGACCCACAGCACAGAAGGCAGATATGTAGGAGATAATTGAAAATATTCTCATAGAATCGTGTGGGAAAATTTGAAGCGATTGATTTCCGGAGTGTTCCTGCCACGGACCTTTGTGACCACATTTGAGTTCATAGTGCCTACATTATGCACTTGTACTTACTACCAAAAAAAATATCTAAAAGTGCAAAAAGTAGAGCGAGGTACCTAATTAATAATGTAAGTCGCTTCAATTTATTACTGCCGAGACTAAAATTAAAGAATCTTTGTGCAGTAAAAGCTACAATTTATTTCGATGGTCTAGGTAATATACTGCAAGTGCTAATTGTCTTCATTTCGAAATAGAAAATGTTTCATTTTTCCCGCACGGGAGAATGTAATAAAGCGGGAGCTATGAAAAATGCAATCAAGACACTCCAGTCTTAATTCTCGAAAGTTCGGAAAAATCTCGCACTTTTTTCTATTTTGTAAATGTAAATTTAATTTTAATTTAAACTTTTCCCATTAAACTTTTTTAAATTACTAAATTGCTAGTCTGTCCTATCTCAATTCAGACATCGATCCCTCTGTGACTCAGACCCAACTATTTTATTCTCTATCTGTGTTAACATTAGGTTTTTTTTCCAAGTCCAAAGGCTGTCTGGAAGAGATCGCCGTAGCGATAAGACCACTCATTGTACTCAATAGCTTGAAATGTTTCTCCTTGTATTTTATTTTTATGTGTACAGTAAAGAGTTTACCTATCTATCTTTAAGTTGTATTATACTGATCGTGGGCCTTAGACCCAGTTTTCTTTCTATAACCAGAACATACCTTTGATAAAATCCACAGCCATTTCCAGCCCATACGTGTCCTTATCACAGTCATCCAGTATATGAGCTCCTATCACAACCCCTGGTATCAGCCTGAGCTTGTTATTTATGTAATCTAACGTGTAAAGCATAGTCTCCAACGCCTGGACCCCTCCTTGCGGCATCACGGGCCCACACGTCATGTTATCTGACCTTTCGTGCACCATCATCAGCCCACCTAAGACTAGATCACCTTCAATCACCGCCTCCCTTTTAATCGGCCAATGCGTATGTTTCTTATCTTTAAGTTCTCCTACTTGGTCGTTCGCCATCCAGTCATCCTTCGCATCCTTGACTGGTGGGAGGTCAAAGGTGTCTATAAAATGTTGGGGGAATAGTTCAGGGGGTCTATCAGCAAAGAGTTCGTAAGAGCTATCGATATCTAGGTCTTTGTGCTTATGCCTGTGGTGGTGCCTCGGTCTTCTGACTTCTGGGAAGTTGGAGGAGTAGTCTCCCGGGTGTCTCATTTCTGTTTGCTGAGCTATGACAATGAGCAGGAGGACAGACCACCAGCGCACCGCACGCATGGTAGAGGAGGGTTCATGCCATCGCCCAATGCCTCGCCCATGACTTCACGGACATTTTAATCTGGAACAAGAGAAAAAGGTTTATATAAAACGTAGTTTAGGTATGTCCCTTGAAAAGTTGCAAACAATTGTAACGCGCGCGAAACTTTCCGCCAAAATATCTGTCACCAGCATTCGATGAATTTGGTAGCAAATGGCTGCTTTTGGTTTAGACAGTTCAAGCTGTATCTAAGATCACGTCTTTGATTTCAATAAAATATAGCCTATGTTTCAATCTGGAAAAAGGGCTTCTGAATGGTATAAGTTTCATTGAAATTGGTCAAGTAGTTTAGGCGTGATCCGCGAACAAACAAACGATTTTCGGAATCAGAATCGTTTATTTAGTAGATCTGCATATTTAGTTTATTCATATCTTTAATTTTACTTTTTCGCTTCTTCACAGTTTATAATAGTAATAGCATAGTATTATATAATCTGTGGTAATAGATAGATACGTGTCGGCTCACGTAATAATACAATATTTCCGAAGAAAAGTTGCGATAAATAATTGCTCACTCAACTTCTGACAGTTATTACCTCCCGAGGATCTTATTTTGTGGCTCTAACTTGATATGACGTCGAATGGACAAACGACCTTATCACCTTCTGCTAGAGTTCAAGGTTTGATATTACACCTGTCAAGAGCGGATAATGGAAAAAAAGCACATGACTATAGTCCCTAGGTAGAGTAAGTTGAATTAAGGTTACACGACTTACTCCAAAAGATGACCTCTGGTATAGAGTACTATCGTGATTTATTCTGTGCCTTTTGCGACCATTGACTTTGGTATGGTTGCCAATCTAGAAGAACTTTATTTTTAAATGAGATAGCTTGTCTTTTGGCCACAATCTCGCCTGATGGTAAGTGACCAAATTTTCTAGTACCTAGTAACCAAATAGAATTAAATGTTTTGCCACGGACTTATTTTTTACAGTTTTCTCATTTGACTTGGGAGTTAATAAAAACTTTAATTAAAAAACATCCCTTTAAAATGTTGTTAGTAATTTGTGGTTGTCGCCGGCAACATTGGCAATACGGTTTGTGGTTGTGGCAATCGTGGTTATGTATTGGTGACGCTGCCAAGTCATCTGACGAATATTAGATATACACTCGAGAGCAAAACAATCCGGATGATCTATAAACTTGAATATCTTGGAAACTATACTTGTTAGCTTAGTGAAATAATAATAAATCTTCTAATTATATAAATTTATTTTGAATCTGACTGACAATCAACGCACAGCCTAAACTATAAGTCATAGAGGTATGAAATTTGGAGGGTAGTATCCTTATATAGTGTAGGTGTGCAATGAGAAAGAAATTTTGGAAAGTCGCACCCTAAAGGGTCTAAAATTTAGGATCAAAGATGTTAACTAAATATGTGCATGCTGCCACCTCGCGAGCAAAGCCGCGGGCGACCGCTGGTGTTTAATAAACAGTTAAATTGATAAACAATTTAATTAGTAAAGTCATATCGATTAATAATTTCGTTGCCTTTATTTTAAGTAAGATAAACCTGCTCTAGTTGATTGATAGATAGATAGATAGATAGATATATTCTTTATTGCACACCAAGAAAAGAAGAAAAACAATAAAAGAGAAATAAGTTTTAAGTATGAGGTACAATGGGAGGTCTTATCGCTATAAGCGATCTCTTCCAGACAACCTTTGGATGGACAGAAGCATTTCGATTTGAAAAGAACGAATACATCAGTTAATAATATAAATGGTCTGCATTATTATAATTAGCTTTTAACTGCTACAATAATTAATTGCTTGATAAATACAACCATTTAACTGAATATTTACATAAAACTCAATCGAGACCAATTAGAGACAATCCGATCAACATTATGTTTACTAAATAAACTGCTTTGATACGATTTTATTCTGGAAATTTCAGAAATACTCGTATTTACCTTATTTTGCTTTGAGTTCTAATAAAGAAGTTTGTCAAAGCTGACGAGCCTATTAACAAACTCACTTTTAAGTTTTGTTAAGGAAAGTTACAAGGCCAATGAAAACTCGCTTTACGCTGTAGTTTATTTTATTCAAATATATAGTAGGTGATAAATAACACCGCATTACAGGTCATTCACCCACCTTCAAAACGATGTCGCAAAATTCAATTTATGTATGGTAAAAAAACAGTACTACGAGATTTGAGCGATTACCGTCTTAGCGACAGGTTTGTATGGAAAGCGACAGAATTAGCCATAAAAAAATTGAATTTTGCGACATCGAGGGTGGGTGAATGACCTGTATTGCGGTGTTATTTGGCACCTACTATAACTAACATTACCTATGTTAGTTACTTAGTAGCACAAGTTTTAACAACTTTAAAATTACTTATTTGTTATTTTAGGGTTGTCAATAACGTCGGATCTTCTTTTTAAATACATATTTTTGGTTTAGGTAAATCACTACATAATATAAAGCAAAGTCGCTTCCCGCGTCTGTCCTAATGTCTGTATGTATGCTTAAATCTTTAAAACTACGCAGCGGTTTTTTTTATTAGATAGAGTGATTCAAGAGGAATGTTTATATGTATAATACATCATCATCATCACTGCATTGCACCCGTGCGAAGCCGAGGCGGGTCGTTAGTTACTTACAAATACATAAATAATTTCCAAAACTACTAAAAAAATACCGCATGAATTCAAAAAGGTAAAACGAACTGGAATTAATAGGAATTCGAGCCACACTGCTCGTCCACCACAACGGGTATTTACCGGGTATATGCAACCGGCATATACCCAAATGAGTACATTGGGTACTCACCACCCATCTCTAACCACAACTCGACTTCCAAAATTTCCAGCGGCACCACGCAGTGTGTACGCTAGAATACCGCGATTGCTAATTGTATACAAATAAATTCGAGAAAATATCTGTTTCCCTAAATAGGAAACTATATTATTCTTGACCAATAAATATTGTCTTGTTTCAAAACAACTTTTCTTTCCGTGTAAGTAAGAGAATAAAATTTGCGCTTAGCCCGATGTATCAACACCGTTGTGTGCAAGGGTACCCGGATGTGTTGGCCTTATCGCTGCCCTACTTGCTACGTAGAAACAAAAGGAGAATATTAATTTGAAATTTACAAAGAGATGACGTCATGAATGGTAGAGTAAAACCGTTGTTAGCTAAAAGATTTATGAAGCGTTCAATGTAAAAAAAAAAACGATTCTTTGTATGTCCCTCCTGTGTGCCTTCATATTGCAAAAAAAAATTGTTATATTAAAATACCTATACGTACCTACCTCTACCTATATCTATCCACAAAAAGAATAGAATATATCAATAGACTGTTCAAACGCCACATCTAATAAAAAAAGTTCTACTTTAACAGAATCACATAACCTCATCCGTTCAATATTTAGATATACAGAAATGGAAGAGTTTAAACTCAGTCATCCAACACTAGAGGATAAACTTACAAATTACACTCAAATCTCCAATTTTCCATCCTAATTGCACTCACATCTCCAGTTCTCCACCCCAATTGCACTGAGATTTCATGCGATGTAGCCATTAGGTATTCAGCGCGTCATTACTGCTCGAAATAGGACGCCTCAATTTGGGCCCATTTCTTAATTTTTGGCCCTTTGGAAGCTCTCATGACATGAACATTTACAAACACTAATTGTACCTGGATATATGGAAACTATTTAATTCAAAAGAATAAAATAATATGTAATTTTATTAAATTTTTTATACAACTAATAAAAAACTAATAAAAAGAAATATATTTGATTTTTATAATTAGCATCACGAATTAATTGACCCGAAGTGACTAATAAATGATGGAAACCAACAGAAAGCGTGGCAGATAACTCAAACGATGGTCAGATGACACAAGCAAACTGCAGGCCCACTGTGGACAAGACCAATAACAGTGGAGAGAACTGGAGGAGGCCTATGTGTCAACAGGATACGCTGTTTCAAAACCACAGTAGCAAGGGCTCAGAAATCAAAAATAATTGATGGAAAAGGCCGATGGCCCACCACTGCCTATAACGAAACTACTAAAGAAAGAAGAAGTTACTGATTTGAAAGTAGCATCCAAACCCAGACAAAATTATGCCGCGTGTGTTCTAATTCTACCAATACATTATTTTTTGTACATATACCTACAGAATCCAAAGTAAACCGTGCATAAAATTAAAAATGCTCTGCTAAAAGCGATGACAGCTTCCGAGGGCTGAAAACATAAATTCTTCATAATCTGCACGCATTAATTACCGAAAAGAGCGGGAAACGGCCGGAAATATCAAGACTTAAAGTTGGTTCATGCTACACCGAGCCGGGGCGCGGACGTGTCCGAGTCGTTAGACTAGTTTCAACTTTACTACTAAGATGATAAAGATTAATATTGGCATTCGGAAAATATAACACCAAGCCCCAGAACCGGGTCACTTGTATTTCACGAGAATATATAGAATATAGAATATTCAGCTCTTTATTATACAGATAAAGTTCGAAATTCAACGGACACGCTCCGGCTCCAGCACGGTGTAGCATAGAACCGTTTGCTTCGCTTGACTCACTTCATTTCATATTGTTGCTTAATTAAATATGCACTTTGTGAAGATCACTTTAGATTTCAATTGGCGTACCATGATGAATACTTTTCATTTCAGTTTTACTTGCGTTTTTTACGTAAAATAAATAAAATAAATATTCACGGACACTTAACACAACGCCTTCTAGTCCCAAACTAAGCAAAGCTTGTACGATGGAAACTAGATGGCTGATAGAATACATACATACATTTTTTTTTTGTAAATACATACTTATAATACATAGAAACACCCAGACACAGAACAAATGACATTAAGTTGTGTTTCTTTTTCTATCAGTAAAATCATGACGACTACGTCTTGTATGAAGCAAGTGATACTTCTGTAGATACATTTACCTTTCTGTGCGTGTTCGTGAGAAAATATTTTTATAAAAACCCAGATTTCTCCGTTTAGGGACTACGGATCGGTTGGAAAAATAAATCAAATTATGATATCTTTTTCGTGTAAAAATAATGCTGGTTATTTTAAGCGCGAAGCTATAAATTATAAGGCTAACTGAACGTCCGTTCATTTTGTAATATTGAAATACAATAAACGAAGCATTTTTTTCAGACTACTTACTTAAAAAAAGTCTGTTAAAGTAAGACTGGCTTTCTGTCAACTGCAATATCTGTATCAGTCTTGGACTACACAATAAGTGGAAGTCTCGCCAAATAATTTATTATTGAAGTGAACCTTCTAATGCGACTTCCAACAAGGTTGCGTTAAACTTTTAACGCTCCTGGGGAGGGGGAATAGAAAGAGACAGAGCGGGAGTAAATGCGTGGCACTCGTCGCGGAGGGACTCCACGCACAATTTTTTTTATATAAGGGAATAAAAATTACCGATCTGATTTTGTCACCGCAAAGTAAATAAAATAGGCAACTCTATAGTAATCCCCAGGTAAGGTAGGATCTCGCTTCAGTTATGTTGTGCTTACCTACCCATTTGAGAAAGTCAGTCTGATAATGAAACCATAAAAAAAAACACTTATAATTTTTTTGACACAGTATGTAGTAAATAAATAATAATAATAATAAGAACTTTATTTCGGCCAACTTAAGAAAAGTACAAGATGTAAAAACTTATTCTAGACCCATATCAATATAATATACCTTAGAGACTAACATACATACAATATAAAAACACTTATTTATTTATTTGCCACGTAATCATAGCGCTGCGACGTGGGACGCGATTTCGCGGTGTCGAGTATCCGTCCTCGGAAGCGACGAAACGCGACACCCTTCGGCCAGAGAGCTTGTTCCATGTAGGTCGATAGATATTCGGTAGGCACTACAAAGGAGTTGAAACTCGTTTTGTGGCGGGACCCCAACCGCTCGACCCTCAGCTTGGCTCCGGTCTTCTCCAGCAGATATATACTACGTCACATCCTCAGCCTCGACGGCGTGGTGGACGCGGAACACAGCTGCGTAGTCGGGATCTCGGAGCGCAACAGAAAATTCTGACTATTCGGTGCGGTGCCGCACTGGTTCTTACAAGGATGCTTCCTCCTCTTCTTCCTTTCCACAGTGATAAAAGCATCCTTGTTAACTTTCTTCTTTGTAGAAGGCGCACCTCCCTTGGTTGGTCGAGGGGCTGCGGGCTGGGTAGCCAGTGCAGTTGCATAGGTATCACGTGGGGAGGTCAACGTGACACGTGCCGGCTCATCCACGGCGGGAGAGGCCGGTCGGGCGGGGCGCGGGGATGCCTTGCCAGCGGCGGCCGATGACGCACAAGAATGGATCGCTGAGTCAGGCCTGCACACCGATGCACTTTGCGCACCGCTGCATACATCGATAGAGGCCACGGGTGACCGACTTACTGAATTATTATTGCGTAGCAACAATATTTCAGCACGTAGGCCGCTGATGGTGTTATCCGAAACCTCTAACTTTGTATGTACCTCGGCCAAGCTCGTCTTGAGAAATGTGATGTCCTTCAGCAGCCTGGTGACGTCGACGTGGTCGAATCCCACCGGTGGGAGCTTATGCAGCTCCTTCGCGACGTCCGGCACGTCGTCAGGATCGGTCTCCTTCAACAGGGTGATAATATCCTGGATACTGCGTTCCCCTCCGTCTCTGCGGCGCGACGGCATCGAGGCAGTTTTGCCGAGCGATTGGAAGATCAGCGCCTTGCCACTACAAATTTCCTCTTCCTTGAAGTTGGATTTGCAGATCTGCATGATGCTGACCTCGTCCATTGTGTCGATGGCATTTTGTATAAACGCCAGCAGCTCGTTGACGATAAGCTGCTTGGAGCTCATCGTGATGGTACCGGGCAGCGGCGAGAGCCGCGCGTTTCGCGAATTATAAAATTCAATGCAGCACTAGAGCGACACACGTCCGTTTCCGCCGAGCGTGCATCGCGCCGTTAATGAAGAAATTAATCAACGAATACAGTATTTACCCGAATAAAGCGGGAAAAAATAGGATGAGATTGGCACGGCGTCGTAAGGAGTGGTACCAAAAAAGGGAGGCCTATGTCCAGTAGTGGGTGAAGTCAGGCTGTGGGTGAAGTCGTATCTACGAACCGTTGCCAACTGTACAGATCTCGTTGAGAGCGAACGCGAAATAGTGCAATATTCGGTACAGTCAGTGCCGGCGCGGCGCGGGCGTGTCGAACAAAAAACGTATTTCGCAGCCATATTGAAAAGCTTTTCCCAATATTTGTTGTTAAATAACGCGAGTGCTTACAAAATGTCGGCGTGTGAAAAGGTGCCTTGATTTATGTCAGACCTTGGGTTTTGAATTCAGTGACCATTTTGATTGTAAATTCTAAACTTTTGTTTATTTAATCACCTTTGTTTATCGGTTATTTTCCGTTGCTAAAATTTCTAGTAAATTGTTTCTTGAATGTGAGTAACATCAATAGGCTAAGCTATCGATCTTTTCAGTGGATAAAATAGGTGGCCAAATATATAATTCAAGTCATTGTTTTCACTTTAAAGTAGGTAGGATTAGGTACTACTATAGTATTATAATATATGTGGTGTAGGTAAGAGTTACCATCAAAAAAAATTTGGAAATCAATCTCAAGGAAAAAATTATGTTGAAATAAAATGGCATTTTTGTAATCGTCGCAAACAATTTTAATTTAAACTTTGTTTCAAAGAATGAATGACCTCACTACTAAAATTAATTATTTTTGTTTAAAAACTTCCAGATTTGTAGGCATCTTAAAGCCTGCACTATGGGTCTTTAACTATAGCCTTAAATAGGCTTTACGTGATCCAAACAGTGACTACATTACAGACTCTAATGTATTAAATCAACTACATTCTTAGTTTCGACGTACATTACTGCAGACTACTTGCGCTTGTATGCTGCCTAAGCACGCAAGCACCACTACATTAGCGTCAATGTATAGCACACTACGCACAGCTATAACGACGAGCCACGAATTCCAGAACTAAATTCTAGTTAGAGTGAATGCAGTGTGATAGATGTTGTTAAGTATCTGCAATAAATTGGTTTTGTGAGGAATCGCAGTGTTAAATAAATGAATTGAAATAAGCTGAGAGACTTGTGGCCGAATACTCAAACGCCGCTCAAACCCCACTCAATTTAAGTTCCGCTTAAATTATTGCCATCTCTTACAAACAAGTAATGTCAAACAGAGGAAGAGCAATTTTAAGTGGTGCTAAAATTTGAATGACTTTTGAGTATTCCAGCCTGAGTTTTTTATTTAACATCAGGTGGGCTAATTAACTGTGTTTTTTCTTTAACTCAGATTTAGTTGAAAATCTGAGTTTATAATTTTTTTGACCAGTTTTTCCACGAAATTTCTTGAATTTTACTTTTCATTTTAAATATCTATGAATTTTAGACATTGGAAATAAAAAAACATTCAAATTATGAACAATTCACCGACCAACTCAACACGACAGACAAATAAACAAAACTCCTTAAGGATGGGAACAACGGAGAATCAGGACTTAGTTTGGGTCAGCCTTCACATTACAGTACTCATTTACCTTTTCTGAATTTTATCAAAGCGACCTCTGACTAACCATTACATTGAGAAGTATTTTGAGTGTTACTATCGTCGTGAGTTATTTTAAGATGGAATACTTTATTGTATGTAGGTACACCTTACAATTTAATATGCGAGACAGCTTATACAGAAAATAAGATTAAACTATAGCGTACAATGGAGGGTCTTGTCGCTATGGAGTGATTTCTTCCAGGTAAAATTCACACAACAACACCCGTATGACGTCTTTTCCTTTTCCCTCTGCGTGTTTAATGATTAGTTTGGTTGAATAAATGCGCATTTCAAGAACTCTACATTAAAACATTGAAAGTGTGATTAAGTACGCGGATATACAGTCAAAACCTAAGAAGGTGTAGGCCAGTTGGTTAATTAACTAAATTAAGGTTGGAGAGGTTCGGAGTTCGTTAATCAATTTCCGAGAACGGAGTTTGTCAACACAAAGTTGAGGGAAAGTGATACAAAAGATCTCTATGTGGGTTCCGCTAGAGCTTCGTTTTATTAGAAGCAATGCAATGACAGACGTAATGTAGCGGATTCTTTTTTTTTATATAATTGCATTAGCAAATTTAAAATCAAAGTCAAAAATCTTTTATTCAATAAAATCTCAGTGATCACTTTGAATCGTCATTACGTTTTGTATGATTAGGTATGATTACAATTTTTTTTTATTGGATGAGTTGGAGCTAGTTCGTCCCAAGCTTGTTTTTCTTCTAAATAATCAGATATTTTATAGTATGATTTTGAAAGAAGTCTCTGTTTTATTACGTTTTTGAACTTGCCAATCGACAACTGAGACACATCACTTGGGATTTTGTTAAAGAAGCGTACACATTGCCCTTTGAAAGATTTAATATTTTTTGTGAGCCTAGTGGTGGGAACAGCGAGTTTGTCTTTGTTTCTAGTGTTAACATTATGATTATCACTTTTTTTATTGAATATCCTCGCGAGTGTCACGAAGCAGATCACCAGCCAGGTGGGCGGACGATATCGTAAAAGTGGCAGAAGCATTTAGTTCGATTGGCGCATTTCTTTGTGCCTTTACCCAACAGTGGGTGACTATAGGCTAATTATTGGATAGATAGATAGATAATAACCGACGATAAAAGTGCCCTAAAAATTACATGATTGTTTCAGGCACGGTAGAAATCTCTTCAGGTAATTAATGGATGTGCTTTGTGCGATAATGAATTTGATACCTATAAAATAGTTATATAACTAGGTATCAAGTGTATTATTGCACATAATTATTATGATCAACACTTAAGTGGGCAACCCTGTAGAGTCTTTTTATCATATATAAATCGTGCAACCCTCTTTTTTGCTTCACCGCAGTCGAGTAATAAAATCTCTAAAATGTAGAATAATCGTTTCTTTCATAGAATTTACAAGAAATCACAGCTTTTTATAAATTACTTTTATCTTCGTCGGAAAAAGCTGTAAATTGTGAATTTATCTCAAAAACTGAAACAATAAATACTTCAAAACTAAACGCTCGTTTACGCTCGAATTTGAAAAAATAAAACAAATTTACAATTGCACACTAATTTATTTATTTATTTATTTATTGCATACATGGTTTATATATATAGTTTAGGTCTTATTTAGCTAAAAGAACCGTCATGTACCCCGTGAGGGCGCAGCAATTGTAATAAAGTAGATAGCAGTAGTCAATTATTGGGTGTTTTTATGTATTATAAGTATGTATTTACAAAAAAAAATGTATGTATGTATTCTATCAGCCATCTAGTTCCCATCGTACAAGCTTTGCTTAGTTTGGGACTAGAAGGCGTTGTGTTAAGTGTCCGTGAATATTTATTTATTTATTATTTATTTATTTATTTAATTAATATTATAGATTACATGCATAATGAAATAGTGATAATGTCATGGTAAAAGTTGAATGAATGTCAATAATAATGGGAGGTACTTATACAATTATCAAGCGGATGCAAACTCAAACATAAATTCATAACATATTCTATGTATTTACAATATAATTTAAATGTCAAAAATAAGTTGTAATTTAATTAGTTGTAATTTTAAGCCTTATTCCCGTAAGTACTTATAAACCTTACACAACGCATAAGTAACTTATTTATATTGTTGTGTGTGTGTGTGTGTGTGTGTGTGTATGTATTGGGTACAAGTATAACCACAGAGTACATGTGAGAAACTTTCAGCAACTTATATGAATAAGAACATTGTACAAAAGAAATAATTTATTCACAAAGAAAATTGCAACTAATACAGTATTTGCAATATTTACAAAATACACATGAAACAGTTGAGCTATCTACAAACAGATGCAAACGATTTATAGATAGCTCAACTCAAAATAAATTGTAGCTTAGAATAATCGCTATTAGATTTATAAAAGCTACGCCGTAGCTCTACGTCGTAGACGCTCTACGCCGTAGACGCTCTACGTCGTAGACACCCTACGCCGTAGACACCCTACGCCATCTAAACAAGATTAGTTTACAATTCTATTCACGTGTCGTAAATCTTAACCAAAGCGAATCAGTTTGTATTTCTATTACGTCAGTATTTCGTACAAAGATTAATAACTCAAAGTCATTATGAAAGTAATGATTACAAAATGATTAATACAGATTGCCCACTTAAGTTTTCGATCAATCATAATTCCACGTCTAAAGTAATAAGAGTTAATCCACTTTGGGTAATTTAATTGCGGTTAAGTTGGAGCTGTATTTTATTTAATATTTATTCACGCTTGTTAAAAGGGACGGGAGTTTCGAGGTAGAAAAAGTTTTCTTTTCACAAAAAAATTTGGTAGGGATTTTTTTTTGTGGGAATTTCTGGAATATATCAGGTATTAAACCTATTTTTACTCTAAATAAAGCAAAAAGGAAAATTACTTATTGTAGAATATGTCATTTTGACAAAACATGGATGTTTTCAAGAGTAGAATGAATAGGTATGTTTAAGGCGTATGTATAAGGCAGACAACCCTCTCGCTCGCACATTTCAACATTTTTGAAGATATAATATAACTAAATGTAATTATGTGAAATTGCAGACCTTCAGGGTCGAGAGCATAACAATGCAAAGGTTCAGTAAAAATATCACATTGATCCAAACAAGTTTTCTAACCAAAAAACTTATACCAATGCAAATTTTTTTGTTAGAAATCTGGTTTGGGTCAATGTGATATTTTTACTGAACCTTTGCACGCCTTAAACATACCTAGTCACTCTACTCTTGAAAACATTGTTTTTTTTTATTTGTTTTTTTGTTTGATTTTTACAAGTCTTCAAAAAAGGAGGAGATCCTCAATTCGGTTGTATTCTTTTTTTTTATGTTTGTTACCTCAGAACTCCGTCATATATGCACCGATTTGAAAAATTCTTTTTTTTATCTGAAAGGGTATGCTTCCAGATTGGTCCCATAAATTGTATATCAAAATCAGTTCAGTAGTTTGGCAGTTAAATAAGAATAACTCAAAAAAACACGTCGTTCACGTACACGACACTGCGTATTTGCTTTCCTGTGACGTTTATGTGGTGCTCTCATTCTGATCAATAGAACAGTCTCAATGAACTGCTATCATCATCATCATCATTTCATGATGAATGCGTATCAAATTGAAGTCGGTTTTTCCAGTTTTTTAAACTTATACAAAAAAAAAAATACAAAATTCATTTATTTACCAAAGGAGTAGTTGCTAAAAGTACATGAAATCACCATTATAAATTATTGATGATTTTTTTTTCAGTGGGAGGTAAAATTTTTAATAAAACAGTAACAAATTTCTGATGATCCATTGGGATAATAATGATGACACTACTATCGAGCCCATTCATTTGCATAGTGGGCTCGATGGGTTTTTTTTTCCATCTGGCCCATCTGTTGGCCGGCCGGTGGGCTCGATGGGAATAAGCCGTTTTAAATGGATAATTATTAAATTAATAAAAGTGCGAAATTAATTATAATGAATCCGCACTTTCCTACTGCAATTACCTCAAATAGATCAATGAACATCTCTTATTCCTTATCTATTTAGACTAACCACAATCTAAATACATATATAGAGAGGCTATACACATTAATTTGTCATCTAAAATACGGGAAAATTTAAAAAAATATTGATCAATGAACATCCCTAATTCCGTATCTATGTTATATATTAGACTAGCCACAGTCTAGATATAGAACAGCTAGATTACTTAACATTTTTGTCTTCTATGATCCAGGAAAATTAATGAAATACTCTTTGAGTCGGCTGTTGTGATGTTTTTAAAGTTTTTTCGCAAACATAATAGAATATTTTTTTCTCTTTGTTTTCAAAATTCATGCTTATAATGATAATATTTTTTTTTATAAAATAAATACTTAGGTGCTTAGCATTTTTTTTTTTTTTAATTTCGACTGTCAGACTTTAAATAAGTTGTATATTAGTGCTTAGAAATTAAGTACTAAAATTACTCTACAATCTTTTTTTTTCCTTTGAAATTGATTGAATTAACTAAATTCAACGAAGTTGTGGCGGTACAGATTTGCGGTAACAGCTCTGAGTGAGGCTGATCTAATTAGCAAAGCCCTTTCAATACAATTACTAACAACTGTCGCTGTGCCTTAAGTGTTAGTAAGTATTAATAAGACACTTATAGGTCGCTTTTATCTCCTAACTATTGTATAACTGCCTTTTTTATATATCTAAAATTATTTGAACGTGTTGTGTGTTTGTTTTTGTAGCGAAAGATTATTATCTATTTCTAACTAGGTGCCGCCCGCGACTTCGTTCGGGTCCTGTTGGATTTTGTTGATTTTTCGGGATAAAAAGTAGCATATGTGTTAATCCAGGTCACGGACAATATATATTCCAAGTTTCATCCAAATCGTATCAGTAGTTTTTACGTGAAAGAGTAACAAACATCCATCCATCCATCCATACCTACAAACTTTCGTGTTTATAATATTAGTAGGAATATCTATGCTGATATGAATTTACTGCTCAAGTACTGATCAGGACTCGAGCATAGAATTTTATATAAAAATCTCTACTCAAATCTATGCTTGAGTAACAATATCTTTGTTAGCTTTTCTTAAAGTGTGCACTACTCTAACTAATTTCTTAAGGTCTTAAGGTTTTAAGTTCAGTTTTTTTAAATTATAAATATGAGTTTTTAGAGCGATTTAAATAGCTGTTCTATGTACGCCCAAAAAAAATTGCCAGGCGCTAAATTTTTTCGTTTAAAAATTCTGTTATATTGACCTTTGTTTATATACTCTGTGCTTTTACAACCCACGTACTACAGTGTGTCGTTAAGTGTAGGCATAGATTGCCTCCTGACGCTGTATAAATCATCTTCAATTGATTAAAATGCCTACTATTACAACTTTATTTCTGAACATATGTAAATTAAATATTAATTGTGCACAGTTAGATAGCAATGATTGCCTAAACTGTGCTTGTCGCAAGTCTGTCGTGATTTACGCAATCAGGGAACACCTGCGGGCCTAAGATGCGCACCGCAAGATATTTGTCATGTCGTTCTGTCAAAATGTAAGCATTTTGTACCAGTTTAGGAACTATTGCATTATCTGTGGTAATGTTGTCGAGAAACCGCGCCTTTGAATTTTCAGCTTTTGACATTTCTGCATGACTATTATCTCGTCCTCAGAGAGGTACGACGACTAACAAGTGTCAAAAGTGTACATTATGGCGCGTTTTGTCGACACCATTAGGTACCACAGATAATGCAATAGTTCCTAAACTGGTACAAAATGATTACATTTTGACAGAACGACATGACAAATATCTCGCGGTGCGCATCTTAGGCCCACAGGTCGCACTATCAAAGTTTTAAAAACACATCACCAAGCACACACACACACACACACACACCCTCGGAAATACCTGCGTAGAAATCTTCTGAAGCTTACGAGTCAGTAGTTTGTTGGTTGGTTGGGGGTTGTAGAAAAGTAGGCAAGTGTTTCGTAACACATTTGTAGGTCAGCAAGTTTGGGTCGGCCTAATAACTTTTTGTATAGTTAAGTCAGTTATATAGAATTTGCTTGGTTTTGTTAGCAACAAATAAATGTAATATTAAGAACTGATTTAGAGATCATTGTCATCATTATCAGCTTGAAGAAGTCCACTGAATAATCCGTAGAAAAATAATCCGTTGAAACTCTTTACAATTTTTGTAAAAATGACATATGTCAATATAATTCACCCCTAGGGGGCAATCGTTGTCTCATAAAAACCTGCCAAGTTTAAGCCTGCCAGGATTTCTGAACTTTTTTCATACGTATTCTGTGACTAAATAGTGACATTAGCGCGTTTCAGCACGTTTTTGCCGTCAAAAGCTTCTTGTTTTCGTATATCTGTAGCCACGTTGCTTGACATTATGGTGGGCAGCGAAAACAGTTCAGAGCTTACGATTATTATTATTATTATTATTATAAGCCAATTTATGTCCCAATGATTGTTATTATTAATATATATATATATATTATTGTTGTTATTATTATTACTATTGTTTATTATTCAATTATTTTTATATTTGTCTTGGGTTGCCCATTTTCGGGCAAAGGCCTCCTCCAACCCTTGCCAGTCTCCTCTGTGTTGGGCTAATCGTGTCCATGTGGCTGATAGTCAGATAAATACCCACGGTATAAGTAGCAAGGCAAAGATTTAACTAGGGCTGAAATCAACAAATGTATAGGTATACTTAGGTGGTGTAGATCCCGATCTAAGCAAACGAGAAAACTATTTGTAGATTCTTTCCACCATTCGTACGTTTTCTCATAAAGGGTGCAGTTCATAATTAAGCAGGTTCGTCGCTGGTAAATTTTTGGCACGCTCTTAAAAGCCGTGGGTCGAAATTACCATAAATTCCGGTAACCGGGAATTAATTTACCGTTTGCAAGCCCTAAAGTTTTAGGGTTCCGTGATAAAGTTAACGGGACTTTGGCAAGTAAGCTCTTAAGGTGAATTTTAAATTAGTATGCTGATAAGAACATTCACGGTTGGAAACTACAAGTAATAAAGGTTTGGAGAACGCTCAAAGCTTTTTTAAAAACAAAACTTTATTTCATGAAAAATTTAATTCGATGAAACTAATTATACTAAAGTGAGACATCCGAGACGAAGTTAAGTCTCTGAACGAATGACTAATACAATCTTACCAACTAAGAGCCACAAGGCACATAACGCGTGGGCGGTTGAGATAAGCAACTCGGCGACAGGATGCAGGTGCAATACTGCAAGCTTGCACTTTTAGGCATTGGGTGTTGTTATGACGAATGCACTGGCCGTGCATAACTACGTTACTATAGAAAATGAGTAACATGTTTCTGATCCTCTTCAAAGCAGACATTCTTTTTCTTGGTACCTAGAGTACCAAGAAAAAGAATGTCTGCTTTGCCTGACAGTTACAGTTCTTAGCCTATTTATTATCAAAAGAGGTCGTATTCGCTGGTGAATATTAGAGAATATAGATCGCTAGGAAGAAACTAGGTAAAGACATTCGTTCTATGCAACTTAAACGACTAACTAAAACTAATCAAAGGCTTTAAATTGACTCAGAGAAAATCAGTCCCAAGTTGCTTTGTTATATTATCATCCATATACAAATCCAACGGTTAAGTATGGAGCCTGAACTATAGCTAGCTGTTTTTATACATTGCACGCACAAATAAACATATATCTGTCTCAGTTCCGCCTATGTTAAGTACAGGATAAGCGAATAGGCGCATTCTTCGGACACGTAACAACCACAGTTATAAACTTTCCTTCGTTATTCGAATCACAAAGGCATCGGAGCTCAACAAATGGAAAATCTCACAGAAACCCGAAGAAACTTCTCGAAGTTGTACAATGTCGCTTCCGTGTGAACGATATTACAATTTGTTACAGAAATTGGAAGTTGGGAGTTCGGCTTTGCGGGGAATAAGCGTTTACGGACAAGTGGGCTGGAACACCAATTGAACGAGTTCTGTTCAGACTCTAAACTAGTTCGTATGTTTACTCACGCATGACCCACACGGTAGACATTAGGATATAGACACACAGCGGGGAAGACAGAGCTATATCGACTAAACTGGGAGGCCTAACGCACATTGGATTTGAAACAGGTACTCTCATTGTCTTTTGGCTGTTTGTCTGGTCGCCTAGTGCATATGAAATCTTATAAATCAATGCGTACAGCATTGTAACCTACAAGTGGAGTACCTATTAAGCTTGAACAAGTCGCACACCTTTCCATACAAACGTGGAAGGGTAACCACTCCACTGTTTGACGTTGACCAACCAAAACTAAGGATTATATCAATTTATCTCGTCATAATCTATGTCTGTATACAGCCGAAACCGTAAAAAAAGTATTCATTTAATAAATACAAGGTAAAAATAGAAGCTTGTATTTTTTAAATTATTTCTTTTTTTACGGTTTGGGGTGTATACAGACATAGATTATGACGAGATAAATTGATATAATCCTTAGTTTTGGTTGGTCAACGTCAAACAGTGGAGTGGTTACCCTTCCACGTTTGTATGGAACGGTGTGCGACTGACTGCGACTTGTTCAACCTTAAGTGAGTAAGTGATATTCACTGGCTCGAAATGTGATAGTTGAAATAATTAATCTCATAAATCTCATCCATTACGAGATCATCTGAGACACAAACCAAAATGAAATAGTGAAGAAGCTTAAGCTAAGTTCTAACCAGTAAATCATAGGAAACACTGATAATAAGTTATGAATGATCATTGCTATTTTACTGAATAAAATTGATGAGTTTTTCGATGCTGTAGCGATTATCAATGTATATTATGAGGTGACGCATGATACCTGAGGTCAATATGTTGATCACCTCTATACCATGTGGCATGTACCTATATAATTGAACTGACATCTATACTTGGCCCCTTGATCTATACCCATTAAATGGAAACACACCGTTCAGCACCAGAGAAATAAGGAGAAATCAAGTTTGCGATAATCTCACAAAAAAACTCTACTCAGAGAGCTTCAGATCATTTATCATTTGGATACAATAAACACAATTTTCAGAAGTGGAGCGCACAATTTATTTCTTAACATCTTTAGTGGTAGCTTTCTAATGCTAAAGAGATGAAACATTTTGTTCAGAGCAAATGAGATTTTGAAGTACTCAAAACATATTTAAATCTCAAGTGAAAAGTAAAGACACACTTTGACACTCAAGCAAACGTTCTATTCATGAACGTTCATTAGATGTTTACATTCAATTTATATTTTTTTGTCATTTGATCATTTTGTCATCCAACAATTGCTACACTATGAGATTTTAATAAGGATGTTTTACGTACGTTTACGTATACTAAAAGTTCACGTAAACTTTTTGTATAGACATTTGAGCAGAGCCCACGGCAAGCTTACATTTTTACATAACTGATTTTCCATGCAAGAATATAGAATACGCGAATGTATAATTATATATACAACCATTTCAAAAGTAAATAAATATCTCATTCATTCATTCATTCAAGTGCACACCAGCGTACCTAAGATGCGCACCGCGAGATATTTGTCATGTCGTTCTGTCAAAATGTAAGCATTTTGCACCAGAGAATGAACTATCGCATTATCTGTGGTAATGATGTCGAGAAACCGCGCCTTTGAATTTTCAATTTTTGACATTTCTGCATGACTATTATCTCGTCCTCAGAGAGGTACGACAACTAAGAAGTGTCAAAAGTGTACATTATGGCGCGTTTTGTCGACACCACTAGGTACCACAGATAATGCAATAGTTCCTAAACTGGTACAAAATGCTTACATTTTGACAGAACGACATGACAAATATCTCGCGATGCGCATCTTAGGCCCGCAGGGAGCAGGACCAATCACCTGAACCATGATCGTAAGCAGTGCAGCCTTAAGGTGAGTGTGGGTTGCCTATTGTCTCGAAATACCTCTAAATGGTTTCTTAAGTACTGAGTAGTGTGCCTATGTATACAATGCATTGCTTTGGTTGGTAATGGCCCTATTGTGGTTAATGGAAAACTAAATGCTGCTTAATGTATTTGTTCTGCTTCTCTCAAGATCTCTTAGTCTTTCCTACTTTGGTAGGGAATGGTTTTAAGTGGTTAGAGGTATTGATATAAAAACATTATTATTTCAGAATGATTGGTTCAGAAGTAAAAAAATGGCTTATTCGTCAACTCGCGAATGTCAAACTTGCGAATGGGCGCGAGTTGGCACCTTCCGATTTTACCTATTTTTTTTGTTCGCCAACTCGCGCCTACTATAAAGTACCACAGTCACCTATACAAAATAAAACCACAAAATATGTCGAAAATATTAAACTGTTAATCTTCCATACATACCTACATTACCTACTTAAAATACATAGTCACACCCAGACACAGAACAAATAATATAATATGCGTAAATTTAAGCATAATCAACTTATAATCAAGATCTAAATTTTTGATGACAGCTGTCAAACTTATCAATCGTGGCCTTATTGTTTTTCTTTATGAGATGAAGCAGATGGACCTCATGTTATGTAGTTATGTCTGCTCATGCATTACCACACAGCGCACGTGCCCTGAGAATTTGCCTGTTTCATTTGCCTGCCACTCCTTTTGAATAAACAGGTACGTTTATTTGTCACTGAAACACACATCAAAGTTTACATAAGCAGGGTCTCATTCCTGTTTTCCCTTGCGTGGGGGATTTTTAGAACTTTTGCCCAATAATCGCCTTAGCGTAGTCAGCAACTGCCGGCAGGGGAAAACTGGAATAAAATTCCAGAAATCCCCTTAGTGGTCCGTTTACATAGTTTTATTTAAAAAGTCAAATGAAGCGATATTATTGCGTAGGTAATAACTAAAACTAAAATAAACTATAAAGCAATACAACAAAACTACCTGCCTGTGTTTCTCGGACCTGTTAGGTTACCTCTGCCTATGTGTTCGAAACGCACGTCCCTGAGACCATATCCAATTGAGGCATTGCACTGTACATGAATAGTCTTTAATTTCACTTCGATATGTAATTGGTTTATCTGTTGGCGTAAAAAACCTTTCTAGTGCAAGGACAGTTTATAACTGGGGCTTTATTCACTATGACCAATACAAGCGCGTTACGCAGCACGACAAGACAGCGGCGTGAAATCGCCCTATTCCTATGCTGTATTTCCTATGCCATAAATGTAATTCCTTACGGTGACGTCATACGGTTACGGCAAAGAATCTCCTAAGTCATACAGAATAATGCCCCTGGCTCGCAGACCAGTGACAGCTCCAGATATATTTAAGGTAGGTACACACAAGTAAAAGGTAGCAGGTCAACGTAGGTATAGCTTATACCTACGTTGATACACATCAGCAATTCTTACCTATTTATCTATACTATTATAAAACTGTAAAAAAGCCAAAAATTAAAATTAAAGATAGGGATAAACTAAATAATGCAGATCTATTAAATAAACGATTCTGATTCTGAAAATAGAGTTTGTCTGTATCGGATCATGCCTTAACTACTGGACCAATTTCCACGAAACTTATACCATTCGGAAGCTCTTTTTCCGGATTAAAACATAGGCTATATTTTATTAAAAAAAAACCAAAGCAGCCTTTGGCACGAGGTTCAACGTATACGGTTGACAGATATTTTGGTGGAAAGTTTCGCACGCGTACGAAGTCGCGGGTATCAGCTAGTCATAAAATTCGACACTGCTAATGTTCTTACCTCAGGCTTCTTCTGTCCCTCAAAGGTTAACGGATAGCGGTGATGGAATATAATCCACGCCCATCGTTTATCATACCCTAATGGCAAGGGTCTGCGGTTCTCAAACGTTTAGAGCTTGACCCCTCTTCACCCTTGAATGTTTGAAACAATTCAATTGGTACTTATTTCCTTCCATGCACTTAACCAAATATTACTTTCACTGTGGTATTAATTAGTTTTTATCGATCAAACTAGATCCCCACATTGTAAGAAGGGACGAAGGCAATAAAAGACTTGCTTTGTGAGATAATGCATTGTTATAGGGAGAAGTACTTAGCATAAGTACTGGGTGTTTCTATGTATGTACAAAAAAATTTATGTAGGTATTCTATCAGCCATCTAGTTCCCATCGTACAAGCTTTGCTTAGTTTGGGACTAGAAGGCATTGTGTTAAGTGTCCGTGAATATTTATTATTTTATTTATTTATAAGGTGGGAGGAACACTGTGATGACCCAGAAGTCACCCTAAAAAAATATTTTTTACTGCCTAAGAAATGAAAGCACACATGTTGAACTAAGGTCCAAGGCGAAACTAATCTTTTGTTTAACGAATAATTTTTTGCGTTTCTGTCAAACAAATTACCTAAATGAATTGGTTGCAGCTGCGTGGTTTTAAGAATACGCACAAAAAGCTAACAGATTTTGGTAAGAGAGATAACGAATGCGATTTTAGACCTGTTCTGGGAAAAGCTTTTGTCTTAGGACTGGCGTCAGAATTTGTTATAAAAAAAAAAGGTTAAAAAAACTACCTACCTATTTCCTGTGTTGCTCGGTTAAAGATGTACAAATGGCATGTTAGTTGCTTGGATGTTTAGTAATATAATGGATGATAGAATAGTTAATTTTAAGAGCATGGTTATAGTTCGCGAATTATGACACCCATTATTTTAATATAAGGTTTATCCATAAGGATAATTAATAAAAATATAACCCATGTGCTACTGTTTATATAAATGTGATATTTCAGGATGATTTTACAAAACAGTTAATACTGTTAGCTATCAGCAAACGCTCACATATAAATTTCAGTTTACAGACACCTACTGGTAGCGACGCCCTGTGGTGGAATTTAACAGCTCTGCCAATGAGCGAGGAACGAGTCTCCAAGCCACGCCCAGGACGATGGGACGTGCGCACGAGCAATAAATAGAATGGTGGAGAAACCTCCGCCCCAGTCGGAATGTTACGGTCAACCAGCGCGTAGCGTTTTTTACTTAGAGTCATTTACGCAGTCAGTTCAGTTTTGAGATTCAGTAGCGTACAGACGTGGCCTTTTGTTTTGGCGCGAATCCTTTGTTTCTGTTATTAGCTTACCGTGGTGATTTTTGCCGTGTAAAGATTTAGTAAGGAGTGTAATACTTTGATTTGAACTCTAAACAGAGTATCGTAAATTAGATCATTTTTAGTGCCAGTTTCGAGTTGTTCCTAGAAAAGAGCTAAGTTCTAATTTTAAGTCTGTATGATTGATTTGGTAAAAGAGTAATAAAGCAATAACTATACTTCCCTTATAGTACATTGAACTCAGAAGACAGAGAGGTTTACCTAAATCAATCATACGTGTTGATTGTAATTTCCTAGATAATAATATGTCGCTTGTTCCCATCTCACTCTGAGACTTCGGTTCCCAAATTTGAATTCTTAAGGCTGTCTAAGTCTTGGCCAAAAGGCCTGTAAAATTAGCTTGCCCTGGAATAACTAAGTAGGGGGGTCTTGGTGGGTCCGAATAGGTATTTGGATCCCTTCACGGCTTTCCGAGGCGATTGATGGGAAAGCGTAGTAGTCTGACTTGATTCGATTTCTGTTGAGATCAAAGCAATTCCGACTATCAGCTTATAATGCGGTGGTGTTATTCCGGAAACCCTATAGGGCTCAAAGTACAAATATAAAGCCTAGATTAAACCTAAATGTGATGGTTAAGTTTCTCTATAAGTTGTATGTTTAATTGGTAAGGGTTTGTACATGGTTTTATCTTGCATTTGGTTTCTTAATAAATTAATTATTACTGAGTTCGTTTAGAGTTTAATTCCTTCTTACTTAAATTCATTTCCTAGTTCACCTGATTAGGACAGGATTAAAATTTGTCTAAAGATTCATAATCATTGAGCTGAAGATAATTTTAGAACCATTCAAATATTCATCTTGAGAGTCTTGAGTAGATATCAGTCGATGAAGTTAATAATACTTTTCTGCTAGCGAATGCTATTAGCAGTACAATGAGCGATTGGTTATTCTTGTCTAAATCTGGTTGCTCCGAGCTGAAAAAGTCTGACGGACTCACGGATCAACCACGTCTGTCATTGAGATCCGTTAACACAAACTTCGACAAAGTCCAGTCTAGACTAGGAAGATGCACGGGGATTCTAGATACCCAATTTAAGTGCCACTCTGCTCCCGAGTATAATTGAACCACCAAATAACTAAGAGAATCCATTGCCTAAATCAAAGAGTTTGATAATCACTGATTTTAATCCATATAAGTATGTATATCAGCTCAAGACTTTAGCATTATGTTCAAGTAATTAGTTCATACAGGACAAGGCAAATACCATTATTCAGGTAGAAACACTCTACACTGGTTCGAGGCTGGCGTCATCGAAAGCAGAGCGCACAGAACCTTACCCGTAGTTCACATTCACCCATACAATATTTGAAAACAATAGAATAGATTTCATAGATTTAATGAGCTAACCTCTAACAGGGGGTTGGGGCCATTACAACACCAGATTGTTCCATTATTTATTCTCATAAATAAAACATATCTATAGAATTCTGATGTTATTTAGAGATGCGATATCTCGTAGTCCTGAAAATTGTAACAGTTCGAAAGAAAACAGCTTAAAGAATCGACGCTCGAGGCATCCTCAAGTTAATACTGGAAGTCGATTAAAGTTTGAGAGCCGCTGGCAGTACAGCTATTACTCATAGTCGCTACAGCTCGCTGAATCATTTATTTAGTAACTAAAATGTTAAATACTGGATATTAATTTAAATAGCGCTGATTGGTTCATTCAATGATTTAACTCTTAAACTCTACCCATCCCCGGAGAATCGCTATTACTACCCTGGGGTCCAGGCAAACCCCAATATAATTTGGTTTAATATTTTAGAAACAACATTTAACAACATTTTAATATTTAAGTTTTAAATATGTATTTCAGACAGCAGCAGGCCTAAGATGCGCACCGCGAGATATTTTGTCATGTCGTTCTGTCAAAATGTAAGCATTTTGTACCAGTTTAGCAACTATTGCATTATCTGTGGTACCTAATGGTGTCGACAAAACGCTCCATAATGTACACTTTTGACACTTCTTAGTCGTCGTACCTCTCTGAGGACGAGATAATAGTCATGCAGAAATGTCAAAAGTTGAAAATACAAAGGCGCGGTTTCTCGACAACATTACCACAGATAATGCAATAGTTCCTAAACTGGTACAAAATGCTTACATTTTGACAGAACGACATGACAAATATCTCGCGGTGCGCACCTTAGGCCCACAGGTTAATTATTTAGATAACCTTAGTGGTAAATCTTTTTAATCATGGTCAAAAGCCCTTGCAGAGAATGCTGTGTATTGTGTATTTTCAGTACCTACATTTTGCGTAAAAAGTTGATCAAATAAATAAATAGTTTTTTACTGTGAACAATTGCACTGAGCACAAGAGCTACAATAAAATTAGCCTTAACATTGGCAATCTTATCGCCCACTGCGAGTTCTTACATACAATTGAATAATTAACCCTAACTGCCTAACGTTCTCAGTTGATAGATAAATAGATAGATATTACTTTATTGTACACAAGGATTAAGTACATACAAATCTTAAAACTAAGTATAGTATAATGGGCAGCCTTATCGCTGAAAGCGATTTCTTCCAGGCAACCGTAGCATAGAAAGTAACGAGCGGAGCGGTAACGGAAGGCGGTGCACACACAATGTAACGCAAAAAAACTGTCAAAAGAATGTTATGTACCTTACACAATAAAAATATACTACATAAAACTTACATAAATAAAAATAAACTAATACATACTTTAATATTAAGTACAATGATAAGTAAAATAAGAGCAAGTTATAAAAGGAAAAAGTAAAAAGCCGGAGAATCTTTACGGTAGGTAATACTGTGGATGTGCTCAGTGAGGCAATGCGTCGTTACAGGCAGTGGTTAGCACTTAAAATTAGATCATCATCGGCTGGTTCCATCATTTAGTTGAATAAAAAAAGGGTTATTTTTAATTACAATCGCCATAGCCTTTAGAAATAAATCCGTCTATAACCAGTTCAACTTCATACGATTACAGTTCAAAGCAATCTTCAGAAGCTGTTAAGACACGGTTCCCCTAAAAGCCTCCAAAAAAGCTATAAAAAGATCTCATCAATGACAAAGGAATGTCATTACCTTTTTTTACTGATATTATGTGCTTAAAAATATCCCCGATAGGTCCCACTTGTTGGTACGGGATAGTGGATCTTATAATAAGCTAGGCAACGCTTAGAATGGTTTGAGCACGAACGCACTGCTAGTCATGATCGGTAACCTTAGAACCTTAAAATGCCTTCTAGTCTAACCACTTGAGATGGCTACCTAGATCAAGTTCTAGACTCGAAACCTCAATCGGACGACACTAAGCCTGTCTAAGTACCTAAGCTTTGGCACTAAAACTAAGCTTTCCAACCTAGATCGCTATTAAAGATAGACTGTCTAGCAATCTAGGTAGACTACTTTAAAAACTTGATTCAATATACGAATAATTTATATGATATTCAGTAAAAAGCAATAAAAACTCATTTGACAGACGTTACAGTTCAATCGCTTATAGCTCTGCCTTCCGTGCTGTGGGTCGTGGGTTCGACCCTTACCATGAATAAACATTTGTGTGTGGCACATACACGTTTGATCTATGTCTGAATAAGTACTCGTACAAAAAAGTCTCTGGTGACGGAGTTTTTAGGCCGCCTTAAGGCCTCCGTAATTTTTTTTAAAACCCCATGACTAAGGTATTTACAGCTAGCCAAAATGCTCTGGTTACTTCAGAAGTTTTTGATTGAACACCTGGAATTCCTTTCTTTGTAGTTGTAGTACTCGACAGGACTTTTTATATTTTTCCTGCTGGGCGAGACAATTAATTAGCTGAATGTTTCTCAGAGCAAAGTAGCTAGTAGCTAAAACAATTTCGGTTGTAATTGTCGTCTGACTTCTTGTCCTAACTGTCCAAGTAACTAAGCCTAGTTTTTTTTCTGTAAAAATAATGTTATCTAGATACAATAAATGGTAATTTTTGATGAACGAAGGAAAATGTCGTAAGCCTCTAGTCCTATTAAATAAATAAATAAGTAAGACATTTTATTTTCTCTATACAGATTCGGCTTAGTAGACGTTCTAAAATAGCTAGAAAATAGAAAAAGTCGAAATGTTAACTAATTACTAAATATAAGAAATAAATTACAACAAAGACAAAACTTGACACTAAACACTATTCGCACGCTTACATGAACACTTGAACAACAAACCTTAAAATATTTTCTATTAACCGACCCGTACATTATATAAAATATCCTAAATAAAATGACTACCTATTATGTAATACTAATTAACGATCTACTAGCTATATCTATAAACCTCGGCCTGCCTTCATATTGCTATACCCTAAGCAGGGTCCATGAGACATATCTATTTACATCCACCACCAATGTAAAATTTACCTAAACCATGTGAAAGCAATAAATATATTGAGTATTGAGTATTGAGTATGTAGTCCTAGTAGGTGACATATTTTTGTTTAAAAGTTATATTTTCATACATTTTGATTAATCGATTTGGCTGGCGCTCCAGGGACCTACTACACTATAAAATGGTTGTCAGTTTGAGTTATACATCGCTGCAACACTTCGCGGTAGAGTCCGAGGTCGGGTAGAGTCGTTGTGGCCCCGCAGTGCAACTCAAAACAAAGATACCGTCTTACGTTTATCGTTACAAACCTTCTGAATCAATGACATGATTTTTATCACCTGCTCTGTCAATTTGAACGGGATTTAACTTTTACTGAATTAGGTAGGCCCGTCTAAAAATATATGATTGTCTTAAAGAAAAGGACCTTAGTAAATTTGAATTTACGCAGTTAAGATCGGATAAGATAAGGTGAATCGGCAGTGAATCGCCCCCAATGTGGATTTATGGTTATATTGCGTTCTCAGCCTTAACTGATCGAGCGGAGCGAGCGAGATCTTGCACGTCGATTTTGTGTTGTATATTTGTCGTAGGATAACTTTCTATTGGATACACAGCTTGGTCATCGTCTCATGTGCTTGTTATTGTACTAGCACACTGTGTGCATCTTTAAAACCAAAATTGTCTATTCAAGTCCCCTTAAATCCCATCAGAGGCATCAAGCAGCACCCATGTCACCGTAGCTGAAACCAGCCAGGAAGACATCATCATCATTGTAGTAGCGTCTAAGAACTTCACATAAAAACTGCAACGCAAGCTTGGCAGTAGAAATAATGGCCTACAATGGCATCCCCAAACGAATTCTTTTACAAAGAGCTTCCTTTCCTTATTAACAGTTTAATTTTTTCAGACCTAGTACGTAACTAGACTAGGTAAACATAAACAGCTAGTCTGCGTGTGCTCGCAGAAAACAAAAGTTTTAATTTAAAAGTTGGTACGTCGAGCTGCGCTGTTGGTTACACCAGGGATGGTATGTGTGGCTTACAATGTTACTGTAAAATTTTTAAGTAACTAGTTACATCCCACTGCATGGCAAAGGCCTCCCTATCCCCCTTCCATTTCTCACGATCTAGTGCAGCTGCGGGCCAATCCTTCAAAAATGCGTCTAATTCGTCTCGCCATTTCTGCAGTGGGATGAAACTGGCTGATAATAATAATAATAATAACCTCACCCAAACTGACTACACACACAGACATAACCAAGTAGCGCACATCATTCATCAAAAACTTGCCCTCAAACACAAACTAATACCCGGTAAACTTACACCATACTACCAATACGTCCCAAAACCTGTGCTGGAGAACAGCAGCCATAGAATGTACTTTGATAGAGCTATACTTACAGATAAAACAATACATAATAACAGACCGGATATAACTTTAATCGATAAAACGAATAAAATAGCTTACATAATAGATATTGCGGTACCAAACACACATAACTTACAAAAAACAATTACTGAAAAAATACATAAATACACTGAACTTAAAGAAAAAATAATACGAATTTGGAAATTAAATAAAGTATAATATATAGTACCATTAGTGGTCTCTAGCACAAGAGTGCTTCCGAAATGTATTCACCAATATCTCAAAGTAATTGATATACCTGAGAACGCCTATATTACAATGCAAAAAGCTGCTATACTGAATACATGTAGGATTGTCAGAAAATTTCTGCAGGAAGACACAAATGCTCAAACAAATTATGATTCGCACTGGGCTTAGGCCCGTGAGCTTCATTATTACCAAAATATTTATATTTCGAGAAAAAAAAAACCTTTACAAAATAATAATAATAATAATAATATAGTTACATCCAGTTCATCATCAAAAGCACTACACCCACACATGGGTCTTGGTTCATTCTACTCTCCAGCCTCCAAATGCATTACTGATTTTTATAGCGTCTATATTCTTCTGAGATTCAGGTATTTTTAGCCTGATTGCTGAGAGTCGCCTCTTCAAACCTGATAGATTGCCTTTAAATACGTTTGTACTCCATTCTGTACATGATCAACTCATGGGAGGCTACCCTAAACTTGCATCATTGCAGATTTATCTTGATTATTTGAATCAGTTACTTGAAATTTTAATATGTTAGTAGATGTGTTTCTTAATATCATTTTGAACATGTCTCAGGTAGCAGCGTCCCTAACAAGTTAACATGAATACTTTATGGGCAAAAAAGAATTCTAGAACTTGAAATCAGAAAAAAATTGAAAACTCCTTTTTTAGCATTTAGACTGTAAAATGTCGGTCCATTATCCGTGAGGGTTGAAGTGAACTCCGACAATGTAATAAACCACTGAGAGAAGATTCAAAAACTTCTTTTTCTCGTTAGAAACCTTCTAGTGTCCTGAGGACCTAGATATTTAAGGATGTCAAACTACACCATTTAGGGGTCTATTTAGTTTCAGACAGCACTTGTAAGTTTTCAACTTCAATCTTCACTCATAATTTCGCAATATAAGTTCTTAATTAGTTTTATCAAATCTTATCTCTCGAAACTCAGAACAAAAGTGACCTGATTCGCTAAAGGTTTATGCGCACTAGAGCACTACGTACAGCAGGAACAAAGTTACAAAATAAATTCGGTACTCAAATACTTATGTATGATGATCTGAACTGTCAATCTTGGTGTAATAAACATGCGTAGGTACGTATTACTTACCATGAAAAGTAAGGATTCTTTTATTTTTACTTTCTTTCTTGAGAATATCTAAAGAGGATAGTCATTATGTCTTACTTATAATTATTTGTAGATTCCCACATTTTCAAAGAAACACGTTGACAGGCGTCATGGCTCAGTCGGTAGTAGCTCTGCCTTCTGTGCTGTGGGTCGTGGGTTCGATCCCCACCGAGAGCAAACATTTGTGTTGTAAACGTAGATGTTTGTTCTGTGTCTGGGTGTTTCTTTTATGTATTATAAGTATGTATTTACAAAAAAAAAATGTATGTATGTATTCTATCAGCCATCTAGTTTCCATAGTACAAGCTTTGCTTAGTTTGGGACTAGAAGGCGTTGTGTTAAGTGTCTGTGAATATTTATTTATTTTATTTTATCCTTTGCTTTCTCAACCAATAATAAATAACGTGACTCACATCATGCCAAAAAAACATTTCTTTTTGTTCGCCTCAAATTATTGCCAAATGATGTTGAAATTAGTTGAATTGATGGCAAATGGTGGACCCAATCGCTGTAGTTGAGTAATGCCTGTTGGATCCGTTGACCGTGACCCATTAACCTGCTAAATCCAAGGAGTTCTTAGTAGGTCTTAGAACTGCGTATTTTATATTATGGTGGTAGCAACTTATTCAATTGTTATTTGTTACTAAAAGTTCTTGTAAATAAAAATGGGTTATTTGATATAAAGCAGCTATTTCTAAGTACAATTGCATTACTTTTCGTTCCAGAACTTAATGAAAGGTATGATCAAGATCTACATTTCTAATAACAGAAGTTTTAGTTTCACTTTTATTAATGTCATGATAATTAAGCTTTTCATTTTTTGTAATAAAGAGCATATAAAGTACGTTCCGCTTCAGTGGACGTGAGCCCTAAGGATGAGGATAAAGGGACGTTAATCTTCAAAAACTGAACAACTCCCTAAGTAATACCGAAGTTTCAGTGGTATTTTAATCGCGTTGGGAATTCGTTAACGAATTCAAAAACTTTTACACTTCTATTTTAAGTCGTGCCTCAAGAAAATTTCAAGCTTATTATAAAATATCTGATTAAGCATATGAAAAACTTGAGACCGCAGTTATTCCAAGTTTTCAAAAACTTTGCATTTCATTTGTAAGAAGAATCATACAATAATCTTTTTTGTTCCGCATAGTCGAAGAAAAACAGAGCAAGATCTTAAGTTTACTTTTAACTCAGATATACTTTTTCAAGACATTTTAAAGTTTATCCTTGTGATTTTTCTTTATTTTACTACAATGAAACTTACGTTCATTTAATGATGAGTGTACGGCTTGAGGCAGATATTAGGTAGCTAAGAATACCGGGGAAAAGATCTAATCGTGTGTAAAGTACAAATTGAATGCTTTGAAGATTAGATAGTTCGATGTATCTATTGATTAAAATGGTTTTAGATCAAAAGACCTACGGAATTTACTTTTGAACTCCCTATTTAATATCAGTTTTAAATTATTTTTGTGGCTGGTTGACTGTTATTTTGTATCGCCAATAGTACAATGTGGAAACATAATAAAAATAAATAAAGTACTTAAATAAAATCCTTTGATAGTTTGGTGGGAACTAGCGGACGAGCGCAAATCCTGAAAAGAAATGGGGGAGGCCTTTGCCCAGTACTGGGACAGTAGATATAGGTTATTAAAAATAAACCGGTAAATAGAAGTCACAGTCAAAGTATTTGCGAATTACATGTTAGATTTAAATTAGTATTCAATTTGGGAGCGTCCCCATCAGACACGGCACCGCGCCGTGTCTGATGGGGACGCTCCCTTTGAAAAATCTTTTGGCGGTAACCATAACTTATTTATTTATTTATTAGGATTGCCAAAGAATAATACACATAACTTAAAACTAAACTCAAACAGACCATATCATGGCTGGCGCTTATCCACTAAAGGCAACCACAGCTAACGCACGTAAAACATTATGGAAAGTAAAAAGTATTTTGGAAACAAATATATACAATGGTTGAAAAAGCTACGATAAACTAGGGTGAGAGATAAAATAATTGAAATCTAATGCATCAAATTTCACAATAGCGCAAAAAAATGAAATATATTATGATATTATTGTTATTATAGTAAGCAGTAGTATAGTATTATATGATCTGTGGTGTGGCAAAGCACTTTACAATAGATGAGCAAGCATTCATAGAAAGAGTTGTCAAAAATATTTAAGCATAAGCAGATGTAGGTAGATTTATAGGTACATGCCCAAGTTTATAAGAAATATCACCTCATTCATTCAATTAATAATTAGTAGGAATCATCACATTGTCATGTCACAAAAAGAAAAAACTAAGGCTGTGCTCACTTTGGACACGAATTTGTTCGTACGTAAACGTACGAGTAATGTTCGTACAAATCGAGTGCTCACACTGAATACGTTTTTCTCCGTCAAATAGTACGACTGCGTGATAAATCCCAACAAGTTCGGATTGTATTCGGACGTCGTAAGTAAACGTACGTATACGTACGACTGATCGCATGCAGTGTGAGCGCTCCCATAGTCCTTGGAAGGTCGGTATAATTCGTGCGTAATCGTACGAATCAAATTCGGATGAAATCGTATCCAAAGTGAGCACGGCCTTAATGTTAAGATCTATTCGATCTATTCTATAAATTTTTTAATTATTATGTCAAAAATAAAAGACGTAGTAAGTAACATAGTTATTCAACATAAAAGTAACATTAAATACAAATTACGTCTATGAAAAATTGTATCTCCAATTTGGTTCAATTTGTACAACAAAGTAGAGATTATATTATCAAATTATGTAATTCTGTATAGAAGCCCCGGTTATGTAATTTCACTATGATATAGCTGATATCAAATGATCAAAAGCCGGAGACTAATGGGGAGTAAAGGGTTAATCAATTTACGTGGAAATAATAATATCAAAATTCAGGAATATATATTTTTGTATTTATACTACGGCGAAGCTAAATCCAAACGTGATAAAAACAAAAACGTCCCTATCAGTTAAACTGTATCAATTTTTTATACAATAGTAAAACAATATCTTATGAAACATTTTTTACTTTAAGCCGTCTGTTTTTTTGACTGGAAATGAAGGTATTTTAACAATTTTCAGTCAAGAAAATAGATGGCTTTATAATATTTATTTTGGGGACCAATACTCTAATTTATTTAGAGAATTTAGTAAAAATATCGTTGATTTTATTGGGATACCATAAAAGTCAAAAAAGCTGCCATTTTGTGACTTTTATTATCATCCTAATAAAACAAAAACTATATCTTTACTAGATTTTATTTATTAGTATTAGGTACCCCTCTGGTTTTATTGAAAAATTCGATTACATCAAATCATTGATACATGGGCCAGATATATCTAAACTATCTTAAAAAGCGTACATAACAGGGTGAAAAACCTATCGCCCGAAAAGGAAAGTACAGTCAGTTGCTTCAGTCAGTCGCCCATTTTTCAGAGTTTATTTACGCCCTGTATAAGGAAATTCAAATGATTGTTATCCTGAAATATGCGGGAGTTGGGACCTCCGCTGTCAGTTGCAGAAAACACTTCTTATTCCAGTATCGTATTCAAAGTTCAAATGCATGTTCCTTGGAAGCGGTGTTTTTTTTGTATTATGTTACGTTTTTTACGTTGTATGTACAAAGAAATACTGACTACGCTGTAGCATAGGTACATGCATGCACGATAATTATATTTTAGCACAGTAATTATTACTTTATGATAGTAAATCTGACCAGAAACGTGGAATACTAGGGCGCCAGGCAGACGACAACGTTTAAGTCCGGGCCGTAAGAAAGCAATTTCCTACAAGCTAGTGGCCAACTCTGGTGACTTAGGGCATAGCTGAACGACTGCTAGAACCGGGACCGACAGTTTAATGCCTTCCGAAGCACGGAAGCGATCAGCTGTTATTGCGCCGCTTAACTTAGATAATCGGTGAAGATAGACTAAACAAGCCTAGTCACGAGCGCTTCGTCGCGGACCATAAATCGGGAAGACTGACTCTTAAGAAAACTTACCTATTTACCCAGCAGTAGTGCAGTTAAGTTATGGATGACATCTAGTTAAAAATAGAAGCAAATATCGAAATGATGAATTGAGATAAAGCGATTAAATAGAGTGTCGCAAGTGAGGTCATGTACATACTCTCCAAACATGTAATGTATCATGTCGTTCCCGGCAGAGTTGGTTGATTTATCGAAATTTTCGCGCAATATTTCCTTTGTCTGTTGGTTCGGTAATGAGATTCGACGATTCCTTTGTGATCTGTTTACCCGGTCGGTGTATTATATCTTTTGACACGTACGCGAGGTACATGCTGGAGGTTTGTAGAATAGCAGAGACGATTTGACGAGCGAGCGAGCAAGGCGCGAGCGCCTGAACGGGCTGAACGTATAGATTTTATTCATATCATTTATTGCAATTATTATGTTACATGGTGAGGTCTTAAGGATTAAAATAGTAGTGCATAATTGCCCTTAAGCTTAGAGCATAGCATATAATATAATTTTGATAGTTTTCTTTCACAGAGATGAATAATAACAGAATTATAATATATTTTTTTTACAGTTCCCTAGTAAATAAATAAACCCTATCTTTTGATATAACTTTGACACGATTTCAAGAAGAAACATCGTAGTATGAACCGTTTGATTTATCGATTTAGTGTCATCTTTACGATTTTTTTTTATCGAGAAAATTATTATAATTCACGTTTCTATCTTTAAAAAAAATATTTTATTAAAATTGAACATTATATCCTAGAGATATAATGTTCAATTTTAATAAAATATATTTTTTTGTGCAACTTTTGCACTTCAGTAGAGATACAAAATAACCCCGCCTTAAGTAGTTTTCGCGTGAAAGCGTAACAAAAAAACTTACATTCACATTTATAATATTAGTAAGATAAGTATGATAATATATTAGTAGCATTGTAATAATTTTTATTTTTAAAAAGTTTGTGGTTAACTTAATTAAAGCTTAAAGTAATTTCTTTTCAATACAATTGTGAACGCCTGCTATATTCACTCTCTCGCTAATTACTTTGTGGTTTTCTCTCGTAGGTACATCTTTTGTATGTCTCGCTTCAAACATATCCATGAAATGAAAATGTTCAAATGAATGTTGAACGTGAACTTCATAAGGCGTGACTTATAAAGTTATCGACATCACAGTAAGTAGGTACATAATGTGAACAGACATCACAGTGAAAAACATCAACAGCTAGCTTCTGCCCACGACTTTGTCCGCGTACTGTTTGATCTTGTTGATTTCCTGGGATAAAAATTAGCCTGTGTGTTATAACCTGCCAGGTTACGAAATATATATTCCAAGTTTTATCCAAAATCAGATCCGCTGTAGCAGCGTGATTGATATACAAACATTCACCCAAACCTCTAAACTTTGACATTAATATTAGTGGGATGGGATAAATAAATGATAAATAATGAATGTACTAAAAATATAATAAACTGAGTAGGTTAATAACTTACAACGATATAATAGTTTTTCTGTTACGAACATCATGAAATAAGTTGTCTTAATAAAGAATCTAAATGAAGTAAATTAGTCCTAAACAATCTTTTAAAATATTTGCCATCCGTGTTTCAAGTGTGTACATTCATTACTCAGTTATTGAACTCAAAATTACCGAAAAGCTTCTCTTTAGAGAGGTTAAGAGTAATTGGTAAGGGAATATTTACAGATCTCAGTTGTACCGAAGAGTCCTCAAAACGTTGTTTTAAGCTGAAAGGTAAACGGTGGAAAACCTTGTTATGTTTGAACAGAACCCTAATTTTGACAACCTCTTTGGCTCAGTGGCTGGTTGAAGAGCAAGTGAAACGGGTTGGATTCCCGTGGCAGTTTTTGAATGATCTGTTAATATTTTTCTTCGGTTTTATGGGCTGTTTTGGTCCGAAAACGTGGATAAACCAAAATCTGCTCTGTTTTTCCTCTTCAACTGAAATCTATACTATTCTAAAACTGTAAAAAAGCCAAAAACGAAAATTAAAGATATAGATAAACGAAACATGCCGATCTACTAAATAAACGATTCTGATTCCCAAAAACGAGTTTATCTGTTTGTTTTTTCGCGAATCAGGCATAAACTACTGGACCAATTTCAATGAAACTTATACCATTCAGAAGCCCTTTTTCCGGATTGAAACATAAGCTATATTTTATTGAAATTGAAGACGTGGATTCTTAGATACAGCTTGACCTGTCTAAACCAAAAGCAGCCTTTGACACGAGGTTCATCGTATGTTGGTTGACAGATATTTTGGTGGAAAGTTATAAATATAAATATACACTGTCTGGTGTCACTCGCTAATGTTTATTATTGCCAGAACACGGCTAGTAATGTACGTACCACATAAGTCATGTGCACAGAGCTTAAATGATTTACACATTTTGCTTTGGTCAGAAGCCTGAGTACGAACAAATGACAATCGTAAACGTATCGTGCAGTAGCGTGTCCGAGATACACTGCGCAGTGACCTTACAACGTTCGGCAGTAGAGCTGGCGTTGACGCGCAATGTAACTCGAATACGCTGAGGTTACGTAGCCCAGCAACTGTCATTTGTTCGTGTACAGTTTGTTCAGTTGCTAGCGACTACAGTTATTATTATTAATTGTATGTGAATAATTTAGCAATTTTTACTCTACTTTTAAAAAGAACCATTTATTTCTGCAGTTTTTCGTGGAGTTTTTATTCTGATGACTTTGTAATAACCGCAGAAGAAAAATATGGCTGTTATTTTAAGTCCTTACTGTGTTCCTTCCCTTTCATGCAAATATTTCTCTATTGTTCGTAGCCTTGTAGTATTTTTTGTAGTAAGTTTTTATTTTCAACGCGTTTTCTGTAAAAAGAATGAGGGAATCAAATGGTTCCCAGCCATCCGTGGAAAACGATGAAAAAAAAAAAAACATTTCCCAGATCGTCGAAGGTTTTTATCAAACACTGCATTTTTGAATTTTTGTATGGAAAAAAGTGACGGAACAACCAGAAACATTCTTTTTTGTGACAAATCAAAGCCTATTGCATAGGTATGAGAACCATAACCTGGGTGTTACTATGTATTATAAGTATGTATTTACAAAAAAAAATGTATTTAAGTATTATATTAGCAATCTAGTTTCCATAGTTCAAGCTCTGCTTAGTTTGGGACTAGAGGGCGTTGTGTAATGTCCAAGAATAGTTATAGTTATAAGCTAAAAACGAATTCAAACGGTAAAATAAAGAAGATTAATCGCTGCAGGTTTGTATAGCTGAATTTATTGTTATAACTGCGTTTGGCTGTTTTCACTATGCACCAATACGATACCTGAACGATATCGGAGAGGGAGAGGTAATCCCAACTCATCCCAGTACCCATACCATCCCACTAATATTATAAATGTCAGAGTTTAGATGTTTTTGATTCAATAACGCTGCAAATGCTGTTCCGATTTGAACAAAACTATGAATATATACAGGTCGTAATAACCTGGATTAACAACTGGGGCCTTATTCCCTATGACCAATACAAGCGCGTTACGCAGCACGACAAGACAGCGGCGTGAAATCGCCCTATGCCTATGCCGTTTTTTCTATGCCATAAATGTCATTCCTTACGGTGACGTCATACGGTTACGGCAAGGAGTCTCCTAAGTCATACATAATAATGCCCCTGACTTGTCAAAGGTCAAAGACATTGGAAATCGCATAACGGAACTAAAATGGAGTTGGGCAAGACACCTGGCAAGGCGAGATGATGACAGGTGGAGTAAGGCGCTAACTGAATGGCGTCCAAGAACCGGTCACAGAAACGTCGGTCGACCAGCAGCGAGATGGGCAGACGATGTTGCGAACATCGCGAGCAGGACATAGATGAGACCAGCACAGGACCGTGAGGAGTGACACAAACAAGGAGAGGGCTATACCCAGCAGTGGGTGAAGTCGGGCTGTGGGTGAAGTCGGGCTGTGGATGATGATGATGATGAACTGACTTGTCGGTAGCGTATCGGTGTCGCAAACGCCCGTTAGACATGCCCGAATGCAATGGTTGCTACTATCAGTCTAGCTAAAAAAAACAAAAAACAAGAACATACGATGCTAACGCGGGCGACCCTGTCGAACGCATTTGTTAGTACCAAGTGGTGTTTTAACAGAATTGTTTGCACAAGCTTGTCGCAAACCCGTTGTGGTATACGTAATAGGCAAATTTTTAGAGCTAATGGAATTATCTTAAGGATGTCTGCCCTCATATCGCAAGCTCTGAACTGCTTTCACTGTCCAGCATAATGTCAAGCGATGTGGCCACAGAAATGCGATAACAAGAAGCTTTTGACGGCAAAAAAAAGCGCTGAAACGCGCTAATGTCACTATTTAGCCACAGAATACTTATGATTTAGTATGAAAACGGTTCAGAAAACTTGCCAGGTTTAGCCTGGCAGGTTTTTATGAGATAACGGTTACCCCCGGTTAGGTTAGTTAGTAGGACGAAGCACGTCTGTGTGGTAAATGCTGACATTTCACAGTAGTTCTATTGTGTACCTTCACAGAATCTAAGTACCTCATTATAGTACAAAAGGTCAATGACCCACCTAGTGTTTTGTCATGACATCTCTTTGTAGTGAACTCGAGTACCCTTTGGGTAATTGTTCACCTACACGTTACAATATTCCAATTAAAGTCAGGTGGCAATTAACTTTGAACCTAGAAATTGATTAAAGTGATAAAATTTTACAATTATATTTAATTTAAAAACTTGATAAATTGGCAACCCTGGGCGTGAATCAATGTGACAACCTAACGACCAAAGTATTTGTACTAAAAATTGTTGGTGCCGTAATAGAATTAATTGAAAATGGACGACCCTTATGTTCCACGACTTTTTAGATTAGCTATAAAATTATTATTATGGCTACTGAAATAGAATTAATGACTATCTGACTATCTAATAATCTATTAGTCTTTGGTGCACACAGCCCTTAGTAGAGTCCTTAAATTACCTACTACATATAGTTTAAGAATCTAATACTTACTATGACATTACATCATGAGTCGTAAACGGTAAACAAAATATGATAGTTCCAATTCTAAATAGTAACAAATTTCATGACCGTCAGATTACGGCCACCGTTTGTTTAAAGTTTTAAATATAGAGGTGTGAACTGAGTTCAAAAGTCCAAGACAAACACAGAAATGCAGAATTGAATAAAGCAAAAACTAAGTTTTAAAAACTTTTCTTTACGGGATTTTGTGAACTGTAGGAAAAATCTTGCTTGGAAACTTCGAGGACATTTCTCTGCGGAATAAATAATAGAGTAGCAAAGAAAATAAATAGTTTGTAGAACTAACTAAATAAAGGTTACCTTGCCGTAACACAATTTTTAACAAGCACGGAAGGAAACGATCCAAAACCAATCTGTTGTTGCTTCTACTATAAAATCTAGACTCAGAAAAACGTAGTTTATATATAATATGTATAATTATAGTTAAGTGAGTGGCTCTGTTATTTTTGGAAATAAACATTATCTTATCTTATATTATCTTATCATTGCATCTGTTGATAACCTTTGTGGTACAAGTTAACATTATCATTCTCGTTGCAGGACGTCCACTGCTGGACATGCCTCCCTATAGGTTATCAGGTAATGATTCACAATATTCCATCATTCACCATTATAATACTTAGATAAAGTATAGCTATTATACGCCCGACGACATGGGTAGGCTGTTGAAATTTTCTATCTGTAAGATCTCTTTTATACACAGTTTTACAATAATTTCATACATTTTTTTTTTAATATTCTAATTTTTATTCCCGTGATTCCCGTCTGCTGTCCTACTCGTCTCCCGGTTCTAAGCCACAACTCGGGAAACTCTATCTTCCAGCAGCTGTTGCCAGTTCTTTTATGAGCCATATGGTCCACCTTTTAGATATCTCATCCTCAACTTCATGATGCAGAAACTTATCCCCTGTAGACTTAGAGGCTGTGTTAGGCGAAGGCTGGTTGAAACGCCTTGGCGGGGTTTATAAATATAACATTTAAAAGTAAACTCAAAAAACTCCTCATATGTAAATGCTATTATAGTATGGCCGAATTTATAATATAACAGTGAAAACTAAAGATAACAACTATATTAATATTAAGTACATACATAAAGTTCCTATTACCTAATAAGAAGTACTAAATGCGTACTTTGCTAGCGTACAGGCAATGCCTACAAATTGTAATGCTGCGGGGCTCATTGACTATTGTACTACCTACCCACTATAGTATATTTCATTACAAGTGCGGAAAGGCTGTCAATGCAAAGAGTTCCGACAAATGTCTACCCGAGCCGAGGCGCAGCCGAAGGCGAGGGTTGACAGTCGGAACAAGTTGCAATGACGGTTCCGCACGTGTACTGAACGACTATTTTTAATACAGTTGCGAAAAAATGAAGCAATTTAATAAAAATAAAATTCTGAAAAATGGCGCCAACCGTAGAATATAAGCAGAGATTTTTTTTTTCGTCACCCATTCTGGTAGGCAAAGGGAACTATGCCCATACAGCCAAGTCTTCAGGTAGAATTTTTTTATTGATATGAAATGAAAAGGAAATTTGATGAGATGAAATGAAACCTAACCTAACTCATTCAATCAAATCATTAAATCTGATATTGAAACCAATTAGTAGCTTCTTTTTAGAAATATACGTATTTGCATGAATCATAAAAACTTCTATGATTTTTTTTAGTAAAATCTTCATGGTTGGTTTTTCCTTATAATAGACATTATTTTGACAGTTGGGAAAGAGAACGCACTAGTTCGGGAAAGGTAAAAAAAGCACGAGTGTGTAATAGCCCTCATCCCGAACGCTATACGTCCCTGCAATACGCCACTTTTTGAGCAACTGTATTAAAAAGAACTTTTACTACACATGAAACAGTAAATCTATACTATAAATACGGAGGTCAGTTTAGTGGACTTGTAAGCATAGGTCGGATCTGTTTATTTTGAATTGTTGATAAATACCAAATTCATTGAAACTTACACGTATTAAGTGATGTTTTTACTCGTTGGCTTATCTTCATCGGTACGCTTCAGTAGGCCCTCAATAAACAGACCTCCAATTTCCGAGAGATTCTCAGACTACCCTGTTATTATACAGGTATCTAATCAAACTGTACCTCTAGCATTAGTTTGAATGAAAAATAATTAAAAAAAATACAATTTTGTTCAAAATATTGCTATAGGTATTTATAGAAAAACTAGCTGTCACCCGCGGCTTTGCTCGCGTGCAACCCTTATCACTAAGGGGTATGAAAAATAGATGTTGGCTGATTCTCAGACCTACTCAATATGCCTACAAAATTTCATGAGAATCGGTCAAGCCGTTTCGGAGGAGTACGGGAACGAACATTGTGACACGAGAATTTATATAAAAAAATAAATAACTAAATAAATATTCACAGACACTTAACACAACGCCTTCTAGTCCCAAACTAAGCAAAGCTTGTACTATGGGAGCTAGATGGCTGATAGAATACATACATACATTTTTTTTTGTAAATACATACTTATAATACATAGAAACACCCAGACACAGAACAAACATCTATGTTTGCCACACAAATGTTTGTTCTCGGTGGGGATCGAACCCACCACCCACAGCACTGAAGGCAGAGCTACTACCGACTGAGCCATGACGCCTGTCAAGATGGTAGTTGCTTTGAAGTAATAAAACTAACTTTTTTGTTTTTATTTCAAGATGGATATTTAAAAATATACGTCGGTTTACACTTCTAAACGAATGGCCTTATTGTTCTTACTTTTATCGCTGCGTTTAAAAAAATCCAAAAATATACCTAAAAACTCTTATTACTGGGGATCAATCGTTGTTTCCAAACTGTTTTCATACTAAGTCGTATGTATTCTGTGACTAAATAGTGACATTAGCGCGTTTCAGCGCGTTTTTTGCCGTCACAAGCTTCTTGTTTTCGTATATCTGTAGCCGCGTTGCTTGACATTATGCTGGGCAGCGAAAGCAGTTCAGAGCTTGCGATATGGGGGCAGAAATATAAAACAAATATTTTCGATTATTTGTGATAGATTTTGTAGGCCATATTTTTAAATAAAATGAACTAAAAGTTGCAATCGAATACGTTAATTGGCTCTCAGCCTCTCAGGCCACGTTACCGTATGCGAAGTGGTAGAGCTGCGACAAAGTTTCAAAGAGCTTGAAGAGCTCTTGTCTGTCAGCGCGATGCAGCACGTCAAGTGAGTTTCAACATCATAGTATTTACCTCTACTTTACCAGTCAGTTGTATAGTGTTTGAAAGTACCTGTACTTCACGAACAAATCTGACAGTCGCCGTGTTGACGTATTCGAGTTATATTGCGCGTCAATGCCAGCTCGAGTACCAACCAACCGTTGTAGTGCCACCGCGCAGTGTATCTCGGATACGCTAGCGTTACGATATGTTTGCGATGAACGTAATATTTACTAAAAATAGGATATAAGTTACTATGATTTGGGAGTTTGATTCCTGATATTTAGGCTGTTCGTAAGAGAGTTGAACGGTACGTCTTACTAAACTCGTTCTAAATACGAATAAATGGTTGTACCGTAAGTTAATAATATCTAGGGCATACGTGGAACCTCAAAATGGCAGTGCATAATTTTTCAAACACACAGCAAGTTCAGAGCGCTCCAATCTCACAACTTTATCGTCCCAGCACTTTGCTGGCTTGACGAGACCTAACTTGAGCCATTGAGAGCTTACTGGGTATCTACTGCGGAATACGACGAACGGTTATTTTTGTCATTTTGAGTTACAATGCGCGAATTTCTTTAAATGTATTTATTATCCTCATAGAGGCTGCGCAGTGTAACAATGGTTCATGCGGATTTTCGTGGTAGATGCCCTGGGTGCTGGAATAATACTCGATGTATAACATACCACTTGAGCTGACTAAATATTAGCCCCTGAATTGAGTGGATTTAATTATTTTAGCCTGGAATAACATACAGTCTTGGAGGGCAATTTTGTATCGAATCAAAGTTATAAGAGTGTTACGTAATACTGCTTTTTTCGTACGATTTTGCTTGCATTGTACAAGTAGTTGTCTAAAAAGTAATGTAAAGAGCACATATGAAATGATATAGATGCTTTCGAAGATATTATTGACTAATTTAACATCACCGTGCTAAAAAGGAATGACCACAATTCTCCACTTCCAAAAGTATGATATATGACCGTCCAGTGACTGAAATATGGTTTGTGATAAATTTGCAGTAAACCTACCTACTTATCCGTTTCGCTTGACATAACCCTCAGGAAGGTTCAAAAGTTGGCGGAGTAAGTCAATCCAATCTTTGGTTTATGCGAAAGGGAAAGTCGGTAGTGCTTTTACTCAGTCATTGATATTCTCCAGTCCGTCATAGATACTCTTTGCAGGCAGAGAGTGTAATTTTTGACCTTTTCTCGTTTCTGCTGTGTCAAGGATCCAGCCGAAAATAGAAAAGCTATTTGTCTTTCAATTTCAATAGTCTAGGTCTGCGGTTTAACCCTTAGTCTAGCTAGACTCTAGTCAGACTAAGGGTTAAACCGCAGACTTGTCCGAATTTACAAAATTGACTAACTAACCTCTTCTTAGGACGTAATTTATTTTTAAGTTATACTTCTAATGCGACTTCCAACAGCGTTAAACGTTAAACGAAGGAGGAATAGAAAGAGACAGCATTTAACGCGTTTAACCGTTTAACGCTCCTGGGGAGGGGGAATAGAAAGAGACAGAGTGAGAGTGATCACATACGGAGACCCCCACAAAAGGGGGTAAATGGCACTCGAAGTATAACTTCTTTCGCGCGGAGGGACTCCACGCACTATTTTTTTTTTATTTGCAACTTTGATAATCTGAAACGCGTCAAGAGATGGCAAATACTTCACTTAGACCAGAGAACGTAGATTGTTCGGAGTCTCACCGGAACACTCAAATGTCACGAACCGGAAAAAAAAATTAACTAGGGGTTAACTTGTATCTTAGATATCAAGGACAAATTCTAAAGTCTCGGGATTTTCAATATTTTTTTAAAACAGGAGAACGTTGAACGGTATCTACCTCTTAACCTTTGGTATGAACAACGCGGATCTACGTGATACACAAAAAAATTCCTATTGTAGTTCAATGGGTAATCTATAAACTTACCACAGTTCATGTCCAGCTCTTTCTTGGTAATAATGATTATTTCTAAAGATTACTACTCGTACCTGGAACAATATAAATAAAACATTATTCAAGGAATAAGAAAATATAAGCAAACTTCAGGCTCAAATAAATACGAGTTCATAGGATCGCACAACACTTGATACCGTATTCACAAAGATAACGCAGTAATACGCGTACGATAGTATACTAAACTGAATTCCATTCTGAATATTTTTTTTACAGTAATTAGGTAAGTATATACAAACATTTTTACGTAAAATCAGTTAAAAATAGGCTCATAATAAACCCCACGGTATAGACAAGTTTTCAGATCTTTTGGTATCTTCCTAGTCAAGATACCTTTGTGGATACCTCGGTCAATGATAACTTTTAAAGTCACCATTAGACAAAAAGTAAAAAAAAAAATGCAATTCCGTTGAATGACGCTACCAATAGCCGCTGGTAGGAAAGAAGCTGAGTATTTTCAATGGCCAATGATTAAACATTATCTGTACTTTCAAAAGCAAGAATTAAAGCCACGAGTTGAGTTTACCCTTCTATAAACGAGCGATACAACCCCACCTCTGAGCCGCATTTGTTTTGACTTTCGACTCGAGTATAGCACACGCAAACGCATTCGCAACGCGATACATTTCCCAAATCTCCAGCTAGGCGCGTTTATCCGGTGTTCATACAAAATGTATCGCTTTGCGCATGCATTTGCGTGTGCTATACTCGAGTCGTCAAAACAAATGCACAGACTCGGAGCTCTGGTGCTCCTTTGAGAATAAAGGGCCAGTATCAATATCCACCGCATTAACATAGAAATAGGTTGTGAATAGGCTTCTGGTTCGGAGTGTGACCGCACACGGATAATAGTGTTACTGGTCGGTACGATCTACAAACGTACCTATTTACGAATCTGTGTGTTACATACATACCAATGAATATAGGTCGCGACACGGCTTAATAGCTCTGAATATAATCGTTGACATTTTTTACAACTTTGCTAAACAAAGAATTAAATTAATGTATTTTATTTTTTTGTGTACAAATAAGAATTAAAAAATTAAAAAAAAGTGTACCGCCACAGATTCGAACCTGCCTTCTTACACCGCAGTTACCTGTCTGCAAAAGGAGTTTGATATCACAATATTACTAAACCTAGTTGTTTATAAGTAGGTATTCCATTTACAAAACAACGCACCTTCCTTTTGACTACTATTTGCTCGGATGGAAAAAGTTCTAAGTGCACTTGTAAAGAGATTATGAGTTCCTAGTTGAGCGGGTTGGATAGAACTATACAGTGTGTAACTAAAGAGATTAACGATAGTGGGTAGGTGACCTTAATACCTATTGGTTGAAGTACGAATACTTAGGTATTTTAAGTATTATTCAGTCGACAATTGATAATTAAATGATTTTGCGTAAATTTTCAATTATAAAGAAGAAAGAGAGAAAGAAAAATATATTTATTTGCAAACACTTACACTAGTAGGTACAATCACAGATCATAGCATTACTAGGTACAATAAAGCCTAGTGTTGTAAACCAGACCCTGATTCAGAAATTAGCTTCAGAATATTGAGATCGTGTTTTTTTTTTCAATTTAGTGTAACAGTTATTAATATTTTTAGTATCTGTTACAAACATCGTTTGAATTTCATGATGGAAAAAAAATACTGGTGAGAAATCTACATAAAATTACTTTTGTATATTTTGATATTTTTAGTATATTATTATGTTACGAAGTAGGCATTTTTCAATATTTATCATAGCCATTAAACGGGCAATGTTTATACATGCGTATGTATAATACCTTGCCCTCTTTCGATTTATTAGGACTGTGAATATTTATTGAAACGAACTTAAAGCGAAATCCAGCGGTGAATTTTTTAAAGGGTTAAGGTGCGTATAACCCTTTATTGGATTTTTTATGAGGCGAGGTTCAATGTTTATTGATCTCTATTTTATCGCATGGGTGGAAAGAACACAAAACTTAGGCAGGTACTTAAAACAACACCTTATGTGACTGTCACATAAATAAAATACATAAAATAGTATATTTCATTACAAGTGCGGAAAGGCTGTCATTGCAAAGAGTTCCGACAAATGTCTACCCGAGCCGAGGCGCAGCCGAAAGCGAGGGTTGACAGTCGGAACAAGTTGCAATGACGGTTCCGCACGTGTACTGAATGACTATTTTTAATACAGTTGCGAAAAAATGAAGCAATTTAATAAAAAGAAAATTTCTGAAAAATGGCGCCGTAGAATATAAGCAGAGATTTTTTTCTTCTTCACCCATTCTGGTAGGCAAAGGGAACTATGCCCATACAGCCAAGTCTTCAGTAGAATTTTTTATTGATATGAAATGAAAATGAAATTTAATGAGATGAAATGAAATGAAACCTAACCTAACTCATTCAATCAAATCATTAAATCTGATATTGAAACAAATTAGTAGCTTCTTTTTAGAAATATACGTATTTGCATGAATCATACAAAAACTTGTATGAATTTTTTTAGTAAAAACTTCATGGTTGGTTTTTCTTTTTATTAGACATTATTTTGACAGTTGGGAAAGAGAACGCACGAGTTCGGGAAAGGTAAAAAAAAAGCGCGAGTATGTAATAGCCCACACCCCGAACGCTATACGTCCCTGCAATACGCCACTTTTTGAGCAACTGTATTAAAAAAAAAAAATTAATTTATGTGACAATCACATAGGGTGTTCAAGTAGGCATCCTAGTATGTTACAGTGGGACACCACTTTTCTTTGCCTCGTGGCATATCACAACTCACGGGCAGTTCCAATTTCACGGAGGCAATGAGCTCAAACATTTTTAGATGGTTCGAAATCTTTGCACGAATAAGTAGCAAACTTGTGCTCCATTTTGTTCTTGACGACTTATATTGAAAGCCATTTGACAATATGTAATGAAACGGAGACATAAATTAAATTGCTCATTCAATTAGCAACTTATGTCTTTTGAAACTAATTTATGTCTCTCAACAAGTCTCCAACTCTACGTATTGTATGAAAGGCAAAACAAAACGGGGCAATTAAGTCACTCGTGGGCACCGGCTCTAAGTCGAGAGAGAAGTTACTACGTACCAATTTAGTTATCAGATTTTTCTAATTTTGAAAGCTGTTAACTAAATTGGTACGTAGTATTGAAACAGATACTATCTGCAATAGGTAGGTAGGTATACTCAAGGCTATTTCAAATTAACCAACTTGTATGTGGAACCTTTCCCGGCTTAGACGGAAAGGATCGTAATCGCCCACAAGGGTCTATATCTACATATTAAGTAGTAATTGAATGGCAACGCTACTCGCTGAAGTTATGTTTTAAGTTTTCTTTGTATGGCTAGGAACAATCATTTTTAGATCAATCATTGTTGGTTTGTAACTATGTATTACGTTTTGTAAATGATAATTTTTGTCTACGGTTTTAATCTAGAACGTGTACCTCTTCGATATATTTGTTTGAGATTTACGTATTCGGTATTCAGTGTAGGTATAACGATTGCTTTGAGTCCTCAAAGCCAATAAATACAGCTCTTGATGGGAATCAGTCTCGTATACCGTTATGGTGGTTCAACTGTAAAAGCTATCGAAACTGTCAGCATCAGCGTGTGCTCTGACGCATCAGCACGAATAAGTGTGACAGTAGTTAGCATATCCAGCGGGCCTAAGATGCGCACCGCGAGATATTTGTCATGTCGTTCTGTCAAAATGTAAGCATTTTGTACCAGTTTAGGAACTATTGCATTATCTGTGGTAATATTGTCGAGAAACCGCGGCTTTGAATTTTCAACTTTTGACATTTCTGCATGACTATTATCTCGTCCTCAGAGAGGTACGACGACTAACAAGTGTCAAAAGTGTACATTATGGCGCGTTTTGTCGACACCATTAGGTACCACAGATAATGCAATAGTACCTAAACTAGTACAAAATGCTTACATTTTGACAGAACGACATGACAAATATCTCGCGGTGCGCATCTTAGGCCCGCAGGATACACTGCGCGGTGACGCTAAAACGTTCGGCAGTCGAGCTGACGTCAACACGCAATATGACTCGAATACGTTAGGTTTACGTAACGCGGCGACTGTCAGATTTGTTCATGCTTACCCCACGTTCGGGTTTACGCATCCATCTTTCTTTCATTAGCTAGAAAAAAAGATAAAATCATTCTTCTCTTACTAAATAAAATGGAACAGAAACAGTTTATTGAAATAAATGAACAAAACGTGAAAACGGAGCATGTGGTTTGTAAATCCTTTATCCAGAATTCAGGGCATCATTTTCCGAGCCAATGCCACTCTAATTTACTTCTGCTGTCGCATCAGAAGCCAGGCAATTTGGACGTAAACGAATTACATCATTATTTTGTAAAGCCTACCTAAAGACCTTTAGTTTCACGAGTCACTTTTGACAGATGCTGTACAGAAAATTGAGTTACACCGAAATGCTTTCTAGGTGTTTTCTGCCATCTTGCAATGAACGAATTACATTTTAGTACCTGCAGACTTCCAAAAATTTATTACAGTTTACTTTTGAAGTTTATTTTTTGAAGCGCTCGTGGCATAGCTTGCTGTCAATCTTCACCGATTATCTAAGTTAAGCGACCTTCTGCGCGGTCACTATTTGGATGGGTGACCGCTAGTGGCATTTATATCTGAGCACTTCCGTGCTTCGGAGGGCACGTTAAACTGTCGGTCCCGGCTCTAGCAGTCGTTAAGCCATGATGGAGGCCTTAAGGCGGCCTAAAAACTCCGTCACCAGAGTTGGTCACTAACTCATACGAGCTTGCTTGCTCTAGTTTATTTGTTGGGTTAGATGACCAAATCTAGATTTACCTAGTAACAAATTAGTTAAATCATTTAAGACGTTAGTTATATGATTTAACTAAATAAATCCGTCTTCATTTCAATATTGACCTCACTCAAGTTCTCTTGTCCAAAGGATCTCATTCCGATGCTAGTAGAATGGGAATAGTTGCTTCTAAAATACAGGAACAAAACAGAGAGAGTGTTTCCGGTCGGCCGCCTAATGCGTTCCTTATTATTTTCCCCAAGAACCTCCAGGGACGCCGCTCATATTACCCGTGTCAATATTTAAGGCTACTGCTGTTATAGCCAAGAGAGGACAGCTTTGAAAGGTTTATTTTAAAAGGAGTGATAATATAATAAACCTAAGTTATTATTATGTCATAATCCCAACCAAAGTAGTGGGGAAAACGTCAACAATTCTTTGTTATAATCCCCACTTTTGGTTAGTTTAAGCTACCGATGGTCGATTATATAACTACCATTGATCTTATGAAATAATCGGAGACTGGAGGTTAAACTCTATTTCGTGGTGTAAAACACTATTGATCTTACGGCCCTTAGTGGGGATTATGACGATAAACCCAGTTTTTGCACCAAATGACATTCTACAATCGCCAGAAAATAGATGACGTTGATGTAGAGTTGTCACGTGACTTTTCGCCCGGATTACTAGTTTCATTATTTTGTATTCTATAGCGATTTCAGAATGTTTAATTTACTAAGGCGAGAGTGATATTTTTGCAACTGGGAATGCCTATATGGCTTCTAGCTTCTAGGTAATTTGTTTTTTTCTTTTTTAGCGTGGCTAGAACTGATATATTCCAGAAATCCCCACCAAGAAATCCCTACCAGATTATTATTGACGAATGCCATTGAAACACGTATCTTAATAAATTATCATGAAGTTTCAAAACTTATTTTCATCAGTGATTCAGCTGTTTGTTCAACTCAACAACATTAAACTTACAGTCTCTATAGTCTCTTCTGCGTAGTCTTTTTGCTGTAGTCTTTTCTTCATAGTCTTTTTACTTGTATAAATAAAACTGTTCAGAAATATCAATATGTACCAGCTGTACCAGCTGTTTCAAAATGTGGTGCTGATTAAGTAGTTACCGCGCAACAGTGAGTCGACGACGTCTGTGACGAATGTCCGCTCCAGTGTAATTGGCCCATAGGGAGTGGGGGGTTGTTTCAAAAAAGGTGTTATGAAGGGGCTTTGTCAAACTTCCAGGATATTATTTTGGATGTAGCACTAGGGATTATGTTATCTGTGCCAGTTTCTTGGGCCTGAAATTATGCGACAATAATTTTTTCAAGTGTTATGGAGCGAAATAATGTATGTTAGGTCCGTATGCTTCGACTCCGACGCAGTGGCAGTAACTCTCTGCCGCAAATATTGTGTGTGGACGAATAGCTTACGTCGCCGGTGGGAGTATGAAAGCCATTTCTATGTTGGAAACAGTCAGTGTATAGAGTAGTCAATTTAACGTAAGTTTTTATATGATCGTAACGTAAATGTTACGCCACACTTACTTGTATGTAGCATGTGGCACAAACGACGCCGGACCAAGTCCATATTCTTTTACGAGATGAAAGTTACTAAATTAGATGGTTCACCTGATGTTTTACGGTTAATCTTACGTATAAAAACTGCATTACCTCACAGAGAACGTACTCAGATTCACAGCGGTCATCACTCTATTCTAGAGTCATCAATATTCTTTTTAGAGAATCAAAAAATGCAGTCTCATACTTACCAGTCTGCTACAGATAGTCGCACTCGAACTGAAACTGAAACTCGATCTCGAACTCAAAAACTCGAACTTTATCTCGCAATGGGCCTGAAACTGAAACTTGAACTGAATTTAAAACTCGAACTCGAACTGAAACTTCAACTCGAACTCAAAGTAAAACTCGAACTTTAACTATAAAAAACTAACAAAATAACAAAATACTCAAAGAATATAAACCCTGTTCCATACGAAAGCAAATAGGTATAGAACTTGCTAACGATTCAGAATTGTTCAAAATTATCTTCCGTTATTTATTTCCGTACACCTGTTTCACAATCCTGAAACCTTCCAATAGCAAACTTTAAACTGGAATATGAGTTCAACTGTTACGGTTATACCGAGAACAAAAGCGTGGTTAATTTACTAACTTTACAAATTGTATGAATTCGCTGTAGACATTGGGTTACTCTCAAAATCGCCTTTGAGCTGTCCTAGTCCGGTCAATTTAGACATGAAAATAGTGGTCAAATAACAAAAATTTCCGGGGAGCTGAATATTGGTGGGCTGGGGTTTACCATTACAAATAAAGTTGTTCTTGTTTGACCTCGAATAACTTTTGTAGCACACATAGGATCGATGGGGATTTTTAAAACTTTGTTTATAATGGAGTTTTTGTTATTTTAAATGTCTATATTGACCGGGCTATCCTCTTTATGGGAATTTTGTCACTTTTTTGGTGGAATACTCAAATTCCACTCAATTTAAGTAACGCTTAAATTATTGCCATCTCATACAAATGAGTAATATCAAACAGAGGCAGAGCAATTTTAAGTGGTGCTCAAATTTGAATGACGTTTCAGTATTCCAGCCTGTATCTCCAATTCCCCTTTGATTTAAAAAAAAATTGTATCTAGGTATTTTTGACAAAGACAAGATCCTGGCCAAACCCTTTCCAAAATGGCCGACCAACCAGGGCCTAAACTAAAAATACAAAACAAAAAAATCTACGGTCAACAATTTGAAATTGAATCAAAATCTGCAAATTATATTGATTCGAATTAAAATAAATTTTACGGGCTTGTTCACCCAATCTTCTCTTTTACCTGTAAATCTCATGCAGGTCAACAATAGATAAGCTGGTATTCTTGACGCTGACAAGCGTTAAACAACTTCTTGGTCGCACTTTTCAACATTTTTGAAGATATAAAATCACTGAAATTGCCTAAAAGTCGCAAAGAACAATGTAAGTATGTTATATATATTTATCATTTTGATCCAAACAAGTTTTCCAAACGGAAAAGTCGAAAATAAATTAAAAACAAAAAATCACGTTTTGGTATCATTCTTGTAATAAATGAGCGAACTGTATAAATCTTAGCTCGATTGACTAAATTGACGCAAGAAAAACGTGTTCTGAATTCAAAATCTATTTTTTTTACAATGTTCTTTACTTTGTTGAAATGAGTTTCAAAATTTTCGGGTTGTTTGTAACAATTTACTTATTAGACTTATTTTTGTAAATCTAATCAAGATTTATGATTTTTTAAACCAATAAAATTTGTATAATTTTATTTCCAATGTAATTAGCAATCAAAGGTTTTGGTCATTCTGGAAATTAAGTAATTATAATTGATTTTATATTATTAATTGTAAGGGCCCAAAAATAATAAGTATTTTGTATGTTTTTTTACAACTTAATGATGGGACCAGCCGATAACCCCTGCACCTGATAACCACTGCCTATTATGATGCATTTTCTCACTAAGCACGCCGTGCCCTGTGATGCATTACACTTCACTCATCACTTTTAGACATAACTAGCTTCCGCCCGCGACTTCGTTCGCGTCCCATTGGATCCCGTTAATTTTCCGGGATAAAAAGTATCCTATATTACTTCTAATACCTCCAAGAATATGTGTACAAAGTTTTATGATGATTGGTTAAATAGTTTTCGCGTGAACACGTAACAAACAAACTTACATACACATTTATAATATTAGTAGGAAGTAGGATGTCTGTACTTAGACATCTATACCCATTAACAGTGTTTTAGGTAGGTATCTATGTAACGATTTTCATTAATTGCCTAAATCTCAAGAAACACATAATATTTCGAACGTGTTTACTCACGTCAAAGTTAATTATCTAAAATGTTGTGTTCAATGTTTTGTATAGCTTGTGAACTATAAACATAACATTTTACCGTGATATTAATAAACTCGATGTGAGCTTGGTTAGTAATCGTTACGCCGTGATCTATCTTTTGTATTGATAACTTGGAAAAACACTACTATTATATGTATATGACGGCTGAATGGTTATTTTTCATCACCAACATCAGACATGGTTAGACTAGACTGCTTTTCTCAGTGGGCGTAATGCGGGTAGGAGTCGGTACAAATGAAAACGCATCAAAACAAATCAAATTAAAATGGCTACGAGCTAAGCAAAAAGAAATAGCACTTTTAATATTCTAAGACTGTATAACTAGGTAGGTATTCGCAACTACGGAACGCGGACAGTTTCTACGCGACCGCACGGTTCAACCGATGAAGCAAGAATGTGTTGCGCGCCGCCTCCCACGCAGCGCCCCATCGTCGCTTGTGACGTAGACTCCGTCGAGCGCCATCTGTTGTGCGCTGGCGTTCCGAATAATCAAATGAGTGACCGTGTTACCAACTTGATTACGACATATATATATGGTTACTGCCAAGGTGGAAGGTCGCGAGCTCGAAGCCCAATGCGTTGGTCCGATCAGATCCGCACCACACTCGACACATCCGTCTACGATGCCCTACAACGAGCCGGGGACAGAAACAAATGGCGTACCATCGTCAAGAAGACTGCAGATGGTCGCGAACCTCAGATATGAGGAACACGATTGAATGAAGAGTATTGACAAGCAAATTCAAACTCTATCACAAGAGATAAACCACGGTGTAACTATTCTAAGCTATCATCGAGTTTATTAGTAACAGGTTTAGAGTTTATATTGCCTAAATCATTAAACTGATAAATTGATAATTATAAATTTTCCGCCTATATAGAGTAGTGTTAGTTGTCGAACACACGCACAGTTTGGTAAAACAAGGTATTACATAATGTAGAGGAGATTGACTTCCACTTCACCTACTGCTGAAAAGTTGTATTATGTGTCTGTTTTTAAGAGTTTGTAGTTTACCTTGACTACTATAAAAGTCTAGAGCAATCATTTTTGTGCAACTTGAAATGGCTTTCATCATCCTTTACTGAATCAACATAAATAAAACTAAGGCCGTGCTTACTTTGGACACGAATTTGTTCGTACGTAAACGTACGAGTAATGTTCGTACGAATTGAGTGCTCACACTGAATACGTTTTTCTCCGTCAAATAGTACAACTGCGTGATAAACCCCAACAAGTTTCGATTGTATTCGGACGTCGTAAGTAAACGTACGTATACGTACGACTGATCGCATGCAGCGTGAGCGCTCCCATAGTCCTTGAAAGGTCGGGATCATTCGTGCGTAGTCGTACGAATCAAATTCGGATGAAATCGTATCCCAAATTGGCACGGCCTAACAGTTGAGCTTGACAGCAAATCCTTGCAGTGTCACGCTTACGATTGTCACATGTATTGGTACTAATACTCATTCCTTTATTCGTGTGTGTCCTCTAAAATCATCCATCTATTGGTATAAGTCCATCAAAGCAAAAAATACACGAAATCAGAAGTTCTATCGGTACTTTGTGTGTCTCAATCAGTCTCTTGCTATTCTGGCCGCAGATGTCGCAAATGTCGCAATATTAGGTACTTATCAAAAGTTATGTTCAATATCTTCACTACGTGATAGATTTATTGTGGCAATTTGGCCCTTATTCTCTATGCGATAGAGTATAAGGAGGTGGCTTTTATAGCAAACTACCATTATACTGCTCCAATCAACAATATTGAACTAGCTCAAGTTTTGAGTGTCGTGCTGGCATAGTAAGGTATTCCGGTAGGGCAACAAAATTTTAGGTTTTAAGATTTGTGTAATTATTATGTTATGATCTGTGTTTTTGTGCATATTATGTGAGAAAAATACAATCGTATTACCACAAAAAGTGGTTGCATACAGGTACCTAAGAAATACTTAATATAATGTATAAAAATTACAAAATACCTGACTCAAAATCAAATAAAATCATTTTATGTATTCATTTAAATAGAATTTTATTTACATTGGTATTAAGTTTAATTTTGTTCATTTATTTAGCCCTTTCAGAAGGCATAAAAAATTAACTAATAAGCGTATTTTATAGTTACTTCAGTGTTAGTATAAAGTTTGTTATTGGAAGTTATTCCAGGTTTAAATAAATAAATAAATATTCATGGACATTTAACACAACGCCTTCTAGTCCCAAACTAAGCAAAGCTTGTACTATGGGTACTAGATGGCTGATAGAATACATATATACATTTTTTTTTGTAAATACATACTTATAATACATAGTACCTAACACCCAGACACAGAACAAACATCTATGTTTGCCACACACAAATATTTGTTCTCGGTGGGGATTGAACCCACGACCCACAGCACGGAAGGCAGAGCTACTACCGACTGAGCCATAACACCTGTCAAAAAAACAGTTGTTTGTAGATAAAACTCTACAAAAATTATACTATGCCTTTTAATCTCAATTATGCCAACACACGACAAATGAACTATCATGCCTACCATTTAATTAATACTGATTTTGGTAGCGTTCTAATCAAAATATCTACAGGATGTTTATAAATTAATCCGCTTTTTCATGATAAAACAAAATTTTAAATAAACAAGTACCTACTACTAAGAAGTAGATATACATTTTGCTTACTGTTTAAATCAAAATATGTCATTTTAGACGGTTATATTATAAAATGCTTAAAATACACACCCTGAAACCCATATCTCGTACCTCCACATACCTACACTTACACTTAGTTTATTTTATCTACTTTTGTCATAATTGTTTAAATTTAGAGTCAACCTAGTTATACCTACCTGTTTATGTTTTGGATATTGTAAACTGGAGGAGGACGTTAATATTCGCGACACAGTTTTTTTTAAACTTCTGCGGATGTTATCGTTTTCTACTAACTTGTGCCTTGTTTTTTTTTCCAATAATAAACTTATAAATTAATGCTAAAAATATCTTTTAAAACTGTAGTTTTATACTCATATTTTATAAATATGACTAACTAGCTTGCGCCCGCGACTTCGTTCGCGTCCCATTGGATCCCGTTGATTTTACGAGATGAAAAGTAACCTATGTGTTAATGCAGGTCACGGACAATATTTATTCCAAGTTTCATCCAAATCGGATTAGTAGTTTTTACGTGAAAGAGTTACAAAGATCCATCCATACTCACAAACTTTCGCGTTTATAATATTAGTATGATATTTTCTCATGTGTAGGTAAACCGTAGGTGTTCATGGTACATGGGATCGTATGCAGACAAAATTAAATATATAGAAAAACACCTAAGACAGTCGAAACTCAATAAAACAGGCTCTTTTTAAAAATCTCTACTCAAATCTTCTTTAGTCATGTGTTTTGTTTGGTCTTAGATCACAATGAAGCAGGTGACAATATTTTATAACTCAAATAGTAATAAAACAAGGACATTGTGACACAATAAACCTTTAGAGACATATGAAACAAATTCAATCGTATTTTATGAGATTTGGAGAAGATGAATGTGGGTTGCTGCCATAGAGCAAGAACAAATGGCTACAGACCCGAGAGCACACTGCCATCTAGCTCCTTATAATGTAAACATTAACTTTAATGTTAATGGAAAACGCTAGATAGCGTTATCTAGCAATTTTCATGTGCCTAGCTGAATAGCCCGAAGAATAGCCCGAGTTAGGGCAATCGCGTTTTGTTGTATTAGATGAGGTATCTGTACTAGTATAGTATTATATAATCTGTGCTACAGACAACCACTTAACTTCTACTAAATTCATCATCATCATCATCAACCTATATCAGTCCACTGCTGGACGTAGGTCTCTCCCAAGACGCCCCACTGAGCCCGGTCTTCGGCTCTTCTCATCCAGTGTTTGCCAGCTACATGTCTCAGATCGTCACCCCACCTAGCCGGAGGGCGTCCTACACTATGCTTGCCTAAACGCGGTCTCCACTCGAGTGCTAGTTTGCTTCAACGATTGTCGGTTCTACGGCAAACATGGTCGAAAATTACAAAATCATACCACACGAAACCTCTGTTTCATAGCTAATCTATGAATCTAATTCCACTCACTGACTTGAAGATACAGCGAAGGAGTAAGATACATACAAAAAAGAGAAATCAAAGTGTTTATAGCAAGATAGGCACTAATTTTTTTATTTAGTTAGGCACTAATCCTACTATCACAAGAATTTTGATTAAAATCTCCTATCTGTAGGTAGGCACTATATTCGAGTGAAGCTCGGAGGCTATCGAGTTGCTTTACATTTTCAGAAGTACAATAATAATTGTAAGGTAAAGTATGACAGCTACACTACGTGTCAGTGAAGACTGTCTTCTGAATGCTACGCAGTGTAACTCTATATTTTAGATTACTTACCACCACTCGCCAGTGTGTAAATCATTACGATTGAGTAGAATAACAGTCTGGAAATAATAATAAAGAAAATCATCAATTTTCAGACCTCATGTATCATAACCTCAAATCTCATAAACTAAAGAGTCTATAACTGTTATTTTATTACTCTATGGTTTGGGATAGTTTATTATTGTCATATCTATTGAATCACGGCAGTTTTATAGCGTCGATAATGTTTATGGGAGCTTTATGTGAGGTCGGTGGCGTAGGTAGTACATTACGGAAATGACGTGTAATTTTGTTAACAAGATGGCGTCTCTTTACAAAATGGCGCTCAACGACTGATGTTCATATTTAATCCTATATTAATGGTGTGATTTCATATATCTTTTAAGACTCGCTGCGCTCAACGCTCTCCTGAACGCTAATTCCGACTGCAACTTATTTGTAGATGGATTTGTAAAGATCCTGTCACAGAGTTTTTGACAGGCGTCATGGCTCAGTCGGTAGTAGCTCTGCCTTCCGTGCTGTGGTTCGTGGGTTCGATCCCCACCGAGAACAAACATTTCTGTGGCAAACATAAAATAAATAAATAAAATAAATATTCACGGACACTTAACACAACCCAGACATAGAACAAACATTTATGTTATAAACATAGATGTTTGTTCTGAGTCTGGGTGTTTCTATGTATTATAAGTATGTATTTACAAAAAAAAAAGTATGTATGTATTCTATCAGCCATTTAGTTTCCATCGTACAAGCTTTGCTTAGTTTGGGACTAGAGGGTGTTGTGTGTAATGTCCAAGAATATTTATTTATTTATTTATTTATTTAAGTTTGAGGTTTTGTGAGCGTGATGTATGAATGTGTGTTTAAATTATATTTCCTTTAATAATTTGTACGTAATTTTTGTGATGTTTATTTTTTCGTGACTTCTTTTTATTGTATTCTACCTAATGACATAAGTATTGGTACATCTCTATTTTTAGTGTAATTTTTTATTATTATTCGATAATGGTATCGATTCGCTTGTTGCATTTTTCTAAACTAACCTAATTTGACAGCACTAAAAATGTTGCCGTCCCTTTCTCATTAACTGAAATAACAAGGACGGCTATAATTTTAGAGATGTCAAATTAGGTTAGTTTAGAAAAATGCAACAAGCGAATCGATACCATTATTTAGATACCAATATTTAATTTATGTAATAGGTTATCCGTTTTAATTAAGCTAAAATAAATAATAAGACGCGAATGGAGGAGGCCTTTGCTAAAAAGGGCAAACAGATAACAGTGTCGATGTCGTAGTATAGTATTAGTTTTAAGTTAAATGTACCTAGTTATCTGAAATAAAGGCTAAATAAATAAAAAAATAATAAGACATCTTTTAAATGTTGGTGTTACAGTCTTATTTCTGTCTATCAGCAAAATTTAAATATAAATAAGGTCTGACTTTATCCAACCACAATTATTTCTGTGTCGTATTTGTCATACCAATACCTATCTGTAATCACAAGAGCACAGCCACACAACAACAATTTCACTTGAATCAGATCAGGCGTGAGTTGAATTTTACACAGAAAAGACGACCCTCCTAAATTACTATCTGGAAAAAGGTTGAGGACACCTTGTTCGGAAAATGAAACCATTTAAAAAGATTGCACCACCTCTGGTCCTTCGATTCCGGTTCGGTCCTTTTGATAGTTAAACGTGTCCTATCCTAGCCAAAAGCTCAATAACATAACAGGCGTCATGGCTCAGTCGGTAGTAGCTTTGCCTTCCGTGCTGTGGGTCGTGGGTTCGATCCCCACCGAGAACAAACATTTGTGTGGCAAACATAGATGTTTGTTCTGTGTCTGGGTGTTTATATGTATTATAAGTATGTATTTACAAAAAAAAAAATGTATGTATTCTATCAGCCATCTAGTTCCCATAGTACAAGCTTTGCTTAGTTTGGGACTAGAAGGCATTGTGTTAAGTGTCCGTGAATATTTATTTATTTATTTATAACAAAATGAGATTTATATTTTACAATCTTTTTACACATGCTCATATTGCTCATGCATTAATAAACAGTAGAATTGTTTAATATAAGACTTTTCAAAATTACAGCTCCATTCAAACTTTTAATAAGCTATTTATTAAAAAGTACTAAACAAATTTAACTTGAAACTTCACTATCAAAATAATTGGTTTCGCAAAAATTTACAACTTTTGTTCAAATTAATTTATAACTTGGAGTTCATAACATCACACGAGGCCTAACATGTCTCTAGCAAATAATTACACAAGCTCTTTTAACATAAATTTACATAATTGATTTGAAAATTACGCCAGTTCCGATACTGAAACTTTAAGCGGGCGCCTACCATTCGTATCTAGTTAGGTTTTTGTATCTTGTAATCAACTCTATTTGACAAACCAATTTTTCTAATATAACTTTACAAGTTTTGAGGCATTGACGTAATTATATATGTTTTTTTATAGAAATTTTGAAAACCTAATCTTAGGACACCTTGTATAGTATAAGTTGCCAATAAACGTGTACGGAATTGTTATTACTGTACTTACGTACCTACGTATTTAATGTAATGGTCACATCCCAGTCGAAAACAGATAAATTCCACGCAATGTGGTTGACAGCTGGGCGACATTTGTTTTTGTATCATCTCTCCTAATTACATTTTATCGAATGATTTCAGAAATGGGCCCTTGAAACCACACTACGACCCTGTGAGTAAATTCCAATTTTAGAACTCACGAATTTAGCTAAAGCCAGCTTTATTTTTTAAAGTCATGAAAAGTTTAATAACAAACGATTTGAGGGTTATAAGAAGTTCAGCCAGTGTTTAATTTAGAAAATAGCAAAATAAGCTTTTTCTGAAAAATATTCAAAACTTATAGACTAGATAATGCTGTAGAAATTTTAGGATTTTTATTTTTCTCTAGAACTGAAAACCTCTTTAAAGCCGCCACCAGACCTCACATAATCCTTACAGTTGTAAAGTAACTTGCTTCAATAAAGGTTCGATCGGGGCGCGCCGGTAAGTAGGCCGGGGCGCGTCTGTTTACTGAAACACAATTTGAATTGTATTTTGTTTGAATCTACCCAATTTCGACTGAGTTTAAACCGAGAGTTTGCCAATGACTTTTCACACGGTTACCGATACTACACCTACACGATATCAGATGAGAGATTTATTTCTTATACGTAATACCAGATGCTTTTACACCTCAGAATAATGAAGTGTCGTTTGTGCCCAGTTTTTAGAAAGCCCGATATTGCAAGCGACTTCTGCGGATCGCGAGACATGTCGCGTGTCAACCTCATGCGACTTCGTGTCCCACGACAGTTTCCTGACAACATTTTGACAGTGAGGACGCGTTTGTCCCAGAACTATCCTTGATTATGGTACACAGTAAGCTCTCGTGCTATGTGTTAACCACAACTTGGGCATGAGAACGAGTAAAATGTCCCTCGACATTGTCGCCGAAGTTACACTTAAATGTGCCGTGACTCGAGGAAATACATGGTTTTATTCTGTGACATTGAGTGCACGACGACAACAATATTTTTGCACGAGCAACATGTTAGTATCGTGTTAATGTCGGTATCGGTCAGTATGCAAGCACTCAATAGCTGGTTCCAGTTTTTATAGGACGGCAAAAGTTTTCTCTTAGGAAACTAATGGAATCTGAATCACCAATTAAGTCCTTTAGGAAAATTAGATCGACTATTACTGCCAACGTTTTTAACCCTGAACTGAAAGACACTCTGAGGTAGACAGATGGTAAACACTAACGGCCTTACTACGTTATCAAATTTATCTTGGATTTTTCGGGGGTTTAGACCCGGCCTAGCTAGGCTCGGTCTAAAGTTAGGCTCGTGTTAAAACTGAGACGTGATTATGTAAGACTTTCAACGAAGTTTTATAAAAAACCGTTCTCTTGTAAAATTATTCATTCATTCACTCAAAACTGATCAGTAAATGAAGTCAAAAAATAATTTAGCGACAAAACAAGAAAAAACCAGGGGTAGGTAGGTACCTACGGTTAATGATTTTATCAATGTAAATGTCAATGTCGAATATATTTTCGAAAAAACAGTACGCAGTAAATAATATAAAATAATTGAGAAAAAACTGTCACTAAATTGATTTTCATGACAAATGTGAAGTAAGACTTGAGTTAAACCTGGGTGGGGTCGGTTTAGCGAAAGTCTATAGTTAGACCTCGGTGAAGGTGCTAAATATGTTACGTAATATGAAAAAACCTAGTTAAGTCCAAAACACGAGTTAGAGACACGGTTTTTTGTTAGATCCAAGATAAATCTGACAACATAATGACAGGGAAAGTATTTTGCATTGTCATACCCAAAGCTGTGAATTAGTAGTAACTCTGCCTTGTAATCGTATAAGTTCGTAGTTTCTGGGTTCTGCACCAATTGGTTGAGTTATGTCCATATGGAATACCAACTGATCCAACTGAAACTGGTATAAACTGCATAATGTAATGGCGCTTAGATCCATAGACGTCCTTCAGACATTATTTTGTAGTAAAAACCAAACAAAATCTTGCAGTAAGTTTCTAGCTAGTTTTCTTTTGTGATACATGACCGCATAAGGCGGTTGTGGTCGGTAAAAACTAAATAAAGAGTGAACTAACTGTTTTAATTAGGCTGTTTCAAAAATAAGAAAGGAATGGCGTACAGTACAAGATAATAGGATCCCATGTCCGATTAGTGGAATGGTCAAACAATTTCCCATTAAATTGATAGGAGACATACAATGCATTTTGTTTTATTTTCTAATAACCGTCATCCGTCATAGCATGACCGTTTTCTATGGCTAGAAATTGATTACTGGCTCAATACAATAAAAAAGCCTAGTTAGCTCCTGAAAACTAATATGTTTCACATCAGTTGTAGCATAAGTGACTAATTAATTTAGTAATTTTACTGCATATTAGGTATGTAAACGCGTACTTATTGACTTGCTAATTAACAATGCTACATGAGTTCACATGACTATGTCATATTCTTATCGGCGTAATACGACTGTGATATTACATTGATGGTATTTTAGAGGATTTGGGATGGTATGGGACAAGGAAACCGGCTTACATCAAAGTGTCCTTTCAATAAACCAGAACTTTGATTATAAAGTGAAGAGCTTCGGAATATTGTGTGCTCGACCCTTTTTAACTGGCTGTAAAACTGAATGCCAAATAGGAATATACTGATTTGATCTGTTATTGATCGTACATGAGATGGTTGGATGAGCAAAGAATTGTGATAAGTGGCGGGACGGAGGAAAGGAGTTTTTGTTCAAAATTGGAACAGCTGGGTTAGTAATAGTACCTGTAGCGCCATCTATCTCGCTGCACAAGAACTATCCTATATTACGCAAACGAAGTTACCACGTCGGGGTCACCAATGAGGAGGATACATATCCTACCATGTTCTCCTTAGCACCTAATAATAGTAAGTATGGCTTTATAAATAGATATCCTTGGACATTACACACAACGCCTTCTAGTCCCAAACTAAGCAAAGCTTGTACCGGAACCAGATTGCTGATAGAATACTTATATACTTTTTTTGTAAATACATACTCAAATCCAGACATAGAACAAACATCTATTTTGCTACACATCGATGTTTGTTTTTAGTAGGCATCGAACCAAGTACCCAACGTACGGAAAGCAGAGCTTATACCAACTTAGCTGTGTGGCAGAGAAAAGCAATCCGGGACATTTTAATTTCATTTTTCATGTTTTTCATAAGTAACTTATCCTAACTCGAAAGTTAGTATGAATAAAATAAGAGGAGTCTAGATATAACATTACCAAAATACCTCTGTAAGATCTTTCTTCTGTAATTTGAGGCTTTGCAAACACTTAAATATGACTCGTGACTGCCTGTCTGGTTTCTATCATTTGAAAATTACAAAGACAAGCAGAAAGAGAAAATATTGATAGAGTTAATTAAATATTGACGAGGCAAGTCGAGCGAAAGTTGTGTGCTGAGACTGCGGTGAAACCCATTTAATTTTCGAGTATTTGAGAACTACCTGGATACTGGATTAAAGTTAAAATTGGCGTAAATTTCATTTTGTGGGTAGTTAGAAAGTTTATCTAGTTACCAGTCCGCATCAGTTGACTTTGTCAGATTTTCGAATTTGTGTTTCATTTGTTTACTATTTTTATGTCCTTGTTAGGAGTCAAGGTACCTAGACTACCTTGTAATACCTATCTAGGTATTTTATTTGACATCGTATTCTTGGGAGTCACCTACAGTTTTTTGGTTAGAAACATAAGAGTGCTAAATTATTTTAAGGCAGGAATTGTATCATAAATAAATAAATAAATGTAGCTACTATCGGAGATCTTTAGTTCACATTCTGCAGACAAACACAGAGTAGATTTTATTTTTTAAAGCAATATATTTTATCTAAGAGAAACAAAAACACGAAGACTGCGTAAACAAAGTCACGGGCAAATGCCAGTTAGTTATAATCCGAGGTTTAACTTCCGCTCGTAAAACATCTATTCATTCAATTTTCCACAAGACAGCTTGTTGGTAGAAACGAGATATTACTAAATCTAAAGATACCCTATAAAAAGCAGTAAGATGAACAGACTAAAAGATTTACTTAATTTGATGACCAAGCGTTCTTTCCATCTACAACTTTACTAGCGATTCTGAACCATAACCCGTTGAGATAAGGGCGCGTTAGTGCTATGGTAATTTGGATCCTTTTCGGGTTTACGATTGCTCTGAATTTCTCGTACAAAGAAATCGTTTCGGGGATTGTTTTGTTTTATGATTGCGTGTGAAACATTACCCTCTTTTAGCTTTGTCGTGATCGGCTATAAATGTTAACGAATACATTTTTGGGTTCGGGACTGCTCATTGAAATATATTTGAGTGAACATCCCTGAATCACACCTCGATTGCGTTAGGAGGTGATGCGAGAAAGCGTTATTTCGATTCATAAAGGTACTTGACAGCTCAGTCGGTAGCTGGACTTGCTGACGTTTCAGAGAAAATGTTTTGGGACAAATTCTCCCAATTGTCAGTTGTGCCTTCCGAGCTGTGGATCGGGCTCGATCCCCACCAAGAAAAAACTTATTGTATGTGGCAAACATAGAGGTTTCCTCTCTCTGGGTGTAACGTATTGTATAATATGTATTAAAAGTATGTATTTACAAAAATTCTTATTCTATCAGAAATGTGATTCCCACAGCTCTGCTTAGTTTGGGACTGTGTGCTTAGCTGGTGTGTAAAATGCCCATGAATATAGTAGGTGTCAAATAAAGGTCATTCACCCACCTTCAAAACGATGTCGTAAAATTCAATTTATGAATGGTAAACAAACAGTACTACGAGGTTCGAGCGATTACCGTCTTAGCGACAGGTTTGTATGGAAAGCGACAGAATTAGCCATTCATAAATTGAATTTTGCGACATCGTGGTGAAGGTGGGTGGGTGAATGACCTGTATTGCGGTGTTATTTGGCACCTATTATAGTATTTATTTATTTATTTTGGGTTTTTTTTGACTGGAAATATTTTACGTAACTGACATGAAGGTGTTGTAATTTGCGCTGTGCGCTGGTCAATACACCGGATTCTTCCGTGGGCAATGCCATGTGTTCTGCAGGAGACAGACCCCATTGGAGGAACATTGTACAGAATACGGACCTACATAAAGGTCACGCTCACGACCCTCAACTGTCAGAATATCGATGTAAGAAGAGGATAGGCAGACCCAGCAATATTCTAGGTCTGTTTCTGGGTCGTCCATTTGGTGCCCAATAAATAAGTTTTAATCTCCAAGGTTTTCTGTTTGAAGTAGTTTTTTCTCGACAGAAAAGAAAAAATCCTTAGCTTATTTCAACGTCTGTTATTAATACCTACACCAGAACCACACGCGGTAAATATATTATCCTTAGTAACATATAATCCAACGTTACATTCACTGATATTATACTCTAAAAGCGTGTATTCTCCTAAAAGCCTCCCTAACAACCTTTGTGGACATAAAAATTGCGACACACCACATCAAGTGAAAATCGTACACTGTTATACTTTGTAGGTGTTTAGAGATGTGACATCCGGCACGCAATCTCTTTGACTCGTGTGGCTGGTCCGACCTTTCTAAAGTGGATGTGGTGAGCGTTTGATGACCCACCACGACCTTTTCGCCATTTTATGGATCAGTATAAGATTTTTTCAGTTCGATTGCTTGTTTATCCTCTTGGATCTCGTTGAGCTGACTCGTTATCGAGGGTCATTAGTCTGCTCAGCTCAAAACGATTAACGTTTTCTTCTTCTTCTTCTGTTTATGGCATCTGTCCGTCATTTCGACAGGCAATTTTGCCAGTGTCAAGTGAGATATATGAAATAATATAAGTCAAGTCATTCGTCAAGTCGGCCGTCGTTTGTTTCAAAGGCAAAATGGTGGATTTTTCTTTCAACACTTGGAAACGAATTTTATCATTTAGGGAAACCACTTTACGCACATTTATTCCAATGGCTCACACTTTGTGTTACGACCTCAAGTATTATTGGTTGAAATTCCACCAAAATTAAACCACTATACCTAGTCAGTGCTGATGTTGCTTCTAAGCAATTGTCAGAACTCGAATCGATTAATATTTTCTAAAAAATCCAAAAAATCTAGTATCCATCACTGTAACAGTCTTTGAACAAAACCACAGACAAAGTCACGTTTGATTCCATGAAATAAATTTACAAGTTTGATCGACCACATTAATTATTTTGCATTAATAATTATTTCGTCACAGCTTAAGCTTTATTTTTCATATTCTCTTGTCGAAATATCTAACTGTAGAAATATGATTCGTTGAGTTGGTACATCCACAGATTTGTGATTGTTCCCGTCATCTCCAACCCTAGCGGGATAAAAGATAAAGGATATTTTGTCTGTCGTTAGTTATCCTACTAATGTATGAACAAACAGAAGCCCTTCTGCGGCTTATCGCGTACGGGTGAGGGTTACAAAGACTGAATGAAACAGTGAATGAAAGTTCAGATAGGGGTTAAATTGCTTGGTATTTTATCTTCGTTTGACCAGAGACGGCGCAACGTAATCGAAGATATAATTAAAAATACATTGGGTATTCAAACGATTTTCCTTGACATTTAATTAATTTTTTTTTGTTTTAGCATACTTAAAAAATTGGTGCCGAATAAATTAATAAACAAGTAGCAAGGCAAAAATGAAATTTTTTGTGCATTTTTTTACACAGACCAAATGTGACCTTTGATTTGTAATTGACATAAGCGTTTTTTATCAAAGTGAAATAAACAAATACAAATACGGTTAAAAGTCAAACCAAAACCCGAGCAAAAATAAACCAATACAAATAGACCTCTGTTGACTACGATCGATCACAAACCCCCATTTATAGCCACCCCTAGACCTTATTGTGGGACAGTTTCGTAATACCAATAGCAATGTCAACATAGCTATCATAACAGTACTGCAGCACGTGTATTAATATTTATTTACCACTAAGCTGACTATACAAATATTGACTCAGTTGTGACAAAATGTAGATTTAAACCAAGGTTTAGTTAGCTATGACAGCTGCCTGCTTCCTTTTTCGCAAGGTGGTGAAAGCATTGGTTTTACTAGTAAAGTTGTTTCAAGGTGAGCTTTCTGATGCTGCACTCCAAGTGTAAAGTTAAAAATGAACGAAATAAAGATAAGTATATACTAACATTTTTTTAAAGGTAAATACTTTTTTTAAATTTAGTTAAACGTTTGATCCATATTTTTCATAACATTTAGGTTATTGCTGGTCACTTTTTTTATTTTTAGTGTTTTTTTCACCCATAAATATCCGGATAATTTTCTTTTGATTTTTAATATTCACCTTAATATTATAGTTTTCCCCATGTCACTCCCAAAGACTCTATTGTAACGAATAAAAAATGTCTCTATCTGGGAGACCTTTTCGCTAAACTTATCTCGTCAAAACCATCCGGGCTTTGTGATTTGACGTCGAAAAACTGCTATTCTAAACCGATAACTATTATCGAGGTCAGAAGACTGGTCTTTGTGTAGCATTAAAATACCAAAGGCATAAGCTGTAGCGATTTATATTTGAGGTTTAGTTTCACATAGTTCTAAGATAAAAATCGCGACAGCTTATGTTAGCTTGGTCTCCTTACTTTCTGTTTTCACACCACAGGGCTCAGCAAACTTACTGAGGTTAGAAAAATAATGGAACTCTAATGGATTGTTACTAAAAATAGAGTCTGAAAATATCCACGCAAAGTCAAACAAGAGGTCATCCGCACAAATTTTTAACGTTATTGGTTAAACATAATCAGAAATTTACACGGGGCCACCGAAAAATATACCTTTTTATTCTACAGACAAGCAGTAGGTACCTACCTATCAACCTACTTATGGTGTCTCTCAGTAATATAATATACTTATTAAGTGTTTTTGTACATAAATAAAAAAAAATAATGTTGAAATTCACGCGTGGTGGAAGTGAAACCTTCGAAAAAAACCAGTGCGTAGTATTTATTTTATTGTACTTATCTAATATGCAGTACTTATTTAGTTTTAGAAGTTTTCACTTCATAATAAAAGGTAAAACGTTGCAAAAAGTTTAATGTCGCCTTGGATTTGAACTTGGTTCCGTTGTCGGTCACCGCAGTCGAATGTTATCACTATTCGGCCAACAGTACATCTGCTGCGATGGTTGAAATTACGGCTATGTCATTATGCTTCATTCATGTCATGCTATGTCATAATGTCATTTTCGTTCCATCTTTTCCGTTTCATTGCCTTTCAAATCACAACGGTGCGTATAGTATTATATAATCTGTGAAGGTGCTAAAGAAGTTTTCACTTAAAAAAAAAGGCAAATAGTTACGTGTATTCAGATTCGTTACACTCATTTTCTTACGTTAATTCTATAGCGTATTATCACGAACATTTTTAAATCAAAACACTAGATTACACCCCAACTAGGTACATTTTTTAGTGCAAATAAAACGAGATTGTTTGAAACAAACAAGCTATCTTCACGAATAACAATAAGGCTGTATCAGTCGTAAATACGTACAATACGCATTGCAGACACTTTCATAGCTTGCGTTTTATTAAGCTAACCGTTTTACAGAACGAACAGAAATTGATAGTAATCTTTACCAAGTATCCTATCATCACACTGGTTGTTTTACAATCATATTATTGATTTTACGTAAAAAAGACAAATATAATAAACCTCGTGCGAGCGCAAATCGTGCGTGATCGCAATTCACGGTAGATGGCAGTTGACACACTTGAAGGGTTTTACGCACGTGTTACGAGTTCTACCAGATGCCATTCGGACTGTGTAGTGCTGCAAAGGCCATAGACAAGAATTGAATTGACTGTGTAGTGAATGTGTCAAAATTATTATACACAGATTGAACGATTGATGGGATTATTATTCAAGCAAGGCTGTAGCGTTTATGACAAGGCTCCATACTTTTTGGATGCTATGTGTAAATCATTAACTTTGAATTAAGTTTTCAGTAATCAAATAAGAATTCAACCTTTAAGTTTATATTGCGCGCTTGCCATTTGACTACAAGGCTGATCTCTAGTGGAAGTTGGGGTTAATCACTAGTAATCTATTTCAAATTACCTACACAGTAACCTCGGGAAAAATCGCTTCATGTTTAAAAGTCATTAGGTACGGAAGTACCTTTATTTTTATAATAATTGTAGCAAATGGCGAGATGCTTTAGCAGATGCACGTGGCGATGGCAACTCGCCAAATGTAGATAGGTAATTAATTTGGGAATTTGTCTTGAGACTATTCTCAAGACAAATTCCCAAATTAATTACCTATCTACATTAGGCGTTATTGTTATGATTGTGAGGAAAAAAAACTTTTCTTTTTTATAATCTTTTAGAGAAAAAACCCAAGACTTAGGATCTTAAATTTGCTATGTCTTCCTATGGATAAAACGCAACGAACCTATTTTTCCCATAGCTTTTTAGTAGGTACTTTTATGTAGGGTTTGTCTACTAAAAGTTGATCTTTTGGTCCACTGACTACTTTCTTTGGAAACCTGAATCGTGGTGGTGAGAGTAAGAGTACCTAGGTACTGACCAAGAAATCTGAGAAAATGTTTATTATCCTTGTAAAATTAGGATTATTGATTTTAACTTACATTCCATTATTTCAAAAATCCATTTTCCTGTCTCTCGTTCATGTAAAATCTTTGATGTTTTCGGTAATGTTCACCAACAAACAAGAACGCGAACAATGATCAAGTTTTTCCAATTCATTACAACCGAGAGTTTTCCAGGTTTCTCGTGAAAGGTTCCAAATAAATTACTTTGAGTTTCCGATCCTTCACACTTTTCGGCAGAATGAGAACGAAAATAAATTATCGGTTACCTAAATAGATGAGTGTTATTTTTCAACGCGAGAGTGATGTAGAAACTTTTGAATTCTGCCTACTTTTCCCGTTTATTACGAGTATTTGTGGCAACTTGTGAGGAAAGAGTTATTTCGATAATATCTCAGTTGCGCTCGTGAAAGTCTTAGGAGCTTAGGCTGAAATAATGATGATGTTATTCATGTACAAGTGATTGCGATGTGGGAACCTTTTCAAACTAAATCAATGACACAGTAAATGCTAATAAGCAGTCAGCTATGACTGATTAGTTTGAAATGGTTGAAAAGGGAGCACCTTTTATGCTCTGTGGTAAAGTGGCGTATACGATTAGTTTTGACGGTTTTGATAAACAGAATAATTAAAGATCTATGAAAATTTAAGATCTATGACTGTAGACAGACCGACGATGCATGACTAAAACTGAATATTATTGTGTAAAAAACTTCGAAAATCAATAAACACCAAGTTGTTTTCTTCAAGCGAATGGATGTGCCAAAGAAAAATAAAGGGCAGACGAAGATCCTCTTAGCGGAATCGATCTCACTGAAGCACAATTTAAACGAGAGAGGGTTAATGTTAATGGAAAAATTAAATTTAAAATAAAATACTAACTAAACACAGACTATATTCTAACGCGTTATTTATAGTACTTGATAGTCCACTTCATTTACAATATTTATGTTTATAGATCTTAGAATTAGATAAGTTTCTGATGTCTGGTTCTAGGAAAAATCAAAACTGTTATAAAGCGGTCATTTGAAAAGATGGTGTAAAATTTAAGATTTTTTAATAATATTAATTTGAAAGGTATATTACATCACTGTTTGTCGAATTTAATAAAGTTATATTATGTACTTATTCATAGGTCACCCTTACACTTTTAAACATAGACACTCGTTGTCTTGCTAAACTTGGTTGACGGGTGTGCGTGCTTCTATAATACAGGCCATTCTATTGTTTAGTTGCCACTGTTATGATTTCGAAGGTCAAGGCTAGACATTTTGTGTTTTTAGGAAGCTAACAGTGTGTACTTCAATTTAATTTAAGTTATATTTGCAACATCACATTAATTAAAAAAAAAATAAGGGTCGAAATTAAAATGTAGGAAAATGCCTCTATGTGCGATTTCTATGCTCTCGAGTGTAGATCAAGTTTAAACCGAGTGTGCTTTTAAGGACAGTATGAACATTAAACATCTCGAGTCTTTTAAAACGTATTTAGCCACAGACTGATAGTTTTTAAGCCAAGCTTAAATAAACTATCAGTTAACTGATAGAGTGATTCTTGTGACTAAGCCATAACGAGGCAAACTTTTAACTCGATGATGGTTTATTTAGAAGCGTCTTACCATGAGTTGTTGGAGTGAGTTGGAAGAAGTCTAATGACAAAGTTATCTTTCATACATTTTTAGATCAGTAATACCCCGTAACCTTTTAAAATTGTGTCCTGCTTGTGTATGTTCTAGGGTTCATTCATCTTGGACGTAAAAGTGTTGAATACTTGTACCGACATTCCTACCCTTCAAACCAGAACACAGTAATGCGAGCTTCACTGCTTGGGAGATAGGTTCCTACGGTAGTACGTCTTCGAACAAACTCTATCAAGAGGTACAACTGGGGTTCGAATTGATTGACCCCATTCTGGCTGGTCCCCGATATAAATTACCAAATAGTATGTATGCACTAAATAAATGCCGATTGTATTTGAAGCATGTTACGCGCGGTCTAACGTTGCCGGTACAATTACGAGCCTACGTTTCAAATCCTATAAAGTAATTTATTATCGCAGACGTTAACCCAAATTTCCTGCCGTCAAGTGTAATCTCCTCCAATAAACCTTTAAAGTTGGATTATGTCGATCAAATGCTCGGAGATCGCTTCTCACCGAACATTTTAGTTTTTACTGAAAAATGAGTTTTATGATGTGGGTTATAGATTGAAAATGATTTACTATCCAAAATTCAATCTTAATTTATCAAATTTTTGCAGATCATGCAAACAATATTTTTTTCGTGGGAATCTTGTAATCAACGAAGATTTTGTAGTGACGTTTGTGTTATACTGCGCAGTGACACTGTAACTTTGCAAGATCTCGCGTCATTGCACGTTGTGGCCGCGCAATGTACCACATACATCCGACTCATTTTTTGGAGTACAGGCCCATCTTTTGGTGGCTCACATTTTATTAAGAGGTTCTAAACATATTAAGATCTTTAACATATTAGTTGCCTAAAGGGTAGTTAAAACGCAGAAACCCATTTAAGGGCTCTCAGTGAATCCGAAATTGTCTAGATTCTGCTTAATATCGTACCATATAATTAAAATAATGTACGTACTTGATACTTAAGGATACAAATATTGTTAGTATTATAATTTTAAGAAAATATACAGACTTAGCAACACCAAGATGCAAAATAAAAAAAAAACAACTAACTAGAATCTTTTTACAAAGAAATGGGAGAAAAAGCGACGGATGTGCCTCAAAATATTCATTTTTCCATTCTTGCTAATTTTTACCTGTATGGTACAAGCCGATAGCCCACCTGATGTTACAACCATTGCCTATAACAATACATTGCCTCAGATCAAGTCCATCAAGGACGTGCTCTCTAAGACTACTTTTTAATTCTTTTAATGTGCTTCTTCATGTTGCTGATATTGATGATAAATAATAAATTAATAAAATAATAAATAAATATCCGTGCACATTTCACACAACGCCCTCTAGTCCCAAACCACCCAAACTAAGGAATGTGTACTACGGGAAGTAGATTGCTGATAGAATACATAATAATTATAATTTTTTGTTTGAAAATAGCTAAAGATTTCTCATACCTTATGTAATGATACTCTTAAAGATAAGTTTGTGAAGTCCTCAGCGCTTGCCAGTGAAACCTAGAACGTAAGAAATAACTAGGTACCCGAACTCTTTCACAAAAAGACCAACCTCAGTTTGGGGCAAGTATTTAAGTGCTTTTAGAGCCAGCAGCTTTCAATAGTTTGGCGGACACGTAGCAGTTATACAACAGTTTTGAGTTTTTACTTAGAATGAAGAAAATGAGACCTTTTCTATCCTTTTTGAAATTGCTTTCTTGTTCGTTTATCTGGGTCGTACGTGTTATTTCACGTGTGATAAAGAAACACGGAAGCCTCGACGACAATCTTATTCATTTCTGTATTTTTTCCGCTTTGCAAATTGTGAAACTGTTTGGACCTCTGATGGGTTTCTATTGTTTTTATCGACAAAAAATAGGTAAAATCGAAAGGTGCCAACTCGCGCCCATTCGCAAGTTTGACATTCGCGAGTTGACGAATAAGCCAAAATATTTGTCGTGCATCAGTTTATCATACAATTGGGTTAGGCTCATAATCCTCTTTGAGTCGTCCCCTTCAAGGGGATTATGAGATTTTTTGGCTCATAATCCCCTACTAATTATTATAAACGCGAAAATTTGTAAGGATGGATGGATGGATGTTTGTTACTCTTAAATGTAAAAACTACTGATCCGATTTGAATGAAACTTGGAATATATATTGTCCGTAACCTCGATTAAGTCATAGGCTACTTTTTATCCCGAAAAATCAACGGGATCCAACGGGACACGAACGATGTCGCGGGCGGAAGCTAGTTTGATTTATAGTAAGGTGCATTGAGGTAATTGCAAAAATGGGTATATTCCGAAAATCCATAAAATCTAGTAACATAATGCTATATTTTCCTGTTGGCAACATTGGTCTAGACGCCATCTTGATTGGCATCGCCGTGACAGTCCTATATATCCTCGTGCCAACAGGAAAATATCGCATTATGTTACTAGATTTTATGGATTTTCGGAATATACCCATTTTCGCAATTACCCCAATGCACCTTACCATTTTATAGGTTATGGTATACAGTATAGGTCCCGACATGGTTTAATAGCTTTTGTCAATTGTGGACGAGAATATGTACATCGTTTTACATCGTACTCGTATTTTATGATATCTCTTTCGCTGCGAACAGTGCTCACCCAGTTCTTCATTCAAGGTTAGAGCTATTAAACCGTGTCGGGACAAGTAGATAAACCTACCTTTGTTTTCAGTTAGCTATGCATTTTAGAGAAACCTCTGGTATCAAACTGCAAACCTTTGAGGCTACTTATAAGTAAATAAGTACGTATGAGTTAGTGGCCCACTCTGGTGCTGGAGTTTTTAGGCCGCCTTAAGGCCTCTGTCGTGGCTTAGCAACTGGTAGAGTCGGGACCGAAAGCACAGATCATCCGAAAGTAATTTCAATGTGACAGACGTATACAAGGTGTAACATAAATACCCTATAAGTCCGAAAAGGGCGTAATCAGACCGACCACCTGAGTGCTTCGACATGAGCAAATGATCAATACATCGTAATTGAAATTTTCATACAAAAGTACAACTTTTGTTATTTTAGAAATTTGCGACAACCCTAAGTGTTTGTTTACTATTTGCATAAAACCGTACACACGCATGCACACGTGGGTACCCTCCTACCGCATCGCACGCACACGCTAGCTGTGTGTAGGTATATTTTAAGTAAAAGTTACGAGCTCATTTCATGAATAAAAAACTTCGAAATCTCAAAAGTCGTAGAACAAACACTGTTCGCCATGACCTGTAAAATACTCCCCTTTCGGACTTATAGGGTATTTATGTTACACCGTGTATAAATGTAGCACTATACATAGGTTTTTACAAACAAAAAAAAACTGCCCTAATAAGCCATCCAAAATTCCTATGTTCATAAAAGCTCAAAAAGGTGCTGAGTATTGCACAGCACTTAAAATTAATGCTTTATCCACCAATAAACCTAGACCCTCATTCGCCGTGAGTTTAAATGGCTAGTCGGCGTGTCGTGTGTCAGGTTACGCTGGTTTGCGGCTCCATTGAAGCTTAATGATCAGGTAAAGCTTGCATTTTCCATACAATCTGGAGGAAATATGCCGATGAGGTAATTTTATATCGATCTATCTGATGTCTTTAATTTTTATAGAAAGTCGATGCGTTTAATCGAATTACAAGTAGGACTGGATGGAATAGTAGTTCTATTTGGAATAAAATCTGTGTGTCCAAAATGTTCGATTAGTCTAACAATTTGGAATATTTTTGACCAAGCAGTTCAATAATCGAACTACTAGTAGGATTGGATGGAATAAACGTTAAACGAGCTAAATAAAATTTAACTAATATTTTAAAAGCAAAAGATTAGCTTTACATGTATGGATGTTTGTGTTTCAATCAGATCAAAACTACTGAACCAATTTAAATGAAACTTTGAAGCTATTTTTTCGGGATTAGTAGCGCTACATTTTTCGACACGCGAGGGCGACGTTACGTCCGTTACTTTAAGTTTCATGTGCCTGTAATTGCACCGGCACCCATACTCTTCACACACTGACTTAGATATTATCTATGTATTACATAGATTCTAGTTAATCTGCTAGAACTTACTAAACATTATTAGGCTCTATGGTGATCCTTCGTCCGTAATGAGTGGGGTAAATCGATCTTCGTTAATTTGAATATTGGATAATCAAGGAGTTTGGTCCAGTAGTTGGAAACAAAGGAAGGTTGTCTATAAATGTATGTTTTTAAAGATATTTATTGTCTGTGGAAGCTAGGTTATATGGATGCGTTTTTATGTATACGAGATGTTCATCTGTTTCCTTGTAGCGGGAGACGACAGTAAAATATCAACGCTATCTGATACAAGAATAAGATTCATCGCACACGAACATAACATAAAACCTTCATAAAAATATAGAGATTTGGCCGAAAGAACAAGAAAATGTTAAAAGTGTAGGATCAAAAAAGTGCCACGTTTACACCATGGCAGCTCCTTCTTCTTCTTCTTCTTCTTCTATAACTTTAAGGCGTCTGTCCGACATTTCGACAAAAAAATTCGCCAAGTGAAGTCATTCGTCATAAGTCGACTGTCGTTTGTTTTGAAGAGAATATGGTGGATTTTCACCAGAGTTGGCCACTAGCTCATACGAGCTTCCTTCCTATTGCTAATATTTTAGAATATACTAATGTACTTGCCTACATACTTATTCTTGTCTGTTTTCGTTCAAAGCCGTGCTCTATGTTGCTACCACACCTTGACCCACTTACTATATTATTATATAATTTCCCTTCTCTCTTTTTTATTTTGATGTATTTTTTGTTACTGTCCTTTGTGGTTGAATAAGGTAATCTGTTTTTGTTCTCGGCCTCCCGCGACACAGGCTAGACCTAGTGCGGGGACCATAGGTAATTTCATGTACTTTTAGCAACTACTCCTTTGGTAAATAAATGAATTTGTATTTGTATTTGTACTTACCGTTTTAATGTAATGTCGTTCATGCGTCCCCACCCTGTATAAAAATACCTTGCTTTTAGTCAGTCAGGAAATTTGTATATGTATTTATTTTTTATCAAGAAAAATAAAATAACTCAGAATGGTTATTTAATAAAGCTATCAGCAATATTCATTATTTTTCTTAGTTTTTGTAAAAAAATAAGGAACAAGGAAAATGTCAAATGTTATAAACAGCTTGTGGAATTTTTATTAATCTTGATTCTGAGGAAATTGTTTTTTGCGACGAAATATTTTTACTTTATCATCGCTTTTATTAGATTTACAAGTTACCTACTTGTTATGCAACGGTGGACGTCCGTCACTATTGTGAGGAACCAGAGATTACCGCTCATCATCGAGTGGGCCAATTTCCTTTTGAAAGTCATAAGATTACATTCAAAGAGTTGAAAAATCCAACGTTCAACAAAAAAATTATAAAATTTTCTTGTCCCGGAAAAAGATGGCAGCATCCATCACTCATCAGACAGGCGTCATGGCTCAGTCGGTAGTAGCTCTGCCTTCCGTGCTGTGGGTCGTGGGTTCGATCCCCACCGAGAACAAACATTTGTGTGGCAAAACATAGATGTTTGTTCTGTGTCTGGGTAAAAAAAATTATATATGTATTCTATCAGCCATCTAGTACCCATAGTACAAGCTTTGCTTAGTTTGGGACTAGAGGGCGTAGTGTGTAATGTCCAAGAATATTTATGGTGGTCACTAAGGGGTTTTTCATACCCCTTAGTAAGGGTTGCACGCGAGCAAAGCCGCGGGCGACAGCTAGTTAACAAATAAAATTCTGAACTGAAATTTTTTAGACAACCCATTTGCAATATATTTATTAACATAAAATACTTTTCATCCATTAACCAGCTCGGTGAAGGTCCGTTGTATAGCGGGATCCCATACTAACTGTTCAGTTTATAAAAACTCTACCTTCTGTGCCGTAGGTTGTAGGTTCAACTCTCATTAGGATAAAATAAAATTAATAAATAAATATTCACGGACATTCAACACAATGCCTTCTAGTCCCAAACTAAGCAAAGCTTGTACTATGAGAACTAGATTGTTGATAGAATACTTATATACTTTTTTTTTGTAAATACATACTTATAATACATAGTAACACCCAGACATAGAACAAACATCTATGTTTACAACACATAAATGTTTGTTTTTGGTGGGGATCGAACCCACGACCCACAGCACGGAAGGCAGAGCTACTACCGACTGAGCTATGACGCCTGTCTAAAACAAAGAATGTGATACATATTTGAATAAAATATTTATTTTGCAAGTTGAACATAGATTTTTTTCAATCTCAGATTTATTTAGACAAAAAATGAATAAGTAAAAAATGAATAAGTAAATAGTTTTTTGGACCTTTTTAAAAAGATTATCTCACATATCCAATATGGAACCTAGTCACAACGAAATAAGATTAAATTTACATCGTGAGAATGATCATAGTGGTATTAGGCTGAGCTTAGTAATTTGGAACGTAGCCCGACCGCCAAAAGTTTCAGGAAGCACTTCCAACTAAATAAATAGTGAATAAGTTTAACGTAAAATCCTGCAGGAAGTTTAACCAAAGTCGAAATGCGTCTAAGAATATCAAGGTCCAAGAATATTTATGGTGGTCGCGCAGTCTAACTCAAACATCAGAGGAGAAACTCAAGGCTGTAGTAAGTTCTCTGTGTATTCATGGAATGGCTGTCGAATGATCTCTAGTTATTAGTAGAATGAGCCCACAAGTGCTTTATTACTCAACTCAGTTCTTGGGGAGTTTCTGCGAATGTCAGAACTCGGGGATGAGTCAATATTTAGCAGAATTTTCGGAGCGGTTTGATTTATTTACTAGATTATTCTCCAAAGGCGTTGAGGCATTTCATATCCCGCCACGACGGAGGCCTTAAGGCGGCCTAAAAACTCCTACACCAGAGTTGGCCACTAACTCATACGAGCTTGCTTGCTTTTATGTCCCAATTCGCATACATTTAGTTAATTTTGAGATTAATTTTGTTATATATAACTTTTGTTGGTTTTATCATAATCTATTTTGAAGCTAACAGTCACAAAAACATAAAATAAAGTAATTATTTTGACATAAACACCTTTAAATACGATAAACAACAAAAGACGCATTTCTCGAAGTGAAATGTCTAATAACTAATGATTCCCGTTGATTTATTGACATTGTTACATTATAAAAAATTGCATTGTAAGTATATTGTAACAAAGAAATTTCAATCAATGCAAGTTTTAAAAAAATTGGGACCTGGGCTCCATACAATTTGCCTTAGAACCTTTTGTTCGCTTAGATTTTCATTTTGTTTTTACTTTCATCATCATTATCAACCTATATTGTTTCACTGCTGGACGTGGATCTCTAGAAAATTGTATTTTGAATGGTTTTCATAAAAACCAACCAACACTGTGTAAGATAAAATATCAGAAAATAAATTACGTGTTACGGAAGAAGGCACCGTAGCACCTGTGCTTCTTATTACGGGATAGAAAAACGTATATTGGAAGAAAACCGTAGATACCTGTTTTTATACGTACTATGTACCTATGAGTACCTATCTGGTTAGCGGTTTTATACCCTCATGAAAAAAAAAAATAATAAAAAAAAAATTTTTTAATGAAATGTGTTCAACACTAAATACTTAAGACATAGACATAGACAATCATTTATTCGCTTTAGATAGAAATCATTGAAATATATTAGTTACAATTAAATTGGTATAACATAATATAATATTACATAACATAACTTTAATATCTTAGATTTCTACATTTTTCTAATAAAAAATTCTAATAAAAACAAAAAAGACTGCAGACTGAAGAATTTCCGGTCAATGTGTTATTTAATTAGAAAAATATAGTATTTCACTTACTAGTATTTTATAGTTAGAAAAAACTTTGTAGAACTCTTTCGAAGAAAAAAAATAAAAAATATCTATTGCTAAAGCTAAAACACAAAAGGTATATAAAGTCTACGTAATACAATTTTACGTTAAAACCCTTCTTGTTCCATAATTTATGAAAAATGTTGATTGCGTGGGCGTTACCCCGGCACAAGCTTCACGTATCACGTATTCAGATGAGCCTATTACAAGCGTTGGCAGCCATATTGTAGCGAAAAAAAAAAAATTAAGGCCATTTTACATAGCGCCCTTTAATCTCAAACTAAATTGCTGATAGAATACTTAAATGTATATTTTAATACAGTTGCTCAAAAAAAGGCGTATTGCAGGGACGTAAAGCGTTCGGGATGTGGGCTATTACACACTCGTGCTTTTTTTACCTTTCCCGAACTCGTGCGTTCTCTTTCCCAACTGTCAAAATAATGTCTACTAAAAAGAAAAACAAACCATGAAGTTTTTACTAAAAAAAATCATAGAAGTTTTTATGATTCATGCAAATACGTATATTTCTAAAAAGAAGCTACTAATTTGTTTCAATATCAGATTTAATGATTTGATTGAATGAGTTAGTTTAGGTTTCATTTCATTTCATCTCATTAAATTTCATTTTAATTTCATATCAATAAAAAAATTCTAATGAAGACTTGGCTGCATGAGCATAGTTCCCTTTGCCTACCAGAATGGGTGAAGAAAAAAAAATCTCTGCTTATATTCTACGGTTGGCGCCATTTTTCAGAAATTTTATTTTTATTAAATTGCTTAATTTTTTTGCAACTGTATTAAAAATAGTCGTTCAGTACACGTGTGGAACTGTCATTGCAACTTGTTCCGACTGTCAACCTTCGCCTTCGGCTGCGCCTCGGCTCGGGTACACATTTGTCGGAACTCTTTGCAATGACAGCCTTTCCGCACTTGTGATGAAATATACTAATTTCTTGGTGTAAACACACCCTTATGACAAAATAGTAACACTCAGACATAGAAAAAACGCCTGTAGTAAGTAGCATGCTTTTTTTTTAATTTAATTTTTCTTCCAAATTCATACTATTTAATTCGTACCTTCTCTAATCTGTAATTCTTGTAACCTATTAGTCTGTGGAAACTTTTAATTGGCCTTCAGTGTACTATAATATATTTATCTTCCTAGCTGTTAGTTTTCTTAAAATTCTGAAAATAATAAAATAAAATAAATCTATGTTTGCCACGCACAAAATGTGGTGGGATCGAACCCACGACCCACAGAATTCTTTCCATCGAATTTGAATCTGCTTGTCAATGCAAAAGACAAAACACGGTGTAAATATTCCAAGCTTACATAGAGTTTATTTATAACTAGCTGATACCCGCAACTTCATACGCGTGCGAAACTTTCCACAAAAAAATATCTGTCAACCAGCATACCATGAACCTCGTGCCAAAGGCGGCTTTTGGTTTAGAGAGTTCAAGCTGTGTCTCAGAATCCACGTCTTTGTTTTCAATGAAATATAGCCTATGTTTCAATCCGGAAAAAAGTCTTTCAAATGGTATAAGTTTCGTCAAAATTGGTCCAGTAGTAAAGGCGTGATCCGTAAACAAACAAACAGATAAACAGACAAACTCGATTTTCGGAATCAGAATCGTTCATTTAGTAGATCTGCATATTTAGTTTATCCATATCTTTAATTTAACTTTTTGGCTTTTTTACAGTTTTATAATAGGACTAGCCGTCGCCCGCGGCGTTGTTCGCGTTCTAGACCCTTTAGTGTGTGACTTTTTCAAATACCTTAGTGCACCCCTACACTATATAAGGATACTACCCTCCAAATTTCATACCTCTAGGACTCTTTATTTTCCCCACTTTGTTCTAAAGTACTAAACTTGTTCTAAATGAACGCTTGCACTCTTTGATTTAAATGCAAAGGTTTCAGAATAAGCTAAACGTGTATTTTACACTATAAAGAGCGACTTAGCGCTTCTTAGAATATTGCTAGTTTCTTTAGCTCTCTATATATCTTTAAAGCTACATCTAAGTGATATATGCGACTTATTTTTAATTTTTTTTTGATTTTATTTTACGAAAAATATCTATACACGGTGTAACATAAATACCCTATAAGTCCGAAAGAGGGGTATTCTACAGGGCATAGCGAACAATGTTTGTTCTACGACTTTTGAGATTTCGAAGTATTTCATTCATGAAATGAGCTCGTAACTTTTACTTAAAATGTATCTACACACAGCTAGCGAGTGCGTGCGACGCAATAGGATGGTACCTACGTGTGCATGCGTGTGTGAGGGTTTACGCAAATAGTAAACAAACACTTGGGTTGTTGCAAATTTCTAAAATAATAAAAGTTGTACTTTTGTGTAAAATTTCAATTACGATTTACTGACCCTTTGCACTCGTCCAAGCACTTAGGTCGTCGGTCTGATTACGCCCTCTTCGGGCTTATAGGGTAATTATGTTACACCTTGTATAAAACAGCAGTATTTTTATTTGCCCAAAACACACAAAATTGTTTATACTTGCTAATAATATTAACGTATTTGTAATAAAAAATGAGGTATTTTTTTATTTCAGTATATTATTGTCATTGTTTAGCAAGATTTTCGCAATAAACGCAAACTATGAATTACTGCCACGCGTTGCTACGAATTTCGTAGGCTTGCTACGGCTGCTACGCATTGCTACGAATTTCGTAGACGTCTACGTATTTCGCTACGAATTTCTGTAGGCTTGCTACGAGATTCATACGATATTAAAACGGAAAATGTCGTCACGTTGAATCAAGGCCCGAAGCTTATTGAATGTTTCGCGCAAGAATCAAGGTTATAAACTCCATACTTATATCTAAAGTTTTATTTATATTGGTTCAGCCGGTATTATATCCGAAATCTTAAATGAAATGAAATCCCGACTGGGAGAATCTCTGATTCAGAAATTTATCATTTGATACACAAAGTTTAATAGTTAGTTTTCTTTTAAAAGTAAGAATAAACGAAGCCTTAATTCATTTTACCGGAGCAAGAAGCTTTCATTTGCACTGTTGAAACTGAAACGGCGTTCGAGAAAGTCGGAACAAAACCTTTCCAATTATATTTTGTAAAATAATATTAGAACCGCAAGAATTGCACTAAAGTTACCGACTTCTAACAACTCAGCCCGTAGTCTGAGTTTTGTTTTGTTCATCGAAACGCATATCGAGAACAAATACTTTTTATTGATCAAGTGAGCGAAGCGAACGATATCTTAGTGACATGACAACTTGGACAAAAATGCTTTGTATGTTTGTATGTTTGTTCGTCGAGATCTTTTGAACCACTTATCCGATCTTTACAGAATTTGGTAGGTATACGGATATTACTCTTAAGTTTTACTGGTTTGAAAACTAAAGTAAATCGGTCAAGGGGTTGGAAAGTTATGAGGTTCCAAAGGGAGTAAAAAAAAATAAAGTCGTACCAAAATATCAAGTGGGGTGTCATATGATACGGATTTGCGTAGACATTCCAACACCGATTTTATTTTGATTCTAGGTCTAATAGTTTTTGAGTTGTTGTAAAAATTATAAAATTGCCAAACCCAGTATAACCTGACCTACCATTTCTTGGTGTTTCAATGATTTTATAGTTCAAGTAAGACTGGTACGTAGCTAGACGGCGATTTCGAAGTGATTTGCAAAGTATTACAACCATTGATCAATAAAAATTGTTTGGGTTTTATTAACCTCCGACCATCACGAGATGTCAGTTCGGGGCGAACTACTAGTATTTTATAATGCATAATTAATTGTTTGTTTCTTTTTTTAAGATTATTATAGGCTTTTATATGTTTCAAAGCTTTGTGTTAGGTCTATTTGGCGCACGTGTGATATTCACCAATCTTCACAAGAATATCCAAAATGATATATTTTTTATCTGGAAACACTAACAAAGGATCACAAATATTCGTATAAGTGGATCCTTACGAATTAACATTAAACATGAGAATAATAATGTTGAGTATATAATAGCTTGTAGTAACACAACTTTAACTTTGTCCAGACGTTTTTTTATACAATTTGCTTACGTATTAAATGACCATTGAATCTGAGATTAGGCTCATTAAATTGTATAAGGATACTACCCTCGAAATTTGATACCTCTAGGACTTACAGTTTAGGCTTTGCGTTGATTCTATGTCAGCTTCAAAAGAGTTTTACATAAATAAATAAATAAATATTCACGGACACTTAACACAACGCCTTCTAGTCCCAAACTAAGCAAAGCTTGTACTATGGAAACTAGATGGCTGATAGAATACATACATACATCTTTTTTTTGTAAATACATACTTATAATACATAGAAAAACCCAGACACAGAACAAACATCTATGTTTACAACACACAAATGTTTGTTCTCGGTGGGGATCGAACCCACGACCCACAGCACGGAAGGCAGAGCTACTACCGACTGAGCCATGACGCCTGTCAATATGTATTGACGATGATGATGATTGATGTGCCATAGCTTAGTCTCCGGATATTACTCTGATCATTTTGGGCATCCATTTATAGGCCTTATTTATTTTGTCAAATGGACGATTTCTATTTCATTTCATGTTAAATATTTTTATAGGATGCGTGTTTGGGGCTTGTTTGAGTGCTTCAAAGAAATATATTTTATGGGTTGGGACCGCTAACACTTATTAAATATATAAAAAAAAACATGTCTTGTTGTGTGTAATTCATACGTGGTTTAGTAGGTGCCAAATAACACCGCAATACAGGTCATTCACCCACCTTCACCAAGATGTCGCAAAATTCAATTTATTCTAACTCTGTCGCTTTCCATACAAACCTGTCGCTAAGACGGTAATCGCTCGAATCTCGTAGTACTGTTTGTTTACCATACATAAATTGAATCTTGTGACATCGAGGTGAAGGTGGGTGAATGAACTGTCTTGCGGTGTTATTTGGCACCTACTATAGAAATGAAACCTTCAAAAAAAAAAAAAAAAAAGCGTGGCATCCCTCCGCGCGGAAGAAGTTTATACTTCGAGTGCATTCACTCTCGCTCTGTGTTTAATGTGAAATTAATTTAGTATATATTTTTATGTACTTAACCAATATGCAGTACTTATTTGGTTAGAAGAGGTTCTATGCTCATGTTGCCTAAAGCAATAGAGTCCAATTCAAAACCTTTCATTCCCAGGTCTGACATCTCAGTCCGTTGCATTTATTCACATTTTTACCATCACAAAGCGAGGGGATGCAAATGCACATTTTTCAACTTTCCACATGCACTAATGAAATCCGGTGTGACGTCAGCCTTGCAAGTAATTGGGGAATGTGAAAAATGGTTGCAGTTTTAGAGTTCTGCGAAAAAATGGTTGCAGTTTTAGAGTTCTGCGGATAAACCATTTATTGCAAACACTGCGTTGTAGAGATGAATATATATTAGTAGACTGCAAAGTAGATTTCGAATACTTTTTAACGAATATATTTGATTTCAGTGAAAAAAAAAGAAACGAAACTCAACACGCCAAGATAACATAGATTTTTATAGCAAAGCGACATCCTGAGACGAGCGGGATCCGAAACCTCGACCTTCCCCTTTAAATCTTTGTTTTTACCTTCAACTCAAAGTTGTGGAGATATTTTTTATGAAAAATATCGCTGCAATTTTAAAATAAAAAGAAAAGTAGAGGCTCCATACTGCGATACCGAAGCGCTCGTGGCTAGGCTTGCTTAGTCAATCTTCACCGATTATTTAAGTTAAGCGACGTTCGGCGTGGTCATAATTTGGATGGGTGACTGTTAGTGGCATTTACATCTGAGCGCTTCCGTGCTTCGGACATTAAACTCTTGGTCCCGGCTCTAGCAATCGTTAAGCCATGACGAAGGCCTCAAGGCGGCCTAAAAACTCTGTCACCAGAGTTGCCCACTAACTCATACGAGCTTGCTTGCTTGCTTGAAATCCCCACCAAGAAACCACTCAGTCACGCAGTGACCACTGATAGAGATCTACCAGTGGTTACTGCGTGTTGCAGAAGCAATTCCAACAAATTCCCAAAATAAACACAAATCGTACAAATACGGTAAGGTGCATTGGTGTAATGGCGAAAATGGGTATATTCCGAAAATCCATAAAATCTAGTAACATAATGCGATATTTTCCTGTTGGCAACATTGGTCTAGACGCCATCTTGATTGGCATCGCCGTGACAGTCCTATATATCCTCGTGCCAACAGGAAAATATCGCATTATGTTACTAGATTTTATGGATTTTAGGAATATACCCATTTTCGCAATTACCCCAATGCACCTTACAAATAATGTACGGAATCGTTCAGTATACCGCACGCGCGCACTTGTCCTTTGCAAATTGTTGTATGTTGACGTTCGGGTCCGGCCAATTATTGTAGCGCAGCTTTGCGTTTATAAAATACGCTATAAAGTGGCTTTTTCACAACACCTACCATTTTTAATAACTGTGGAAATCACAAGTGCCAAGTACCTCACAATTTTTTGTGACTTTGATTTTAGGGTTATACTTTTATACTTTTTTGTAACTTAACATCATGTAGTAAGATCGATTTACAAAGGGAAATTAATTTTTAAAAAAAGGCTAGCATCGCGGGCAGGACATGGATGAGATCAGCACAGGACCGTGAGGAGTGACACAAACAAAGAGAGGCCTCTATACCCAGCAGTGGGTGAAATCGGGCTGTGAATGATGATGATGATGAAAGGGCTAGCCTTTGTGCCCGTTATAGCATATTAGTGGGGTCTCACCTCAGTTATTTCTGAAATCAAGAATTTTGAATTTTGCCAAAAAAACCTATTTAATCGCTTTTTGAAAATATCTAAAGGTACAAAAACGCCGGATTAGTTGTTTTCAAAGTCCATTGATACCAAATAATCATGATAATAATAATCACATTAAATTACGACTCAGTACTAAGAATATTTCTGTTAGTATCTGAAAGTACAACTACGGTACCCCCGACTCAACAAAATATTTGCAGATCATGTTAACCTCGGTTTTGATCCCCGGCCAGTTACATAGACCATAGAAAAGTTAATAGATTAACCCTTTACTGGGTGAATACTGTGGGTAGGTCCACCCTGTAATTTTCTTTGTTTAAATTGCAAGTCACGAGTGCTATATCAAAGACTTTATGCCCGCCCGCCGTTTACAAATAAATGAAATGTTACTGCAAAGGGAAAGGCCCATATTGCAATGTTAACAAAAAATACATAAGAACTAAGAACACAAACACAGTTTACAGTTTAGTTCTAAGAATGTATTTAGAATGATCCTTAAAAAAAAGTTATGCCTTTCTCGCTCTCATATTTCATTTGGAAAACTTGCCGATCAAAATTGTATTTATGCTGAACTATGTGCAATGTGATTGCACACAACACTGTTTGCGATTTTTAATAAATAACTTTAATTATTTTATATCTTTAGAAAATTACATGTTGAATTGTGCAAAAGAGAACTTGATTGCCGCGTGTACGTTTGAAAAGGAAAATCCAGGTGAATTAACAGATTAAATAAATATAAATAAATAAATAAATATTCTTGGACATTACACACAGCGCTCTCTAACTAACTAAGCAGAGCTTGTACTATGGGAACTAGATTGCTGATATAATACTTATATACATTTTTTTTGTAAATACATACTTATAATACATAGTAAAACCCAGACACAGAACAAACATCTATGTTTGCCACAGAAATGTTTGTTCTCGGTGGGGATCGAACCTACGACCCACAGCACGGAAGGCAGAGCTACTACCGACTGAGCCATGACGCCTGTCATAAAGCTTCAGCAATGCAAAAATGAATGCAAAATCAAATAATGTTATGTAGTTAGTGTAACAATGTGGTATGTGCGGTTGGGTTCCGTGACTGTAATTATAGAAAGCAAAGAAAAATTGCACAACAATACATTTTCTTGAGTGTTTAGTTTTTAAGTACACGGTAATTTAGTACTTGATTTACGAACCTGGATAAAAAACTGTACTGATTAAGCGAATTTTAAATAAAATAGGCTTTTGTAAGTAGCTACTAAATAACTTACTTTAGTAGCTACTTTAATTTATTCAGCGATTTTCGAAACATGACCTAATTACGTGTGCAATTTTAATTTTATCGCTTATGTGTAAAATGCTGTTTATTTTAATGCATTTTTTTTCATGTGTTTGTTGTTGCAAAGTAGAGTTTTTTATATCTAAAATAAATTTTTACATCTTGATAACTCTTAAAATAAGTAACATTGTTAATTAAGTTCAATTTTGATCCATAAGTTTATGACCAAGATACGGCCAGTGCATAAAATTAAAATGTTGCTATAGAATCTAAACTGCCTATTTAGGCGCGTCGCTCATTGGTAAGTCAAGGTGAACCTTCTTTTTCCGTTCGGCCACAGGCCTTATTATATAGTTCCATGGGGCTATCCGTCTAACAGAGCATAATAGAACATGTCATAAATGTATGCCAGTACATTTTAATTGTAATGCATACATTGGGATCGTATTTAAAATAACATTTAACAAAACACTCACACAAAAATAAAGATGAACACAGAAGCATAAGAATATATACTCTTGCTTTCGCGTTTTGTTTCAACTTTGTATCCATTCGCGAGGCTCTATAAAATTGGTCCGTATCATGGCTGTTCGTATTCCATAAAAAATAAATTAAGGACATGTGATTTTTCGTTTAGAAATGTCACTTTGAAACAGTTTTTCTAACTACTACACAGACCTTGGAAGAATGATTCTTCCAAGATACAGACACTAGCAAAATTGTGACAACTAGTCACAAAAGTCATAACCCAGGAAGTTGAGGTTGAAGTATTCCCTTGGCCCCAATCTCCACCCTTTTGCAAATGCGCCTGCAGCCTAAGTCACCGCGGCGGAAGGCATTATGTGTCGAAATAGAGCGATTAGTGTTGAGTTACGGCGCAGCTTGCCACGGACAAAATATGAATAGCTGTCGTTAATCAAAGAGAACAATAGCAGTTTGTACTGTTTCTTTACTTATAATTAATCTTTTGTCCTTCAACCAGAAGATAAAGTAAAATGTAATATCCTTGGACATTCCACACAATGCTTTCTAGTCCCAAACTAAGCAGAGCTTGTACTATTTAAACTAGATTGCTGATAGAATACTTATGTGCATGGGGGTTGGGACTAGAGGAAGTTGTGTAAACGCTCCAAGAGTATTTATTTATATATCTGCAACTCAATTTCGTCCACTCCTGCACAAAGGGCTCTGTTTGTTTGTACCTTTCGTCCACTGCTGCTGCGCAAAGACCTCTCTTTGTTTGTGCCTCCACGGCCCCGCCCTAGTCTCAACCAGATAACCCATTACCACTTCATAACAATGACAATTACCAGCAAAATGATTTCGACTTCAGTTTTAGGTCACCGTGTCTCCGGCTGTTTCAATATTTACCGGGAGAAGTTGCTCGAACTGGGTCACGTTTCGACACGTCGTCGCAACTTAAAAGTTCAAACGAAAGTGCTATTTACCTAGTGCTTGCTATATTTACAGGTATTTTTGGTTAAACTATGTTTTGAGCAAAGCCACAGTGAGTTTTAATACACTGCACGGTAATTCTACATCCTCTTTGTAAGGATTAGACAAAAAAGCAAATCTAAATGGTAAAACTCTGGCCGTAGTTTTTCGCCCGTTCTTTAAGGCTCTGTTTGCGAGGATCTCCACCTGGAATCACCACTAGGTGATTCACAAAATCAAAAAAATCATGCTGTAATAGTTTACAGGCGATTTTTGTAATTTTACTGAATACTAGATTTTTGACTTTGACCAGGTGCCGTATATACTAACTTCGGCAGATATTTCACTTTAATAGTGTCTTCAAAATTAAGTCAATTACTCGATTCACCAGTGTGTGAGACTAGTTTTCGCCTGACGATATGACGTCATCTCATTAAAAGTAAAATCTCTGTGAACTGAACATAATATGGGCCTTTGCGTGAGGTAGTGTAACGGGTGTGTGATTTAGTAGGTACTGGATATTTTTACATTGAAAAGTCATACAATATTCCTAGATACATTATCATCATCATCTTCTACGTAAAAACCTTTGTATGTACTCGAATTTTGTATAGTAGCTATATGATATTCTATCACAATCCGTGACGAAATAATATAAGACATAAGCACTCAGTTAATGTATCGAAACCCACAATTTATGCAAATGAAATCAATCTGCTCTGGTTGTGTTACACCGCGGCAAATTGTCAATTTCTGGGTAATGCGAGCTGGTAGCCGGGAGATAGAAGACACAGCTGACGCTTGAATACGTAAACAGCTTGTTCACTTTACATTTTACTACATAGTTTACTATAGAAGCAGTATGAGACATCACTATATCTACGGACCTTTTCAGAATGAATGAATGAGTGATTTATTTGCGTGAAGATAATTAGTTCTATAAGATAATTTGACCAGTAGAGCTATCTTTATATAGATCATTGTCAGTGTATTCTACCAACTCTGCGTTTAAAAAAAAATACGTTTTTATAGAATTAAAATTTGAAATTAATTCATTTTAATTGAACCCAGTAATATCATTTGCAAATCTAGTTTCAATTAGTATTGAGGTTTTTAATAAAATTAATAAGAAATACTATTTATTTATTTTCAAAGAACCTGAGAGTAAAATAGTTAAATTAAAATTTGCAAGAAACTATGAAATCACTTTTACAATCTGAATTGCAAAACGATTGGTTTTGTTCCTAATAATTATTTGAAACGAAGTTTTACAAAACCAAATAGGTACCTAATTCAATTATGATTATTAGTGTCGTGATATTATTATTATACTGTATCGTAACGTAGTAAGAACTGAAATTATAGGTACTTATAAGTTTTCGCAAAGGGAGTTGAAAGACAGAGTAGAAAACCAACAGACTAACAGTTTCCTGGGATATTTTGATCATATTTAATTTCAGTTATTTGTAGTCCATCGGTCTCTGGGTTGATGACTCCAACAAATGTCAGTTATTAGATGAGTTGAGTTAACAATTTCACACCGTAGATTCAAATTCGATCGAAATAGATAAAACACGGTGAAATTGGGCGGTAAGTTTAGGAGGTGGGCGTTGATAGTTACACAGTTTATAATTACTATAGCTATTATCGTTCTCAATTTCTGTTCTTGTTTTTCATTGTATTCGGTTCTGAAATAAACTATTTTGATTTGATATTGAATTACTTCAAGCTTCTATCAGGTTTATGCATTCAAAATTCAAATTCAATTCCAAAGGCGTTGGGGCATTTTAGGTCCAGATTTGCATACATTTAGTTAATTTTGAGATGAATTTTACTACTTATAACTTTTTTTGGTTTTATCACAATCTATTATGCAGTAACGAAAACGCAAAATAAAATAATTATTTTGACGTAAACACCTGTAAATACTATAAACAACATTGAAAAAGACGCATTTTTTTAAGTAAAATGTCTAATAAGTAACTCCGCTGCTTTATAATTACATTGTTACATGTTTATAAACTGCATTGTGAGTGTATTGTAACAAAGTTCCACTATTGCAAGTTTAAAAAAAATGTGAGACCTGGGGGCCGATTCTCACAAAATAGACATTATCTCTATGACGACATAATGTCACTTGGTAAAAAGTCTATCAAAAATGTCGCTAAAATGGAAATGACCTATTCTCGCGCCTATTCGACATTCTACTATAGACATTTGAAAATCTCTATTGAAAAGGTAAAGTTTATTACTCTGTGGGTGGAACGCAATTAAAAACTATTAAAAACTGACATATTGTGTGACAGTTTGAGAAGTGATTGACAGTAAATATTTGATCCGTTTCTAGGAAAGGATCCACTCGCCACGAAGCTCGTCGTCGTGATGAGCTAGCAGCGATGATAGCTTCTTCCAACACGTCGCTAACATACGCTTGAATGAATTCATCCATTTTCTGTTCTAACAAAACACAAAACCACAAACTGCAATAAAAATAAACAAAATGTCTGTCAAAGAACGTAATGTCGATTGATGTTTACCGGTCGACTTGCAAACGACAATGTCGTGTACAAAAGTATAGACAAATGTCTAGTTTAGAAATGCGAGAATACCGGTTTCAGTTTTCTCACGACAAAAATGTAATTTTTAGAGATAATGTCGAATTAGACTTTATGTCTATCAGGCGAGAATTGACCCGCTGGGCTCCATCCAATTTGCCCCAGACCCTTTTGTTAGTTCACGATACATGTCAAATGGGTTAGTATTTTCTATAAGTACTTATTGAGATTGTTATAGCTAGGCAAGCAAGCTCGTATGAGTTGGTAGCCAACTCTGGTGACGGAGTTTTTAAGCCGCCTTAAGGCCTCCCTCATAGCTTAACGGCTGCGGGAGCCGGGACTGACAGTTTAACGTGCCCTCCAAAGCACTGAAGCGCTCAGATGTAAATGCCACTAGCAGTCACCCATCCTAATAGTGACCGCGCAGAATGTCACTTAACTGATTAATTGGTAAAGATTGACTAAGTAAGCATAGCCACGAGTGATTCGGTAAGGTAGACAGTTAATAACAAGGATGGAGACTAATCCCAGCGCGTTCTTTAAAACTGTTGCTCTGTTGAGATGTACAGCTCAGAATTCTTCAGTTTCATTGTTTCACCTCGTAATTTGCACACTTTGTTCATTCGCAATAAACTTTTGTAATGAATTAGAACACGCTTTTCGTATTCAAATATGTATCATTTTACATTTTGTGTTTAAGAATATTCTGCTCGAGGTACGCTGAAACTTGAGTAAAAACCTCTATAAATGGCTAATTCTGTCGCTTTCCATACAAACCTGTCGCTAAGACGGTAATCGCTCGAATCTCGTAGTACTGTTTGTTTACCATACATAAATTGAATTTTGCGACATCGAGGTGAAGGTGGGTGAATGACCTGTATTGCGGTGTTATTTGGCACCTACTATAAGTACCTATTAATAAGTTAATTCATATTATTGGATATATTACACAACGCTCTCTAGTCCCAAACTAAGCAAAGCTTGTACCTACCATGGGAATGAGATTGCTAATAGAATACTTATATAAATCTTTTATGTAAATACATATTTATTCTTATGATATGACTAGTAACACCCAAACACAGAACAAGCATCTATTTTTGCCACACACAAAAAGCAGTTTTGACGATACGCATCAAACCCAAATGTTGGTTATCGGTGAGGATCGAACCCACGACTCACAGCACGGAGGGCAACTACCGACTGAGCAGTGACAGTCATGACGTGTGTGTGTTTATCATAAACACAAGATTTAATTGGTTTTTTTTTATCGAAATCGTATAAAATCTAAAGAATTTGTTAAATACTAAATAATAAATTTTAAAAACTTCTGTACGAAAATGTTTCATCAATGAATCCCCAAAGTAATCGAACAGATAAGTAGGTAACACCTATCACAGGGAATTAAAGACCCCCTACTTGACCGGTTTCTTCTCATTGCTATTCAAGGAGTACCTTAGGTACCACCATAACTTCCGAGCCTTTTGTCCCGAGGGTAGTAAAATACAAATACAAATATCGTAAGTCGATATTTATTTAGGGCGATTTGAATTGATTGTAATCGATTGCTTGGACGCTTGGGAAAATAGATTAGGAGTAAGAAGTTTTCTCAAGAACAGGACAGGACAGGACTAACTAGATGCTAGTTAGTCCTGCCCCCATATCGCAAGCTCTGAACTGCTTTCGCTGCCCAGCATAATGTCAAGTGACGTGGATACAGATATATGAAAACAAGAAGCTTTTGACGGCAAAAAACGCGCTGAAATGCTCTAATGTCACTATTTAGTCACAGAATACTATGTATGAAAACAGTTCAGAAAACCTGCCAGGCCTCTGTCCTGTCCTGTTCTTTTTTATTGTTTTTATTTTCTGACACTAAATATCTACTATATAAAAATAAGTCGGGTTTTCCTTCCTGACGCTACAACTCCAGAACGCACAAACCGATTTCCACGGTTTTGCATTCGTTGGAAAGGTCTCGGGCTCCGTGAGGTTTATAGCAAAGAAAATTCAGGAAAAATTTCAACAGAAAAGCAGGAAAATGGAATTTTGAAAAGTCACACCCTAACGCAAACAACGCCGCGGGAGACGGCTAGTTTGCTATACTTTTGTACCTACGTTCCTACTACTTACTCTGTTTTGCTCCTTCTTGTCTGAATCATTTTTTTTCTCTCTGTTGTTTCTGTGTATTTGTACCCAATGGGTCAAATAAATGTATTTCATTTAATTTTCTTCTTTTCATTTTATTTCAACTAGCACGTCTTAGGTCGTCAAATAGTGGTATGAGTGCTGGTGCTATTACAGGCACGTGAGTCATAACATCTTTACACTTTACACAAAGTCGTAGTGGATTACCTCGCAGGGCGCGTCTTCAATGGTATGTCTCTGTGATATAATGCATTGTTCTAACCAAAGGTATCAAGCAAAAACTCGTGGCTAAGCTTGCTTAGTCAATCTTCTCCAGTTATCTAACTTATGCGACGTTCTGCGCGGTCACTATTTGGATGGGTGACCGCTAGTGGCATTTACATGTGAGCGCTGCCGTGCTGAGTGCACGTTAAACTGTCCCGGCTCTAGCAGTCGTTAAGCCATGACGGAGGCCTTAAGGCGGCCTAAAAACTCCGTCACCAGGGTTGGCAACTCATACGAGCCTACCAGAGGTATCTTTTAACATCAGGTGAGTTAATATAAATAATAATAAATATTCACGGACACTTAACACAACGCCTTCTAGTCCCAAACTAAGCAAAGCTTGTACGATGGGAACTAGATGGCTGATAGAATACATATATACATTTTTTTTGTAAATTCATACTTATAATACATAGTAACACCCAGACACAGAACAAACATCTATGTTTACAACACACAAATGTTTGTTCTCGGTGGGGATCGAACCCACGACTCACAGCACGGAAGGCAGAGCTACTACCGACTGAGCCATGACGCCTGTCAAATAGTTTGTTCAATCACCTTTTCGCGCATATTTTTTAGTGTTAAATAAAAGAGCTTTCTATCGCTAGTCAATATGCCTTCTAAATTAATATTCCCTACAAGTACGCCCTTCGAAATAAGTTTTTTCTTGTAAATGTCTTGTCAATCGAATAGTCAGGGGCGGTTGAGCTGAAAAATTGAGTTATTCCTCAGTAGAGGCTTTTTGGAAGAATTTGGTGCTTTTAAGGTTCATTTGGTATCTTGTTTTGCTCTGAAATTAAATGCTTACTTACTTTTTATTTAGTGTTCACATTAAATTTTGATTTTATGTTTGTGCATTTGCATGACTGCTATGGTAAGATGACAATTCAAAGTGATCAGTGAGGTTTTATTGAATAAGAGATTTTTGACTTTGTGCTGGGACCTATTACTACTATGTTGTTAGGCTCATTCCAGTTTGCCTCTGCGTGCATTCCACCACCATTCTAACACCTTCATTCTAGCAAATAAATTACTTTTATTACTTTTTCCTCAGTTTCTAGTAATTTATATGACAATTTTAATTAAAAAGAGTAGATAAGAATATTTAATTTTACATTCATGTGTTCCAAAATAAAAAATGTGTCACACAGATTCGGATTCTGTTTACGTTTCTAAATTATTGAAATCTACATACGAATACGAGAGTCGTAGCTCAACGCTACGCCGTAGATGTGCTACGGCGTAGCGACGCTACAAAGGCTTCACCCTTATGTAGGTACAATGACATGAATAATTTATTTCCGTCAAATTTTTTTTCTTTATGTTAACTTTGCCCTAACTTAGTAGAGAAGAAAATATTTGGTGATATTTACATTGACATTATTTTAAAAACATTTAACCTTTAGTATGCAGAAACGCAGATCTACGCGAATATAATAGGATATTCTATTATTTCGGAATTAAATTCATAATATAAGTTAATTTAAGGCGTGTACTTTAATTTACACTCGGGCATTCACCTTTTTTTTTTTTGGTTAGCCTTGGTATTCAAATGAGAAAGCATGTTGTAAGTGTAGTCGAGGCCACTAGTGTCACTGCTACGGATATGTCAGAATTGTTAATTTAGAGAACGTTGCTGGTTTGTCTGCGGTTTTAGTCCCGCGGGCCTAAGATGTGCACCGCGAGATATTTGTCATGTCGTTCTGTCAAAATGTAAGCATTTTGTACCAGTTCAGGAACTATTGCATTATCTGTGGTAATGTTGTCGAGAAACCGCGCCTTTGAGTTTTCAACTTTTGACATTTCTGCACGACTATTATCTCGTCCTCAGAGAGGTACGACGACTAACAAGTGTCAAAAGTGTACATCATGGCGCGTTTTGTCGACACCATTAGGTACCACAGATAATGCAATAGTTCCTAAACTGGTACAAAATGCTTACATTGTGACAGAACGACATGACAAATATCTCGCGGTGCGCATCCTAGGCCCGCTGGTTTAAACTAATTAATTTGTGAAACTAAAGCGACATTCTGACAAAAAAAAATAAAAAAAATACGAGAATAATAATTATCTCCCTCAGATATTTACTGTGCAGTGTGCATTTGTATGTAACTTTTTTTGGAATGTTGACATTTCGGTTGTATGATATTTCGTAATGTGTGTTACCTCAGAACTTTGCTTTTTATAAGCAGACTGGAAAAATGTGCCGTGGTAGCTAAGGGGATTTTCGGACAAAAGTTCCAAAAACCCCCTACGCAGGGGATTTCTGGAATAAGCCTTTAATTTGAAGTTAGTTATTATTTACAGTTAATTTACAGATTTTTCCTATAAACATCAAAATCGATAGGTACATAGTTTGGTGTGTAAATCAAAATAAATGAAAAAAGTCATTAAAGTAAACGGACATTCCTATTTTTACTGCTGTTTATTTTTGTCCACGGTGTATAAGATTGTTTACTTAATTAAGGTCATAAAAGGATACTTAAAACAACCCTGCAAGGTCGTAAAATGAACGTGAAATTGGATTTTAGGGCGTGATCGGTCAATATATCGAAGTATTCCTGAAAAGAATTGTACGTAGTACGTTCATTCATTTTTCTGTTCATGCAAGGTCGTAAAATAAACCTAAAATTGTGGTTTAGGGCGTGGTTGGTCAATATAAATAAATATTCTTAGACATTACACACAACGCTCTCTAGTCCCAAACTAAGCAGAACTTGTAATATGGAAACTAGATTGCTGATATAATACTTATTACATTTTTTTGTAAATACATACTTATAATACATAGTAACACCCAGACACAGAACAAACATTTATGTTTGCCACATAAATGTTAGATCTCGGTGCGGATCGAACCCACGACCCACAGCACGGAAGGCAGATCTACTACCGACTGAGCCATGACCCCATGAGATTCGTCGAAGTATTCCTCAGAAGTATTGTACGTAGTTTCATTCTTCTGTAGCTAAACATATAAATGTAAGAAATACAAATACGTATATTAATATGAGTACGTAGTCAATCAAACTTCGTCTTTTTGTTTTATGGGTGAAAACCGCAATGATTACAGCCCTGAGCCACAATTCTGAGGGAAATGAATAATGAATGAGCTACGAAATGGCATTATACTACGTGTTACGTATTTGTTTCAGAGTGCGTGAGCTAAATTTCACAGTGTTTGAATTTTTTTTTTTTTTAAATTTAATATAGGCAACCGTTTGACCACAATCTCACCTGATGTTAGGCAAAGATGATGATGTAGCAAAAAAAAATTGTTTGATTTATTTATATACCTTATTATAAAGTTACAAAGGGTGGACTTAATGTTGAAAGCATTGTCTGCCAGCCAACCCAAACGTGGTGGTGTAGTGAGGAGGTTACAGAGAATAATATTTATTTTGATATATAATTTTGATATCAGTAGGTAACTAAATAGCTATGGCATATAGGTGCTGATCCATAGTTGATTAATAGGTTTAAATATAAGAATCATTTAGTATGTAACACGTTAATCCAACTAAAAATGGTCCCAGGCACTACAGTATCCCGATAATTGTAGGCATAGGTCGCCTCCTGACGCTCTATAAATTATCTATCATCTGTATGTAAAGGCTTATTATAACGATTCTAAATAATACTTGTGATTCTACTCAACAATAGATTTTTGACTTTTTTTTAGTGAACAGGTTGAAGTTGTAATTTTTATGTCCACCAATAAAACCAATAATAATCGCGACGCTATCAAATCTGTGTTTACAAGGGTCTATATAAAAAAGTTAAATGAAATACTTAGAACATGTACACAAGTTCTAAAACTATTCCGTACTATAAAAATATAATAAAATATTATTGTACATACTTCTGCTTGCTAAGCGCTTGTGCAACTGTAAATACATTATATTTATCTCACACCACTTTTCTACAAAATCTTTTTCATCCCACCATCTCGGAAAAAGTATTTTTGCTCTTCAATATCTGAGTGCAAAAGCCGTTTTTATTCTCTAGAGGATAAAGTAAATTGAATTTAGAACATCGTGTGCACTAAGTTTGTAAATTAAAAAAAACATTAAACCTATTTACTGCTACCTCTATGGTGCCAAATATATCATACAACTTTTTTTTTAATTTGTTAAAAACTCAGACTCGGAACCTTCTCGGTGTTCTTTTTTCAATTTGCTTTGTACGCGGTTCTTTACGCGGCATTTTTTCACTGAAATAAAATTACCTATCTTGTGATTGTAAACGTTTCCTCGCTGAGGTGGAATGAAAAGTTACGTGTTGCACTCGAGTGCATAGATTTTTCACCTCGTGCTCTTTTGATTCCCTCGCTAACGCTCAGGATTCTAATTTTGAATCACTCGCTGCGCTCGTGATTCAATTTTAGAATCCTTCGCTTGCTCGGTCATCAAAATTGAACACGCGGTTAAAAAGCAACTTTGCACTCTTGTATAACAAATAACTATTAACCACTAGTATGCCTCGATTCAATGCACAACGTAAAATATATTGTGTCTCGCGTGAAACCACGTTGAAGTAACAAAGGTTAAAAGACGCAAGCATTTTATTTATGTCGAAAAATATTAAGTTTATGACTTACTCAATATGGGCCCTGTAGCACGATAATCATAATTTACATGAACGCTGGAGGCTTGGTACTGCTATAAATTGCAAAGAGCCTTCCTGCTTACACTGCTTACAGCCAGTGATTATCCAAAATGAACGAGCATTCTACTGGAAATATATTTTACCCTTAATTTAGAAGCCCTCGATCGCAAACTCTGAACTGCTTTCGCTGCCCAGCATAGTGTCAACCGATGTGACTACAGATACACGGAAAGAAGCTTTTGATTGCATATAACGCGCTGAAACGCGCTAATGTCACTATATAGTCACATAATGCCTATGATTTAGTATGAAAACAGTTCAGAAAACATGCCAGGTTTAAACATGACAAGTTTTTATGAGACAACCTAGAAACACCGATAACATTAAAAGCATATTCGGTGCGTTGCCTACCCTGAAGGACTCTAAGGAAATTTTCAGGGCCCATTAATTTTTCAATTTAATGTATAGTTAGCTAAATAGTTTCTTTTGTTTTCAATTTGGCGTGTTTTTTTTATTAAAAAATATAGAGTATTTTATATGAAAATACGATGAACGTCCTTTGGGGTCGAGTTCGAGTATTTTTTTCATTAAAAACCCCGAAAATGATCCTCGATTTTTGGAAAACCTCATCAGCGATGTGTAGTATTTTTGCACCTTGTATAATCTGTATCCGTTTTGTAATATTTTTGCACCCTGTATAATCTGTATCCGTTTTGTAATATTTTTGCACCCTGTACGGTATAAGCCAAGCTTAGATAAGCTTATTAAGATAAACAGAGATTCCTATAGCCTTGGTTCTTAAGATGTAGTGGCCTTCGGCTGTAATGGAAGATACACTGACTGCTTCGACCGTACTTATCACTAAGCTACTGCTGCGAGCTGGCTCTGGTCCTAAGGATCTTTGACCCACATTTTTTCATTTCTTTTTGTTTAACAAACAGCCTAGGTACTTATTACGTATCATTGCTTAACATCAGGTGAGATACTGGACAAATGGTTACTTTATATTGCACTAGCTAGCACCCGCGGCTTTGCTCGCGTGGTAGTAGTACACGATTTATTTGGTTAAAATCTTTGATCTTAATTTTAGACCCTTTAGGGTGCGACTTTTAAAAATTTCTTTCTTAGTGCACCCTTACACTATAGTATGGATTCTACCCTCCAAATTTTATACCTCTAAGGCTTATAGTTTAGGCTGTGCGTTGACGAGTTTTATATTATTTAGAATAAAAAAAATCTAAAAGTGTATTAAGCCCCGTTCTCACTAGGGGACATGTCGCGGGATCAAATCGCCCGACATTCACTTATTTGTCTCCGGCGACTGTCGAGGGACACGAAGGTCGCGCGTGTCGACGCTCGCAAAGCATCGACTAGCAAGCTGCGCGACTCGTAAATGTCCCAAGCAACGTCGGGTGACATAGCGCGGGACACGTTAATTTCGTGTCGAGCGACAAAGTCGCAGAACAAATGTCCCCTAGTGAAAACGAGGCTTTAATTGACTGTCATTAAACCGGTGACATTTTTTAATTAAAATGTCAGCTAGTTGACAGCTTGCTACTACAGAGGACCTCATAAAACTGACACTAGTTATTAAGTCCTTATTGCACATAATAATTAAATATACAATTAAGTGGGCTTAATGCTATACGCCTTTTCTGCCTCCCAACATTACAGGTAAGGAGAATGGTTAGAGTGCTGAAGAAATAAACTGTATTTTTTAATACTAAACCTAAAACCCTATTCATAATAGAAAACAACTACATATTTCTTCTAACCTACTTTAAATATATGGCTAAACTAATTTTTCTTGCGAGGTTTCATTAGTAGTGAAAGATAAATAAATATTCACGGACATTACCACACAACCTTCTAGTCCCAAACTAAGTAAACCTTGTACTATGGAAATTAGAATGCTGATATAATACTTACATAATTATTTTTTTTTTTTTAAATACATAGTAACACCCAGACATAGAACAAACATCTATGTTTGCTTCACACAAATGTTTGGGGTGGAGATTGAACCCACAAACACGGACGGCAGAGCTCATACCAACGCTGTAACGCTAATCTTATCCTAATAATATTATAAACGCGAAAGTTTGTATGGATGTATGTATGTTTGTTCCTCTTTCACGCAAAAACTACTGATCCGATTTGGATGAAACAAAGTCAAAGTCAAAAATCTTTTATTCAATAAAATCTCACTGATCACTTTGAATCGTCATTACGTTTTGTATGATTAGGTATGATTACAATTTTTTTTTATTGGATGAGTTGGAGCTAGTTCGTCCCAAGCTTGTTTGTCTTCTAAATAATCAGATATTTTATAGTATGCTTTTAAAAGAAGTCTCTGTTTTATTACGTTTTTGAACTTGCCAATCGACAACTGAGACACATCACTTGGAAACTTGGAATATATCTTGTCCGTGATCTGGATTAAACCTGGGCTACTCTTTATCCCGGAAAATCAAAGAGATCCAACGAAACGCGAACGAAGTCACGGGCTAAAGCTAATTGATAACTATATAAAAGTTAATAACAATTTACTTTTTACTTAACCTATGTTACAATTGACTCACAGTATGCTCCCATATTATAATTGGAAAAGTTCTAAAAGCGGTTTGTATTCGAGTTCTATTTGATTTGTATGAATGTAAAATTATGTAAATTGAAGGGACCTCATTGAGTGCCCTACCCCCGTATCGCAAGCTCTGAACTGCGTTCGCTGCCCAGCATAATGTCAAGCGACGTGGCTACAGATATACGAAAACAAGAAGATTTTGACGGCAAAAAGCGCGCTGAAACGCGCCAATGTCACTATTTAATCACAGAATACCTATGATTTAGTATAAAAACAGTCCAAAAAACCTAACCGGCTTAAACCTGGCAGGTTTTTATGAAACAACGATACCCGCACTGAAGAATAGGCGGGTACCTACGAAGGATGGACTTTCCAAGATATTTTTTATGTAATGACCCCTTTTTATAACTAAAAGGTATTATGTATAATAAATCAAAGAAGCAGATAATTATTGCAGTTGAAATAATCATATATCGTGCTAAAATAGTCTACTATCAGTAAAAATTACTATTATTCATTTATTTTGCTAAGCTACTCGTAGCTTTCCTGGTTTCTATAATATTAAAGTTTTTATAAATGACCCGATTTTTGTTCTCTCGACTGTACATACCTACATACATATCTAAAAGTGAATATGTAATATGTACAAATTAACATTTTTATATGCTTAGAGTATTTTGACATAAAAAAGTGGCATTCAAAATAGACAGCCACTAACTCACATATCTAATCTTTAGATGTAAAACAACTTATACAAAATCATTTGTAATTGTAAAATCATGCAACACTTACCTTTTATAACCGTGAACACAGCAAAAAGAACAAAGCACTGGCACAAAAGAACACGCGCTAAATAAAAAAAAAACAGTAAAGTATCTCACAAGTCAGTCACTGATCTTACAAGTGTTACTAGAACACGCAAAAGTTCTAGAAACCGCCTTCAAGTGGAAATGGAAATTTCAAAGTTCAAAAATAGAATCTAGTTTTGAGTGTAACGAAGTTACGTCTCGCAAGTTTGCAAGGGAAGGGCGCTGGTAGGTCCGCTCGCGTCGGCCGTCAACTCAGTACTGAGTACTCTGTGCTAAGGGATTGTAACGCATTCTACCAAGTAGTGCAGTGGGGTGGGAAACTGGCATACTGACTGGGTACCTACTACGTGCTACCACTGGGTACCTACTACTGAGTAGGGTATCGTTACAAAAAGAAGTGGATCTGTGATTGGTAAACTGTTACGATCAGCGTACACAAGATTTTCTTCGGAGTTTGGAAGATATTTTGATGCCGCCATTTTTTATGGGTTACAACCTCACCTGTGGTGTGTGCCTACTGTCACCTAATTGACACCTGCGACACTAGAGACATTATTAAGATTTGATTTCTGTAATGAGGTTTATTAGTTTATTGGTTACACAAAAAGTAAACTGGTAGAAAATTCCTTGTAGCATTAAGTTTCCATATTGCGATGTTTTTGTTACGTGTAATAAATAATTTTCTTATCTCAGCTTATGATAGAGAATATTTTAATATTATAAGGATAATACGTAGATACTTAATTAAAACATAAGACAAATATTACCATAATACAAAAACACGGCGCGCTGTAAAGTAAAATACTCATGAATTTATTATCAAGGTAAAAAATAAGGAGGTTACTATGATCAAGCTAATTAAATTTAACTTGATTATATTTATATACTTGAAATTCCAGAAACTTAAGTATTCGTGCGCAAATAGTAATTAGTCAAGAAAACTACTGTGAATAATGAAAATAATAAATAACTAAAGTGCCAAGATGTTAGTCTAGACATTAATAAATTCTCTTTCTTAGTTTGCATTTTAGTTAAAATCAAGTGTAGTTAATGTTATCGTGGTTTCGTGTTTATGTATAATTAATTGTAAACAATAGCAAATTTTGTGTTGCAGCTGGGTCGTTATAAAATGCACCAAATTGAAACTTCTTCCTCTTTGAAGTCATACTACTTTTGTTTATTTTAATACTAGGTGCCGCCCACGACTTCGTTCGCGTCCCGTTAGATCCCGTTGATTTTTCGAGATATAAAGTAGCCTGTGTGTTAATCTAGATCACGGACAATATATATTCCAAGTTTCATTTAAATCGGATCAGTAGTTTCTACGTAAAAGAGTAACAAACATCTATCCATCCATCCATACCTACAAACTTTCGTAGGGTTTGTAGTCTGTTTTTTTTTGTTTTAGTACTTGTTAAACGTATAACGCCAACTTTTCTGTAAAATCTGGACATCAACACAATAAAAATGTCGTAATATTTTTTTTTATATTTCGACGTTTATTAGACTATATTTTTGTGAACACCCGGCGTACAAAATATAGTTGAAAATCATCTCCAGACGTTTCCAGAGACACGCACAAAATAATATTTTGGTAAGCAGGGATTTTCTAAAATTACACTGGCTTTCATTTTATGTAAATTAAATAAATAAATATTCTTGGACATTACACACAACGCTCTCTAGTCCCAAACTAAGCAGAGCTTGTACTATGGAAACTAGATTGCTGATATAATACTTATATACTTTTTTTTTGTAAATACATACTTATAATACATAGTAACACCCAGACACAAAACAAACATCTATGTTTGCCACACACAAATGTTTGTTCTCGGTGGGGATCGATCCCACGACCCACAGCACAGAAGGCAGAGCTACTACCGACTGAGCCATGACGCCTGTCAAATTGATTGTAAAATGTCAACAAGTGGGGCTGGATTGTTGCATGGACCCTGGATATACCTTTTGCCCCGCAAAATGACACGTAGGTAACACTCAATCCGCGTGATGCTGCACGTGTCCCGCAACATGTTCCGAAACGTTATCCGTGACGCGCGACACGGTGCTTGCTCCCGCTACGAAAGCGAACGACATAAACATTGAGATGGGTAGTGTGGCAAAATGTTTCGCAGCGTGTTTATCCATTTGTCTCTTAGGGCCGTAAGATCAAAAGCAGTTTATACTATGGGTTTCGTTAACTACGATTACATTTGATCGATGGAATAATCTACTGTCATCTCTGTCAGTTTAAGCTACCGATGGTCGATTAACCGCCATTGATTTTATGAAATAATCGGAGACTGGAGGTTAAACCCTATTTCGTGGTTTAAACCACTATTGATCTTACGGCCCTTAGTGTGTACAGGACTTTAGGGTTCCATCTATCTCTCTGGCAACGTTTACCATAACCAAATCAGTCATCACGCTCAAAGATAGAGTAGTTTGAAGCTGGCACAAGCTTTGCGAGCTCAAGTTCGTCATATAACGGACACGTTATCCGAAAAACTCAACTTTCAAAGTCTACTCGAGCCTCCGCTGACAATATTACGTACGAGCACTGAATACAATATTTTGATATCTCGCAGATCGTAAATTACTTCTCAAAGACATGACCTGTCATGACCATGTAATATGACATGGCATGACATGTCATACCTAATGTCATGTTTCATTTTTTTTTTTTTTGTTTGTTTGCACATCTGCGATCAGCCTGCTGGCTATGAGCAGATCTTGTGAAGGATAATTAGTGGCGTGCAGGGCTGTACTCCAGTGAGTTTAGCCCCATTTTTATTCAGTTTTGTACATTTGGCTCTAGTATATTCCGGCGCTTCAGTCTTTTTTGCGTATTTGGCTCCAGTAGTTTTACAGCCAACGGATTGGAGTGTTTTGTCAGTCTGGTTTTGTATGAGTTGTCTAGGAGCTGTATTTCTTCCTTGACTGTGGTAATTTTTAGGTTCTCATGGAGCTCTTCAGTTGTCATGAACCATGGTGCATTTGATATTGTTCATATTAGATGTTTCATATTTAAATCTTTTTTTTATAAAATAGGTTTTGGCTTTATTAAATTATTTAGTACATGTAATCTAACGTGAGCATGACGTATAGTTTGCTCAATATTTCATTAAACGCGTCATTTGGAAGGCTAAATTGATTTACATCGGGAGAGATTCTTGCGTTTCCAATACTATAATTAAATGTTTACCGTATCTAGATATGGTCATGGTAGATAAGTCATAATCATGAGTATTTAATCTCTGTTAAACAGTGTTAGTGCATCATTTTATGTGAAACTAAATTATGCGATATAAATAAATAAATATAAGGTGCATTGGGGTAATGGCGAAAATGGGTATATTCCGAAAATCCATAAAATCTAGATATTTTCCTGTTGGCAACATTGGTCTAGACGCCATCTTGATTGGCATCGCCGTGACAGTCCTATATATCCTCGTGCCAACAGGAAAATATCGCATTATGTTACTAGATTTTATGGATTTTCGGAATATACCCATTTTCGCAATTACCCCAATGCACCTTAAATAAATATTCACGGACACTTAACACAACGCCTTCTAGTCCCAAACTAAGCAAAGCTTGTACGATGGGAACTAGATAGATAGAATACATACATACATTTTTTTTTGTAAATACATACTTATAATACATAGTAACACCCAGACACAGAACAAACATCTATGTTTGCCACACAAATGTTTGTTCTCGGTGGGGATCGAACTCACGACCCACAGCACGGAAGGCAGAGCTACTACCGACTGAGCCATGACGCCTGTCAACATATATCTCACTGTTCGTGATATTACGTACAATAAATCATTGAAGTCTGGAAATAGTTATATACAACATTGGAACTAATGTCTTGCGTATTTCACTCGTAAGCGACATAACTCATTGTAACCATTGCACAGGTGATATCTGTTATCTTCTATCTTTTTTCTAAATATATAAAATTATTTTGAAGCTGACTGACAATCAACGCACATCCTAAACTACAGGTATGACATTTGGAGGGTAGGATCCTTGTATAGTATAGGGGTGCACTAAGAAAGGAATTTTGAAAAGTCACACTCTAAAGGGTCTAGAACGCGAGCAACGCCGCTGACGACGGCTAGTGACTTTATAAAATATATTTGTGATATTATACCAGACGTATAATAGTTCAAAAGGTACGTATTTAAAAAAGAACTATGTAATGACACCATACACAAATAGAAGTCAATATTATCTTTCATATTCATAAATTAAATCAACATGGTACTTTTAAAATGTTTATCGGTCACCCATCCAAATAATAAGTAGAACAACGCAACGAGCACTTTAAACATAAAAAAAGCATAAACAAGTATCAAAACTCTTTATGGTGACACGCGATCTGTTTGTCGTAAACAAGTGTATTAAGAGTGTTAACATAAAAGTCTTTGCAAACGGGCAATTTACCGACAATTAAAGTTGTCCGGCGAGTCAACTAGTCACCGACTCAGTTATAATTTTCAAAGACAATGTCCGAAGTCTTGATCTGGAATCCCTATGAATACTTAAGGTCATAAACCCTGGGCTTTAGCAAAATAAACGCCATCTGTATGGTTTTCTATTTGTGGATAATATTGAGAATATAGCAAATGTGTTCATTTATCAACGATACACACTTTTTATCTATTATTTTATTTATTTTTATTTAATACTTTATTGCACAATATTATAAATTTGTTACAAAGAGTGGACTTAATGCTGAAAGCATTGTCTGCCAGCCAACCCAATCTATCTTCTTCTTCTAAATAGTAGATAAAACTCTTTTGAAGCTGACTGACAATCAACGCGCAGCCTAAACTATAAGTCCTAGAGGTATGAAATTTGGAGGGTAGTATCCTTATATAGTGTAGGGGTGCACTAAGAAATGAATTTTGAAAAGTCGCACTCAAAGTGTCTAAAATTAATAATAATAATAATGTATTTATTGCGAACATGGGTAATTATCAGATGCCAGGGTTTTGCACAAAATACATTGTTCCGCCACATTCCGCTTTTGCAATATTAATAAAACATAAGATTAATTAGAATCAAAGTTTTTAAACAAATAATGCGTATGCTGCTACCAGCAAAGTCGCGGGTGACAGCTAGTTATTTATAGTTTGGGCTTAAATTCTGTTACTAGAACCATCACCTGATCCTAAATTCTGCATAATTTATAAAGTCCGATACTGGTACCTTCTGGCTACACCAAGCTCCGAAATCCCGGTTAATTTAAAAATGTACTTAATAACATAATATAAATTATTATTGTAATTTCTGTGATTTCGACGATGCAATTGTTTCTGTTCTACACAGAAATTGGGTAAAGTATTTAAATAGTCATGTTCGTGACGTGCCTGAATGTAACATTACAGTTGCCCGTATAGAAGTAACGTAACGTAATGTCACGTTTATTGAACATTCCGGTACCTAGTGTACTGTGAGTAAATGCTGTCTGTATGTATTCACGGTATTTGGATATAGCGAGCTTAGTTTTTTTATCGTTTCTTTAGACAAGTCATACTTATGAACGATGAATAACAGCTGAACAGTCTGTGTTTAAGTTTCAGCAACGTTTATAAGTAAGGCATTTCACAAGTTTTTAGAAGAAAAAAAGAGTAGAGTAATACTTTCAAACTTGGTCAACTTGACGTCGCTAGAGAATAAATATGACGCACGTGACTTTCAGAATAATGTCATTTCCATACAATTTGAGTGTGAGCCATTAGAATAAGTGTCTAAAGTGGTATCCTGAAATGATAGAATTCGTTTTCAAATTTTGAATGGAAAATGCACCATTTTCCTTTCTTTTTTTTCTTCTTTTTCTTCCATTTTCCCTTTAAAACAAACGACAGAGCTGACTCGACGACTACTTGGCTAATATTATAAAGAAATAAAGATTTTAAATATTTTCACTTAAAATGGCAAAATTGTCTGTCAAAATGACAGACAGACCATTAATAGAAAAAGAAGAAGAAGTTTTCAATTCTCTGATTGTATAATATCAAGTCATTTACAGGGAGGAGCACTATTGGTATGTAATTATAGGTATAAACGCGTGTTCATCGTTTACTACTTTTGAACTAACTTCGAGGGTTCCCCGAATGTCCGTGACCACAATTAGTGCCAGCAGTAATTAGACCACGTAGTAAATGCAGTTGAAACGTGGAAAATAAAGGTAAAAAGTAAGCGAATTCTTATCGCCTTTTTTATAAATTGGTTTTTAGTAATTATTGTGTGGAGTTTTAAACTAAGCTAGAAAATAATTACAAAATAAGCTAAAGTTTGACTTTTTTGTCATTTTTGTATTTAACTCATTTATTTAGTTTCAGTTCTGGCGAAGTGTGAGAATCAATAATTTATTTATGATCTACTATGTACCACTCTTCACACAAATCATTCATTCATTCAGTACAAGTGCAAATTAACCTAGTTTAGTTTTACTTACTTGCACTGACTGCAGTTCTTATTGCTATCACAAAAATGTTTGTTCTCAGTTAGGATCGAACTTACTACCCACAGCACAGAAGGCAGAACTATGCCGACTGAGCTGCGACACCTGTCAAATTCTCGGTGAATATTTGACTTTCATGTCACTGTATAAGCTTAAATGGTTTTAGAAAAGTACTAGGAGAGCAGCGGGCCTAAGATGCGCACCGCGAGATATTTGTCATGTCGTTCTGTCAAAATGTAAGCATTTTGTACCAGTTTAGGAACTATTGCATTATCTGTGGTACCTAATGGTGTCGACAAAACGCGCCATAATGTAAATTTTTGACACTTGTTAGTCGTCGTACCTCTCTGAGGACGAGATAATAGTCATGCAGAAATGTCAAAAGTTGAAAATTCAAAGGCGCGGTTTCTCGACAGCATTACCACAGATAATGCAATAGTTCTTAAACTGGTACAAAATGCTTACATTTTGACAGAACGACATGACAAATATCTCGCGGTGCGCATCTTAGGCCCGCAGGACTACCCAAGAGGTACCATAAACTTTCTTGTTGTGGACCGTACTTTGTTGTCATAGCATTGGTAAGGAAATGTATCGTATATAACGTACTAGCTCACCCCCATCAGTATCACAACTGCTCACTATCTCTTTGTTACCCAGTTTGTCGTAATATCTTTAAGGTAGTTAGGTAAAAATATGCCGGGGCAAAATTATGATTATGAGGCAGATTTCTTTTGGCAATATAACTCCGACTTTAGTCGAGAAGTTGAGTAGTTATTCATTTGTTTTTTTTATACATCGCATTGAGTGGGAAAACCTTTTTTTTATGATAAAAGTAATAAAGTAATGGAACAAGCTGGTAGCACACCTGATGTTAAGTGGTATCTTCTGCCTATAACAATGCATTACCTCACAACTTATACGTAACCCGTTTCCAGTTGGAATCTTAAACCACAGAGACTGTTAGCGCATTTTCTCCGTTAAAGCCTCATAATAGGTGTTTTATTTCCCGCCTCCTCGTTAGGGGAACAATAAAACAATACCAGGTGGCTACGGACCTTATTGTAGTACTAAAAGGCTTACCGTAATAAAAGAGAACTGGCTGTAAATAGATAATTAATCAACTGAAGAAAGTTTCATATATTAAACTTTGTTGTTTTTAGTTGTCTGTAAATCAACGCAACAACTAATTAGTGGCTTGATGTAGCTATAAATACAGACAAGCGCAAAAACTCCGAGGAAATAAAAACATAAATACGGTGGAAACTATAAATGCTAGTAGAGTATTTTGTTTATAATTGATTTATTGTTTTAAAAAACTCAACTTATTTTTTACTATAGCACTAAGGAAACCACAAGGTTTATAGGGATAATATTATATTTATATTTAATATTGATTTAATATTTATTTATTTATAATGCTACATGAGTCGCGTCGATATCCTTACATTAGGTGGGTACCTACTAGATTAGATAGGTTAATTAAATGTTGTGTTTGATAGACAGTTTGAGTAATGCGCCCTTATTAAATTAAAGATATTTTTAATTGTATTATGATCATAATTTTACTATGCTACACTCATGGTTACCAAGATATTTTCTTTTATATATTTTTTTTAATATAAAATTAAAAATGTGCTTCTACTCAGAAATATTTGTGTGCATCAGTGAGCTTCATCAAAAACCCTTAAAATATGTTTTTCCTAAAAGGGTCTTCATAATTTAAACTGAAAAACCTCTTAAATTAAAAGCTCCAATATTTCCGGTATTCGGTCAAGCTTATGTGTAAACAAATTCCGTAAATACCGAACGACATTTTTGGTTTCAGCCGTAAATTGCTTGCACAATAGGCGTTTTCCTTTTTCAAAGGGATTAAAAGGCGAAATATATACGGTAAAGGGTTACTGGGTTTTAGATTTGGTATTTTAAAGTGTTATGGAATACCACACACCGTAACACTTAAATAAGAGCTTGCCCAGTCGTAGAACAAAATAGTTCCAATAAAATTCAGGCACATTTTGGCATTTACATCTGAGCGCTTCCCTGCTTCCCGGCTCTAGCAGTCGTTAAGCCATGACGGAGGCTTTAAGACGGCCTAAAAACTCCGTCACCAGAGTTGGCTACTAACTCATACGAGCTTACCTGATTTTTTAGGGTAATTTTTAAAATCAAAGTTCAATGGCGCTAATTTCAAAATTCTGCACGAAAAGTGTTGTAATTTCCTAGAATTTTATTGCTAAGCCACATTCCGAACTCAAAAATTTTTGAAACTTCATTTTAGACTTGTATGTAATGTCTTATTCCTGTTATCCCCTGCGTATTCCTCTTTATAAAACCATCTGCTTGAGTCTCAAATCACGCGTCCAAAGACACACTCCCTATTATTTTATTATCCAAGCCAATCCTTACCTAACTTCATTACAAATATTTCTAGTTTTCCACTTTCCACGCGCACGCTATTAGTACGTGAGCCACATACCGAGATAGAGGGCTGGATAAACCAACTTTATGGTCTTTTGTACTTCAAATTACTACTTTTCTGGTTATCACAATGTAGGTAGATTTACCTTCTTGATTATAAAATATACACGTAGCAGTCATTCATTACAATGTCTATTTTATGTAAGGTGCATTGGGGTAATTGCGAAAATGGGTATATTCCGAAAATCCATAAAATCTAGTAACATAATGCGATATTTTCCTGTTAGCAACATTGGTCTAGACGCCATCTTGATTGGCATCGCCGTGACAGTCCTATATATCCTCGTGCCAACAGGAAAATATCGCATTATGTTACTATATTTTATGGAGTTTCGGAACATACCCATTTTCGCAATTACCCCAATGCACCTTATGTATTTCTTTCTGTAATGAGCAATGATCTTCTGCATAAAAAAATCATTGATACTGAGAGATAAATAAATAGATAAATAAAATAATTACCTATATTTCTAACTTGATTCTTCATTTGAACTCTAGTTGCCCAATGATCTTTGTAACATCTGTAAAGTAACTTGTCTGTAAAAGAAAACCTAATCTAGACTTTTAAAAATGAAATACGATAGTATCTAGCAATCTAATTAAAATATTACGTTAGAATCTTATTCTTAGGTAGATACTACTTGAAACTAACAGGTACTACACATAGTAGTGTACTGAATAGGACATTATTTAGACCTGACTTTGTTTAGAATAAAATTATGCAAATGGCCTATCAATTACGGTCGTGCGACCGTGTTCTGAAGGGGTCGCTGTTGCTGGGGGCTGTATTTCAAAAATTTAGTGTTTTTATGGCTAGTGGGGGAAAATAAATCAGTTGAAATCGACCTGCGAAACCGCACTTTGAAGTAACAAAACGATAAAATTCTACTCACCATTTCTGTGGCTTTAATAACTGTAAAAGGTTATTAAGCTTACACTTTTTATATCCATAAAAGAACCATTATTTTACCACAAAATACCCCAAAATCTTATTTAGTAAGTAGTTTGATGTGCACTGCGGACTGGCACTAAAGCAATTGACACCAAACCAGTCATCATCAACCTATATTGCTCAACTGCTGGACGCACCTACAAAGTCTCACTCAAAACCCGCTCAAACTAATTATTTGTAAGAACCAATCTAAAACAAAAAAAAAAACATTATTTTAATAAATCATTTTAGTAATTCTAGACCTAAAAAGTCATAATTTATTGCCAGAAAGAAGTTTCTCAAATCTGCGTGGCATAAAATACTCAACGAATCTAATGAAAATAAGTACCTCCTTTTTCCTCTTTTACGCAAACACTTCTTTTAATTCTCAGGGGAACAAATAGCAGTACTTATGGCAATATAAATCTCCCCGGCCTCGTCTCAACTTTAGTATTAAGTTCTTTTGTAATCGTGTGTTACCTTACCTATAAGCAAGCAAGCGCGTATGAGTGGCCAACTCTGGTGACGGAGTTTTTAGGCCGCCTTAAGACCTCCGTCGTGGCTTAACGACTGCTAGAGCCGGGACCGACAGTTTAACGTGCCCTCCGAAGCACGGAAGTGCTCAGATGTAAATGCCACGTATGCTTTTATATTAATTCAATTGGGAATAAACTAGCGAGTGGTTTTAGAAGTATGTTAAAAACAGTGTGGATTTCACCATCAGCTTTTTTCATCGTTGAGTTGTATAAAATAAACGAATATTGTAGAAGGTTTTGATTTCTATTACTACGCTACGTAGGTACGCTTTTGTTTGACTGTGAATTTTTGTTTTTATTACTTATCACAAATTCGATGCGCACTCATTTTTCATAATCCTCCTAAAAAAGCTACTACGATTTGGATCTGAGGCATTTGAAGTCTTAGGCATATAAGCCGACTTACCAACAAAGCAACAACCTCAATTTAAATATACAAAGTGGATAGATTAATTAATCCTCAAGAGCGGAGTAGCTGAAGAGCACCGGATTAATTTGCTCAGCTGATAGGATTCCAAACTTCAGGATTTGTTGACAGAATCCCGCTATGTTTACACACTTGGCTCCGGAAATCTGATTTACTGCGTTTTTGTGAAGTTGATCCATTGTTCTCGATCTTTATGCTTTGGCACCCGATGGTCCGATAATATTGTGGCTGTAGTTGGGCAGTAGTGGACAAGACTTGTGCAGGATCGGACGGAGAGACTGGCGTACTAAAGAGGAGGCCTATACCCAGCAGTGGGTGCATACAGGCTGAATAGATAGATGCTTTGACTGCGCAAACACGCAAATGCACAGCGTCTTGTCGCTGCGTCTAATTGTCGCGACTCTGTGTTTGTGTTTTTGTCGCAGCGACGCTGTCGCCAAGTTGTCGCAGCGCCCATACGCTGTAGTTACGCGGTCACTCATTTGGTTAAAAAAAGGCTTTTATCAGTTTTCAAGAATGTATTAAGGTTTTTCTTGTGTTCATAATTTTTATTAAACTCGATACTTGGAAGATGAAAGAAAGCGTTCTAGTATAAAAGAAGTTATTCGCACCACTTATTGGAAAATATAATCGAATATATACCTCACTTCAAAGCAAAGCTTACATACGTAAAAAGGCAATAACTTCTAACCTTTCCGCGGAACGCAAAGCGCACGGCACAGATTAGATACACATGTAAACAGTATAAGTACTACAGACGCTTGACAACTACTGCCTTCCTTATTAGACATGTAGATATTCTACAATCGATAATAGTTATTTGTTATACAAAAGTGCAAAGTTGCTTTTTAACCGCGTGTTCAATTTTGATGACCGAGCAAGCGAAGGATTCTAAAATTGAATCACGAGCGCAGCGAGTGATTCAAAATTAGAATCCTGAGCATTAGCGAGGGAATCAAAAGAGCACGAGGTGAAAAATCTTTGCACTCGAGTGCAACACGTAACTTTTCATTCCAGCTCAGCGAGGAAATGACTAAATGCAAAAAAAAAATACTTCTCGCGTGATTGTTGATCAGTCAATTGTGTTGGCGTTAAACCAACTTCCTCGTCGCTAGAATCACTCATTTTAGTTTTTTTACTTGTTTTCAAGTTTCTTGTTTTTAATATAAGGTTTAACAATGACGTGAAAAAATGCCGCGTAAAGAACCGCGTACAAAGCAAATTGAAAAACGAACACCAAGAAGGTTCCGAGTCTTAGTTTTTAACAAATTAAAAAAAACTTGTATGATATATCGGCACCATAGAGGTAGCAGTAAATAGGTTTAATGTTTTTTTTAATTCACAAACTTAGTGCACACGATGTTCTAAATTCAATTTACTTTATCCTCTAGAGAATAAAAACGGCTTTTGCACTCAAATATTGAAGAGCAAAAATACTCTTTCCGACATGGTGGAATGAAAAAAAGATTATAGAAATGGTCACGTGGCTTTTCGTTCGGACATGATTGTCTTTTTCAGACGTTTTAATTAGTTTTGTATTTTCTAGCGAGTTTGGAATATCAAGTTATTTAGGGCTCTTGGATTGTAATTGTAGGGAACATTTAAAACTTGCTGAGTCATCGAGGGTGAAAAAAAATAGAGTCAGTTTAAATAATTTTTATTTAAATATAAATTAGACATAATCAAAGAGAACGTTGGGTGTGAAACCTATAAAATACTCCGGAGAGCTAAGAACCTATCAATATTATGATATTTTTTTCCTGTGCATAAGAGCCAGTATTAGTAGGGGAAAAAAAAAATGTCTCTACTTACAGACTCTAAAGTCAACACGCAAGTTTCATCAGTCGAACATAAAATTGATATGACCGTTTCTACTGCTAACTTATTTATTGAACTGTGTTCCCGGTAAAGTTTCCCACATCCGTATAATGATATCTTTTGCTCAAATACTGAGAGGGATAAGAAGGAGGAAAACGCAGAAACAATGACTTACGTTTACCAACGCTTTTTATCACGGTTTTTGATTATCAAAGGGTTAGAAAAATCATTTTTATTGAGATAAAAGAAACACCATTCCTGTTCATATCATCAATTATTTAACAGTAGGTGTACTTCTTCTTAGTTGGACAGAGTGGTCGTAGTTATCATGTGTTTGCGGTAATGGCGGCTCGAACTACCCTACCACGTAATAACTGCTAAATAGCAGTCCAGCGGGCCTAAGACGCGCACCGCGAGATATTTGTCATGTCGTTCTGTCAAAATGTAAGCATTTTGTACCAGTTCAGGAACTATTGCATTATCTGTGGCACCTAATGGTGTCGACAAAACGCGCCATAATGTACACTTTTGACACTTCTTAGTCGTCGTACCTCTCTGAGGACGAGGACGTCATGCAGAAATGTCAAAAGTCGAAAATTCGAGGCATTCCTCGAACCGCACCTAAATGAATCGCACCTAGGCGAAACGCACCCAAGTACTTCCTCGAACCGCACCTATTTGGGTGCGGTTCAAACAGTAGGTCAAAGGCGCGGTTTCTCGACAAAATTACCACAGATAATGTAATAGTTCCTAAACTGGTACAAAATGCTTACATTTTGACAGAACGACATGACAAATATCTCGCGGTGCGCATCTTAGTCCCGCAGGCTTCATTTTCGGACTTTTCGATTCAGATTCATTTATTTTATTTCGTTAGATACATTGATAGTACACTCGGAAAAGTCATAGTCTGGTTACAATAATTTGAATATTAGTCTTTTAACCACCAGGTTTCATAAAAAAAAACATAAATTTGAGACCAAAAATACCACCAAATACAAAACTATTATTTTCACGGTCATGAATTAATTTACCAAGTCCCGGAGAGTTAAGGTGTGGAAATAATTTATAGGTGTGAGTGAGGTATAGGTTCGGGCTTTAAAAAAACGCTGACCGTTTTAGTGTGATCTTTTTTTAGTCAAAAACATGTTAATAACTGAGTAGTGTGATTGGAGGCTTCATTTACCAATAAGTACGTCTTCTTGTAGGCTTTGGTTTTCTTTTTATACAATATAGGCAACCGTTTGACCACAATCTCACCTGATGTTAAGCAATGATGTGGTCGACGATGTAGCACGGTTACCTAGAAGATACCTATTCACTCTACTCTTGAAAACTTCCAAATTATAGCCATTCGGTTGGTTGAACTAGCACTTAAAATCACGACTTGGTATATCTTACACATAAGTAAAAAGAATTTAGAATGCTTCTTGTGATCTTACTTCTTAATAAAACCTAATTGATGTAAAGCATATTAAAATTGTGAGTTTGGGTGGGTACTTTGATAGTTAGGTACTCATACTTAATTACAACGCTATTGTGATAAAGATTATCTTATAAAATTGTATCTACTTAGTTGTATAAAAAAGTGGTGAAAGCCAGAACGGATAATTTATGAAACAGCTGCGAATAAAGTAATTGATTGTAAAAAAAAAAGAAGAAACGGTTGTCATTGAACGGTCAACGGTTTTTGAATACATTCAAAATGAACATGTAACGAGAATTGGGCCCAAACGAGTGCTTGGAATAAAACAATTTGCCATAATAGTTGGGACCGTAATAATGTAACGTAATGTTACCTGTATACCTCTCGGCTATTGTAATTGCACTTATTATCAAGCTGACCACGTAGTTTCATCATACTACTGGCACATTGGCCCACTAAGAATATTATTAGTTTATTGAAATACTTATTACATTTCATAATATTTCATACTCTTCTTTTATCTTATTTTGTTAACTGGCTTTAATGTAAAAAAAAAACATTTTCATATCGAATCATTTCATACAAATCCAAATACAAATCCTGTACATAAGGAATCAAATGAGAAAAGTAAAATACATTTTATTTCATAGAATAACCAATTGAGTAACATTTCTGAGGTCGGCATTATGTTCTACTACATTGGATCCAAGTGCCATGGCAACGGCTGGAAGCTGATACTGTAATTTGGGTCACGAAATAACAATTAGACAATTACAAATTAAAACGTTCCCTTTCGTTGTTTATCTTATAATTTAATCTGTTGAGAACTCTCGAGAAATCCTCATTAAAAAGGTTTTCGAGAATTTCCAAAAATACAAAAACCAGATTGATCTTATATCACAGTTTTTTTTTACGCAATAGATTTATGTATAAACTCAAAGTGAGTTGATATAATGACAATCGCTAGAGAATAAAAAAGTAGTTAAAATGTACGGATATGACGTTTCAGAATGAAAAGTCACGTGACCATTTCTATACACCTTTGACGTTTTGTATTCTCTAGCGGTTCTAGAATGTCAAACCATGAATGCTGCCTTGTATACCGCATTCACACTGTAAAGAGCAAGGGCATAAACTTGGGCTGGGAGCCGAGACAGAGGCATTATCGTGTTTATTTTTTATTTTTTTTTGAGCAATAGCTAAGCATTTGGCTGCCAGCACACCTGGTGGTAAGTGTAGCTGCAGCCTAAGGTGGAGCACGCTTAGCTATAATCCACCTATTCACTCTTTTCTTGAAAATTCTTAGTTTATATCTTTCAGGAAATACTGATGATGGCAGAGAGTTCCACTCCTTGGCAGTTCGCATTATGAAGGTGGAGGCAAAGCGCTTTGTGCGAACATATGGAATATCTACCATGTAGGGATGGCATTTATCAGTGCGCTTAGTAGTTCGGAGGTGAAAGGGCGATGGAGGAATCAGGTCGTGTAGTTCCAGTGCACACTCTCCGAAGTGAATTCGGTAGAACACCGATAGGCATGCGACTCGCCGGCGATGCCCGAGGCTGTAGAGCTTGGAGTCAAATAGTTTCTCGTCACCAACGAGCCTCTTGGCACGCCGCTCAATAGAATCCAAGGCTTCCAGCTGATACTTGGCAGAACCATCCCACAGGTGGCAACAGTACTCCATGCACGATCGGACTTGAGCTTGATATAAATTCAGAAGCTGTTCCGCAGTGAAGTACCGTCTGACCTTAGTAAGGATCCCTAGTTTTTTAGCAGCTACTTTAGCCTTGGATTCTATGTATGAGCCGAAGTTCAGATTGGATGTTAGCTCCACACCCAAGAGCTCGAGATGGTCTGATATAGGCACTGATACTTCTCGGAAAGAAGGATTACGCAGAAATGGTCTCTTTTTTGCGGGGAAAAGACAGGCCTGAGTTTTCGTGGCGTTGAAAGAAACTAGGTTGGAGGAACCCCATGTTGATACTTTTACTAGGGCTCTATCAACTCGCTCCACCATAGCTTCTCTAAGAGACTCGATGGTACTCGCGCTTGCACGGGCGTCGGAAGTGTATCTTTCTACAATAGTGCTATCATCAGCGTACCCCACAATACCGGGCTGAAGTAAGTCGTTGATGTGTAGCAGGAATAAAGTTGCAGAAAGAACCGACCCTTGAGGTACGCCAGCATTGACTGCTAATTGGTGTTCCAACTATGCTCGTGCCCACTTCCCTGCACAAGTCTCTGCCGACTGCGGCATAGTGTGAACGCAACAGTAGGTACATGACAATGTGTAAACTCTGTGTTTTATTTACTTTGTACTAGCTTTGTAGGTATGCTCAACCCTTGACAAAAAAAAACTTTTAGACACGAATATAAATGATTATCATTATTAAACAGTTCATTAAGTTATTAAGCTCGATGTCTAGACCAAGTAGCTGATAACTTGAGCCATAAGTTACCCAACAATAAAGTCTTTGTGATTTTTGAGAGCCTTCCTAAATAGGCATTTCCTTTCTTCACGGACATTCGAGAACATAATATTATAAATAAAACTTCTTGGAAACGTATAATCTTTTATTTCGTAAAATAGATCTTCACTTCAGAATAAAATTTCGAAGAAGGCAGAGGGTTAAGGGTTTTTGACCTGCTTTCATCATTGTACTAGCCTAAAAAAGGATTCTGGTTATCTAACTCACTAGCATACAAGTCAAGGACTTCATAGGACGATATTTATGTCAATTAAATAATTATTTATTTATTTAATATACTTAAATACCTGCGTTGCTTTAATAACGTTTAAAAATCTTGTTGAAAAAATATGAAGAAGACCTTTTATCTAAATGTAGACTTCTAAGTAATGTAGACACATCCTGATTTGATGGGAAATATTTGACGTAACAAAAAAAAAATCCGGTTGGTTGAGCCTACAAATCGTTCTTTGAAGCATCGCACTACGAAATTGAAGTTCGCGGGACTTTCCTTTATACCGCGTGCACACTATGCCCATGCCGCTGCCGGCATTAATGCCGCGATTAATTCCGGAATTTGTCTATGAAGCTCAAAAGAAAGTTTACTCACGGAAGATGTCTGTTTCTGATTATAAAAACTAGAACTAATTTTATAGTTTAGTTTTTCTATAAAATATTGTATTTTACTACCAACCGCATATAATCGTAAAAATTTAATCACATTATTATTATTGCTTTGTAACATTACACCATTTATTTATGTTGATACCGTGCTTCTGAAGCATTTCGCGGAGCATAGTCTTGTCTCTTGTGTTTGTTTTTTACACAAAACTGCTGTCCATTTCATAGCGGTACTAAATGACGTAGATAGTTTCTTTATCAAGTTGGTATTCTACAGTCGCTAGAGAATAGAGAACATCAAAACTCGTTAGTATTTTTATATTATTTAGCGTTCAGAAATAATATATCAAACATAACAATTAATAAAAAGTAGAGAGCTAGGTGAAAATATATATTTGGCAAATTGCTACCACAGCGTCTAATTTTGTCGCCAAGCAAGCTGTTTTCCGGTCTGAAGAAGTATGAATGCCGATGCAATTACAGCTGTGACCGATCAAATGCCATGCTACTCGTACATCATCACCATCATCATCACTGTTATATGTAGGTTACATATCAGTGATATGCAATTATTAACAGTTTGACATCAGTTGGGCAGCAAGCATTCGCCCGTTTCGTTAATGATTATAAAATTCGTCGCTGCTTGAAATGCTCCTGTAATATAGCGTTCATTCCCGTTCGTCCATTTGAACGAATGGGAAGTTTTCAAAATAACTGCCGTAACGTTACAGAGCCTGTTGGTCTACTGTAAGCCACAAGTTATTTGAGATAGACCTACCTATCCTAGTTTCAGAAGATCCTATCAAGGAAATAAGAGTCGGTAGGTGTGTACAAATTTATTATTATTAGAACCTAAGTTATTGTCCCTAAAAGTTCACTGAAGCACTATTACGGAGGTGATAGAGATGAAAGATTGTTCGGTAATTTTAGAGAAGACGAGAGGTCGGTGATGAGGTCTTGCCGGAGGAGAAGAGGGTGAGAGGTCGGAGTGTTCACTTGTAGGAGAGGAGTGTCCCTGGACCTGGTGGTGGTGAGGAGCGGTGATTCATACACGCTCCTGTACTCGCTGGTTGAAGTAAGCAGCTTCTGTAACTTTCGTTCCAGTATAAGAGAGTTTCAAGGATCTATGAATTTTCAATGTTTTGTTTCAAATGTTGACCTGCCAGCTGTGTAAAGAGTTCCGTTACGTCTGAAAATCTGAAAAGATTCTATAACAAATAATTTAGAAGTTAGCAGCCGAAAAGAATTATAGAATTAGTAAAAAATTACAGTACATAAATATAAAATACTACACTGCTCATTTGTCCCACCAGCAGGACAACCCAGTGGGATGAACGGGAATGAACGTAATATAGCGGTTGATATTTTTTTTGAAATGAAACTGGTGGTGCCCTTATTCAAAGGATTTGTTGAAACATCGAGAAATATATTAACCGTTATAATCGAGAAATAAATTAACTGTCAACTCTTTAATGCCATCCAAAGGAGTCGTATCGCGAAGTTTATCTCCAGGGTCGGCAAGTGTAAAAATGCGATAATAGCAAGTTTGTCGGATAGGCTCCTTCTGACAGGAGTCTATAAACGGTGGGTGCAACTAGCATCTTAGGTAGGTACCTAAGGTTACTTAGCTATATTTTCTTTATAGTAAGTACCTACCTATTCTTAGTTTTATTAAGTTTTATATTTTATTTTATTTTGTACCTACCTCCTATGGGATCATGTGTCTGAAATAAAGATATATTATTATTATTATTATTATAATGCGGCAGGACAAGTTTGCATGATTTGCACATTGTTCCGCGTCTGGCTACTAACGTTTAATATTACTGATACCCACGATACAGAGAAACTTACATGGTCAGTAATGTGACTGTAAAGTTAATATGACGCATTACGCGACCATAATTGCGGCGACCCACCTGGGTTAGTGACACTGCGACGGTCGCTTACTGCGCCAAAGAAGCTCCAAACAGACAAACTGCTATTAAAATGTGGTTAACAGATCAGCCCTCGATCGTAAGCTCTGAACTGCTTTCGCTGCCCAGCATAATGATGACGTGGCTACAGATATACGAAAACAAGAAGCTTTTGACGGCAAAAAGCGCGCTGAAACACGCTAATGTCACTATTTAGTCACAGAATACCTATGACTTAGTATGTTCAGAAAACCAGGTTTCAGGCGCTGACAGGCTAAAAGATGAACGCGCTAAATAGCAATTTCTCAACGGAAGAGAAGACTTTGAAATAATTTCTGTCTCAAAAAACAAAATAAAGCAAGATCTTTTATTTTGGCAAAAATGTGGTCGCTGAGTGCGCGTGTAACAGTAGATAATGATAACTTCATGTGTGGTACCACTAAAGGTGTGAAAGGCATTCAAAGTATTTCTTTCATTGTGGAATTAGAATTTTACCCTTGACATGATTGAATTTTTATAGTTTTTTAATCGCCTTACTAGGTTGAAATGGCGCCGGAGTTGGCACTAGAGTTTTATCACAGTAATTATTTACTTTGTTTGAAATGTTACACAAAATAACGCAAAGAACAAAGTTTTTATTCTTGAAAAATGTTAATTGCAAAAAACTATAGCGCGCTTACTTAAGTTCAGAATTTTCTTAATAAGTAAGACCACACACCCATACATACACACATACACATCAACACACCACAACATTAAATTCACTTACTATAATTACCTGCATTATTCTACTTCTATTTTTTTTTCTGTTTTTTTATTCTAGTGACTGTCGTCCATTTTAGGTTATGTTACTGTACTTAGAATGTAAATCCGTCTTTGGCTATCTGCTTTAAAATTAAGATTTACCATTATTCTTAAGAGCTGTGGATTTTGTTACTCAATAAAATAAAATAAAAAATAAAAAAATAAAAATGTGGCTAAATCCTACAGCGGTATTAGATGACTTTTCAGCCAGAACCAAAGCCGATTTTATTGAATGACGACATTGTCTAATTAGTCCAAATGTCTACACTTACGAGCAATAAATCAGACAATGAAAAGGTTAGATCACAAATTTGAGAAGCAATATTAAAAAAATAGAACTTTATTTTTATTATTTATTTAACTCTTTATTGCACAAAAGAACAAATGTACAAGTAGGTGGGCTTAATGCTATAAGCATTTTCTACCTGCCAACCTTACAGGTCAGGAGAATGGTTGGCGTGCAAACTTAAGATGAACAGTACCTACATGTTCAAAACACTTTAGAACTTTAAGTTAACTCATCGGTAACTGTTTATAGTCTAAAGCAGACATTTTTAAATGTAGGCTAATAACTGGGTTTGTTAAAATGTTTCCCTATACTGTTTGTTTATAATCGATTTTTTTTAATTCCTTTTTCTAAGATATTTATGTCACCAAATTTTTAGCTCTTGAGTGTAAAATAAAATTATGCTAAATTTTAATCGCTTTCAATGAATTGCTCAATCATCAAGGGAATCGGCAAATGTACTTCAAATGTAAATTATTTAGCTACCCAAATTAATTTATTCTAAAAAACGTTAAAATGATTAAATCGTTGAGTATGCATATATGCATATAAATATGTATATCTATCAAAAAATTCTCAAGTAATTGTTTCGCACCTTACACCTTGCAGCAAAAGTAAATCTCTCAGGTAGGAGGGAGGGGAGGTGGTTTAACGAACATACTTTATTTCATGGGGTGTTTGTCGTGCAAAGCTGGATTAGCAACCCCCTTGTTTGGGGTAAATTGGCTTTGTCATACTTTATAACCACACTTTGGCTACTGAAGTCTTTATATAAGGCGCTGAGAACTGTTAAAAAAGTTCTCGCTCGCATAAATATAAATAACCAAAATTGCAAACCTTTGTAATTAGTTTATCAAAAATATCAAAATAAATTTAGCTTTGCTTAGTTTGGGACTAGAAGGCGTTGTGTTAAATGTCCGTGAATATTTTATTTTATTTAATATCAGTTTGATCAAAACAAGTTTTTCAAAAGAAAGGTAAAAAAAAGTTAAAATTAAAAGTAAATTTTTAAGGTTGCCTGACGGTTCTAAACGATGCTAAAATCTTTTGGGTTTTTTTGTCCATAAAAGACTCACTCATACAAATATTGAAACATTCATTTTATTCCGCACCGAAGCTTTCTCGTTGTTCACAAAAATGAATATTTTTCATATTTTTTTCCCATCAATGGCTACATTTTTCAGAAACCTGTGAAAGTAATGGAGTAGTTTCAGTTTTCATGATCCGTTGGACAACAAAAGAGGAGATTGTGTTTGCTTCCGTGATGACAGGAATATCGATTTTCATGTTGAAAGATTGGCTTAGTATTTTAAAAAGCCGACAACGAATAGTGCCATTATTTAGTTCCCAACCTATGAAGAAAAAATGTGAGACTCGGCTTTGTTAGCTGGGCGCTATCGTTTTTGTGGATAAATTCGACCATGCTGAAATTTTGGTGGTGAAAAAGTTGGTTAAACCCAAAAACAGCCCTTAAAAGTTCAGTTTATTTGACAATGGGTATATTCTTGAATAGATGAAAAAAGAGCACCGGCATTCCTATCAATAAAATCGAAATCGAAAGGGATCCTGTTTTTCGGCTATAACTCCTGTACCTATTTTAGGTTTTACAAATTTTTGGATTAGTGTTTTTGTATTCTTACAATTTTTTAACATTTTTCTGTCTGATTTTGAGTTTGATCTGAGTATAGGATCCCTCAATCCCTAAATATTTGCATATACTTGTCTGTGTAAAAAAAAAATAGTGCGTGAAGTCCCTCCGCGCGGAAGAAGTGCCATTTGCATTTTGTGGGGGTCTCCGTATGTGATCACTCTCGCTCTGTCTCATTCTATTCCCCCTCCCCAGGAGCGTTGAACGTTTAACGCGTTAAACGCTGTCTCTTTCTATTCCTCCTTCGTTTAACGTTCTTCTTCTCTTCAATAATGGCCTCTGCCCGTCATTTCGACAGACAATTTTGGCAATGTCAAGTGATATAATTGTAATAATATAAGTCAAGTCATTCGTTAAGTCGGCTGTCGTTTGTTTTGAAAAGAAAATGGTGGATTTTCTCCTCAAAACCTAACACGAATTTTCACATTCAGAAAAACCACTTTACACACATTTATTCCAATGGCTCACACTTTATGTTACGACCTAAGTATTATTCTTTAAAATTTCACCAAAATTAAACAACTATACTTACAATAACACAACAAAACTATTAAAATAAAAGTGTCGTTTCAAAAAATGACAAAACTCGTGTCCTCGTTTAACGCTTAATTTTTATCGTTTAACACTGTCAGTTGGAAGTCGCATTAGAAGTATAACTTCAAAAATGACACTTTGAATTTTCTTGACTCAAACATCAAAACACAGTATGTTACAGTCACACAATTCTCAGTGTCGGGTGGTCGGGTACAATGGGAGCAGTATTCTCTAACTATCAGCGGTAATTGTCATAGCAATATTGTAGCGAAATCTAACTTGGCTGAATATTGCTACGACATCCCGGAGCATGAGACCCTATTGTCAAATCAGAAAGAAATGAAAAAACAATAGGTTTAGCATAATAAAAGAGTTGTTATGTATTTTTTTTTTAATTAAGCTTAAATTTTAAAGTAATGAGTCTAAATAAATTGGTACGCCCTAATAAAAGTAAAAAAAACAATAAATATTGATGAGCATTTCGCACAACGCCATCTAGTTACAAACTAAGCAAAGCTAATTATATATATTATTATATTTTGATGTTTGACATGTGGTTTACACAGTCAGTAGCGCGATTTTCTTTTTACTACCGTGGGCGTAGCCTAAACACGTAAACAATACTAAATCTCTGTAATCTATTGTTTGAGTTTTAAATCAACTTGGCGCAATTCTTAAAATGACAAAATAGAGATAATACTATATAATACTATACTAGACAAAACTAAGTGATATTGTACAGATATTTGAGAATAGACCCCCTATCCCGTCCGACCTAACTAAGTAAACACATTCCGTGTTGCATTACCCAAATGCTTATTATTATGTTACGGAGCCACCAGCATTGCTACAGATTCTATACAACATACTTGAGATAAAAGGGTCTGCGCCGGGTTCATAGCGTCTTCGGTTAGCATACAGACATATTATTGCCTCTCGAATATATTATATATATGTAAACTTGATCAGAAATACTCAAAAAGAGACACAAAGTATCACAATCTTATTGATTTTACTCGATTACACATAAATACGATCAAATATACAAATCAGAAGTGCCCAAAACCACCCGAACACAATATTCTCCCATCCAGCTTCCATAGCTTCCGCGGCGTCCTGTCAAAAAAACATAGACCTAACCACAAACTCTCCCTCCTCCTCTTGATGTCGATGGTGTCGAACCACAGACCAACAATCTCGAACGTATAAATCTATGGAACGAAACTACTGCGATGTTTCTGTCACGAGAGCGAGCGCGTATCAACGTCAACGTCTTGGCCTAACGTCTATGTCCTCTACGCCACGTCATGACATCGGCAAGCCAAGATATCTCTAACAATATGTTTTTACAATACACATGGGAGTGCGTAGTTTGTTTCTTTGTCAAACTTGGCTGACACACTACTTTATGTCTAGATCAGACGCAGTTTTGACACATAGTTTTGGAGACAACATCTTGAGGCGCGTTTAGCATGCACTGTGAACTTAATTGAACCATCACGCTCGGGTCAGTGACGATGAATCGGATTTGCTCGGCTCCACTTGTTATCAAACAATAACTTATCCTGAAATATTTATTCCAAAACTGAATATGGTATGATTTAATCTTATATAACCCAAGCCTAAACCATCCCCTTGTATGTTTCAGTTTTGTTTGAAAAAGTATCAGTGGTAGGACATCTACTGAACATAATTCTGTGTATTATAAGTATGTATTTACAAAAAAAAAAGGATTCTATCAGCCATCTAGTTTCCATAGTACAAGCTTTGCTTAGTTTGGGACTAGGAGGCGTTGTGTTAAATGTCCGTGAATATTTATTTATTTATTATTTATAATTCCCGTAGATTTCCAGTTTGTCGATACCTAACTTACCGATGAGTAAAAATTGCTAAATCTCTACCCATTTTTAAAGCTACTAGTACTTCTAGCAAACTCCGAGAAAGTGTATATCTCTCGAGATCTGACTGATTTATTTTCATTCAGAAGATTTATTTTGCCTTGTAAATCTCGAGTTTCTTTAAAAGCGGCAACCCGCATGTTATGACCGTAACGCAAAAAACGTAATCAATAAAATTTATAATGAACTAGCAGCGCCTCGCGGTTTCACCCGCGTAATTCCCGTTCCCGTGGGAATTCCGGGATAAAATATAGCCTATGTTCATCAGGGATAATGTAGGATTCTAATGGTAAAAGAATTTTTTTAATCGGTCCAGTAGTTTCGGAGCCTATTCAATTCATACAAACAAACAAACAAACAAAAAATCAAACCTTTCCTCTTTATAATATTTGTATAGATGTATAGATGTATAGATAAACTTTAAGAAAAAATGTATTTCTACTCTGAAGCCTTTTAATAAAAAGTCTAAACTAACAATAATAATCTCAAATGGCTCAGAAACATTTAATAAGCTGGAAAATAATATCAGCTGTAAACTCTTCACATAAGACGGTCAATGGTTCGTAGAAGCCGAAGGCTCAGATCTCAGACATACTCAGAGGCAGTACAAGAACGAAATAGGTAAATCCGCGATTTGCATATTCAGTAAGATAAACCGTTGAGAAAATACACAATGTTCTGCGTGAAACCGGGTTTTAAAACACGACTCCTTTATGACAACTTTATAATACTAGTGTTTGTAGTCGTGAGAAGCTTTATTTTCAGGTTATTTTAAAAATACTAAGAAATGGAAGAAACATTCTTGCCCGTTTTTCTAGGCTCGGGTCGTGAGGAACGGCACCTAGAATTAACTAGTGTAAAAGATAATTCTAAAATATTGTGATTTTATTGAGGAAAAAAGGTTTGACTCTGTAGCACAACGATTAAACGCATCTACTTCAAAAATACTCACTCTTTGAAGGTGATGCGTTTAATCGTTGTGCTACTAAAGCACTAGCCAAAAACGCTCTATAAAGATTATGTATATTTTTTTACAGCTAGAAGGTAACTTTTCACTAGAGAGCATTATTAAATCTAGATGAAACAAGGAAAATTAAATCCAGATAAAAAAATCATAGTAGAGTTGACAAGTTTAACTTCTGAACTGAAATAAAACGTTTTAACGAGGATAAAACATTTTCTTTTGAAATTGATAAAATGAACCTACTTATTGATGGAAATAACGGAGATGAGCGAATGCTAATTTTATTCACGGTTTTTAGATTGATACAAAGCTTTTCAGTAAAAACAGTGTAAAAATGTTAGGTAAGTTTTTGCAGTTATTTGACAGTGTTGATGATGATTGCTGCCGTGAGCCGATGGCAGTCGCCGATACTTTTGTCTGCTTTTGTACCGACAATTAACGACGTAGTAACTATTCGGTAATCAACATCAGCCAGGGGCCTTATTCACTATGACCAATACAAGCGCGTTACGCAGCACGACAAGACAGCGGCGTGAAATCGCCCTATGCCTATGCCGTATTTCCTATGCCATAAATGTCATTCCTTACGGTGACGTCATACGGTTACGACAAGGAATCTCCTAAGTCATACAGAATAATGCCCCAGTATGGGGTTAGCAGCGTAACCCGCCGCCAGTGTGTCGAGTGGACATTGTCATGATTACAGACCGTTCAACGTGATGTCCCCTGCGTTCTATAGTGCCAACAGTTTTCTAACCAAAAATTAATTGCATTGGTATAATTTTTTGGTTAGAAAACTTGTTTGGATCAATGTGATATTTTTACTGAACCTTTGCATTGTTATTTTCTCGACCCTAAAGGTCTGCAATTTCACATAATTACATTTAGATACATTATATCTTCGAAAATGTTGAAATGTGCGAGCGAGAGGGTTGTCTGCTTTTGGGTTTTTGTAAAGAAACCACAGATGACCCAAAGTTGCCTATTTACTGAGTTAAAACCTAAATTGTTGTATATATTGTGATCTTAGGCGACGTCGTGACAGACCGCGTATGAGGTGGCGGGACGAGCTGGAAGCGTTTGAGAAGGATTGGTGAATGAGATCTCAAGATAATGGATACTGGCGGAAGTGAGAGGCCTTCGCCTAATAATGGGACAGTAAATGGACTAACAGTAATAGTAAGCGATCTCGCAGACTGATCCGCTTTGTATTGAACGTTTATATGACAGTAGTTTGAACAGTTGAGTTTAAGTTCCTGTTCAGTTAGTTAAAGTTTTTTTTAACACAATATAGGCAACCGTTTGACCACAATCTCACCTGTTGTTAAGCAATGATGTGGTCGACGATGTAGCACGCTTATACCTAGAATATACCTATTCACTTTACTCTTGAATATGACCAAGTTATAGTCATTCGGAAACACAGACGCCGGCAACGAGAATAAATGTGCGAGTACCTACTTTTAACAGTGGACTTGTATTAAATCCCTTTCACTAAAAAGGCAATTCCTCAAACTGGCATGTTCTATCTAATTAAAGATCTGTCTCCTTTCATTTCCCTAAAAATAGCATAAAAAGTGAAAACGCCTTCTATCGCAGGAAATGAAAAGTGAAGCCTGTCGAGATATCAGCGTTTTTTTCACGCTCCATTAAATTCTGTGAAAATCATCAAATGCTTGTCTTTCTTCAATCTCAATAAAATTCTTTCACGTTTGCTCTGTTGCTTTTGTTTACTGTTACAATATTCATTTTTATTTTTAGAAATTATTGTGGGCTTTCATGGTCGGTCTATCACTTTATTCACGACAGGAAAGAGACGAACGCTTGTTAGTTGAGCACAACGACATCATACAGTAGACTTTGCATTGGCGTTCTGTAAAGGGAACAAAACAAAATGTGCTCAGTCATGAAGGCGTGAGCACATTTTTTAGTTATACATTACTGTTTCATCATGGAACAATGGGAACGTAATGTATGACAAAATCTCTACTGATTAGCGTAAAACATCATCTCCCTACTTACGACCGTTGCATAACTTTTATCAGCTGTTTAAATTATTGCTGTCACCTAGACTTTGATTCAACTGTTTCGTCTGTCATAATATAGCGATATCTTACAATCAAAAACATTAAATATTCACTCTGGTTTCAGTGACAAGAAGAGACAAGAGTGAATTTCTTTTCTAGAATTCTTGATACATAGAATTCTAAGAGTAAAACAAAATCTTCGAAGACGTTCAACGCTGAAGAGCTTACATCAATCGGTAGGGTTCCGAAGCGGAATAGGTACTTGTCTTACTTCATTCGGTTTCCGATCGAGACGACGTATCGACACTTACGAGTTCGATCGAGTATGTACGTATTCAATCGCTTCTTAGCTGTTCACCAATACAGTGAAGATAATCAAAGTCAAAAATCTTTTATTCAGTAAAATCACAAGGATTATTTAGAATCATAGTCTAGATTTCTAGGTGCCTAGAATAATTAATAATGTTTAAAAAGTAGAAAAAAAAATTCAATTTGACAACGTTTCAGCTTCATGATCCGATAATGTCGAGGATGGCAGTTCGTTGGGATTGTTATATTGAAACCTCACTGAAAAATTACAAGAAAGCAAAATACGCAATATCGTGTACGTGGATGACGTGTTTTATCCACTTATTCTCATTTAAGAGCGAAACTACTGAACCAATTTTGATATAATTTTTATGGGGCTCATCTGTAAGGAATCTTGTATACTTTTAGTTAAAAAAAACCATTCGGTTTTGAATGTTTTTTTGTATATAAATGACGGTGAGGTTACAAAAAAAACATACAAATGAATTGAGGACCCTTTCCTTTTTTAAAATCGACTAAAAACTGTTTGAAGTTATCAAAGTATGGTCAGGTTGATGTATCTACAATCGCCGAAAGAGTTCTTTGTAGTGCGGGTTGACCCTAAAGCCTAAGTTCAAGTTCTTGAGTGCTTTTATATCGCGCTGTACCAAAACAACGAGCGGTTTCTTAAGATAACACCCTGTAGGTTGAGATAATTTTATAACAGTGCATAACCAGAGACCAATAGTTTCTGCATCATCACTGATACACACTACTTTTTCACCGACTTCAAAAAGGAGGACATCACTATCACCACATAGTATAAAGCAAAGTCGCTTGCCGCGTATGTCCTAATGTCTGTATGTATCTTTAAAACTACACAACGAATTTTGAAGCGGTTTTTTTTAATAGAGTGATTTTTTTATAACTTTGATTTTCTCACTGATTGTTTGATGTGATTTTTGTAAATCTTTTGAGGAAATAAATGTCTCAAACCTAAACCTTTTTGCTTTTAAGTTATTCATCCAATGCGGAACGTACCTAGGTGATTGTAAGCTTTTGTAATTTAAGCCGCGCAGTGTATTCGCATTTATTAACATGCCGCTTTGAAAACATTGGGCTTGGATGTGGGTAGCAATATTTTTCTATCGCATGCTCTGTTGCAAGTTGCATAGAACTGTTCAGTGTCTAGACGTTAAAATATTAAGTATTTTTGGAAACTTAATCAGACATTACTCAAAAAGAGACATAGAGCATCAAAATCTTATTGATTTTACTCGATTAGACATAAAAACGATCAAATTACAAATCCAGAAGTGCGCCCAAAAATCACAAGAAGACAATATCCCCAATCGCTTCCATAGATTCTCGTAAAACAATAGACCTAACCACAAACCAACAATCTCGAACGTATAACTCTATGGAACGAAACTACTGCGATATTTGTGTCACGAGAGCGAGCGCGTGTCAACGTCAACGTCTTGGCCTAAAGTCTAGCTAGATGTCCTCTACGCCATGTCATGACAGTGGCAAGCTAAAATATCTCTAACAGTATATTTTCATTATTATACATCACTACATAGTATAAAACAAAGTCGCTTCCTGCGTCTGTCTGTATGTATGTATGCTTAGATCTTTAAAACTACACAACGTATTTTGATGCAGTTTTTTTAATAGATAGAGTGATTCAAGAGAAAGGTTTATATGTATAATACATCATCATCATGTATTTAAAGTGAAACGACGACAAACTAATTATGACGATGTAAATAATGCAATCTCTAAGGTTGTAAACTGGTTTAATGTAAACAATTTATTACTAAACGAAAAGAAAACTAAATGTATTCGGTTTATTCTACCAAACGTCAAACAAATAAATGCCAATGTAAAAATCAAAGAAGATAATATAGATCTCGTGGACACCACAGTATTTTTAGGCATAACTCTAGATAATAAACTTCAATGGGGCCCACACATAGATAAATTGTCGAAGAGACTTAGTTCTGCAGCATATGCAGTCAAGAAGATCCGCTTCCTTACAGATGTGGAAACCGCAAGACTAGTCTATTTCAGCTACTTTCATAGCATTATGTCGTACGGCATTTTGTTGTGGGGGAGTGCTGCAGACATAAACACCATATTTGTGTTGCAGAAGAGGGCTATTCGTGCAATTTATAACATGGGTCCCAGAGAATCACTAAGAAATAAGTTTAAGGAAATAAATATAATGACAGTACCTTGCCAGTACATCTATGAAAACTTATTGTATGTTCAAAAAAATATCAATCTATTCAACAAAAAAAGTGATAATCATAATGTTAACACTAGAAATAAAGACAAACTCACTGTTCCCACCACTAGGCTCACAAAAATTAGTAAATCTTTCAAAGGGCAATGTGTACGCTTCTTTAACAAAATCCTAAGTGATGTGTCTCAGTTGTCGATTGGCAAGTTCAAAAACGTAATAAAACAGAGACTTCTTTTAAAAGCATACTATAAAATATCTGATTATTTAGAAGACAAACAAGCTTGGGACGAACTAGCTTTAACTCATCCAATAAAAAAAAATGTAATCATACCTAATCATACAAAACGTAATGACGATTCAAAGTGATCAGTGAGATTTTATAGAATAAAAGATTTTTGTCTTTGACTTTGATCATCACTGCATTGCACCCGTGCGAAGCCAGGGCGGGTCACTAGTTATACATATTTTATTGCCACGAGCTTGTTACAACTAAATGATGGAATAAGCCCGTGGTCCACCTGCTGTTAAGTAGTAACCAGTGCCTATAATGACTAACTAAATAACATAATGGCAAAACATATAACCAAATAATAACCAGGTGTAGTGTCATTATTATCTGTGACCAGGTGTACAGTTTCAGAACGAAAATTTAGACGATGTTTATAAACAGGCTTAGTTGGTACTAGAAAATAATAAAAATTTTACTAAAATCTGTAGACTTGAGGCTCTGGCGAGGATACGGTACATAGAATCGTAGAATCACCATCTCTTATGGTTCTAAATAAACATTTTTTTTAAGCTAGATAATGAATTTCCTCTAGTGCTTGGTGAGGTTATTTTTTTTTAATTATTTATAAATAATTTTACTCAAAAGTAAGTATGTGTAATATTCTAGTACAGCTTATTATAACACGGGCGAATTAACTGTGCACTTCCCTGTAATGCGACCCCACGCCACCGCCACGGTGACGTCACAGTGCGAGGTGCACAGTTAATTCGCCCGTGTTGTATACATATTTTTGTATCCACGAGTTAAATAGTCCTGGCTCCCTAGCTCCCAGTATGCCGGTACAGGCTCTAGGCATTGTAGCGGCTGCATAAATAACTAGCAGGAATACGTCACGAGTACGTACTAAATAAAACAATAAAGGTGATCGTTGACTGCCTCACACCAAGCGAGGCGAACGAACTTAATTTATAGATAAATCACGAATAAATAAATAAATAAATAAAATACTTAGCACGCGTGCACGGAAAGAACCAATCGATCTGCCATTATTTGTAATTCATTCAATTTATACTACATGATACATGAATAGATGCATTAGTTTGAGTAAATTTTGATTATTTATAGATGTTTGGTAAGGAAGTGATCTTGTGACGAGAAATTGGAGAGCGGTGTTTGCGGTCGAGAATGTTTCGGATAAGTGCACGGTCATCTTAAAAGGAATTTTGGGACGCCAATGTGTTTTTTTTCTCTCCCTGCGGCACTTTTAAATAAAACCTATATTCTATATGGGAATGTCTGCCAGACTTGAAAATTACTTCTTTCAAAACTTACTTTCATTTGAAGTAACAGGTACGCCTGTAAAATATCCTCATTTACTGCTCAAGAACTGATCCGGACATTCATTCATTTTGATAATATGAGAATCTACTCAAATCTATGCTTTAGTAACAATTTCTGTATCAAAATACAGGCTTTACATCATAATCCCGCACGTCAACTGTCCTTCTCTAAAGATTCCCCCAGGATAGAACGTGAATGCCCCGCCAATATGCAGAAACACAGGTTTAATTTCCAGGGATTTTTTTGTCACACTATAGAATTGCTATCGAGCACAAAGCCACTCAAATTGGTACGTCCGTGACTTACGACAAAATGCCATGAAGTTATATCTTTAGCACAGTGTATGGCACAGCAAAGACTTTGCAAACAGTAGTGACAGTTTTTTTTTGGTTGCAAAAATATTAACCGAAACCACAGCGTGCACTAACGTTGTAGTTTCCTGTAATTGAAAGAGCACTAGATATAAGACATAATAATATAAGAACTTTTGTATATTTTATATGCTTCGTTAAAGGCAGTAGTTACCACTGAACATCAGATGGTCCACCGGCTTGTCCAATCAGTTAGTTGTATGAAAAAAAAAACCTTTATTGGGAATCCAATTTTTATATGGTCAAAAAAAATATTACGGAATCTGAAACGATTTATCAACCAAAAAAAGCTGTAAGAACAAAGAATGCTATAAGTACTTAGCACTTTCTTTTCTCTACTAAAGCAGAGCATGTCTCTATCATTTTATGGTAACAAGAGTTCCAACGTCCTCGTCATCCACATAAAGACACTTCGTGTGAGCAGTACTACTGAGTCCAACTATAAGAACTATATATAACTACAGTATACTATATCAGTATACTATATTATACTGAGTCTAACTATATATATATTGATATGGGTCCTAGAATAAGCTTTTACACCTTGTACTTATCTTAAGTTGCCCGAAATAAAGTTTTATTATTATTATTATTATTTATTATTATAAGTACTAGTCTGCCATTCTTCATCTGAACATTGCAAGATCACGTTCAATAAAGGTGATTAGTATTTGTTTCTTGACGCCAGTCGCCCTCTAGTTTTTAATATCAGTACTATAAGCACAGATCCAGCAGTTTGTATACTAATACTGTGCCTACGCCGACCTACGTCCGTTCTCAAAAGCTATTCGATCAAAAGAGTCGATAGTACCGCTTTGTCTCTCTATCATCGGAACAAACGGAAGATACCTAATGACCTCTGCCGGATATATTCGGATATATTTGCCATCAAATACATTTATGTTTACAAATCTTAAACTTAAAAAAAAAACTTGAAATTCTCAATCTTCGAACTTTAGCTAGATATAATTATATACGAGTAGTATGTATATTGTATAGGTAAATTTAGGTTATTTATAGGTAGTATATACATTTAGAGGTCTACGAGACTCCTGAATGTAGGGTGAGGTTGCTAGGCTGGTGACAAAATGTGATGCTATGTATTATTTTTTTTGTTTGTTTTAAAGTCCTACCTAATCATAGACTAACGGCTTACCTGGATGGTAAGCGGTCACCGTCGCCTAGGAACCTCTATAACGCTATGAACATTTCCAGATTTGATTTTAGTCTAGCACCTGTATAAGACCCATTTTAATTTAAAATTAATCTGTTTGACAGTGATTTGTATCGTGATTCGTCCATGCTTTGGTTCATGCAAGTATTACTGAAAACGCATTGCTTTTGCTATTGTAAGGGTCAATTGAATCTCCCAAGTGTGTTAATTCTCTTCAAATTACTGCTTAAAATAAAGTTATTATTTTTGAATCACTGGTTTTTTTAATTTCTATTAAATAAACATCGAGCATTTTTCAAGTTCGTCGATTTTTCATTTGATATTGAGATGCAAAATTCCAACTGTCAGAATCACTCTTCAATTACCTAGAAACAAAGAATGGTCCATGCATTTCCGCAACATAACATTACATTTACATTAGACTCTATTCTGACCAGCTAAGACCTAAATTTGTGTAGCAGATAGCAAAGCAAGTTGGTAGAAAGAAAGCCGTACTGCATATTTAGATATTTGATCTGCCATAACGATTTGTATTGCAATGGCAGAAAATCCACTTTAGCTTGATTAAGTGCTTGAAAAATTGAATGTAGTTCGTGATTTGAAATAGAAAATCACAAACTTTACTTTAAATGAAAATGAATAACACATTTCAATCAATGCACATTTCCAAAGTCAAATATTTAAACTTAACAAGTCATTTCAATAAAGTCAATTGCAATAGAGTAAGTTCGGTGTTAAAAAGGGATATAAAATATTCATAATGAATGATGAATGAATGTGAGAGGAGTAGATTCAGAGTTGACGAATGATGAGACTGAATGGAAAAAAACATACTGTGCCAACCCTAATTAGCAGGGCATGGCAGGAAATATATAGTCCTCAACATCGTTTTCGATGGCAACCCTAACTAAAATTAAATTTACATTTACTTATTATCTTAATTAATCTAAATAACTTATAATCTAATACTACTTCCTAGCATGAGCCCTAATATGGCTAGCTAGACCGATTTTAGTTTTAAATGTCACACGATTGGCAATAGAGTTGGCCTGATGTGTAGGTGTAGGAGGGCTTAGGGGCTCAGGTACACACACACAGGAGACGGCTAGTTGCATATAAATTACAAATAGCGGCCACACTACGCGGAAGATCGGTCGCGGAAGTATGGTACCGGATTGACACCCGCGGAGTTTCCGCGACGGATCATCCGTCGTCCGCGACGGAATTTCCGTCAAGTGCGCCTGAGCCCTAGGTCTTTCTTTACGGATTTGGCGTTTTACGTCAAGTGTCTCGAGTCGATTTTCCTCGAACGTTTTTATCTTATTGTCTTTGGCAAGCAAGCTCGGCAGGAAATGATGATGTCATGAACCTCCAAATATTTCAATAGACTTCGGACCTACATATCTGGTTGTCAAAATGAGTAATTCATTCGAATGCGTATGTGTTTATGATTATGAATGACTAAGCTCATGAGGAACTGCGGTGAAATCGTTGTCTCATAAAAACCTGCCAGGATTATCCAAGTTATTGATCAAATAAAATAATTTATTCACAAAGAAAATTAAAACTAATACAGTATTTACAATATTCATAATATTTACAAAATACACATGAAACAGTTGAGCCATCTACAAACCGTTGCAAACGATTTATAGATAGCTCAACTGGTCCAAATCAGTACCAGTCGGAAGCGTACCCAAGACACTGGCTGCATTGCCGCGCTGAATAGCAATGCTGATACGCTGGCCTAGATAATCACCAGCCCTTGGGTCACGCGTCGCTTTGAATAAAATGATTATTACAAAACTCATTATCAATCAAATGGTACTTAGTATTATATGTAAAATATGCTTTCACACATAAATTATTTATGAGGCACGCAGATAATTCCATCTAGCGTCCAGAGGGACTAGTATGAATTTTCAGTGTATGGTGTGGGTGTGAAACGTCTGACGCCCAGCACACCAGTGGGCGCTGATTTGTATGGAGACACTGAGCGGATTTTTCGTGAAGCTTCGAAGCATGTCGAGGTTTTGGAAATATCTGGAGCCAAATAATACTTAGTACTAGCAAAGAGTAGCCTACTTATAGTTTGACTCTAGATTGCATGAAAATAGATATATAAAATAAATAACAAAATTTAACGGTCTTCATGTAGTTTTCCGCTGAAATTAAAAACGTTAAACTCTATCACCGCACCACTCGATATCACTGATTACATTAATCTGATTATTTGTTTATAGTAATTTTACACGTAATATCAATTTAGATTAAGTTTTTTTTGTGACGTCACAAAACAGGCGTGACTAATAAAACATTATAGAATGATTTTGGATCAAAAAGTTGGTTTCTTCAACGGCTTTTAATAGCCGGACGACTTACAACACTAAAAAAAATTTCAACTATTTTATTAAACCCAGTAGTTGGTATTTGCTGAACAAATACCACTAGTGCCTAAGACAATGGACTGCGAAGCATTTTGTTGCAATTGCACAATGCTAGCAAAAGTTTTCTTTGTAACTTTTGTTGCTTAAAAGGAAAGTATTGTTTCATGAATGAAAAACACTTTGTTGCAACACCAGACAAGAATAAAAAAAAAACAGTAACTGCATGAATATTGAACAGTACAATAGAGAGATTATTGCTCAAATGCAATTGAAAATCACTTTGGAATGGATTGATAATCAAAGGGTTTTGCTGATAGAATAAATAAATATTCACGGACACTTAACACAATGCCTTCTAGTCCCAAACTAAGCAAAGCTTGTACGATGGAAACTAGATGGCTGATAGAATACATACATACATTTTTTTTTGTAAACACATACTTATAATACATAGAAACACCCAGACACAGAACAAACATCTATGTTTACAACACACAAATGTTTGTTCTCGGTGGGGATCGAACCCACGACCCACAGCACGGAAGGCAGAGCTACTACCGACTGAGCCATGACGCCTGTCATGAATACTTATATACTATTTTTTTTTTTTGTAAATACATACTTAATTTTCAAATTCAAATTCTTTATTTCAAAGATAACTGAGATGAGACCACTTACAACAAGATACATATATGTAGATTTAACTTATCATCATCATCAACCTATATCAGTCCACTGCTGGACGTAGGTCTCTACCAATGCATACATACTTATTATACACTATTATTATTCATTTGACGGTGTGTCGTCTATGTAGGGATTCCAAAAAAATGTATAAGCTGAATGAGTGATTCAGAGACAATAAGATTGCATTTTCCTTCCGATAAACGCAATATAATTTTATAGCTATGTGTCACAAGTTAATCTTGGATGATTATCGAAAAAATTAGTTATTCATCTATTTATTTGCTTAACATGATTCACCAGCAAAATTTATTTTTATATTTAGTTTAATTGTGCTAGGTAATGCTAGATGAATACTACTTGCTCATTTCTTTTTTAAAGGGCGTAATGCTTGAAATATTTTTACGGCGAACACAGTTTCTAGGCTTTCCAGTATTTGCACCTAGATACTGCAAGTACAAATCATCATCAATTTCACTTTTTTTTTTATTTGTCCTTGGGACTGAAAGCAGTCATACGATAATTACAAAAAAAAAACATTTATTATCAAAACAGTAGTTACTTAATAATACATAAAATTACCAATGGTCTCCGCTCTAGGTCTAGTCTGTGTAGCAGGAGTCCGAGAACAAAACAGATTACCATATAAAACCACAAACATAGGACACTAACAAAAACTATATATCAAATAAAAGAGAGAAGGGCTATCATGAAAGGTTCGATTAATACACACACACATACATAATTACACATAATTTATGTGCACATTCACATAACTTATGTGTAAAATTGAAATCTCTTTCCTACATCATAATGTTTATTTTCGCAAATCAGTTCCGTTACAAAGGCTAACAAAATACGTGCCAAACAAACACCTAACAAGTTACAAGCAGATGTGGAAGTTACAAAGGAGTGATAACGACGCCATGTTATTCCCTAACTTTTAAGCCCATTAAAAAGACTCTGAGAATTACCCACGAGCAAAGTTTCCGGATCTCATTTTGAGTGAAGAATTTTCAAGAGTCTACAGTGAAATTGGTTTAAACTGTACCACAGAGTTTACTTTTGAGGTGTATAAGCTGTTTAGCCTTACGATTTAAAGATATTAGTGACGTACGGCATGGTCTGCGTAGGCCTTAAGAGGTTTGTTTCCATCGAGCCCGTTGATTGGCCCACGAATTGGGCCAGGTGGAAAAAACCCAGTAGACCCAAGCACTCCACGGTTGTATCTTGAACAAATTAGAACAGTTTGTTCCGAAGTTCGAGTCTTTGACCTTGAGGAAATTCTCTAGAATTCCAATCTGACTCAGATCAATATCTCTTGGTTAAAGTCCGAAGACCCCTTATTCGGAAGAAAGGCGCTTGAATGAGTAATACTCACGTCATTTTAGGTTTTCTCTGTCATCTGGCTTTTCAAGCTTTGATCGTGTATTTTGTAATTATTTAACATCGTCATGTGTTACTTCCGACAGTCTATCCTATTTCAATTTTTTTTTACCATTGTATATATTTGTTTCCAAAATACTTTTTACTTTCCATAATGTTTTACGTGCGTTAGCTGTGGTTGCCTTTAGTGGATAAGCACCAGCCATCATATTTTCTGTTTGAGTTTAGTTTTAAGTTATGTATTCTTTGGCAATCCTAATAAATAAATAAATAAATAAATTTCAACCAGAAATTTTTTTGTTACTCTGATAGCGTCACTAAGGCCCGTATTCCGAGACAGAAATCGTTACTCAAGCATAGATTTGAGTAGAGATTTTCATACAAAAATCTATGCTTGAGTACGGATCAGTGCTTGAGTAAGGCTACGGAATACGGACCTAACTGTGTAAACTTCTTTACAAATAAGGGTGGGTTATCTTGTAAATGATTAACAATGCGGTGACTAATTAATACTAATAATTGCAAAATATCGTTGATACTATCTTTAGCCGATTATTTTTATAATCAGTTATTTTATTGTGAACTAAATACGTCTGGAGATAACGATAATAAAACACGTGTATCTACTTCCTGTGACCTATAGTACGAGTTTTGGTGTGTTAATCTGGTGTAAAACGTCTGACGCCCAGGGGCCTTATTCACTATGACCAATACAAGCGCGTTACGCAGCACGACAAGACAGCGGCGTGAAATCGCCCTATGCCTATGCCGTATTTCCTATGCCATAAATGTCATTCCTTACGGTGACGTCATACGGTTACGGCAAGGAATCTCCTAAGTCATACAGAATAATGCCCCAGCACAGCACCCGCTCAGTGTCTCCATACAAATCAGCGCCTACTGGTGTGCTGGGCGTCAAACGTTTCACAGTCGCACTATACACTGAAAACTTGTAAATTCAAAGACGGCATACCGTCTGTAGCCATTTCCATTGAACCAAAAAAGTTGTTTTTGGTCAAAAGTTGTGAACAATATGGCTGAGCCGTGCAAATCTGTAGCAAAATTTTTGTATAGTCATTTTGCTACAGATTTCACTAACATTATAGGTAAATAACCTGCTGTATGTTAGTCAATTTAATTATATATTCTGTATTCACACAATTACAATTACTAATCTCTGGCACCTGCACAGTATGTGTTCGATTCTAGATAGTAATACTGATGTGGAATGATTAAGTAAATAGAAGAAATCAATCACAATTTTTTAGATTTAGTTTTATTTGAATTATAAATCTTTGCAATTTATTGTTTTATTTATTTTTGATTGCTTGCTGCCGATTGTTTGAGCTTCCTTTTGTACCTTAAGATCTTGCTAGGCAGAGAAATTATGACTTTCAATATCTTCAAGCCGGAACTCAACGATGCGAGAATTTCTGTTTGGCGGTATAAATTGGTAGGAGTTGTTACAAAGTTCTTTTTTCCCTTGAAAAAGAAAGTCCCATAAAAGAAAGATTGGGACGAATGGGAATCCAAAAAGATAACTGTTATTCCACTGAGTATTTGGTGGGACGAAAGTATATTCATAAAATTGCGGGCTTGGTAATGGCGTGGCGTGGGTCTGGCGATGGAGCTAGGAGGTGAATAGTGGAACATTTCAGTGGCTACTGGTAAACTGCTGTTTAGGCTCCTATGATTTGCTTTGACGAGTTCATTATATTAGTTTGCTAACGCAAGCGTGTTTTTAAGCTTTTTAAACTACATTATAGAATTGTTTTATTTAGATTTGAGAACTGTCAGATCTTTATTATTATAATTCATATTTAATTAGTAGGTACATAATGTATGTACCTACAACATTTTCTAATTTTTTTTTTGCGACCACAATCAGTTCTTATCGCTGATAAAAATATAATATCAATCAGGTACCAAATAGGTATAATAATAATAATTATTATCTGGTTTCCGATAATCACAGTTTATAGGCGACTACACGTAGACACTGTTTTCATTTATGGTACAGTGGCGACAGGAACTGTTGGAAATCCTTCTTTATTATCACTACCTATTTTACATACAGTTTATTAAAAAAACGTTTTAATCATTCAAAAAGTGGTGTTGGAAATACTTGACATTATATTTAAAAAAAAATTAAAAATAAAAATTACCATGAAGTACAAAGGACTCTTGTTAGTACAATTCATTTTCAATTCTGTGGTAGCTATTCAAAGTGAACTGAGAGATGACTATTTAGTAGATTTTAGAAGTGCCTACGACCAGGATCTTTACGAAAGTGTACTGGATTCGGAACTATGTGAACTGCAACTAAACTTTTTGGTGAACAGTAGTATTGGACTGCAGTGTAAGTAAAATTTTATAAAAAAAAAAACAATTTGCAGATAACTATCAAACTTTACGTTAGAACAGTTAGGTAGTCTGTAAATTGTTCTTGTAGATAACCCGCTGGCACTTCAAGATATTGATAACGATTTCAATTATCATCTTTTCAATGAGATGATTTGTTTACGGCGTTCATAGCAATAGTGTTTTTGTAATGAACGCTAAAAAAAAATTAGTACTGAAAACTTTTTCACATAGGAAATACATTATTTTATCAGCATGATAGCACATTAATATTAATAACTAGCTGACCCGACAGACGTTGTCCTGTTATTCAAACTCTGTCAAACAACTCGCAGTTATTTCAAATGTGACATTAAAAAAGTTTTTATGGAAAAGGGGAACTTTCACCCCCCCCCTTTCAAACCATTACAACCCTTTTTTCCCATTCAAAAGTAACCTATGTCCTTTCTCCGGCTGTAGACTATCTGTGTACCAAATTTCATTCAAATCGGTTCAGTAGTTTTGTCGTGAAAGCGAGACAGACAGACAGACAAAGTTACTTTCGCATTTATAATATTAGTATGGATTATAAAAAAAATGGGTTATCGTTGTTTTGAACGTACCTTCCTACTCGTAATTATCATCCTGATCATTGCATGTGTAACGTACAATATCAACATTATTAGTCACAAATAGTTTGCAATGAATAAAGCATGAAAACTAGTTCATTTAATTGCAGTCCTAGACGCCAGTGCAAAGATCCCAAGTGGTATAATGACGGGTAACGTCAACGACCTCGGCGACTACTACCAATGCCTCGGCATCGATGAGTTTGTCAACAACATGGAGATCCAGGGCAAATACTGCGCTATCACAGTACCCTTGGACCAGGAGGACGTTGTAAGCATCCCTGATATACCAAGCCTCCCAGAATTTACTTTCCCTCCTCTGGTGGTACCAACGACAGAAAGCGCGACCACTGATTATGATGTATCCCCAGAAGATGCAGAGGTTGATGAAACTGTTAGAGCTGCAAGACAGTACGATGTTATGAGGAGATACGCTATGGGTGTTTCTGGACTTGGAGAACCTGTTGAAAATAGGTGAGCAAATGTCATTAAAGCTAAGGTTTTTATTGAAATCAGAGTTAGTTATAATAGTACGTCGTGGGTCTGTTATTTTTACCAAAGAGTAGGATTCAAAGAAAATGAGAGTGAAGTCAGTAGAAATAAAAACATAGTGCGTGGAGTCCCTCCGCGCAGAAGAAGTGAAACTTCGAGTGCCACGCATTCACTCTCGCTCTGTCTCTTTCTATTCCCCCTCCCCAGAGCCTTTGCGTATACTTATCAGCTTAACCGTAATAAAGCGACGTCACTATCGATGATATTGATTCATTTTTAATCTTTGTAACAAGTCCGTGTCTGATTCAGAAAAATTACGTGAACGCATTCAAATCTATGTTCATGATAGTGCAATAATCTACATAAACATTTAACAAACATATTTTGAGGTCATTTGATAACCTACATACTGGTTACAATATTTTGTAGTGCCAAATAAATAAAATTTAAAAATAAGTAGGTATATAAACAAGCTAGACGAATGAGTACAGAGAAAAGAAAATAATTTCACCACTCATGCTATGTTTTTGTATAAAATAACGTTTACTTTGCTTGCAGGATATCCCCTCTCGTTATCACTCAGACCATGGGAGGAACTTTGGGTATTTGCATCCCCAAAGTTTGCACACCCACTGAAGCAGTGAACTTCATTCAAAACCGGATTCCCTTTGTTAATTTCACTTACAACGAGTTCTTCTGCAGACTTCCCAACGACAAACTTTTTTCACCAGCTGATTACGTTGCTATGTGAGTATACCTTTAAGTTTTAGTTATTTTTCGTATTTTCTTTCTTTTTATTTTGTTTTATGTCATCTACTTTAGCCTTTTAACTTTGTGAGTAACGTAAGCTTTGTGGTTTTGCCTTTATTGTTTTTTTTTTATTGCAGTGTACTCTTCTCTCTGATTGCTTGCCTAGTCATCATCAGTACCACTTACGATTTGATTCACATATTTTTACTCAAGAGAGGTATGTTTTTATTTTACTTTTTACTTGTTGAAGGCATTTCAGTGAGCTTATGCCTTACAACTAAACCACTTATTTTTTTTTGCAGACCCTAAATCAGTAAACGTCTTATATCGTTGCTTCTCTGTCTACACAAACACACGGAGGTTTTTGACCTTCAACACCATCCCTGGAGCTTTGGAGTGCGTTGATGGAATTCGTTCTATCTCTATGTTGTGGGTCGTCATTGGACATGCGTATTCATTCACACTTATGGGCTTTATCCATAATGCAGCGGATACCGTTACGGTAAGAATAATAAAGAAAGAATTCTTTAAAAGTAGTTTTTGATAAATCTTATTTTTTTCATTGAATTAGGTGTTCCATTATGAATAATTTAAAATTTTATTTTTATTTTTAGTGGTTGACAAAGTTTTCGAGTACATGGATCAACTCAGCTCCAATTACCGTGGACACATTCTTCTGCTTGAGTGGAATTCTAGCAGTTTATACCACCGTTGGAAAGATTAGCAAAGGTAACACTAAAATATTGTCAACATTTGGAATTAAATTTCTTATTTTCTATTACTAATAATCTGAACTATTGTAGCTGGTACCAATTCAGGAGATGTGAAGTTGGTTTTATTTGTTTTATCATTTCTCATACTGTAACTTGTTTTTTTTTATCCACAGCCCGCTTTATTCGCACCATCCATTTGTTTTACATCAACCGTCTTCTCCGGATGTTTCCTATCCTTGCTGCTGTAGTGCTTCTCCAGGCTTCACTCTTCAATCACTTCTCCGATGGTCCTTTCTGGATGAACGTGTCGCAACAGGCGCAAAACTGCAGGACTTGGTGGTGGTCTGCCCTGTTGCATGTGCAGAATTATGTCAATGCTTTGGAAATCGTAAGTGTAATTCAAAAATAAACTTTACTTAATCAATTTCATTTAAGATTATGTGTGTTTCTAATATTTTTTTTCTTTATTTTCTTTCATTATAATAGCTTGTTATTTGTTTCTAGTGTATTCCCCAAACCTGGTATCTGTCCGTGGACGTCCAGCTTTACTTTTTCTGTCCCATCATCATCGTCTGGCTCTTCGGACGAAAAATGATTGCATGGATTGCTCTAACGAGCATTGTCATTATTTCTCTGATTTCGTCTTCAATCTACAGTTTTCACTACAATTTTTCTGCTGGGCTTTTCAGTCCTGGGTAAGTAATTTTATTTCTTTTGAAATTAGTGTAGTATTTATTAGTTTTTTGCCTGATGGGCTAAACATGAGCAGAGCAGTATCCATATTGTCCACCAAATGTGTATGTTACTTTTTATTTTAACTATTCTTAAACTAAGTCAGTTTTATAAAACACTAATGACGTCATCTTTTACAGTCGTATTGGTGAGTTCAGAGACTACGCGACTATTTACTACATCAACACCTTGACGCGTGCTCCTCCGTTCTTTGTCGGAATGGTCTATGGCTACCTGCTACATCTTTGCAAAGATAAGCGATTAAAAATTTCCAAAGTAAGTCTATTTTTATTTATTTTATCCTTTTATATTTTATCTCAAATCTTCATGGCATTGAGCTATAATTTCAAACGTTAAGCTCTTCACAGCTTAGCTATATTAATCTTTAGTTTCTTTTTATAAATATTGAGCACATTTTTTATTTATAGGTAAACGTCATCCTACTCTGGATCCTGTCATTTGCCATGATGGCGTTTTGCATCTTCTCCGTCTACCCGGTGATGCAATTTGACCACACGGGACAGGTCTTTGATAATATCCTCAATGCCTACATGCGAGCTATCTGGGCTTGTGCTCTCGGTTGGCTGATCTTTGCCTGCGTCCACGGTTATGGAGGTGTGTATTACATGATCGTTGTCTTGTCCATCCACTTCAGTTCTTAACACAATCACTAACTATTTTATTATCTACGGTTTCTTTTTATTCCATAGCTTTGATGGTATTGAAGTTAAAAAATATAGGTAGAAGCTAAAATTAGCTAGATAGCTAACTCACCAAGATATTAAAGTGTTACGAGTTGATTTACATAGGTACTACATAAAGTATGTTCTATGAAAATAAGCTTGCAAATAACAATTTTATGAGAATGCATTGCACTGGCTTTACCACTGCAGTTTCTAATAACTAACTAATTTATATCAAAGGACCGGTACAATTGCAGAAATTATTCACAACTTTTGATACAAACCACTGCGCTGCTTGTAAATTAGGTTACATGGAAGCTGAGTGAATCACTATTTTGCAATAGGAAGGATGCAAGTGAGTTTACAACTGTTCACAGCCGTGAGTCATAAAATTTACACCAGATTTATGGAATTTATTAAACTACGTTTACACATTTGGCGGCTTTTATCGTATATCTGTTAACTAATAAAACAAAAGTTATACTGTTGGACTGGGATTGAACGCATTTTACATTTTAAAAGTAATTGCCAATATGCCATGAAGATAAATTATTGTAATTATTTGTAGCAAGCACATCGTGTTTGATTTGGTTAAAGTGGAATTACACAATCAGATATTGCAATCGCTTCTTTTATTGCAAAATATTATTCACATGGGGTGAATCGCGACTTCAATAACTTTGATATTAAAAAATATCGTGTCTAATAGTATAAACTGAGACGTGTGCCTACCACATTTTGGTGGCTTTATTTTGATACTACTAGAGTGCAAACTAATACTGGATTTGTCAGTTTACGCAAAAAACGTCACTTTGTATGAGTATAAAAAAAGTTTTTCTGATATTGTTCATTCAGTTACCGTATCTCTGTCATAAAACAGTCCCATTACCTCAAAAAATGTCTAGGTCTAGTCTAGGTCTACTGTGACGTAAAAGGTGTTGTAGGAAATCCTTTTTTGATGATAATTCTTCTTCCCCAGGTCCTATCAACTGGTTCCTGTCCCTGCAGATGTGGAAACTGCCGGCTCGCTTGTCTTTCGCGACTTACATGGTTCACGTTCCTATTATTATGACAGCCAACGGGAGCTGGGTGAAGTCGCATTACTTTACTGAGGGAGACAATGTTAGTATTACATCTATGCTGATTCTGGTGGTCATTACTTACCATTGAGATTACGCCAAAATCTGCCAATGCAATCAAAACTGAACTTTAAAATCTCTGTTCGCTTCGCTCACTATAACTGATATTATAAAGATGGATGGTTTCATACCTACTTTCAATACAGGATAACATGATATTTTTTTTATTTATAATTGTTTGTCCATAGATATACCGGTTCTTCAGTGATGTCACGCTCACCTTTATCGTGGCTTTCATTCTATGCATCACTATTGATGCACCTTTCTCTACACTGCAAAAACTGCTCTTAGGTACTTATATTTTTTATTAATGTTTGCTTATTTTTTGTTAAAACTCTTTGCACTAATATTCTGCATTGGAAATTTATTTATTTCTATCAACAGCACATGAAAAGACTGTAAGTTTTAACTGCCTTTTTTCAGGTGGCAGTAAAAGGCCGCAGAAACCAAGAGTTGAATCTCGCGAAGCACCAGTAGAGGACGAACCGCCCATTATTAAAACCAGCTTATAAACTTACTACAAAAACCGATAGACTAAGGATTAGCTAGTAATATTTTGAGATAGGTACATTACGCGGTCGTTTCGTGCATTGTGCGTGGACTCTTGCGGGATCTTCGCGTCGTACCGTAGTGTAACTCGCGACAATAAAACAAATCTTTATGTATCATAGTAGGTAATAAATTGAGACTACGTTGATTTTAAACGTGTTACGAATAAACTGTTTGGTATGTATAGTGCTACTTCGCTAAATGCGAAGCAACCACGTACAAATGAAGCAATGTATTCGTAAACCGATAATAATACTTGCGTTAATAACAAACTAGTAGGTAGATTAAGTAGTTTAAAATCAAGACTGATTGGTTTAAGAATGTAACCTCATAGATAATACGAATATAATATGACCTACTTAATATAAAACCTGAGATAACTACTTCCCTATTATAAGGATACCTAATTTAGCTTTCGTGGGACGAATGCGACATATTATTTTGGTGTTCCGTCAGGATTGACAAAGTAAAAAATCGTTTATTTTAAAATAATAAACCTTGTTTGACCCATTGTTGGGACCAACAAAATGAAACGAATCGAAATAAACGTGACGTAATAATTTAATAATACACATATATTTTTATTTATAGACACAGAATATTAGTATAAAGTATGTCTTTATATACAAAAAAGGTATGCGTACACCTCATAATATTATCTATTCGTATGTAATAATTTATTAACATAAAATTTCGTTGTTTCAAATAAAAAAAAAAAACATAAAAAAAAATGTTGTTTACTATTTTTAATAAAGAACCTTGTATTTTTTATGATTATTTTTAATTTTAACTCTTTATTAGAATTATTATTTGATGTGACCAAATTGGCCAAACTCCCCTTTCGCTAGTGAGCAATATGAACTTCCTATGAATCTACTGTACAAATACAGTTTGTATGCATTTAAAACAAACCAAGTGGTCCAACGGGACGCGAACTCTTCAGGAACGCCTAGAAGATTTCGCATAGCAAATTGCACTTATGATCCTGCGCAGACGAATATTATCTTGAGTTCCGTCAGCTTTTGTTGATTCTATCCAATCTTCATCCAAATATTAGCTTATTTCATCATAATTGCTGAACAAATATGACTACTGTCACACATAAATCTAAATTATCTAAACAACGCGACACAAAAATAAACCTTATCTTTCAATAAAAAGATTCATTTTATAATGCAGAATAGAATAAAAGGTGTGAAGAAGGGTGATATAAAATAGTTTTGAAGTAATGTTTAAATTTTATCAAATGATAGAACCAAGTGCAGCAAGATGGACGAAAAACAAATCTATGAGAAATGCTCCGTCAAATGCCCCGAGGAAGATCCAATAAAAAGTAACGTATATTTCTCATATTATTTTACCTTGCGATTCGCTCATTATTAGTCCCAGTCTCTTGATCTAAGTTCTCCATTGTAATGTTCATAGTTTTGTTTATTCAAATTTACCTAAGCAGGCCAGTGTAGGACCTTATTATTTGCTCCATTACGGTAAACTCTCAAGCCTGTGTTAAGCAAGCAAGCTCGTGTGAGTTAATGGCCAACTCTGGTGACGGAGTTTTTAGGCCGCCTTAAGGTTGAACAAGTCGCAGTCAGAAGCCACTTTTATGAATCCAAGATAGAGAAACTTACAGTAAGGAGACTTATGAGTCCTTTTCATTACCAGCGTGTGTCGCGACAAAATTAATGCACCTAGACAGCTTTAAAACAAAGAGCACGTCACGCGCAAAATGACCTCTATTTATCTTGGTTTAGAATTATTTTATTTAGTAAACTCTAGCACCATCGGTTTTTATTGTGAGTACATTTTAAATTTAGTAGTGGTAGAGCCATTTGTGACATGAGTTCGTCCAAGGAATCGCCATCACCGTAAATTGTTCTACTGCCAAGCAGTTATGCCCGCATATTTTTCAGGAAAATGACATGTAATCTTTAGTTCATTTCCGTTTACTCTCTTTAGATCCAGTGATCAAGATCCAATTGGTTCTATTGAGAACTTTTTTTCCCAATAAATCTATTTTAAAAAACTACGTCACAAATTGGATCTATTTCAGATAAATTCCTAAGTAAGTTTTGTCTTATTATTTCAGAGTATGGCTTCGGGATCCGTCACGTGCAGATGGTTTGCATGTGTGTGTGCATGATTGCACTCTTCATTGCCAGATCCAGCTTAGGAGTGGCTATCCTGGCCATGACAGACCTGACCCGACTCAATGACAGTAATGTTGAGGTAAGAATATAACTCACAATATTGAATCTCTAAATCTGTAGAATAAAAGCCATTATGATTTCAGGAACTGTCATTAGCACAGTACCAATACTCCAGCCCACACACAGCTATGTAAAATCAAGCCTGCGCATCTAATCTACATTATCTAAGCAGTGTCAGGAGTGCCCACTCATGTAAAGAGTGAATAGGTGTCTTCTAGACTGTCGTCCTTTATCGTCATTTAGAATTAGATTGGGGCCAAGGGACATCATATAAAAAAATGCCCCTATGAACGGGACGCTGCAGTAGGGATATAGTTTTAGATGGAGTAGGCTTGCGCAGCTTCTCTTAGTTTGGTGGACCTTATCCACAGGAAAGATGTGCGATTTTCGAATGTCAACCTGGCTAGAGAAAGAGGCATTAGTGCGTCAGCTCTTACAAAAAACACACAAAAACACGATACCATTGTGAAAATATTCCACGTTACTTTATTTTATTTACCGAAGACACGTCTGGCAAATACGAATATTTACCAAGTTTAATTATACCCAGCGTCAATAGTAGCTTATCAGTATAAAGACGCAATTCATTTTATGTAATGTTATGTATCAGTTGACGCTTCTTTCTCTCTTTGTTTCGTGCAGAGTTACTACTTACTTAGCCTTTACATTTATTGAAGAAGATTTATACAGCGTCAGGAGGCAACCTATACCTACACTTAACGACACACTGTAGTGCCTAGGTCAATGTTTAGATGGATTAGACCCAGCACCTATACCATCCTCTCAGCCATATCCACAGGAAAGATAAGGTCAATACGTGCCGACCTGACTAAGCCAAGGGTTTCATCACGATATTATCATGCAGAGTTAATCCCTAGCTTTTACATGATGCTGATGTATCCATAAAGAACCATTGCCATCTTAAAGATGTCTACATATTTTTGTAGCATAAAGTATCTGAACGGTAACGAGTTGGCACAAGACTTGCCAAACGTTTAGTGTATCTTGTTATAATTATTAGTTTCACGCATTTTATGTGACCTAGCGACGAGGGTAGCACTGTCATTGATCTATAGACTCTTGTCTACTCTTTAGAGTTCTACATATTTTGTGGCACGCTGTCGTGCCAATCTTTTGTGGTCTTGTTTTTCTCTACTTTTTACTACCCTCTTCGCATTTTTTTTTCAGATCTACGAATGGGACAAGAAAGCCCAGGGTCTGGTACTGTCGTCGTTCTTCTGGGGCTACATGGCAATGCAGATACCTGCCGGTATCCTCGCGAAGAAGTATGGAGGAAAGCTGATCCTCCTCGTGGCACTCCTCGCGAATGGACTGATCTGCTTGATTCTACCTACTGTGGCGAGATTTGTAAGTTTGTTAATTTAGTTCTTCTCTTTTGCCAGTTACGCTTAGTGACTTCGACAATGAAACGACTTTCAGAATACAAATATCTCTGTCTTGACTTCTAAGCATATCATTTTTATCTACAGGAAGAGCTTTTATGATCCATATCTTGATTTTAATCATTTTGTGAGCTATACTTGTGTTAAGGAAAATGCTGTGTGCTGAAAAAAAGGTTGACTTTTGCATTTTGCATTTCAGGGTTGGCCATGCGTCTGCGTGTGTCGAGTTGTGATGGGTCTGACCCAAGCCTGCCTGTTTCCAGCAAGTCATACATTGTTAGGGCGATGGCTGCCTACCAGTGAAAGAACTGCTCTCTCAGGAATCGTTTATGGAGGTAAACACGTCTTCTACTCACACACATATTGTGTGTTTACGCCTATTTGACAGAATCTGCCTAAGGAAGAGACGACGCCATCTAGCGTTAAACGAAAGAACAGGATAAATATTTGGTCTTCTGTTTAGTTGACAGATGTTTCTGGTCCAATTTGCTCGTACCAAGCTTTAGATACTACCCGATTTGATGACCAATTGTTAAAAAAGGCTACAAGATTCTGGAGACTTAGGTCACATTGGTTGCAGGAACTCAAATTGGAACAATAATAGGCATGCCAGTATCAGGGGTGCTCTCTGAAACCGCGCTGGGCTGGAAAATGATCTTCTACACGATAGCTGGTTTGATGTTTGTGACTGCGGCCGTGTGGTACTGGTTTACGGCCAGCTCTCCTGCAGAGCACAAACTCATTAGTGCGAAGGAACGGGAGTATATTGAGATGGAACTCAATGCTTCATTTTCTAAGGTAGAGTGAATCTTTTGGCTGTAGAACTCTTGAAGAAGTTGTAGTCGTTATAACAGAAAAAAGACTGTAAAGTAGCTTGCGATACGAATATGCTCTTGTTGGTCATCTTCGGGATCCAAGGAATAAATTGATAAAGAATGTAAGCTAGTAACTTCTTTCAGAGTAAACGCGCAACTCCTTGGAAGCACATGCTGACGACTGTTCCTCTATGGGCTATCACTGTGACTCATATTGGAGGTACTGTTGCCTTTACCCTGTTCTTTGTGGACCTGCCCACATACTTGGAACGGGCTATGGAGATTTCACTGAAGAATGTAAGTATAGCAACTGCACAAGAAGGCGTAAACTAGACACAGTCTAGAAGCAATCACTCTCAGCAATAAGACCATTTATCGAACCTTTTTCGCTATCTCTTATTAAAGCTGTATTGTGCTTTGAGCTCTGGTGAACAATAAAGTTCTTCCAGAGTGTATTTTACTATAATATTGTCATAATGATAAGTAATTTCTTTTTTAGAGTGCAATTCTGTCCGGGATGCCGTACGTTGGTATGTGGGTCGGCAACATCTTCTCCTCCAACGTCTGTGAAAAGATTTTCAATAGAGGACTAATTTCATTGGTGGCGTGTAGAAAGATTTTCAATTCTATTGGTAAGAGAAATAATTAATGAACTGTTCTTGCGAAGCGTAATTTGATGAACCATAGCAAGTTTCTGAGATGGTACAGACATACAAGTCTACTTCACCTAAACCATATCCTGGTACTACAGCGTTGCATTCGTAGAGGCATGGATACCTAATGTCGTCCATTAGCGCTTTATAAAATCTTTTAACTAGATATGCAAGAGAGTTGTTCTTACTAAATAAGAGGATGGCTGTTAAACGACTGGAAGTCAGATACTTTGTTTATTGTTCCAGCAATGTTCGGCACAGCCTGTGGACTTACCATCCTATCCTTTCTACATCCTGAACACAAAAAGCTTGCAGTCTGCATCCTCATTCTTTCGATGACTTTGTTCGGGTTCGTGTCCGCTGGCTTCATGGTATGATTATGTATTTGGTTATCATGATTTATGCGTAGATTGATCTCAAACGGTGAAGGAAAACATCGTAAGGAAACTAATTAGAAGATGAATATTAGCAATGTTAATATTGGTTCAGCTGTTGCTTTAAGCGCCCTTACAAACCTTGACATATTTTAAGGGGAAGCTTACGTTCACCATCTCTAGATTCTTGGGAGATCTTGGATCTTGGATTTTGCTGACAATTCTGCCGTTATATAACCACTAGAAATCTGTATTAATTTTTTTAGGTGAACCACTTAGACCTGTCTCCTCAATTCGCCGGTGTGATGCTCTCTCTGACTAACTTCGCCGGTAACATCGGTAGCATCTTCACGCCGGTAGCCACTAGTTTCATCCTCAAAGACGATCCGGTACGTTCTGTCATCTTTCACCTTTTATTGGACTTCAGTTTTTTAAGCAGTAGGCAGTTTTTTTTATCTTTTCTACAATATCATGACATTTTATACTGAAATCACAACGTTTTATTTATTTAAGGCGTATGTAAAAGGCAGACATCTGGCTCGCACTTTTCAACATTTTTGAAGATATAATATAACTAAATGTAATTATGTGAAACTGCAGAGTTTCAGGGTCGTGGGAATGACAATGCAAAAATATCACATTGATCCAAATCAGTTTTCTAACCAAAAATGTGCACTTTAATTAATCGCATTGGTATAAGTTTTTTAGTCGGAAAATTTGTTTGGATCAATGTGATATTTTTACTGAACCTTTGCATTGTTATTCTCTCGACCCTGAAGCTCTGCAATTTCACATAATTACATTAATTTAGTTATATTATATCTTAAAAAATTTTGAAATATGCGAGCGAGAGGGTTGTTAACATACGCCTTAAGTTAATTGTTTATGAGTAGAGCATAGTTGAGATTCTTATACCCTGGATTTCTACACAGTCTCCATGTAAAAACTTTATTTGTAAGGTAGGTACTTCTGCATATTGTAGACTTTCATTTATCGAACTAGCACCTGTTGCATTTCATGATTTGTTATCCGCTGCGCCAGAGATTGGAAAATCTCAAATTTCCAATACCGTTATATTCTGCCACAGGGTACTTTGTAATCGACTCCCGCTTTCGTAATTTCGACTCTATGGCAATCAATTATGGCACGGGATTTATAGAGGATAGTCAAGGATGATTGACATTTTTTTTATTGTATGTACTTGCAGTCTGATATAAGTCGATGGCGCCTAGTATTCTTCCTCACAGCTGGTATCTTGACTGGCTGTAACATCGTCTACTTGTTCCTCGGCAGCGCCTCTAGACAACCCTGGGATAGCGCTGATTACGACGACAAGCTAAAAGCTAATACAGGTACGACTACAAGTGGTTACATACTTTACACAATATCTATGTAAATAATTTGTATTTTTTGTATCCAACTATCATATTTTATAGAGTTTATATTTTCAGGTGAAGTCCAACCCGTTTTGTACACGAACCAAGATAAAGAAGATGAAGCAAAACGATCTAGTGTTTAATTTAGTTTTCCAAATATATTTATTTCTCAGATGTCAAGATCCATTTTTTGTTGGTTCAAATAGGCTAGATTATTATAGTATTGAGATTATTATAGCTAGGTAGTAGGTATTATAGGTAGCTAGTAGTAATAAAGTTACAGTTAATAACGTTGTTATACTTAGTATTTTAATGTACCTACCTACTTAAATAATATTAAAGTAAGTATACTGAAGAAATATTTTTTTCAATCAATTCGTATCAAAGATTTATTTTAGTTATACTATAAGGGTTTTTATTAAAATGCAAGCTTTTATTATTTTTTATGACTTTTATTTAATTTTTAAAAGTTTAAAAAAGGTTTACAATCAGCTACACAATTCAGTCTATAGATAAATCCAAGTCATTGCAATCGTAAAATGTTATTAGCAGTTCTATTGAAATTAGTATAAAAATCTATAAAATATTCCAAAAGTTACAAGACAAATACTTAGTCAAAAGCTGCCAATAATAGTTGGACAGTGTTATTGTTAATCAACTTTATGTTTCTGATTATACCCAGTACCTATCTGACTAAAATATATAATGCTCTTCGTCAAAACATTAAAATTCAATAAATATCAAGGAACACTACAAAACACCATTGAGCCAGTGACAAAGTCAAGTCTATGCCAAGCCAACTAACTGAAATAACTGGCTTTTAGAGATATCTTTGTGTAAGATGAAGGATTTGTAAAGTTTACCTAAGGGATCCTTTACACGAGCGTCCTCAACTGCCACTAGTGGCTGTGACAACCGTTGGAGTAGCGCCATTGGGCACTGCAGAAAAAGCTGAATTTCAGTACTCACTAGTGGTAACTGTGGCTTATCTGGCTTGTCATCAAATTATTTGAGAACTAGCCACTGTGGTTGGGGAGAGTAGTAGACACTTTACTACAGAGAGCTCACAAGTGACGAGCCTACAAAAACCACTGCTTTTTCTAGGACCACTAAGTGGTGTGTGCTTTTAGTTTACTTGCATAATGTGGTGTGATTGTGATAAGTGCTTACATTGAAATATCTAGAAACAGGTTATTGTAACGGTTTATAGCTTATTGACGGCCACGGGTGGTTGCCGCAAGTAGCTCGTATGCAAGAGCCTTTATGTAAAATAATGAAGATACACTTTTTACAAAGAAGGTCGACGTAACAAAGGAGTTAGAACATTATTATAATTATTTCAGATTCATTTGAAGCTTCAAGCTGTTTCAAAATTGTATAATCTTAATAATATTTAAATAATGTTCTAAATAAAGTCTGTGTCAGATGCAGCGTTATGTAAATTAGAATTAATATTTTAGGCCTAGAATTCTATACAGAATATAATTATTTTCTATTGTGTTTTCGACAGACCAATCACAATAATGTAGACATTCTAACAATTTGAAGTAGGTACATATTTGAAGAATTAAATATTGTACTGGATAAACACCTTTCTTTCAACTTCTAGAAGGATTGAAACACAAACAAAAACCTAGTTTATATAGACGCAGTGACATCTATCACTCTGAGACGTAAAGGTGCTAAATCTCATGTGCTTGTAATTGCACCTGAACCCATAACTCTGCAAACAACCACAAATACGAGCGTCACTGTTTGGCGGCAGAAATAAGTACGGTGATAGTAAATCAACTATGTAAATCATTTCCACAAAGGAGCTCTCCTAATTTCCTACTACAATTATCTTCGTTTGTTTAGCCTTGTATCCAGTAGTCCGATGATTTAGTCCGAAATGAGTAGTTTAGGTTAGGTTTGTTTATAAAAAATGCGAGCGAAGCGAGCCCATCCATAAAATCTGCTAATAAATAGACTGAAGTTAATGCTTTTTTTTTGGGAAAGCCGAAATGTGTAAATATCGGACCAAAAGGCTCAGTAGTCCGATGATCTGTATTGATCAGCATCCGATCATAGGACTTAATCATCGGACTACTGATACTAGCCAGTTTGTTTAGTTATTTTTTTACATTTCACACTCAGACAGTCGTTTTCTGGTTTGATGGAAGTTAAAAATATAGCTGTTTGTTATTACTGATGTACTTCGTTCCTCGTTTATCACGTGAAACAATTCACTTTGGCATTGCCTTATAACTTTGACCTCTACAATCGACATGAAAACAAGCCTTAGACTGTAGGTATTTAAGGTTGATAATTGTAAAGCAATATATACCATTGTCTCAATGTGAATATTTACTGAACAAATACATAATATACTGAGGGATTTGAGGGTGTTTGTAATGTAACTCTTCGTGATAAAGATCTGTCTGTAAGATGAGAGGCATTTTTAATATTGTTTTCCACAATTGAGACGCAATATAGTTAAATTTTAGTTAAATCTTTCTTCTAAAAGTGTTTATAATAAATATAAAAGAGTATGTAAATATTATCCAAAATGGACGTTGAATATTTGAGATATGAATTTGAAGATGGACATTCAGGGGTTATCACAAAACACGGTGAGTTCAATGACATTTTGGCAAAGACAATGCGTTTTGGTTCTACATTTTAGTTTTTCATAGACAAAATGCAAAAGTTTAAAAACAGAGCAACAAACAACACCGTGCCTATCAATAAACTACTAAAGTGGCTAGATGTGCGAGTTCAATTCTCTGGTCCTATTCTTAAAAGAGGAAAAGAAGACCTTCAATCTCAGAAAGGGAATTTTTTGTCAATTTGGGAGTTAAAAAGCTAAAATTTACCAGGTCTCCGAATCGGAGTGCGTTTCATCCAAATGACGTACATGTTTGCAAGTGCTGTTGTCATGGGGTTCATCCGCGGCAGCATTGGTGTTGCTGTGCTCGCGATGAATGACGAGACCCGACAAGGAGATACTTACATTCAGGTAACACCTTGTTTTACTATCCATGATACCCTTAGTATGGTTACTAGTATAGTATGATAATTATGATCTGTGGTATGGTATACATCTTAGATTGTTAAGTATACTCAAGATCCTCAATTTGAGGATCTTGATTACTTTATTGTCATGATTATCATCATCATCAATCTATATCAGTCTACTGGTGGACGTAGGTCTCTCCCAAGACGCGCCACTGAGCCCGATCTTCGGCTCTTCTCATCCAGTGTTTGCCAGCTATATTTGGTAGATCGTCGCCCCACCTTGCCGGACTTTATTGTATTTTATCCATATCTGGGTTCGTAAAAGACTGCCTTTCTTGTTTGTGGCAGTATTTCTTTCTTCTTCTGTTTGGTAAATATGATTATATTTACTTACTGAAGAGTGTACAATTTTATCCTCAAATTTATTGAATCTGCCACAAGCCTTGGTGCACTAGACACCATGGTAATTGTCCTTATCTAAATCTGCAGATTCACCAATGGGATAGGCGGATCCAAGGTGCGATCTTGTCTTCGTTCTTCTTCGGGTACGCGATAATGCTACTTCCAGCTGAGCTGTACTTCCGGCGGATTGGCGGGAAGCTGGTTTTTACTGCAATGCTGGCAATCAATGGAGCACTTTGTGTGGCTATGCCCACCATTGCTAATAGAGTAGGTATCAGTATAAGTAGTAATCTATAACAGAAAGCGAGAAATATCTAGTAGGAGCGTAGAGTTTGATAATGTGCTGGATCTAGCAGTCCATCAAACGCTGATCTGATGAATCTGAGCATTCGATATGAAATATCTAGCTGACAGGTCTTTTATAGGTAGTGTAGATATGAATACTCCTCTATTTTATTTTTTGGAGGTTTACCAAAGTCTTTTCTACTTTCTATGTTCTAAAACTTTTCAGGGTGGTTGGGTGGCTGTATGCAACGCGATGCTATTCATGGGCACAGCGCACGCAGGATTCAACGCTGTGAACCAATCACTTCTTGAGAACTGGCTGACACCGAGCGAAAGGAAGCCTTTCAGTTTTCTGGTCTATGGGGGTATGTTCTGTTATTTTCTTTCATCAGTCATAGTGGTTTTCTAAACTGCTTATTCTGTTCTTCTATGTAAGTTGTATTATTTGGTGAATTTTATTTAAAGAAGTTTTAGAATCCAATAGATTCTTTGTAAAACAATCTGAGATTTTGTCTTTCCAGGAATGCAACTAGGTATCATCCTTGGCTTACCTCTCTCGGGTTTTTTTTCCTCAATGCGTCTTGGTTGGGAGCTGGTGTACTACGCCCTGGCTATGCTCGCTTTGTCTATGGCGATTATATATGGGATCTTAACTGCTTCTACCCCTGATAAGCATGAGGCTATTGGGGATAAGGAGAAAGAGTTTATTACTGAAGCTCAGAGTTTTTACAGCAAGGTATGGTGGAACGCAAAAGTATATATTTGATTTCTAGATTGATGCTTTTCAGAGTCATCACACCAGAAAAGTTGTTCATTACAATATTTATGTTCATTACACGCTTAAGCGTGTAATGAACATAAATATTTTATTAATAAGATATTTATCATTATTAACACTCAAAATGCCACTAGTAGTGTGAGTAAAAAATCTTCATTAGTTCACCCCATTTTTGCACCCATTGATTATGGGTTCTTGTGTTTCACGCTCGTGTTTTCGTCAATTGCGATCAACTGTTCCCAATTGACTTTGCTAGGACTTAACGGATGAGACTCCTAACTGGGAGTCTCAGGACTTAACGGATGAGACTCCCAACTGAGTGTCTCATCCGTTAAGTCCTAACTCTTTTTAAGCTCTTTCTGTCAATATGATCAGCGAGTGGCTGGGGTACAAATCTACAAGCATCATTTGGTTATAATTCTGTGACCGTCCTCAACCATCTTATCAAACTCTGCCACAGGTCATTGACATTTTTGTGATAATGTTCCGTGTCAATAACAAAAAGTGCCTAGATTTGTATACCGCTTAACTAATGCCAATTACCCTAGAAAACCGTGCTCAATTATTTGTCTTCGTAATTAATTTTTTATCCTGTTTTTGCTCTCTATCTTCTTCTACTACAACCTTAATTCTCGTAGCAACTGCCTTAGTTACAAATATTTATATGTTTTTTTTTCAGAAAGTGCTGAAGAGACCCTGGCGGCGTATCCTGAGATCCCAACAATTTTGGGCGGTGGCTAGCGCTCATGCAGCCAGTAACGCCGTTTTCATCTTCTACCTTGTCGAAGTGCCTGCTTACTTGAAACTCTTCAATGGTTCATTGAAAGACGTAAGTATTGATATTTACTATTTGTGTCAAATGCTGTGACATGTATTATTGTCGCGTATCTATATCATGCAACACTTAAGCTGTAAGCGCTTCACAAGACACGGCGTGCAGCTCTTAGACTAAAATACTTTGTGTTCCCTTCAAACTATCCATCACTGCGGCTAGGCAGATAAATGTCAAGCTACGTCTATTATTCAGTTATCGCGTACGCCTATGTTCATCGTTGCTTCCAGCCTCTTCTATATTCTAAGCCTCTAGCTAAACAATTTTGAATCTTTCTATCCTGTGTGGTTTCCAGAGTGCTTGGTACACGACGCTCTCATTCATGGCAATGTGGTTGATGAACCTGATGACTGCTCCTACCCTCGGATGGATCTCCAACCTTAGGCTTGTCAGCTACATTTTTAATGTCACTAACTTTAGAAAATTCATCAACGCTTTAGGTAAACGCAATTTCTTAATCTATTTTTCTAAAAAGTTTATCATAGTCGATAGTGTTTCGCTATGGTTAACTGTTATGAGTACTACTATGTATACTTGTTCCACTTGGGTACATGGGTACCGCATTGTCCAACAACACTACACGCAGAACTGGTACAATTTAGTTTTACGAGTCCCAAATGGGACATTTGCAATACGAAAAATGAATTGCATTTACATTTCAATTTACATTGCGTAGTATTATGGTAGTTCTTTGCAGTTATGTTTTTACTACCGCGCAATGGCTTATCCCTTTACAAAGTATCTATTCACAGGTGCATTTGGTATAGTGATGGGCCTGACGTTATTATCGAGTCTCGCTCCTGAATGGAGACAATTGGCTGTTATGTTATTGACGGCTACATTAGCTCTACTAGGAATACAGTTTTCTGGATTTTTGGTGAGTTTTTATGATTATTCACCGATTTTAGGCTAACTATGCTGAGTATTTCCACTAAGGACGTAACCAGTGAGGCTATTCGCTGTGCTCTAAGACCTCTAAGACATACCTAAAAGTCTCATGTGCTTGTAATTTTCTCGAATTTTTTTGGATGAAAAAGAATGTAACTTTCAGAGCAGCTACAAGGATATGAGTGAAAATCACTCCGGAAGCCTCACTATGCTGGGCTGCGTCGTCAGCAGCTTTGTGGGAGCCATGGTGCCTTTCATCACCGGCCTCATCATTGGTGATGATGTGGTAAGGACGTTAATATTTAGCAGTAGGCGTTGACGTGGTGCTTGTAGTGGGCTCTTGGTGAAAGAGTTCGTCCAGATAAGTACTACGACCATATCCACCTGTACTGAAGCGGTCGTGGCTAGGCTTGTATAATTAATCTTTACTGATTATCGGTATTAGTTAAGCTACGTTCTGCACGGTCACTACTTGGATCGGTGACCGTTAGTGCTATTTACATTGAGCGCTTCCGTGCTTCGGAGGGCACGTTAAACTGTCCTGGCTCTAGCAGTCGTTAAGCTACGACGGAGGCCTTAAGGCGGCCTAAAAACTCCGTCACCAGAGTTGGCTACTAACTCATACGAGCTTGCTTGCTTGCTTAGGCTTACATCTGCCTCCAATCAGTGTTCTTATTTGAACGTGTACCTTACCTTTGCACTAGAACACAGACACAGGCTACAACTATGCGTGGGGCTTAGCAAGGTTGTAGGCATGATAAAGGTTTTCTAAATTAGTACCTAGTCGACAGTAAAACTCGTCTTAGCTTCTTATACCAAGATAAATTCTCGCTGCTTATACTGGTATTTTTTTCTCTCGTAAACTTGTAATGATATTTTTTTCTCTAGACGAGCCTGAGGCGCTGGAGGGCGGTGTTCATATCACTGGCCAGCATCTACATCCTCTGCAACATAGTATACACGGTGCTGGGCAGCAACCAGCGCCAGCATTGGGACCGGAGTGGCCATAGGAAGAACCTGATGCATTATAATGGGATTATTGGTAATTTCAGTCAAAAAATTGCCATAGAATTGATTTTCACAGATAAAACTGAATGCTGACTGAAATTCCCGTTTAAGTTTTTGAAAGTTTGGTCAAATGGTCACCACTGCCTCTAACAACACATTGAAAATTGCCCTACTGAGCACATACACTTTAAAGTACTCACGTATATACGGTTACGTCCTTCTCTACCCCGTGCAAGTCGCAGCACACCATTTAAAAAAAAAAGCAAATTAAAAACCTCACAGATCATTGGCTCAGGATTCCCACCAGTGTCGGTCCTATGGCAGTCACTGCGTTACGTAAACGTAACGTATGCGAGTCGTATTGCACGTCAACGCCAGCTCGACTGCCGAACGTTGTAGAGTCACCGCGCAGTGTACCTCGTATACGCTACCTTTACGATACGTTTACGATGTAAGACGAAACCTTTTATAATGAATGGTTATAATATTTCAGATGCCAATCAAGTTCAATTGGAAGAGTTCACTGACACCCAAATAATTCAAGAGAAAAAACTGAAAAACGATACGGCTCTGTAACGACTTGAAAATAAAATGATTCTCCAGCATTTTGTTATTGTTTACTTTATCCTAACTTAATAAATTTATTACATTAAAAGCTTTCGTTTTTGAGAGACAATTTCGTTAAGCTGATTATGAGTTTTGAAATATTTAGTTTACTTGAATAAATTTCTGGCAACGAGTTTCATAAATTTTCAATTTAGGTAAAACTAAAAAAATAGTAATTTATATTATGTTATATTAAAGTTTGTTATTTACCAAAATGGTGTTGCCTAAATACTTTGAAGACATTTCCGTTTCATAAATAAAACTATAATACTGAGATAGCACTATTTACTTACGTAGTGACGATATCAGATAATGAGACATAAATTATAACTGAAAACTAGACTAGTATCTGCACCCAACTTGACTATTTAGTTTCGCTTACATTAGTATGTATTTAGAACAAAATACAAGCGGCCTTACCACGTTATCAGATTTATCTTGGATCTAACAAAAACCGCCAAAAACCACGTGTGTTTTGGACTTAGTTCCCTGTCAATAAGTTGTCAGATTTATTGTTGTAACATATAAATCTGACAACTTATTGACAGGGGTTAAGTCCAAAACACACGCGGTTTTTGTTAGATCCAAGATAAATCTGGAAACATAATTTGGGGGAAGATGTTTATTTGCATAATAGTACATTATGATATGAGTGCGGTAAGTTGAAAATTACAGCCGAGGCGATATTGCCAGCCCGAGCCGTAGGCGAGGGCTACAAGAAAGCAGAGGCTGTAATTTTCAAAGCGCACGTATGTCATACGACGTTTTATAACACATTTGCGAGGAAATAAATAAAACTCGGACTTTCTTCAAAGAATAAATCTTTATTCACTTGTTGAAGCAGTTAGAAAAATTTGAACAATTTGTAAAAGTTATTTTTTATTTTTTATTTTTTATCGTAGAGCGCGGCGCGCGCCCACGCCCGCGCGGAGCATCTTGATAAACCGTGCGTTTTACATTACCATAACGCACGAGTGCGTAATGACATACATCACGATACTGAAATTGGTGAAATAAGAGACCCTTTACGAGCAAATGTGTTATAAATAAGTGTTACAATATGGTCTTAACAGTAGGAAGCACTTTAAAACTTATTTACCTTTTTCAGGTATCGCAAATACCTAATGTTTTGGGCGCTTAAATTTAATTATTACAATTCATCATTTTAAGTAACTTATGGGCGAATACTCAAAAGCCACACAAACCCCACTCAATTTAGGTTCCGCTTAAATTATTGCCATCTCTTACAAATGAGTAATGTCAAACAGAGGCAGAACAACTTTAAATGGTGCTCAAATTTGAATGACTTTTGAGTATTTCAGGCTTAGCAACTTAGCAGGTTCTAAATTTAAAAAAAAAATCTCTTATTACCTAGTTCTTACTTACATGAACATTTTACACAACGCATTCTATTCCCAATCTAAACAAAGCTTATACTATACTATGGGAACTAGATTTGCTCATAGAATACTTATTAAGTACTAGCTTCTGCCCGCGACTTCGTTCGCGTCCCATTGGATCCCGTTAATTTTCCGGAATAAAAAGTATCCTATGTTACTTCTAATACCTCCAAGAATATTATGTGTACTAAGTTTCATGATGATCGGTTATGTAGTTTTCGCGTGATAGCGTAACAAACAAACTTACATTCACATTTTTTATAATATTATACTGGAATACTCAAAAGTCATTCAAATTTGAGCACCACTTAAAATTGCTCTGCCTCTATTTGTAAGAGATGGCGATAATTTAAGCGGAACTTAAATTGAGTGGGGTTTGAGTGGCGTATGATACTTTTTTTGTAAATACAAAACTTGTATAACATTCCAACCCTTTGACATATTTTTTTTTTTTACTATTTACTACAAACCAGTAAAACTTAAAAAGCACTACGCAAACAAATTCTGTAAAGATTGGATGCGCGGTTCGAACGTTCTTGGAATCAAACTTCCAAGAATTTTTGACCAAGCTGTCACTAGGACCTTCGCTCGCTTCCCTCACTCGATCAATAAAAAATGATTCACCTGATACTGACGGAACGGAAATATTATTGTTTCAAATAACTTGGTGCTAGTTGGTATCACGAATTAGGTGATATGATGACGGTCGTATTGGCCGAGACACAGGCTGCTTCAAAATATGGCCAATAACATTTACCCCATTGACATGGTAGCTTCTGTAACAACCATATTGTTACGGCTGTCAGTATGTAATAAACCGAATAAACTGTTTTTAACCAAACATAGCTTGAACGTAAAGTTTTAGTAGTTCCACTGCAAAAAGTTACTGCAGTACCTACGAGTATGTACTAAAAATATAACCTTCACGAACGTATTTAAACTGGTAAACAATTCACTAGTAGATTTTTGGTCAAATTCATATTATGTGTTCAAATCATAAAGATAAAATTATTTCTTCGTGCGTGTATACAGTGTGTTTCGTATCAATATACAGCAAAATAATCACCTTGTATACTTTTGTATAAATATTAATTAAAACATACAAACTGAAGTTAACAAGATAAAACCAGGGGAAACAGCCAGCGCCAGCTATCTTTAATTAGAAACTACACAATTCCCAGCTTAGTTTTATTACACGCCGCCATGGGGGAAAAGGTGTTGTATGAGACCGTGTCCAAGAGTGACCAGCAACAGCAGAATGGGGGTGAGTGAACTTTGACATTCTGAATAATACTGAAGCACATTTTACCGCATCGTAGTACTTTTGAAAATCTTATTTGTAGCTAAGCTAACAATAAGAACGATTTACTATTTCTATGGTAAACAGTTAAATATCTATCCCCCACATGACTCTCTGGACTTCTGACAGCTTATTGTTATCTTAGATGTCTCCAATAATAGTTCTTTATTTACTGGGAATATAAAGTCCGAGCAGGTGCAAAATATAATGTTTAACTGAGAACTTGTTCTCAGCACATGCTGAGCGCAGAGCTTTTTGTACAGGCTTGTACATGGCAGCGTTCCATTCCCCTTGCGTAGGTACGTTATACTTACCTGCTGGTAACTTTAGAATTACTTGTTTTAAGTTTTGTTATATATAAATATGCATGTACCTACTAACTTAACATAATTTTTTTATGATTGCCTACTGCTGTCATGTACACTTTTGTATGAATAAACTATTTTGTATTGTATTGTATTGTATTGTACTAGCATTCTAATATGGCTCTGACCACTCCTTTTGACTCTCTTAAAGATGTACTGAATATCTTTAGGAGAGTCAAAAGGTACCAACTAAGGTAGAGGCTAAGTACCTATTAAGATCTAAGGGATACATGGAGACCACTAGCCGTGTATCTATTTATTATGTTTTATTTTTTTCAGAATCTCTGCCAAACCCTCCAAAAGGCATTGGAATCAGACATATTCAATGCTTATTACTCTTCATCAGCTTAACCTGTGGCTATACCATGAGAGCAAACCTCAGTGTGTCCATGGTAGCCATGACCAGCCATATTGACAGCGTTGCCAATACTTCAGACATTGTAAATACTAATTTGACAAAAAGTTATAGTAACTGTGACGTTGGAAAGATCAGCAAGTGGAGTATTTATCGTGTAAGTATCATACCCTGAACTTCCCTACCAAGGACTCTAAATGCGTAGGCTTTTATTGACACTTTGAGTTACATTACGTAGCTTGCACTGCGTCAATTTTGACTGCAAAGCATTGCTGCGCAGTGAATCAAAACTTTCGTTCGTAAATTTTAACCCTACTACTACTCTATTATAAACGCGAATATTTTGTAAAGATGTATGGATGTATGGATGGATGTTTGTTTCTCTTTCACGCAAAAACTACCAATCCCATTTGGATGAAACTATATATATATATGTCTGTGACCTAGATTAACACATAGGCTATTTCTTATTCCGGAAAATCAGCGGAATCCAACGGGACGCGAAGTCGCGGGCGGAAGCTAGTAACTAATAATAACTATTTTACGTGCGTGGTAGTTATTATTCAACACCTATAAGTGTTTTTATTTGCGAGGTGTTCTTGTTCTAATCTTCTTGTCACAGTTTCTCAGAACTGGGCCACTTGTCACCTATTGTTTAGAAACTTAGATTTGTTTGTTTTATACGTAATACTTTAGTTGTTACGGAATTAATTTGCCATTCGTAATGTGGAGGTTAAAATAAAGATTTACCAGATCTAACCAGTTATTGAGGCAATATCCACCGCGCCTAAGAACTGCCAATCTGTTCCATCTCATGTATTTTTTCAGAAATATGATTGGGACCAGTCAACTCAAGAGATGATAGTGTTTTCATTCTTCGTGGGTTACACCTCGATGCAGGTCCCAATGGGCTTACTCGCGCAGAACTTCGGAGGGAAGAAGCCTATCTTGCTAGCTCTGGCTGTCAACGGAGTCTTGTCACTGGTGACTCCCTGGCTTCCGGTCATGGTACGCTTAATTTTTTTATTTAAAAAATAAGGAGAAAATGCATCCCCTCATGTCGCAAGTTCTGCACTGCTTTAGCTGCCCAGCATAATGTCAAGCGATTTGGCCACAGATATACGAAAACCTCACCTCACTGCTGGGCGACCAACACTTCTCTTTCCAGTCTTTGGTCTCTATTATGTTACTGCCCTTCTCCACCTATCGTCATCGCGCTTTGCCATGTGCCTTTAGAAGCTACTAGGGTAATATTGTGTACGCTTTTTTAACAAAATTCCAAGTGATGTGTCTCAGTTGTCGATTGGCAAATTCGAAAACGTAATAAAACGAAGACTTCTTTTAAAGGAGTACTATAAAATATCTGATAATTTAGAAGACAAACAAGCTTGGGACGAACTAGCTCCAACTCTTCCAATACAAAAAAAATTTAATCATACCTAATCATACATGACAGGCTTCATGGCTCAGTCGGTAGTAGCTGTGCCTTCGGTGCTGTAGGTCGTGGGTTCAATCCCCACCGAGAACAAACATTTGTGTGTTGTAAACATAGATGTTTGTTTTGTAGCTGGGTGTTCTATGTATTATAAGTATGTATTTACAAAAAAAAACGTATGTATGTATTCTATCAGCCATCTAGTTTCCATAGTACAAGCTTTGCTTAGTTTGGGATATTTTTAAATTTTTTTTTTTTTTATCTTTTCATTTACAACGTAATGACGATTCAAAGTGATCAGTGAAATTTTATTGAATAAAAGCTTTTTGACTTTAGATACAAAGTTTATTATTCATACCATTTTCAGGGAGGCTGGTTAGCAATGTGTGGATGTAGACTAATCCAAGGAATGACGCAGGCAGCCTTCTACCCAAGCATTCACACGCTACTCGCTAAATGGGCGCCGCTTAGCGAAAGAGGCAGACTTAGCACTTATATTTATAGCGGTAAGATAACCATTTTCCTCCCAAATAACATAAACCACGGATCATATTATAGTACATACTAATACTAACCAAGGGTTGCTGAGAGGCCATCTCCACAAGCGCGAGAATCGCGGCGATACTGTCGTCGTGCCAAGTATTTCTATACACTTAGAGGGCCTAGTACATTTTCAGTGTATAGTGTGTGTGTGTCGACATGCGAGTAAGGGCTTGGTGGAGACCAAGCTTCTTCAAAATCCACTCAGTATCTCCATACAAATCAGCGCTCACTTGTGTAAATACGTAATACATAATTTATCGTCGCAACTCACTCGCTCGTGGAGATAGCGCCTAAGAGATGCTTGCAAACCATATTCGACCAATTGGTCAAAAGATAGAGTTGAGAATACAATGAGATTGCAAGATACCGAAAGTAGTGTGATAAAAAGAGGCCTGTGTAGCAGTGAGTCTTTTTCTTGTATGTTCTATCAATAGGTCTACGACTGTGTCTTATTCTCTCGTTGTTCTACTGATTTTTCGATGAGGCTTATTATGTATGCGTAGAAATAACCAATGACTGAAGTGATGCTTGTTTTGTAAATAAAGTACACTTAACGCTTTAAGTACATAACCCTTCATTAGACTAGCTTTTAACCAAGACTTTGCTTCACTGAAATGGTAATAAAAACCTCGGTTAACTGGATATTCTCAAAATGTTGTTTCAAAGAGCATTCAGAGTCTTCTTGTGAGAGTCGCTCTAAATCCTATTAGCACACACGTTTTCTGGCATCGGTCTTAATCAAAGAGTTGTTTATTCAGCGAGCTACGAGAAACATTATCTTTTTTAACTTTAGTTCGTCCTTACATTTTATTAGATCAAGACGTTAAGCTAGAAGTTGTTAACAAGCTAAAATCCGCTCGCTATTTTGCGTGTACTTCAGTAAAATATGAAATTTAGTGCCAAAAAAACCACTAAATACTTACAAATACTCCAAACGCTAGAAGACCTGTTACAATACGACGCCGATTATCTAGCACATGTCATGTTAGATTACTCATTTACATAGCCGATTTGATACATGCTTCGCGTCTGTTCAAATCTATAGAATATTCAATTATGACGCTACGCTCGATGCTACCTAACTTTCTTCTTGAAAAGTAATCGACGGAAGCAATCTTACCGTTATAAAATGCATCGTGATTTTAAGAGTCGGGAAGTATTCCATGCTAGCAAGCAAGCTCGTATGAGTTAGTGGCCAACTCTGGTGATGGAGTTTTTGGGCCCCTAAGGCCTTAACGACTGCTAGAGCCGGGACCAACAGTGCTCAGGCGTAAATGCCACTAGCGGTCATCCATTCGAATAGTGACCGCGCAGAACATCGCTTAACTTAGATAATTGGTTAAGATTGACTAAGCACCGTCAGATCAATAGTGGTTTAAACCACGAAATAGAGTTTAACCTCCAGTCTCCGATTATTTCATAAGATCAATGGTAGTTAATCGACCATCGGTAGCTTAAACTGATAGAGATGACAGTAGATTAATCCATCGATCAAATGTAATCGTAGTTAACGAAACCCATAGTTTAAACTGCTTTTGATCTTACGGCCCTAAGCAAGCTTAGCGACGAGCGCTTCATGCTAAGTAACATTTAGAGTTACAACTCAACTGCGCAGCACTGCTGTCACAATACCATGCAGTGGATACTACGCAGTGTAACTAAGTATGATCCTGCAAGAAAAGACAGCTGTAAGAGGTGGTAGATTAGGCAAATAAATAAACTTAGAAAACCAAAGTTTAGTTAAGAGGACAAAGTTGCATGCAAGAGCTAGTAGAGTCATTCAAACAAAACACATCAAAAGTATTTCCCTGTCTGCAAAAGCTCCCAGCGGTGAAACTTTAATTAAAATTTCATTACTCTGAACGCTAAGAAGAATATTGCTGGTGTCTGAGGGATTCCTTTCCACAGAGTATGGTAAATATACACTTTCCTTAAACGGTGGCGGTCTTCGTGGTGGAAGGAAATATCTGATACAAGATTTCTGGTTTTTTAGATGACGCGGATTTTTTGCTTCCGACTATAGTTTCAGGGTTTGTTGAGGATTCTTATGTGTGCTCGGGACTACCATATTGTGTCTCTTTTTCCAGATATTTTTAGCGCGGAGCTTAGTTTCATTTCTTACAAAATGTTTGCTGACCTTAATGTTATATCCAATAAAAAAAATATAGTTCGTATTTTCCCAGCCAGATGTGTCTAGGAGTTACTTTTAACTACGACATCCATACTCTGCGAAGAACAACAATTCACCAACTAAGTTAACGTCCTCACGGTACGTGTGAATGAAGCTTTACATGGGATTATTTCGTGGAAAGTTTAATGAATAAACGCAACTCTGAATTATGATGAATAAGCCCTCTTTTAAATGGCGAGCTACATTATGCCCTTTTAAAATTAATAGAAGTTAAATAAAGTTAAGTTATAGGTAAATTTTTTCTCAGCTCTCTGAGTTTTTTTGCATCGTTTAGTGTAATTCTTTTCATCACTCTGCCTCATGATTGTCTAACTCCGATAGGATGAGGTTTTAAATACCTCGATTGACAGCGATTGTGTAAGTGGTTACTATAATTTTTGGTTTTCAACGTCAAGTTTTCCAATTCATCCTAATCCAATATCAATTTTTAAAGGTAGTCAATTTTACATTATAATTTCATCATACTTATGGTCGAATACTCAAACGCCAATCACTTAAGTTCCGCTTAAATTATTGCCATCTCTTACAAATGAGTAATGCCAAACAGAGGCAGAGCAACTTTAAGTGGTGCTCAAATTTGAATGACTTTTGAGTATTCCAGCCATAGTCTTTAGCCTTGTCAAAAATATTTCAAATGAAAATCACAAAGTAAATAAGCCAAAATCTACAATTTAATATATAAAATCTTTGTAAATTACGCAAAAAGAGACCTAGCGTGTACATTGCTTAGTTTGAAGGCAGCTTTATTACAGCATAACCAAAACAAACACGAGTAACCGCAATGTAATGTACATCTTATTAGCAGGAATATTCCCATCGTCGTCGTCAACAGAGAAGCTTTATTTAATAAAGTGAATGAGATTTCATTAGAGACGGAAATTGTTGGAAACAAAGTAACAAGCTGTTGTTTAATCTTGTTAATTAAAAAACAAATTAAAAGTGAGAAGAGCGTAGGACCGCGCCGCTTAGAATGACACTTCAATGTGTTTATTACTTAGAAAGAATGAGGAAAATAATTTAGATTATATAAGTTCGAGTAAGAAGCGACGTTCTGCGCGGTCACTATTTAGATGGTTGACAGTTAGGAGCATTTACATCTGAATGATTTTGGGAAGACATGGCTTTAGACTACTAAAGCCGTATCTTCCCAAAATCATTGGTTAAGCCACGGAGGCCTTAAAGCGGCCAAAAACTCCGTCACTAGAGTTGGCCATTAGCTGATGTTAAAGCAACTGGTTTGAACCCGGTGGTGTACAAATGGTTTTTGTTTTTAAATTAGTATATGTAATTGCATTGTACATATTATGCGGCCATCATCATCATCACACGGTCAGACAAGCCAATCAAGATTAATTAGCAAATTCTTGTTGCTTTGCGTTGCGAGGGTTAAATTTTTTTTTGGACAAATTCAATTACTGTAACTTTTAAAACTGCTAACTGATTCCAGGTTCGCAATTCGGAACAATAGTGATCTTCCAAATCTCCGGAGTCTTCGCTGGGAGCCCCACCTTCGGCTGGCCAGCCACTTTCTGGTTCTGCGGCATTTTCAGCCTTGTCAGCTTCGGTCTCTTGGGGTGGCTTGGCGCAGCATCTCCTCATGAGCATCCAAAGATCACTATTGAGGAGATGACGCATATCTTACAAGGGGGTAGTGCCGATGTAGTTAACAAGGTATACTTTATAAAGTAGGTACATAAGTACTCTATCTGGTAGTCTCCCGTGTAGTAGTACGCCGCGGACGATGGGCGACGTTCTATTTAAACCTAGTCTAAAAGTTTTGTTGTCCAGATCATTGACATGCAAGACGAAGAAAAACTCTTGGGGCAATTATAGTCTTGGTTCTTTTAGGTAGTTATTTTCTCGTTTCCTTCACAAAAAGCTATTTCTTTTACTCCTTTCCATTGGTTTTATATTTGGCACATTCAACGACTTTCAAACGGTTTATTTTCCAGAAACGTAGAACCCCATGGAAGCACATATTGACCAGCAAAGCTGTGTGGTCCCTGTTCGTGGTGCAGGCTGGCAGCACATCAGGCTACATACTATTATTTACGCAGATTCCAACCTACATGAGTCATGTGCTTGGAGTCGATATAAAAAATGTAAGAATAGAAAAAAAATTACACATTTATTACCAACATATACTAGTAGTTTCCAGTTAGTCTAATCTAGGTGCCATAAAGTGAAGTGACGTCATTATTTCATTTGCTATATGACAGAAAACAGTCCGTACATCCGTTCAATAGTTATTTTCAATAAAATTCCTAATTTTATCAAAAGCCAACCAAAAGATTCTACTTTCCGAAATCTACTAAGGGAATTCCTTATTTCTAAGTGTTATTACTCTGTTGACGAATTTCTGTCCGATAAATTGTAGCGCATAATAAAAACTGACATTATTCTAATTAAATTACAACTTATTTTTGACATTTAAATTATATTGTAAATACGTAGATAATGTAAGAATTTATGTTTGACTTTGCATCCGCTTGATAATTGTATAAGTACCTCCCATTATTATTGACATTCATTCAACTTTTACCATGACATTATCACTATTTCATTATGCAGGTAATCTAATAATATTAATTGACTACTGCTATCTACTTTAGTACAATTGCTGCGCCCTCACAGGGTACATGACTGTTCTTTTAGCTAAATAAGACCTAAGCTATTTATATAAACCATGTATGCAATAAATAAATAAATAAATAAATAAAATGAAAACAAAACCACATAGATTTCAGGAACATTTTGAAACTATAGTGTTGTTTTTAAAATTGTTCGCAGAATGGAATCCTATCCTCGCTTCCGTACTTGGCCATGTACTTCGGAAGTCTCTTTTTCGGATGGTTAGCCGATTTCTTGATTAACAAGAAGTTACTAACAGTTCTCAATCTAAGGAGGATTGCGAATACCATCGGTCAGTTACCCTAATACCATTTCCAATTGTCTTCTTATTAAGTGACCACATGTAATGAACGGGCTAAATGGTACCTACAGTTATGTTGCATTTTTTCAGGATTGGTGGTATCTGGGATGCTCTTGATAGGTTTCAGTTACGTCACCAGCACGACTCCAGCAGTCATCATGCTTGTCCTTACGCTGGGATTGCATTCAGCTGCGCATCTCGGCTTTAATGTAAGTTTTGCAACAAAAAGTTGGTTTCTTACTACTAAGGTGCAGAATGTTACTATACCTATCGGCGCAAGAAACATCCGGCTGATAACGTCACAATCACAACGGCGTAAACAAGCCACACCTGCGAGGCACACCTGTGTCTGACTCAGCGCTCGCCCCACTGCGCGCTGCCTATAAAACCGGGTGACGTGCTCAACGGATTCATTCGCTCGCCGGCGCTCGAAGCGAACACAACGACTAAGAAAGAGTTTAATTATTTTGATTCGGTTAAATTCAATGACGTGTTAGTTTGGTTTGTTTCAAAGTTAAGTGATCTTGTACTCGGTTACTGTAGGTTGAACTGTTTATGAATTAGTTTCAGAGATAGATTAATTTGGTTTGCTGTGGGTTTTGACTGATGAAAGAGTTTGTCAGTAATAATCTAATATGTTTTTATTAGACCCAGTACCCCTTCTCTTACATACCTACTAAGTTTTTTCAATTTTTACCCTCCAAAACCTATGGTATTCGCAATCCTCCTTAGATTGAGAACTGTTAGTAACTTCTTGTTGATCAAGAAATCGGCTAACCATCCGAAAAAGAGACTTCCGAAGTACATGGCCAAGTACGGAAGCGAGGATAGGATTCCATTCTGCGAACAATTTTTACAATTTTCTTACTCCTAACCTCCTCACTACACCACCACGTTTGGGTTGGCTGGCAGACAATGCTTTCAGCATTAAGTTCACCCTTTGTAACAAATTTATAATTTTGCGCAATAAAGTATTAAATAAATAAATAAATAAGGTGCATACGCACCAACGACGAGAAAAAAATGCTGTTCCATAAAATATCACTAGCAGCAGACGTTTTTTTACGCTCACACTGTTACTTATGTAAGTTCATGGCCAACTCTGGGTGACGGTGTTTCTGGCCTGCGTCGTGGCGCTACAGCGGTGACCGACAGTTTAACGTGCCCTCCAAAGCACGGAAGTACTCAGATGTAAATACCACTAACGGCTACTCATCCAAATAGTGACCGTGCAGAACGTTGTTACATAGAAAAGGCTCTGTTTCGGGGTATTCTAACCCCCCGAAGTTTTGGCAGCGGTGCACTCTGCACAGAACTGTAGAACCATCCCCAGTGACTGCAAATGGTTTACTTTCAGATCAATCATATTGACTTGGCTCCGAACTTCGCCGGCAACATCATGGCTTTTGGTAACATGATGGCTAATCTGATGAGTCTTCTCGCACCGGTGATTGTAACCAACATTGTGAAGGACGATACGGTGAGCAATGGCATTACCATGTTATATCTATAATAGAAAATCCTTGTTATTCTTAGTAGTATAGTAATATAATATCTTTGATCTTTATGCTAGCGAAATAACAAAAATAGTCACTACTATTTTTCCCTGTCAGCAGTCGCAGGGGTCGCTAAGGGGATAATTGGACGAAAAATCCAGAAATCCCCTACGCATGGGAACGCGCAAGGGAAACTGAAATGAGCCCACTCAACATGGTGCCATAGCAGAGTTTGTGTATTTTGAAATCACCAAACGAACAACACAAGCATTCATTAAAACGTGACTCAATCAACTAACATAACGACGTGCAGTTTATTTCCAACATTTCTCTTGAAAAATATGCTCAGGGTAACCATAAAGGAATCTGACAATCGCAATCGTATAACAGTAGCATATCCTAGTTACATCGCGCGGCAGCCAAAGATCGACTGCAAAGTACTGCCATGTCACCACGCAGTGTATTTCGAACTAACGTTACTATACGTTTGCGATTGTCACGTTCAATCGTCCTGACCCCCTAGTATTCAAGTGAAAACTGATTGAACTCGATTTCTGATTTTTACGTATGTTTTTCAGAGAAACCAGCACAGATGGCAGATTGTGTTTCTGATATCGGCTGGACTACAGTTTGCAACAAACACGATATTCGTAATATTTGGAAAGGCTGACGTGCAACCTTGGAACTTTTACGGGGAAGATGGAGACGGTATGAAAACATTATATGCAAAAAACACCGACTAGTTCCCGGTTGCTTTGATGTATAGAATTCTCAAGAGAAGGTTACTTTGTTTGCGCAAGCCTTTACCACAGATCATAATATAATTAAGTACCTTTACTCTGACAGTTCATCCATATAGCTCGGAGACACTGCCGGCGGCATTCCTGCATTTCCACTGGACTATGAGGATGCACTATACCCCATCATAATTATTTTGTTATAACTTGCACCATGATCGATTGCCTTTTGCAATTTGGTGTAACATTTCAATCTAGACAACCACAATTTCAAAAGATTATTATTAAACAATAAGAAAACAGTAATCATGCGATATCTTCAAAAAAATAAATATTAACTTTTAATATATTTCTTTTTTCAGAAGTCGAAAAAGCAGATATAAAAGCTCTGCAGAAGAAAAACTCCATCAAACAAGAAAACATGTAATTTATAGATAAATGTGATTAAATATCTTGTACAAACGTTTGCAGCTATAACTTTAATAAGTACCTATAAGGAAAATAAAATATAATAATATAAAAGTTTTTGTTTTCACTCCTGTTAAAAGCGTAAGGTTTTCTGAATAAAATAAACCAATGGAACGTGACATTGTGAAAAAATGGCAGTCTTTAAAATAAATTGACTGTGAAGCAGTTGCAAATTATATTGTGACTGGAACAGAGAGCTTGAGGAGTTGGATGCAAAAAAATCTTCATTTACAACATTTTTTTAATAAAAAAAACACGTTAATTTTAGACCCAAAAGAAAACGAGAGCAAGGGGGCAATCGTTGTTGCATAAAAACCTGCCAGGTTTTCTGAACTGTTTTCATACTAAATCATAGGTATTCTGTGACTAAATAGTGACAATAGCGCTTTTCAGCGCGTTTTTTGACGTCAAAAGCTTCTTGTTTTCGTATATCTGTAGCCACGTCGTTTGACATTATGCTGGGCAGCGAACGCAGTTCAGAGCTTGCGATATGGGGCAATTATTATTTTATTTAGGCACATGACCATTATAATTATTACAGTAAATTGATATGGGTACCTACTTATAAAAGCTGAATAAGTATATGCTTCCGTCATAATTATGTAATTTGCTGCAAATAAGCCTTATTTATATAAGTAGATAAACTTTTATATAAATGTCATCGCACCTCAGGTAGATTTTGCGACTAAATTATCATATACTCGTAGGTGATAGTAAAGTTTAATTATGATAGTAAGGCAGCCAAAGAGTAGGGAACAGAGTGTACACTTGTACAGTCAATTTACTTACCTACAAGTAATATTTTCTATACTGAACGTTTCTAATTACAATTATTATACGCTGCAAGCGTGAATTGCATTAGTTTCAAGCACATACTTTTTTTATTTATCGTGTCATTAATAACTTGGTAAAGTTTTTGTATTGAGAAATTCATTTAGTTAATTAATTAATCAATAATTTATTTAAGAACTAATATGTACCACTCTTCACGCAAATAAATCATTCATTCATTCATTCAATTTTTCTGAGGATATCATTTTCAAGATCAATATTTAAAAAAACAAAAAAGCGATTATCTGCTTGTATACTAGAACGTAAATCTCGACGTTGCCATTTAAGCGGTTAAAGTGGCTAATAGTTTGACAGGCGTCATGGCTCAGTCGGTAGTAGCTCTGCCTTCCGTGCTGTGGGTCATGGGTTCGATCCCCACTGAGAGCAAACATTTGTGTGCGCCTAACATAGATGTTTGTTCTGTGTCTGGGTGTTACTATGTATTATAAGTATGTATTTAAAAAAATGTATGTATGTATTCTATCAGCAATCTAGTTCCCATAGTACAAGCTTTGCTTAGTTTGGGACTAGAAAGGCGTTGTGTTAAAATGTCCGTGAATATTTATTATTTTTTATTTAATAAACATTGTGTTCAAAGACTTATCCCATCTACTCTGAATATTTTATTTGTCTATGACCTGGCAAAAAGTTTTTCACTATGTGTGCATTACACGATAGCGTAAAGCATTTCATTATAATATTATTATTACAAAGTACACGTCTTGTATTTTATGAATTTACTACGTTTTGTAATAAAAACTTATAATGCCAACCACCGAAAGTTGTAACATGGATCAATACACTCAAGTACCGACAAATGAAAGAACTGGTAAGTAATGTTTGAACCAATTTAACCTAAATTTTGATCAGAGACGCTTTTTCGAATTATCGGTCTTATTTCTATGGAGATAAAGCTTGTAGCTCAAAGAAGTTAATACTTACTCGTACTAGGTTAAGATATTTTAGGTAAAGGGTCACTGGTTTAACCCTCTGCATCTCATAAAGTATGCAAACGGATAATCGATAATTTATCGGTAATCGGCTCATTTTTTTCAGCGCTAATTATCGATAAAAATACCGTTAAACAATAAATGTATAAAGCTTCTACATAATCAGTATAAGAATAATTATTAGATAACGTATTAGAATGGCTGATTTAATTAGTTGAAATACTTGATTAATTTATTAGTCATTTCTAACGATAGCTCACCTGTTTCATGTTTCAAATTTCGGCCCGCTTCCACTCCAAATATTGCTATGCCCTAAGCTTAAGGGCTATTATGCACTACTATTTTAATCTTAAGACCTCACCATGTAACATAATAATTGCAATAAATGATATGAATATGAATATGTGTATTTTTTAAATATTGTAATTATTGTAAATACTGTATTAATAAAATTTTAATAAGTTACTTTTATTTAATTAGTTTAAGGTTTTTCGTCTTCAGACATTGAAGAATGGGTGACGAGGAGACCCGTCTTAGTTTTCCAAAGGCTGCCCAGTCTATTTGTATTATGTCCATGGTTAAGCTGAACATGATTTTTCTTGGTCTATGGGATACGTAATTTACTTTTGTTTTTTTCTTATCTTTACTTCAACGGTTTTTTGAAGCGCTCGTGGCGTAGCTTGCTTAGCCAATCTTCACTGATTTTATAAGTTAAGCAACGTTCCGTGCGGTCACTACTTGGATAGGTGACCGCTAGTGGCATTTATATCTGAGCGCTTCCGTGCTTCAGAGGGCACGTTAAACTGTCGGTCTCGGCTCTAGTAGCCGTTAAGACACGATGGAGGCCTTAAGGTGGCCTAAAAACTCCGTCACCAGAGTTAGCCACTAAACTCATACGAGCTTGCTTAACGGTGTTTTTAATAACCCGTATAAAACTGAGAATGAATAATAAATAAATAAAATAAATATTCACGGACACTTAACACAACGCCTTCTAGTCCCAAACTAAGCAAAGCTTGTACGATGGAAACAAGATGGCTGATAGAATACATACATACATTTTTTTTTGTAAATACATACATAATGATCCAATCATAAGAATAGTGAGCTAGAGAATACTACAAACTTCAAATTGCAGAAATAACCAACAACCCAGCAAGATACGGCTATGGAATCCGGCACGTCCAAATGGCAATCACCTTCATCTGTCTCAGCACGTGTTTCTTAGCACGAGGACATCTTGGGGTTACTATTGTAGCCATGACCAGTCACCAACACGCTGCTAAGAGTACGGGAAACATGACTAAAGTTTTAATATTTAATCAAACTGAAGCTGGAATTAAATATGTTGTACATGATACTGGAATTGGTACAGATAAGAATCTGAACAGTACTATTGAAACAGGTGAAGATGAGTGGACTATTTATAGGGTAAGTAAAAAAATAAGAAGAGAAATTGGAAATAAAATAGGCTCACTCAAACACGTTAGACATTTTAAACTCTTCACTCTTCAAAATCTTAACCTGTCAGAAAATAAAATATTAAATGGTATAGCACTATCTACAAATTCTGCAGTAGTTAGAATCGTAATAAATTTAAAGATGCCTTTGAATAAAATGCAATTAATTTTTTAGACCTACGACTGGCCAAAACCTGTTCAAGAGACAATATTATCTTCATTCTTCTTGGGCTACTGCTTAATGGCGTTTCCAAACGCTTACATCAGTCAGCGATGGGGAGGCAAGGTCCCGTTGCAGATATCATTGCTCATCAATGGCTTAGTATCTTTAATGACTCCATGGCTTACTTTATGGGTGAGAGATGAACCTGAGGGCCTATAGTATGAGTTTTCAGTGTAGGTGAAACGTCTGACGCCCAGCACACCAGTGAGCGCTGATTTGTATGGAGACAATCAGCGGATTCTTTGAGAAGCTTGACATGCGAGTAAGGGCTTTGTGTAGACAAAGCTTTTAAAAAAATCCGCTCAATGTCTCCATACAAATCAGCGCTCACTGGTGTGCTGGGCGTCAAATTTTTCACACCAGATTTACACTCCAAAACTCATACTAGGCCCTCTGTACTTCTTATTTCTTTACTGTCCCATCCTAGGCCCTTTTCATCTATCCAAGATCTTTTCACTTATATTCATTCAAAAATTGCTGTTAAATATCCTTACCCCGCATATTCATGATTACTGTGAGGAACTGCTGGCTGTGTCACGAGATTTCTCTTGATGGTTTACCACCATTTTCGAACATATAATTTATCTTATTTGTAGGACTTGGATCTAAGCTTTGTGGTGACCATGTTTTGTTTGTTTTATAAGGATGGCAAATTGTAGCCAGTCGCAAGCGTTCTCGCTTCAGCCCCGAGGTTGGCTGCAGTGAGAGAGCTCAGTAGCGACGCGTCCCGCCAGCTTCTTCCTCTCTCTGCATCCAACCACGGGGCCGATAGGAACTAGATGCCTAACATTTTTAGAACCTAAGCCTAACCTAAGTAGGCTTAGGTTCTAAAAATGTGTAAACCGCCCCGGGGCGTTCAAGGTCGGTTCAAAAACCGGTTTCCGTTCTTTGAAAGGTTAAACTAAGTACTGAAATAAATGTAAAGTAAATAAATGGAACCGTATATTTCCAAAGCTTTATGAATTTGAAAGTGAAGTTGCAATAGGTGCTATAAGATGTCGAACAGATCTGTTATTTTTTTGATTCTAATATTAAAGGGTGGATGGAAAGCCTTGTCTGCGTGCCGAGTGATGCAAGGTCTTGCTCAAGCCGGCACGTACCCTGGGATCCAAACACTGCTGGCCAAGTGGGTACCTATGAGTGAAAGAGCCACTATGAGCGGCTATGTTTATACAGGTAAAAAATAATTTTATTGAAAATAGGTTTTAGATAAGAGAGTCTACGTAACTATTTCTATAATTTTTCGTACGCATGCAAACTCACAAAGACTGATTATTTAATTTTTTGTTTGTTTAATAGAGATAAAATAACAATTTTGCGTAGGTGAGCAAATATTTAGCAGTGCGCATAAATGCGTAGAGAGACCGAGTTGCGGTATTTTCTTTCGACTTTTCATAATCTTTTCACATAATTACTGACCTTGATAGTGTGAAGGCTCAGATATCGAAATTCGAGCGTTGATGTATTGTGGCATGCCTCAAATCTGTGTCTATTTACGGCATCAACTTGTCATGATAAGCTTTGCGAAAAGTGAAGTGCCTCTTGACCAAACCACTGACTAAAAGAAATACTACGTGATTGATCAAATAAAAAACACTTGTTTAAAAAATACCACCTCAGGTCTTTACTAGTTCAATTAGTACAAATATTTGTGTCAATTGCAGGAGCTACAATAGGCAATATCATTGGTTTCCAATTTGCTGGAGTATTGGCTGATTCATCCTGGGGCTGGCCATCTACCTACTGGGTTGTTGGAGTCCTGTGCATCATTTGTTTTGTATTTCTCACTGTCTTTGGAGCCGCAGCCCCATTGGTGCACAAGACCATTTCACAAGAAGAGAAGAGTTATATAGCTGGTGAGCTAGACACTGGTGTTGTTCAGGTAAGTAAACTTATGAACATTAAAATTTCTGGTTTTGACTTACAAATACTTATGATTTTCTAAACTAAGTTTATTTGACAGCACTAATAAAAAGGTTGCCGTCCCTTTCTTATAAACGGAAACGACAAAGAGCTGTCAAGTTAGGTTAGTTTAGAAAAATGCAACAAAAGAATCGATACCATTATCATTCGAATGACAGCAGACAACTCTATTCAAGGTCCACCTGCTGGTGCTGGTTGTGTTATACACGTTTGTTGCCTGACTGATGAATAATGTACCTACACACAGTTCAACTATGGCATTACGTTCGAGTTTGTATGTGGAGAGAGAATCTGGAACCAGGACTACACGCCGTACGCCGTACAACCAACGAATCATTAGTTGCTGCTGAACCTTTTCAAAATAACTCGTCATAAAAGTTCTACAGTGGTTTACATTTACAGAGAAAAAGACCAGCACCATGGAAAGCTATCATCACCTCGATACCAGTTTGGGCCAACTTTCTTACGCACGCAGGCGCAGGAGCCGCGTACGTCTTTATACTCACACAGGTTCCTTCGTTCATTCACTACATCCTTGAGGTTGATGTTAAGAATGTAAGTTTCATCATTAGCATCATCATTCAATCTATTTATGTTAAATTATCATTGGTTTTTTCTATGTGGTCGAACCAAACTCTTACTAAGTTCAGTTATTAATTTGGTTCACTACATATTCTTGACGCTATCATCCACAACAATTTTCAAATCCTTCTTGGTTCAAAATATTATTGTTATTTCAGAGTGGGCTTCTTTCATCTCTACCGTACGTGTTTAGTTTCTTTTCATCCATTGCTATTGGTCTTTTTTCCGATTACTTGACTAACAGAAAGATTCTCAGCGTCAAAATGGCTCGAAGAGTCTTCAATTCAATCTGTGAGTTTATCGTTTTTACTTGTACCAGCACCATAGTTAACTTTTTCCCTTTGTTTAATTCAACTTTTTTGATTGATCTTTTTTTAAACTTTTAAAACACTTATTGGAACATCCTCTTTTTAGTCCTCTTATTTTATCAGTTCCATGTAACTATCTTCTTTTTCCAGCACAAATAGGAGTGGCGGTAGCATTGATATGTGCCTCATTTGCCACCACCACCACCGTGGCCGTCATGTGCTTTATAGGCGCGTCGAGTTGTTACATGGCAATCCATTCTGGATGGATGGTAAGTTCCTCAACCATCATGATTAATAGAATACACTACTTATTAGTTTGCAAGCAATTTACTGAAAGATTTTCCTAGCAGTTATTGATGTTGGTAAACTTTAACTATAGGATGATTATGAAAACTAAACATAGTCGTCATAGCTCAGTTGGTAGTAGCTCTGCCTTCCGTGCTATGGGTCGTGGGTTCAATCCCCACCGAGAACAAACATTTGTGTGTGGCAAACATAGATTTTTGTTCTGTGTCTGGGTGTTACTATGTATCAAAAGTATGTATTTACAAAACAAAAATGTATATAAGTATTCTATCAGTAATCTAGTTCCCATAGTACAAGCTTTGCTTAGTTTGGGGCTAGAGAGCGTTGTGTGATAAATGTCCAAGAATATTTATTTATTATTATTATTATAGTAATGTTTTTCAGCTAAACCACATAGACATGTCTCCAAACTACAGCGGGACCCTGATGGGAATCGGTAACACCCTCACGAACGTCGTTGTCATAATCCTGCCGGTGCTCGTCTCCAATATTGTTGTTGATGTGGTAACTATTCTTATTTATTCCATTTGAGAAAATATAGAAAATCTATATACAATTTTTAACATATTGTCATGATTTAAAAAGATAATTTGGATCAGTGAACAAAATGGATATGTAAATTGGAGTAAATCTATCAATCAGAAATTCGATGCAATGGTACTAGCGACACGTGCTAGTATCGGTAGTACCATTGACGGTACTAAGGACACATAGTAGTATCACTTGTACCATTGATGGTACAAATTAATGGTACTATAGACACAAGGCGAAAAATTGTTCTATGACATAAGCAAAGACAAGGCCAGCAGTGATACAATTCGATCGTGGTGGTATAATTGTTGCAAACTACGTTCCGATAACAATGATAAGTTTATTCTTATTTAATAAAGTTATGCAATGTAACAGAAAGGTTAAATAAATGAATATCGGGAATAAGCAACACGTTACATTTACATATGATTTAGGGAGGACTTTAATTTGCATTTGAATCCAGTTTCTCGAATTTTCCTGTGCAAGTGTTTATTATTTCAAATGGAGAACTGAATTCAAAGACAGCGGAATGGAAATGTGGGCTCCGACTTTTAGTTTTATTAGAAGTTTGTTTACTCACTGCTGGAAATGCATGTTCAGCTACAAAGCACTGCTTGGTAGAGTTTCAAATGCCTTGCAAACGGAAATAAATAAGAAATCACGAAAAAAAATAGCACAGTGATTGAATGGAAATAGAAAGATTGTACTTTTGTTTGTTTGTTATGAACTCTTAATTATCAGATTTAATCATACCGCGTACACACTCAGCTCATGCCGCTGCCGGCATTAATTCTGAATTTATTCCTGATACAATTGTATATAGTTTATACTACACCTCATTAATATCTCCGCGATAAAAACAGAAAGTACCTACCTACCTTTACCTACAGGCAAAGTCACAGTAAATAATTATAATTTTACTTCTAAGCCAGTAAACAAAAGACTGCACTTAATCCACGATCCATTATCTTTGCGCCACTGATTGTGAGGCACTAATAGGTTTCCCTTTGAAAGTTCCCAAGAGCCCTTTCTGAGGACAATCTGAGAACTTCTTAATGCTCGGCAGCTGGTCCACTACATAAATATTCATTATTGAATTATAGCAGAGCCCGTAGTTTTAGTTTTATTATGTTGATTTGCGACAAGCGAGAATCGAGAAACTTGCAGTTTTTGTACAGAGAAAAATAAGCTGAACAAAGTTGTTGAAAAACTTATGTTCTACTAGTTTTGTGAGACACTATAGAACTTCTTTTGCTACTATCTTTGGGTTGTGTTGTTACAGCTATAATTTTCTTCATCAAGTTAATTGCATTACCACACAAAGTACGTCCTTTGAGTAAATCAACATTGTTTTTTGTATAATTTGAATTCCAGACTAATAAGTAGGTATTGCTGTAAACCTTGGACGAATTAGCACACTAATTCGTCCAAGCTGTGAACCCATCATCGGACCTTATTTTGACGTACTAGCACCATTGCATGTCATGACTTAGATGGATTAGGGATGTTACCTCATAACTTTATCGGTTTTATCAACAAACAAAGATTTACTGATAAAAATACTATCTGCAAAATGCCGGACATCGTCATAACCTTGGAGTGGACTATCTGTTCCTCTCAACTGATCAGCAAGATAATCGGGAAACAAAGGCTTGTTTTGGTTCCCGAGGGAAATGTGACTTGCTGACGTGGGATGTTGAAATAGATTGAAGGAATAAAAAGTTATACTGTTTGATTTTTTTAATATAAAATTATGAATATTGGGACGAATGGAAAATTTTTAGTGCAGAGTTTGCCCAGCACACACAATTTGGTTGAATAACAAAAAATTCTAAAGAGTAAATAGACGAATAAAATAATCTTGGACATAACACATCACTATTATTATCTCAGTAATTTAGTGGTGGCGATTCTGTTGTTGCAGCAAACTAACTAAAATCTTGTGATAATATTGCGGGTTCTGTGCTACGTGAAATGAAATATTGTACCTTCGCTTAAGCATGACATGTACCGTGAACTAACAAAATATGGATCTTGAAATCTGAGAAATAAATGAATTTAATTTTTAATTTAAGCGTGATAAGACATTAGTGTTATCAAGTTTAAGCTAAGGTAATTAGAATAAAAAAAGTCGGTCAGTCAGTTCAGTTGCGTCAAATTAAACGACAATTTAACTAAAAATCAAACGTCAAATAAAAAAAAGGCACAAAGATTTTACTGGATTAAGTCCAGTAAAATCTTTGTCAATCAATCAATGGTGCGAACATAACTAACCAGTTACTGCACCATTAATGGGGCAAATTAATGGTGCAGACGTAACCGTGGGGAAATCATATACGAAAACAAAAATTTACGAGGAACCTACAATCATCTTGTTTATAAGACAATTCTTGTGATTTTACTGGGTAAAAGAAAAATTCAAATACTAAAACCCCACTACTGGAAATCACGCTCTAAAAAGTATTCAACAAGAAAATATTCTCTCCTTTTTGCTTCGCCGTAGACGGGTAAAAAATACTTTGTTTATTAACAGAGAAACCCAGCTCAATGGCGAGTCATGTTTTGCATTGTGGCAGGCATGACGTTCTTGGCCAACATCGTCTTCGTCGTTTTTCTGTCGGTGGAGGTCCAGCCCTGGGATAAAGGTCGAATTGATGGTATTTTTTTTATATTTGTGACTTATTAACGGCGGCGGCTTAAATCAATGGAGTTTTTTATTACGAATATTTAGTTAGCATAGGCTACTTGCGAGGGAATTGTATTGATACATTTGTTGCATTTTTCTAAACTAACCTAATTTGACAGCTCTAAAATTATAGCCGTTTTTGTCATTTCAGTTTATAAGAAACCAAGAAGTTGAAATTGTAGTTGAAATGAAATGAAATGAAAAATGAAATCCATTTATTCAACCCATTTGGGTACAAACACAGATAAAACAGAGAGAAAAAAGTAAGCCAGACAGGTAGGAGCAAAACAGAGTAAGTGGTAGGAAAGAAGGTACAAACAATTTTAAACAAAAACAAATAAAAATAGTGCTAGTTAGTCCTGTCCTGCTCTGTAGGTACCCTAGTGCGGTTGAAAAGGTTGTTCTCAGCATATGCTGCCCCACATGCATGGACCATGAGATGGACTACTAAATAGTTCACTTTATAAGAATACTACGGCAACATTTTGAGTGCTGTAAAATTAGGTTAGTTTAGAATGAAACAAGAGAATCGATACCAATTTATAATTTAGATACCTTTCTTAAAGTTGAAGTAATAAATGGCACTTGAAGAATAAGATTGAGTAAACTAGTTGGAGATGGTTTATACCTAGTCTAGGGTACAAGCTGCCTATGATGATGATGAAATTATTCGTGAATGGATATAACACAAGTTTTTTTTTTCAGAAGCTGAAACTGCAGACACAAAATCAAATGAGAGGAATAAACCTCAATAAATACCGTCTAGTTGATAAAGATACTAAATGGTTCTTGTTACTTTTATAAAAATATATTGTAAGTTATCTTAATAAAGAATTATAAACTGAAGAATTTTATTTAAATAGTAGATAGTGTTCTGAATACCTATCAGTCCCAAAACAAGTACTAAGCCTTTGAGCAATGGTATCATCAAACTCTGATGTCATACAAAATCGTTTTACTATTGATCAAAATCGTACTCTGAAAATGTCTTACAAGAAGTGTCTATACATTGATGAGATTAGCACAGAGTCATGAGAAGTAGGTATCACAGCCCCCATATCGCAAGCTCTTTTCGCTGCCCAGCATAATGTCAAGTGACGTGGCTACAGATATACGAAAACAGGAGCTTTTGATGGCAAAAAACGCGCTGAAATGCTCTAATGTCACTACTTAGTCACAGAATACCTATGATTTAGTATGAAAACAGTTCAGAAAACCTGCCATCGCGCTCCAGATAGAAAAGAAGCCTATACCCAGCAGTGTGAAAACTAGGGCTTTGGATGATGAAGATGTTGAAAATAGACAGATAAATTTATTGTTTTATTGGTTTTGGTAAATAAAATATGACTCCGGCACTACAATATTGAAATATCTAACTTCTACTAAAGTCTTTGTTCGCTATAACATTTACCTACTTACATAATAATATATTTGTAGCAAAATAAGGCTGACTGTCTGTTCAAGAAGTAATGTTCAGTACAGTGGTAATAAGTTGGTATTAGGATTTATTGACTAGAGTTCAAATAGCTACATTATCTGCTAATGGCAATATCATCGATATCCAATCCATTAGGATAATCCAATGTGACAAATAACACCATTATATTGGCAGCTTCAAGTAGATGTATAGAGGCTACGTAACAAATTGCATTAAAAATCTAATCTAAACTTAAGTAACTAATGGTTTTATTATCCAACATCTAAACTAAATATGCATAATAATAATAGGTAGCTATATTAGGTAGGTTTTTATTTTATTATAATAGGTAGGTATGTATAATATTAAAAAAATTAGTGATAATAATAAATCTAAACACACCGAAATAAAACAGCAGCGGTAAACTTATTTGTTTTGTGATAACAACATAACACTAATAAATGAGGAGCCTCACATTTACTGAAGTTTCTCTGAGCGAGCAAATTAATGCAGATAACGACTTGAGAGAGTGCTTATTTAATTATGAACATCAAAGAGATTGAAGCGACTGGAGAAGTCATGGAAAGTAACAGCGGTGAAGTGAAAACCTTATATGATAAAGAATTTAAAGGTAATGGCAATATTGTTGCTTAAAAAGCCATCATTTGAAATGTAAATTCAAGTGGATATCAGATTCCGATTTTTTTAAGAACTTTAAGGAAATTGCTATTTTAATTTTGGAAAGCGAATTTTGCGAAAACAAATAATGTATTTCATAACTTGTGATTATAAAGATAATTCTTGCAAAATTAATGATTGGGTAAGTTGGTAAGAGTTTTTTATTTCATTAGTTAAGGAAATTAATTTAATACATATTGCACATCTTGTAAGAATTGTTTAGGTATTTGGTAGCCAACATAAGCAACCCCAAGCAAACGAAGATTTTAACAAAAAACTAGATAAAATATAAACAAGGCCTAAAACCATTTGGTTATTTCAGTATCAGCATGGGGATACCGACATCAGCAAAGCCTCATCCTCTTCTGTACTCTCACCATCGCGTACAGCATGCGAGCTTGCATGGGAGTAGCTCTGGTAGCTATGACGCACCATGAGCTGAAGCTAAACAGCAGTGATGTCAATTATGTGGTCAATGCTAGTGTCATAGATGTAGATATTAAGGACTTTAAGGTGGGAGGGTTCTTCAATGCTCTCATGTTGATGCCACCGGTAAGTTAGATAGGGGTGAATTTGTATTGCGTTGCACAGGTTTCAGTGAAACCTGGCTCATATAGTTACAAAGCAAGTTACTTAAGTGTTTAACAAATGTCTTTCCCACCCACAGTACCCCACATTCAACTGGAACAAGAAGGTGCAAGATACTTTGATAGCGTCATTCTACTGGGGCTACATGGTGCTGCAAATCCCAGCAGGTCAGATGGCCCATAGGTTCGGTTCAAAACGCCTGCTCTGTGGAGCTATGTTTATCAACTGTGCTGTGTCGATGTTGCTACCTTTAGCTGCATATTATGTAAGTTCTATTCATTTTTATGCTCCATAGTTCCAACCAATTCAAAGATATGCAGTGGTATCATCTACAGGAAACATTTTTCAGGGTGGTTGGATCTGCACAGTAATATTCAGAATGCTGCAAGGTCTTAGTCAAGCCTGTATCTTTCCTGGAATGCATACTTTCTTTGGAAGATGGGCTCCCCTGGAAGAACGTGGTAGACTGACAGCTTTGGCCTACGGAGGTAAGGTAGTTTCCTTAGTGATATTATGATCTTACGCTATCATTATCTATATATAGCTACTTTTTGCTTCACTGTGCTTAGTTTTATTTGTTCATAAATAATACTTTGTTACACATCATCCAACTATGTCATTCCATTTGATTTTATTTCAGGACAAGCTTTAGGGACAGTGCTAGGACTACCTATCACTGGATTTATATCAGCTACCTTTCTCGGCTGGCCTGGTATCTTTCGGTTCTACGGAATCCTGTCTGGGATCATAGGTGTAGTACTGTTGTTTTTCATGGCTGATACACCAGCTAAGCATCCAACAATTTCTCAAGCTGAGAGACAATATATTGAGGACGGGTTAGGAGTCAAGAAGGGAAGTGAAACGGTATGTAAAGTAGTACCAATTTATTGAACTTGGATCTTCAGCGTTCTTTTTTAACGATGGTTTCACATGGTTACAGAAACATATGCGAGTGCCATGGTCTTCTATTCTACACTCTAAAGGGTTATATGCAATTATTGTAGCACACATTGGACAGAGTTGGGGTCAGCTAATTCTGTACTCAGAAGTCCCAGCGTTCATGGACAAGATCATGGGCGTGAATATAAAAGCTGTAAGTATTTAAATTCAAGTATTAAATCCATTAAATACATTCAGTAGGTGGAAAGCTTACTTTATTTTTTCTTTTCAGAACGGACTATTGACTGCTCTTCCATTCATGGTAATGTGGTTCGCCAATTTCTTCTTCAGTTGGTTAACGGATATGCTTATTGTCAAAAAAATTTTGAGCGTCACCAATACTAGAAAACTGGCCAATTCTATGGGTAAATACTTTGTACTTGTGTCTATTTCTTATTGATCTACTTTTATGTGATTTATCGACTCTTGTACTTGTATTTGTTTGATAGCATCAGATTCTTACTCTTCAATGTTTTATTATCTCTAGTCCAGGTTATGTGTATTACACAATCAAACTTCTTCCTTCTTTTTAAGATTCAGATGATTAACTATCAGTAAAGTTTTCTCGTCTCTCCGCTATCTTTGATTAGATACTTTATCAGTGTAAACATTAAATTTGACTGATTTCTATATCGTTATGATTTATTTATCTTGATAAATCTGAGACACGGGGTTTCTTGATAACAGCGTCATGTTTGTTTATGCGAAACGACGTCAATGCTGTAAAAAATATATGCTGCGTGATTCTCCTTAGCGTGACCACGGTTGATAAGAATACCTGTACGATGCAGTTATAAGCCTACATGCGCATTTGGAGGCCTTCCGACCAACGCTTAGCCGTCGAGGATCGAATATGAAACTTTTATTTCAATTGAGATTTCGTTTAACAGAGATGCTGTTACTTTTACGACATTCATATTTTATAAGAAAAGCAATACTGAGTAGGTATGTGCTTCTATTGTATAGTTTGCACTTATCCCAATAACGCATTATTTCACTTTGTATCGCGTTATATCGCGTTGCTATTTGCTACTCCTTGAGTGTACACTATGCCATATTATTTAGTCTTGTTTGTGTACCTAATGTACTCATACTTACAAATCTACAAGTTATAGTATCTAAGGTAGAGCAATGTTTTGATCGATTCTCGTAATCTTTTGTTGATCATAAGACCATCAACAGTATGACTTTATGCTAAATAACGTAAAAAAAATATGTTTTAGGGTGCATACCAACGGCTCTGGGTCTCATAATCCTAGCATTTGTACCGAAGAATATCTACGTAGTTGAAACAATCTTGGTTATAATATGCGCTTTCAAGATCTCGGCACACATGGGATTCCAGGTAAAAATTTGAAACCATCCACTAAATGATGACTATAATCTAAAAATAGGAATTCAGTGTAGGTAAGCATCCTGATAGTCGTCTTGCATATCTTTACTTTTTGTTGGAGAGGAGTCTTCTCTACTAAATGTTTTTAAAACCCCAAAAGTTTTTTTTCCTATTAATTTTTTTTAGTTTTTAGAACAGATAATTTGGGCCTTTTTAATTTAGCTTAGAATGTCTAATATCTTTTTCTTCATTCAGGTGAACCACATCGACATCTCTCCCAACTTCGCCGGAACTATGATGAGTCTCAGTAACTTCGTGTCTAACGCTGTTTCTTCTTTGGCACCTATTTTAGCTGGGTTTATCCTAACTGATGTTGTAAGTAATTATTAATTTTTTGCAATCACTATTACATAAAAATTTTAGATTCGAATATTTTCTTGTTTCATTAAAGAATACATAGAATTTTTGTTTTTTAAATAACTGTCATTATTAAGAAACCTATTTTGTTAGAGTAGCCTATCTTATATTCAGTTCTCTTGATGTACTTTATTTTACAGAACGACGAACGTCTCTGGCGGCAAGTGTTTTTCGTAGCAGCTGGATTATACTTCTTTACCAATCTCTTCTACGTCATATTTGGAACCTGTGAGATTGCTGAATGGAACGACGCTGATTTCAACGAAGCTAACAAAAAAACGGATGAAGAAGCCAGTATACCAATGATCACGAAAGAAGAGAAAGAATCTAAACTTGTGCTGTGAATAGAATTAGTCGAGAGCTCATGAAATTGTACATAAAATATCAAGATGAAATAGTGTCTATACAGATCGTTATACTAGTGGTCAAGATATTATGAAAAGATAACATAAAAACAAATAAAACGATAATTATAAATTATGCATAATGTGATACCTAATAATGTTAAACGAGGTTATTTTTTATAAGATTTATAAACGTTAGTATACCTACATGAATTATAGATAACACTTATAAAATACTAACGAAATAGAAATATTTATTCAATAGTTAGGAGTCAGAAGCTGCAAACATGCTACCATTTAGTTTTTTAACCTATGATTCTAGCAGAATGCAAAATCTTCTAAAGATATGATTTGATCTAAACAAATCACTAAACATCAATAATGTTGCTTTTTAAAATATTTTCTCATAGTTTTGTTTATGGAAACTACCGCGTACGCCTACGAGGCAAAACAAAAATGAATGCTAAAGTAGATAGATAGATAGTAGGCCTTTAAAATAACTTAAAAGTTGTTATTTATTTATTTATTTATTTATGTTATACCTATTTATACTTAATAATAGCTAGAAATCTACCTATACCTAGAGACTGTTAATAGTTTATGTTTATGCATTGAAAGGCGTCTCTAATAATGTACTGCTAATTAGTTTTTAGTTTTTAATTAACAGTACGTTGGTTTTACTAAACAAGCATTCATGGTTTCTAAGATATTCAAGTTTTTATAGATAATCCGGATCTTTGGTATTCACTCTATTTAGGCTTGAAGATTATTGTGGGTTTTAAATAAACCAGAAACGCAATTTGTAAAACTTGTATGGATAGTTTTAATAGAAAATAGCTCATATAAAACCCTTTTTACCCTTTTCAAGATTTGGATTTGTCGATCGTTTGCAACAGCTTGCCGATAAGTAGTTCAAGCTAGTTTAAGTGGCTATACTTTGTAAATGGTTATTTAGATCAGTCAGCAGTTTGTTTTGTTTACCTATTCATAAATTAGGCTGGAAACAATTTGACAGGCGACATGGCTCAGTCGCTAGTAGCTCTGCTTTCGGTGCTGTGGGTCGTGGGGTTGATCTCCACCGAGAACAAACATTTGTGTGTGGCAAACAGATGTTTGTTTTGTGTCTGGGTGTTACTGTGTATTATAAGTATGTATTTACAAAAGTATTACAATCAGCAATCTAGTTTCCATAGTACAAGCTTTGCTAAGTTTGGGACTAGAGAGTGTTGTGTGTAATGTCCAAGAATATTTATTTTATTTTATTTTAAACAAGGAGTCCGATTATTTTCCCAATTTTTCCCAATATTTGAGGAGATACAGCTACTCATTTTTCTTCTTTAATCTTTTAACGTACCTATGTTAAATGCTAAACAAAATAGGTTTTTCCTGATGGATGATTTGCCCAATAGCTCTAAAAACAAAAACAAGTAAAAAGATTAATTTCCTTCGGTTCAGGAATTTCATTAGAACTTAGGGCCGTATTCTGAATAATTCTGATAAAGAAATTGTTACTGAAATCTTGCTCATAAACTTAATTTAGAAAAGTTTAGCAGACGTTTAAAAAATTTAGCGAATTCTGGCCAAAATATGACACACAAAAGTTAAAGGGGCTTACGTAATACATAGTATAGTATTACATAATCTGTGGTAATACTTACTTGTAACTAAAAGGAATACTTTTTTGAAAGACGGCACGGTTACCTAGTTGTTCAGTTTTGACACCTGTCATTGTCAAGTTGACGCATTCGCGCGTCATTCTGTCCATCACCTAATATAGGTCACGCACAAAATTTTGGTTGTACCTCCCTTTGTACACTGACCATATTCTTATCCGCACTCCCCTCTTGTTTATGACTCTAGCATCAGCGAACTCGACACTGGCAGAATTGTGACAACTAGCCACAAAAGCCACAAACCAAGAAGTTGAAGGTCACTGAACCCCTATTGGTCAAATACAGGGTTCATTCCTTAAAAAAAAGGTTATAACGGAAATATTTCGTAATTAACGTTCTTATCTAAAACGAGTAACATATTGAGACTCTTGTCAAAAAAAATATATCGTTGTCGTGTCGATTATTACCACAAAACTAGCATCCTCGTTAGCCTTCCTGTGCATTCAGATAGTGTGTAGTTGAGTGAGCCTACGTAGAAGCCCTAGTCAGTGTTAAGCGTAGCGGTTGCGGAACCCTGAAGATTTCGAAGGAGAAAACTAGCTAGTCAGTATCTGGACGATCTGACGGACCTGCCTACCCAAACGTGTGGCAGGCGCTTCAGGAGAGCCCTCCAGGATATCGAGGTACGTGGGACACTTTCATTGCACCCTGTATCCATAGGTTACTGGTTTTTCAGGATCTAGTTTGTGGTTTGTCGTATCGTTTTTTCGTAGTTGTATTTTAATTATATCGTTTTAATTTATACAGTCCACTTAATCGTACACTAGTTCTTATTTAAAAATGGTTGTAAATGGTACGTAGCGCGAACCGATGGTAAGACATGAAGTGTGCCATAAGACCATAGCAATATAAGAGGTAAGTTTCAATCACATGGTAATATATCTCAAGAGTGTTCGATAGAAATCAACTTAGCTTCAAGATAGTAGACAATCTGAGACCTATGAGCAAAAGCAATGATATCTATTGCTTTCATCTGGCTTCACCTGTAACGAAATAGCAATAGGTATTGCAATATTGCTAGTAAGAATATTTTAAAATCCATCATACATAAGTTGCGGTGAAGTACAAAATAATAGTTCAGCAAAGTCAAAGTCAAAGTCAAAAATCTTTTATTCAATAAAATCTCACTGATCACTTTGAATCGTCATTACGTTTTGTATGATTAGGTATGATTACATATTTTTTTTATTGGATGAGTTGGAGCTAGTTCGTCCCAAGCTTGTTTGTCTTCTAAATAATCAGATATTTTATAGTATGCTTTTAAAAGAAGTCTCTGTTTTATTACGTTTTTGAACTTGCCAATCGACAACTGAGACACATCACTTGGGATTTTGTTAAAGAAGCGTACACATTGCCCTTTGAAAGCAAGGCTGTTTTGATTCATTCGGATAGCCGTTTTGAAACGATATCGGAAATGAAGGAGATTCCAAACTCGACATTTGAAATCTCCTTTGAAACTTTCTGATGTCAAAAGGTCCAGAAATTTTCTACGCAGGGCAAAATTAAAATAAGCCTCTTTTTTAATAAATTTTAATAATAACCCTGCACCTGCAGATCTTGCCTCAAACACTTATAAATGTATTGTCAAGGCATCACAAATAGTATCTAAACGGAGCTCGATGAGTAGCTAATCTTATTGGATACCAAGTTGAACATGGCTTTACCTACCAGTGTCCAATATCAATTTGCCCTTAAGTTTATAATCGTTTCTTATGAAAACTTTGAACAGACAAACAATTTGTTTTCCCTGAGTAAGTAAAACAGCTTGCGTCTATACTCATTTCTAGTTCAAGTACATAGAGATAGGATTAAAATGAGATAAATACAAGTAGAGAGACCGAAATGTACATTTAAAGAAAAGTTTCCGAACACTACATTGGTAAAAAAAATAATTAAATTTTATACTGAAGTTTTTTTTTTTATATGTAATTGAGTTGTTCAGTGGCGGTTCCTATTATGCCTAAATTAGTTAAATAAGAACAATGAGTTCAGAAAAAGAAACCGATGTAAATGCATTGAAACCAAGTGAGTATTATTATTATTATTATTATTATTATTCAGGTCTATTAGTACCACTGTAACATAATTTTACAATCCGTTCGACATTCTGTGAGATTTGCATAATAAGGTTTTTTCCAAAGTGACTAATTCTGGTAGAGGTGATTTTTTAATAACTGCAGCGTTATCTAACCATATTGTGGAATTTGTCATCTTGCAAAAAAAATATAACAGGGGAAATATGACGTACCCCTGATTTAACCCATGTCCCAAAAGGAGCATCAGTAGAATGTACCCTAAACTAACCTTTTCTGCAAATAAATTTATTTTTATTATTATTATTGATAGGCGTCATGGCTCAGTCGATACTAGCTCTGTCTTCCATGCTGTGGGTCGTGTGTTCGATCCCCACCGAGGACAAACATTTGTGTGTGGCAAATATAGATATTTGTTCAGTGTCTGGGTGTTACTATGTGTTATAAGTATGTATTTACAAAAAATATATATAATATGTATTCTAACAGCCATCTATTTCCCATAGTACAAGCTTTGCTTAGTTTGGGACTAGAAAGCGTTGTGTTAATAAATGTCCGTGAATATTTATTTATTTATTTTATTATTATTATCAAATATTGTTCAAGAACCTAATTCTGTCAGTACGCACATAAGACTAAGTAGTAACTATGACCTTTTTCCATGTAGCACTGTTATTTTTCAGAATCATGCTTCGGCATCAGACACCTGCAGACGGTGCTGCTCTTCTTCGCCATGAATCTGCTATACGGTATACGAGTCAACATGAGCATGGGCATCGTCGCCATGACGGATGCGGACAATGAGGACGTACGACACTTTTATTAACTTCTATTCTCTTATGCCTCATCGTCATCATTTAGCTGCCCTTATTCCACGCTAGGTGGGATGGGCACAAAAGTTTTCTTCTTCCACTCACTCCTATCATTCAACTCTGAATCTACTCCGCTCACATTCATTATCTTCTTTCACACAATCCAACCACTTCTTCTTCGGTCTTCCTCTACTTGCGTACCCAGCCAAACTATCTCATTTGTCTTTTTCTCCACTCTTTTGTTTTCTTTTGTTATGCGTTTTTATAATCTTCTTTTGTGTCCTATGCTTAGTATCGTGGTTGGTTATAATCATGACATATGATAATCAGCGGGCCTAAGATGTGCACCGCGAGATATTTGTCATGTCGTTCTGTCAAAATGTAAGCATTTTGTACCAGTTTAGAAACTATTGCTTTCTCTGTGGTACTTACTGGTGTCGACAAAACGCGCCATAATGTACACTTTTGACACTTGTTAGTCGTCGTACCTCTCTGAGGACGAGATAATAGTCATGCAGAAATGTCAAAAGTTGAAAATTCAAAGGCGCGGTTTCTCGACAACATTACCACAGATAATGCAATAGTTCCTAAACTGGTACAAAATGCTTACATTTTGACAGAACAACATGACAAATATCTCGCGATGCGCATCTTAGGCCCGCAGGTCACTATAATTGTTATACTTCAAAAGTTATTTTCTCTACTCTATTTTTGTTTTAGTAGGAACTATGCATACCAAACACAGCAAAATGTGGGCGAGTGCTATGCATAGTTTTAGACTTGCCTGTTACTACTCCTATACAAACATCTTCAAAATACAATTACACAGTCTTGATTAAAATAAAACTGACGATGGATTAAGTTAACACATATCTTTACATTGAAGAGATTGCCAGAGTTGTTACTTTTTTGTAAAATTTTAGGAAGTTTCAGTAGGTTTAATCTTGTAGCGCCTACTCTAGTAGCTTATCTAGGTGAATAAAACAGACATGTTAATCTCTGAATCACTTTTCGCAAGTGGATGATGATGATAGATAGTGTCAAGATTATAGGCTTTTCCTTGGTGACTCTAACGTCAACCTTATCTTATTGACAAAACATTACACTTAAGCATAGTATTATATAATCTGTGACTTAAGTATGACGTGGGTAAAATATTGAGGGTGAAGCTTGGGGTTATGTTTTTTTATTAATGTTTCAAAAAATTTATTAAAAATTAAAAAATCTTTTGAAATATTACAGTTATAAAAATATCTAAGAAGGATCAATACTGTGTTTGTGAGCTATAGTCGTGAACTTATTTCATTTACTTTCCAGTCATTCGATTGGAGTATTCAGACGCAGAGCATTGTGCTATCCTCTTTCTTCTGGGGCTACGTAGTCCTGCAGATCCCGGCCGGAGAGCTCGCAGCCAAATTTGGAGGCAGCGTGCTGATCGCTATCTCTGTTGGCGTTAATGCTGCTGTGTCGCTGCTGATACCTCTAGCAGCGTACTATGTGAGTATACATACGCAATACGCATACAGTACCTCTATCAGAAAAAAATCTGACAGTCGCCGCGTTGGCGTATTCAAGTTATATTGCGCGTCAATGCTAGCTCAACTGCCAACCGTTGTAGTGTCATCGCACAGTGGTATCTCGGATACGCTAGCGTTACGATACGTAAGTTTGCGATTGTCATATTTATTCGTGATGAAAGCACTGTGCCTTGATCACGAATAAATGCAGGTCGCTGGCTTTTGTATAGGGACAGTTTATGACAAATACACTTAAAAGTAGTTACACCGTGTTTTGTTTTTTTTACAAGCAGATTCAAATTTGATCGAATGAGATAAAACACGGTGTAACTGCTTCCAGCTTGCATCAAGATTATTAACAGCAGAGCTAGTGTTTAGTGCTAGAGTAAAACTGATAGCCACGTCTGCTGTGGTAGGTTTTTGGTGACCTCCATAAAAACTTCATTCTGGCTATACTTAGCTATGTTAGAAGTTGATGTTTTCGGATAACCTTATGGTTCATGAAAACATAGATTAATTAGCATATTGTTTAGGGTGGATGGCAAGCCGTGTGTGCCTGTCGTGTTGTGCAAGGTCTGTCACAAGGATTCGCGTATCCCTCCATCCACAATCTGATTGGCAAGTGGATTCCTTTGGAAGAGAAGAGTCGACTGGGGACTATAATTTATGCAGGTAAGCATTAGTCATTGATTATATATAACAAAGATCGCTATCATCGTGTCCCATAACGTCCAGCAGAAAAAATTAACCCCTTATTTTGATAATCTACCATCCAATCTACCAATCCTGCTGAATAAATGAAGGTCTTTTTGTTGCAAAACGTGGGTATTTAGAAGGGTAAAGTTATCAGCAAAAACAAAAGAAAGACGCCAGATAAAAAAACTTGATATGACAAGGTTTGCTCCTGTTCAAACTGACGAAGTTATGAGTTTCATGATTTAGCTTTTTAGCCGTAAAACTTGCCTATAGCTTATAGTGTTTCACTAGCCTTATGTGGTGTAGTATAACTTAACTTTTTTTCTCTTTTTCAATCTTCTCTTTCATCGTTCTTCCAGGTGGTTATCTTGGCTCAGCCACCCAGCTGGTAGCATCAGGCTTCATAGCGCGGTACTGGGGCTGGCCCGCCATCTTCTACGTCAACGGTACCATATGCGCAGTTTGGACTGTTATATATGTGTTCCTTGGCTCTAAAAGCCCGGCGAGCTCGGGCATGATCAGTGAAAGTGAAAAAAAATATATCCAGACGTCTTTGGGGCATGTTGGAGAACAAAAGGTACCTTTTACAGTATACGATATTATTTTTATAGTAATAATACTACATTATTGCTCACGGGGCCAATCATTTTATTAGTTGGGTTCCAGTGCCAGAAAAACAAATAGATAGATTTCTCATAAAAACGTTTGCCTACCATAAAGGTTAATTTACAAAGTTATCTAAAGACTCAAGTATCTATCTATCATCATAACCACCTATAATCGATTTCAGAAACTGAAAACTCCCTTCGGTAAACTTTTCACATCGCCTCCGTTCATAGCGCTGATCTTGACACACTGCTGCCAGGGTTGGGGCTTTTGGACTCTTATAACGGAGATGCCGTCCTACTTCAAACAAGTGCTTGGTGTGGATATCCAGGCTGTAAATATCTCAAACTATCTTTTTTTAATGCATGGCTGCATGCGTAGAGTTTGGCAAGTTTTCCCACTGCGTGATACCACCTGTGCACATCACCGTTCTGACTTTCAGATTTCATAACGTAACGTCTTGTGGCATAAGCACACTGTTTGCATAGTTATTTATTAAATTCCATAGAGTATTGCCAATTGGAAGTGCAAAGGAGCCAAGAGTCAGTAGTATAGTATTTTTGAATATGATTAGAAAAATAAAGGATGTTGATACTTTCTTTGCAGAACGGTGTAATGTCTGCGATCCCCTACCTGGCCATGTTCATATTGAGCTTCATCTTTGGCTTTACATCAGACTGGGTTCTGGCGAAAGGTTATTTCTCACTCACGGTTGTGAGAAAGCTGTGCAATTCTGCTGGTATGTGATCACTTTATTAGCGTTTGTTGGTTACATGGAACTTTTAATAATGAAACCGAGACAGGAAAAACATGTTACCAATTATTATTAACTCCTCAAGTACTTACTTCGATACTTTAGAAGCTGTCTGCTGCCAGATTATGTGGAAAAGCAGTCTAAAGGGTGAAATAAAAGGGGTTTTATGCTCAAAACTTTTATGTTGCAGTACCAAACGTTAAAAAACAAAGTAAAGTACAAAGTGGCACGCTCTGTGTTCCAATAAATATAAATAAATATTCACGGACACTTAACACAAAGTCTTCTAGTCCCAAACTAAGCAAAGCTTGTACGATGGGAACTAGATGGCAAACATCTGTTTGCCACACAAATGTTTGTTCTCGGTGGAGATCGAACAGCACGGAAGGCAGAGCTACTACCAACTGAGCCATGACGCAATGGAATATTGTTATATTATACGACTGCCAAATGTGATATGCCATGTACTTTCTGATCCCTTTAAACCCATACATAGACACTTTATGTATACCTACCGTCTGTTACAGGCATGTTCGGACCGGCTATAGCTCTGATTGGATTGTCGTACTCTCCGGCTGGTAACGTGACGATGGCTGTCGTACTCCTTGCTATCGTGGTTGGACTGAACGCTGGCCATATTACTGGATTCATGGTAAGGGATCATTCATTTACGTATGAGATTTCAGTACTACGACATTTGGTATTCAAGTTGTGGTTATTAGTTTTGAAGAGTTTTGTCAAAAACCTACAGCTATACCTACAAAGGAGACTCATGCTGCAGTCAGTTGTCACTAAATCATTGAGAGCCTACACACCAAGATTATGAATGAATTGTTGTTTATGCTTGACAGTTGGTACATATCGACATGGCTCCGAACTTTGCGGGCACTATGATGGGTATCACCAACGGCTGCGCCACCGTGATCGCCATCATCACGCCGTTGGCAGCCGGAGCCATTCTCAAAGATGAGGTACTGGAACATTTTTTTGTTAAAATAGTTATTGCAATAATAGGTTATGTATGTACAACACTTCATAATATCTTTCAGAATAATATTGCTTTAAACTGATTCTAACACCCAGATTCAGAGCAAAGATCGCATCAGGGGTATCTGGGAAGTCCCTATTTACATAGTCCCTAGTTACACTACCTATGAAAAGATTTTAGATGAAGAAGGCTGGCATCATTTTCTAAACCAGTTCATCTTTTTCCCAATTACTCAGAAAAGAGCTGAACGATGATAATTTCTGTTCCAGACTGATCCAGGGGATTGGAAAAAGGTCTTCTACGTGTGTTCAGTGATGTTCGCAGCTGGAAACCTGATCTTCTTGTTGTTCGGCACGAGCAAGCGGCAAGTGTGGAATGATCGTGAAACTGAGAACGAAAATGGTAAGAATAGTAGAAACTCTTGCTTATTTTACGAGGTATTTAGTTAGGACTTAAGAAACGTTAAAACAATTTGCTTTTTTATGACGTATAGCTAAGCATGTTGCTGCCAGCACACTTGATGTTAAGTGTAGCTGCAGTGCAAGGTGGAACATGCTTAGCCATAACCCACCTATACACTCTTTTTTTGAAAATTCTTACGTTATATCGATCAGGAAATATGTGATCTGATATAATAATATGTGTAGTTGTAGGTACCTCTTCGAGAAGTTATATTTATGGCGAAAAATCTAGTATATTAATGACTCTGATTTTAAGTGACTTAAGACTTATTACACCGAGACAACAACGTGCGACAGTGCCGCATGCTACATATTGTGACATGCGGCACCTTGTGGCATGCTACAAATAGAAAGCATTTGCGGCATTAGTGGCATGTTATTTTATGACGAGGCAACATCGTTAATTATCACAGTCTACCACATGACGCAAGGTGTTGCCATGTCGCACGGTTCTTGCCACAATGTGCGACATTTTTTATTTTGTAGCATCCGGCCTTGTGGCATGCCACAATGCCGCAAAGTGTTGCCCCGGTTTAATTCAGCCTTTACTCCTGCATATATCTATCAACCGCATCGTTCTCAACAGATAACGTGCCTTGTGTAACATTACACTGCGTTTCACTCTGAACACATAAAAGTGTGGTAGTTTTACTTCAGACGAGTTCATTACAGATTTTACTGTGTATATAAATAGTTTACTGAATTTTGTTAATTAAAAAAAAAGAATATCATATTCGTCTTTTGTTTTTAAGTTTAATTTGTTATCCAACAAACTACCACCAAGTTTGTGTTTAGAAAATAAACCTTATTGTTGCAGCAACAACGTCGGAAGCGAATCTTGAAAAAGTGGCGTGAGTGGCGCTTTGGAAATATGAACCTGAAAAACTTAACTTTGAATGTAATTCCCATGCTGGGTAAACTTTTAAATTATTACATAAATAAATTAATACTATGCTTTGTTTTGTTTCACTACGGTCTTAAATGAATTTTTTCACACCCGTTTGAAATTATATGAAATTGAAATGTAATGAGAAAAATGTGTGTGAAAAATTTATTAATATTTCATAAAGAATATTGAAAAATGTATTTTTCTGTATGAAAATGTGTGTAGCATCACGGAGTTTAAATAGTGAGAGTTTAAATAAATAAATATTCTTGGAACTATAACACAACGCTCTCTAGTCCCAAACTAAGCAGAGCTTGTACTATGGAAACTAGATTGCTGATAATAATACTTATATACATTAATTTTTGTAAATACATACTTATGATACGAGTACATAGTAACACACAGAACAAACATCTATGTTTGCCATACGCAAATGTTTGTTCTCGGTGGGAATCGAACCCACGACCCACAGCACGGAAGGCAGAGCTACAACCGACTGAACCATGACGCATGTCAAAAAATAAAAGACGTTGTAGAAAGTAGCGGAACTTGTAAAGTTCTATTGATCGTACCATTATCATAGCACACTACCAAATTGACTTTAGTAGGTGCCAAATAACCCGCAATACAGGTCATTCACCCACCTTCACCACGATGTCGCAAAATTCAATTTATGTATGGTAAACAAACAGTACTACGAGGTTCGCGCGATACCGTCTTAGCGACAGGTTTGTATGGTAAGCGACAGAATTAGCCATACATAAATTGAATTTTGCGACATCGTGGTGAAGGTAGGTGAATGACCTGTATTGCGGTGATATTTGGAACCTACTATATGAAAATGCTCTCAAGGCCGTAGGTTTTCAGAAAAGTAATTTCGAAGCACATTTCATATTCCAAGACAGACTCAAACAAATGGCGCAAAGTTCTACAGCTCCTTGATATCCATTGCGGGGTTATATATTGCTCCTCGTATTTGGCACGGGTGAGAGCCAGCGATGGAATGAAAATAACAATGTAGTAATATAAAGAACGTTTTAGCTTACTATCCGTATTTTGTGGAAATGAATTTTCTTTGAGAAATTTGTTTTTATAGGAGTGACAGTCAACATTTTGACAAATAGGTCGAAAGCTTTTGTTTCTTGAATAACGGTGACATTTATTTGACAGTCGTTACAAATAGACAAGACTTGAAGGAGAAGCCTAAAACTAAGACCAGCGGGCCTAAGATGCGCACCGCGAGACATTTGTCATGTCGTTCTGTCAAAATGTAATCATTTTGTACCAGTTTAGGAACTTTTGCATTATCTGTGGTAATGTTGTCGAGAAACCGTGCCTTTGAATTTTCAACTTTTGACATTTCTGCATGACGATTATCTCGTCCTCAGAGAGGTACGACGACTAAGAAGACAAAAGTGTACATTATGGCGCGTTTTGTCGACACCATTAGGTACCATAGATAATGCAATAGTTCCTAAACTGGTACAAAATGCTTACATTTTGACAAAACGATATGACAAATATCTCGCGGTGCACATCTTAGGCCCGCAGGACAACAGAATTGGGCCAAGGTGTCTTGCGGTCCTTTAGATTAAATCATATTCAATCTACTCAGCCTCTTTTCTTCTCGTAAACAAAATCTTTAAAAGCGAATATTTTTGTTTGGTGCGAAATAAAATAAAGTGCTTTTCTTTATATTTTTTGGGCATTTTTTAAGTCCCAGTATCGTTAAAAATATATTTTAATTTGGTTGATAATCACGAAACGAAATGGAAGTAAACTATCAAACCGACCATTTACATAAAATGAAATTTGTAAAACATTGAGTCGCAAAAATGGTTCAGTTAAACTGCAAAATTTATAAATCGATTATCATGTTACCCGGGAAACGAAAAAAAGAAAAACCTTATTGTTTTCGCGTCAAAACTAGAATTTCCACCACAGTTACATCAAAATTGTAGTAAAAACATTTTGCCTAAGCAAATGCCTCAATAAAGTTACATTTCATTAGGTACCTATGCCTCGGGCTCCTTCTTTTGAACCACAGAGTTTCAGTTTTAGTATAAAGTTTATTGTATTTACAGTAACTGAGCGGAGTGATTGAATAATAACGGCCGTGAAAACGGTTGCCGCTTTTATAGAAACTACCTTGAACATGGCAGAGTAGAGAATTGTTTTATTGTAAAATTTATTGTATTAGATTTCAAATATTTTATCTCTCACCCTAGTTTATTGTAGCTTTTTCAACCATTGTATCTTTGTTTTCTTCCTAAATTCTTTTTACATTCCTTAATGTTTTACCTGCGTTAGCTGTGGTTGCCTTTATTAAGCCATGATATGATCTGTTTGAGTTTAGTTTTCTGTTATGAGTATTATTCTTTGGCAATCCTAATAAATAAATAGAGCACCTAGATTAAGATGCAAGAATCAACGTACCTACTTTGTTGCTGAAAGAGGACTTCCTTATTGCAGACAATGTCTTTTCACATACGAGTGACTGCATTACGGAACTATTAATTGAATACGTCAATTTTATTTTATTTTAAAACTACATTAAATTTTGTATTTATCCGCTGATGATCCTGAAAAAAGAAGATAGTATACAGAAAGCGGTCACGGAACAGCTGCCAAACAAATTAAGCAGTGCTGCATATAGAGATGCAGCGTTTTCTATGCAGCTGTTGCTTGTCAGCTAAATAAACCCCAGCTGCATAGGCAACGCTGTAGGGTTTTTTAAATAATTTTATGTGTTTATAATAATTAGCGTAATTGGTTTGTCACCGTGCTAGTTAATAAATAATTAAATTAAATTAACAATTTCCACATATTACAAGCCTTCACCGTGTTTCACTGACCACTAATTAGTTACTAAAATAATAATAATTATTAATTAAATATGGATATTCAGTTTGACAATTTCATCTAACTAATTATTACCTACATTTAAAAATAATTTCTAACCCCCTTACTTACGATCGTTGCATAACTTTATTCAGCTGTTTAAATTATTGCTGTCACCTAACAGGTAATGTCAAAGAGTGACAGAGCTAGACTTTGATTCAACTGTTTAACTATTCGTCTGTCATAAGTAAGGCCCTTTTCCCCAAATTATGTTTCCAGATTTATCTTGGATCTAACAAAAACCGCAAAAAACCGCGTGTGTTTTGTCAATAAGTTGTCAGATTTATATGTTAAAATAAATCTGACAACTTATTGACAGGGGTTAAGTCCAAAACACACGTGGTTTTGGTGGTTTTTGTTAGATCCAAGATAAATCTGATAACGTGGTAAGGCCGTTTATGTTTGCCAGGTATAGGCGTTCTGTTTGTATGGTAGCTAGGAATAGGAACGTCTCCAATCCGGTCTGTTGTTATTTAAAATGATCACTGAAATGCTATAAATAAAACCATTTTACGTTATAAATTCACAACTTTTAAAATAAACTTGACATTTTCTGTAATAAAGAACGATTACGTTTTGTAATAAGAGACGAGTGTTTTATTTTGTAGTCACTACCCAATTTTAGAACTCTGATAACAATAATTTAGGTAAAACTCCCATCGACAACAAAGATATCCTGAAGTGATAATTATTGTTTTTCTAATTTTTTTCCGTATAGCAACTATAAATTCAAGAATTATACCAATTGTTATAAATAAATTTTACATAGCCAAAGATATGGTAATTGAAAAAAAACCATATATCTGTAAAATGTTTTAAGAGACTTAGTAATACTGTGGTAATACTAATGAAGGAAAAAACATATGATGGAGCTATATACTAAGGTAGTGGAATAATGCGAGGTCCTTACTATTATTAGACGCAACATTTATGGTTCAAAATTTTTAGGCATGTGTTAGATGTGAAGCGGCATATTTTCAACTCGCAAGATTGTGGGAAAAACTATTATATTCTTACACTACCTTATACACTTTTCTACTTTTGTAACGGACTTGAGGAGATGTGGTAGGATAGGTGTCCTCCTACGAAGAAGGAAGATCTTCCACGCCGAGCGACCTTTGGCTCGGGGTCCGAGGACCGATGGATGGTATTCGGTAGTATTACTTATGTTCAAACTCCGTGATAACTTCGTTTGCGCGATCTAGGATTTTTCTCATGTTAGTTCTTATGTAGCGAGATAGATGGCGATACAGACTTTATGGAATTTCTTTCTTAAAATAAATTCTAATTTTGGAGATTTTACGCAAGCGTGAATATTTAAGCAGATAAAAATAAGCTTAAAATCTTCATAAGTACGAGTTTTATTTGAGGGTTTTCCCATCTCACGACGTAGTTTTAGGGTTCCGTATCTCTTTTGAAACAAACGTGTTATTTTGCCACTATCTGTCAAGATTTTGTGGTCAAAAATGGTGCTTAAACTTGAACACAAGTAGATAAATGAAGTCTAAAAATCTAAATTCCAAAGAAATGATAATAAAATAATATTTCTGAACTGAATTCACAGGACAGTACCAATTTAATATTTGGTAATCTGTAAAAATTTGGTAGAAACTTCAAAAATTTACTCACATGAAACTATAAGTATTGAAAAGCCTCTACCAACAAATGAAAGCTGTTTGACGGTAAGAACTTTCAGAGCACGAGTCATCTTCACAATTTACCAAATTTTTTGGAACTTTTGACACTATCAGATGATCACCAGATCATTATGTCAAAGAAACTCGCGATAACATCGATTACAGTTATATTGTGGCAATATTGGAAGTGATAGGTTTTAAAGAAATAAGTGTAATGACAAACCTGAAACCGAGTGAGTAAATTAATTTTTACTAGACAAATTTTAGAAGTTGACTCTGTTATGTTTGCCTAAATTGATGATGTGACTAAAACGGTCGACTTTCTGCCCAAATAAGTCATCAAAGCCACGAAACAAAAAAGATACCTGTATGTATTTTGTTTTCTTCAATTTCGACGGGTGTCCACCTCCTAGCACATAAATTAGAAAAAGACATCAAGATTCCTAACTAACAAATTTTAATCTAAACTAATTGACAACAATGTTATTCTAGAAGCGGTCCTGGGTGTCCGCCACATCCAGGCAATGATGTTGTTCCTCTGCCTAGTGCTGGCTTACGGAATGAGAGTCAACATGAGCTTGGCCATCGTCGCGATGACCGACAATGATAACGAACATGTAAGCATTAGTGAAACATTCGATTTGTTCAAAAACAAGGAAAGTCATTCATGGTTTATTTAATTTTATTTAGAACTCGCTGATACCCGCGACTTCGTACGCGTGCGAAACATTCCACCAAAATATCTGTCAACGAGCATACGATGAACCTCGTGCCAAAGGCAACTCTTGGTTTAGAGAGGTCAAGCTGTATCTAAGAATCCACGTCTTTCATTTCAATTTAAAATCAGAAACCCTTTTTTCGGATTGAAACATAGGCTATGTTTCAATCCGAAAAAAGGGTTTCTGCACGAAAGGTATAAGTTTCATTGAAATTCATCCGCGAACAAACAAACAGACAAACAGACAAGCTCTATTTTCGGAATTAGAATCGTTTATTTAGTAGATCTGCATATTTAGTTAATCCATGTCTTTAATTTTAGTTTTTGGCTTTTTTACAGTTTTATAATAGTATAGATAGTATAGATAGATTCACATTTCCAGCATTTCGATTGGAGTAAGCAGACTCAAAGCGTGATCCTCTCTTCATTCTTCTGGGGCTACATCGTCCTGCAAGTGCCTGGTGGAGTGATGGCAGCTAGGTTTGGAGGATCCAATCTGATAACAATCAGCATTGCAATCAACGCAGTTATATGTGTTCTGATGCCTTTCGCAGCCGACTATGTGAGTTGAAAGTAATTTATGTAGCTTCTTGAAAACTGCCTTCAAACCTGCTATAGTTTTATTCCATATCCAGGGAGGATGGAAGCTGGTTTGTGCATGCAGAGTGATACAAGGCCTATCACAGGCCTTTATTGTTCCTTCCATCCACACTCTCGTCGGTAAATGGGTGCCAGTTGAGGAGAAGAGCCGGTTTGGAGGATTTATATACTCTGGTCAGTGTGTACCTTACTGTTGAGTAAAACAGTGTTGTTTACAGGGAGAGCATTTTTCTCACTTGACGTTCAAATGTATTTATGTTCCAGGGACACAGCTAGGAAACGCTATCCAGTTCTTAATCTCAGGTTTTATCGCCGACATCTGGGGCTGGCCAGCCATATTCTACGTGAACGCTATTTGTGGAGCTGTATGGACTATCTTATACATCATCCTTAGATCTGATTCTCCACAAAAGTCCAAGATGATCAGTGCAGAAGAGAAATTGTATATCCAGACTTCACTTGGACAAGTTGGAATGCAAAAGGTTTGATTAAAATCAAAAGTATTGAAATGAATATAGCTTTTTGACATCTTCAGTTTTACAAGAACCTAGAGTGAGTGAGTGAGAAAGCTGGAACAAAACACGTAGGTGCAATTCATTCCATAGTGATTGGAAGATGAAATCTTTATCTAAGCTGTTAACTTAACTTAACTATTAACTTTCCATCTGACCCATATGGAAAGTTAATTTTTTTTAAGAGTGTATGTTATTTTGTGTAGAAACTAAGGATACCCTGGAAAGAAATATGGACATCTGTTCCTTTTATATCTCTGATCGTAGTGCATTGCGCCCAGAACTGGGGATACTGGACCCTTATGACAGAGATACCGTCCTATATGAAGGAAATCCTTGAAGTTGACATAAAAGCGGTAAGCAAAACAGTATTTTGTAGTGCACCTTTTGAAATCACTTTAATCTCACTTTTCTCAGTCATCAAATATTCCAAGATAAAATAAAAATCTAAATCAAAATTCTTCTAAATCAAATCAAAAACTTTTTTTTCTTGCTTCACAATTGTTCTTAAAATATTTCAGAACGGTATGATGTCAGCAATTACGTATTTAACAATGAACTTGCTGTGTTTCCCGTTCGGGTACATGACAGACTATCTACCAAATAAAGGATGGTTCAGCGTTAAAGTAATAGCTTGTAATTATGCCTGTCCTCTGGTGTGGAAGCTCTCCCAGAGGACCAAATCTGTTTTAGTTATTAAGTACTAACCCTTATACTTAAGTTTTACTAACACAATGGACTCTGAATTGTCTCAATAAATAAATTATATTATTATTATTATTTGTTACAACCACGAGGAAGCTTTCTAATTCAATCGGTATAATCTCAGTTTTTTGTCTCGTCTTATTATGACTATAATTATTACTACTAGTGCATACTGTCCCATTGTTGGGCAAAGGCCTCCTCCAATTCCTCTCGTAGACGTGCAACTCGTTCCTCCACCTCATACGCGGTCTACCGCGACCTTGCGCTGCCGCGACGCCTTGCTATGTCTCGTATTAGTTCAAATCTTCTTTTTTATTCGATGATCCACTGCTGGGGAAAAGCATAAGCCCTTCTTGTTGATAACAAACATTTTGTATATAGTTTCTTAGAAATATATTTTTGTAGGTTTCTTTGGACCAGCAATCGCACTGATAGGGTTGTCGTATGTACCAGCTGGCAGCGTCGCAGTTGCCGTGACTCTCCTCACTGTGGTGGTTGGTCTCAATGTTGGCCACATCACTGGCATAATGGTTGTACAAACATTTTATTTTATTTCCTTTAGTATCCGCAGTTGTTAGGTACAAAAAAATATTATTTAGCAAAATGAGCATTCAGAATTCTGCCAAACTAGAATTTTTCAATGTACTATAATTTATAGTGGAGGGGTTCAAAATGTTTGTGACTGTTGGTTTGTTTTTGTTAGTTGGTGCACCTGGATATGTCTCCAAACTTCGCAGGCACGTTGATGGCCATCACCAACTGCAGCGCCAACATTGTCTCCATCATCGCGCCTCTGGTCGCCGGTGCTGTACTCAAAAATGAGGTTTGTATGAAAGACAATATGGAAACTTATGGAAACTTATAGACAAATCAAAAGAGATTTTACACTCAAGTGGCTTTGTAAATTTAAGTCAATGACTTATTTTCCAGTCAGACCCAAACGAATGGCGCAAGGTGTTTTACATAGCGTCGACAATATACATTGCCGGAAATATTATCTTCCTTATATTTGGCACCAGCGAAACGCAGAAATGGAACGATCCTGAACCTGACTCAGGTAACCAAGCAAGCAAGCTCGTATGAGCTAGTTACCAAATCTGTTGACGGAGTTTTAGGCCACTTTAAGACCTCCGTCATGGCTTAACGGCTGTTAGAGCCGAGACCGTCAGTTTAACGTGCCCTCCGAAACACGGTGCCACTGCATATACAACATACTGTGATATATATTATTTTTTAAACCAATGATCCAACGCGCGGCAGGATGGCAAAATCTAGGAACTCACAGTGCTTGGACAATATTAAGTATTTAGTAGTAGCCATTAGTTTAAAAAAAAGACGCCTGTTATTACCCTGCGCAATCATCTAGAAAACTAAATAAGAGAAAAACATCATTTAATTTTACAATCGACTTTATAGTTGACTTTATAGACTTTAACTAGGCGATTCTAGGTTTCTGTTCTTCGCGACTAGAGCCTAGAACAGGCAAGAAACTACGGCCTGGCTGGCTACGGCTGGTTTCTGGCGCTTTTTTGTCTGATCCTTCCTATCATTTGACATAAAACAAACCCAGCCTTAAACTATTTTCTTCTTTTTCAGAACAAGCGGCAAGCGATCCGGAGAAAAAAGGATATAAGATGAACCGGTCGGGAAACATCGGTAAAAAATAAATTGAACTGTGAAACTAGTCAAATAGCGGTGGCGGGTATACTCCGCTAAACAATAAACGTTACGAAGACATTTACACTGCACAGCACAGCTTGCCAGTCGACATCGAGGTGCATTGACGGTTTTCAAAGATTGACTAAATTCATCGTTTAATTTACTTTATGACACTAAAGTAACACTAATTTATATAAAACATGTCTACAAAATAAAGGGTCTATTGTCATAATTCCCACCAGTCAGGATAGTGGGAAAAACGCCCACAATTTTTGGAAGATTCATATTCATATTATTATCATTTATTGCAATTATTATATTACATGGTGAGGTCTTATGGATTAAAATAGTAGTACATAATAGCCCTTAAGCTTAGAGCATAGTAATATTTGGAGTGGAAGCGGGCCGAAATTTGAGTGAACTTAAAATTAAAAGCTTGTTGTTTGTGTTCATTTCAATTAAGTTACAACGCAGGCAGTTCATCATTGAAAAAATCATTTAAATTATAATAACATTTAATAATATAATTTAATAAGTCCTTCAATTTGCTTTCAAACGTCCTCTCCTTTTCTATCTCTTTAAATTATTTGGGAATTTTATTGTAAATTTTTGATGCCATTGTTGTTGTGCCGGAACTATGAATTTGTAGTTTAGAATGAGGTACAACTAACTTGTGCTTAAATCTGCACGGGTAGCGTCGTGGCAGGTCTGTTTTTTTTTACGAAAAATTGCGGGTATTTTCTAACAAGCTTACAGGCTTCGAATATGTAGATACTTGTTAGTGTTAAAATTTTTAGACTACGAAAGTGTTCTTGGCAGCTCTCCGGGAGCTTTATATTGGCTAGGGTACGTATACCAAATAAGTAAAGTCCAATAAACTTTTCCTGTTGACTTTAAGCGTGTTTTGTTTAAATTCCAAATATGCTAGGTACCTTGCTCAGAATGACTTTTTAACGGACATTTTAACACAACGCCTTCTAGTCTCAAACTAAGCAGAGCTTGTACTTTGGGAACTAGATTGCTGATAGAATACATATTATTATATAAAAAAAAATGTACTTAAATATATACTTATCATACATAGTAACACCCAGACACAGAACAAACATCTATGTAACATTTTTGTTCTCGGTGGGGATCGAACCCACGACCCACAGCACAGAAGGCAGAGCTACTACCGACTGAGCCATGACGCCTGTCAATTGTTTTGTGTGTGTTTTGTAGATTTAGAAGTTTATCTACTTCAAAATATTTTGAAATAAAATAAACATCAAATGAGTAGGTGGTTACGATGTTTAAAATGGCTTATTCCCATCGAGCCCACTCATTTGCATATTGGGTTGGATAAGATTTATTTTCACATCTGGCCCACCAGTGGGCCAGTACAATTGTCATTAAAAATGGCCTACTTCGTGCATGCGACCTCAGAACTTTTTTCCATTACCTAGATATCTAACTGTACACTAGTCCAGACTTGGCAATATTACGGCGGCAAAAATATTTTTATTGAGAACGTGTAATCTTTATTCGTATGAATTTAATTATTATTACAATAGTTAATAATAACTATTTTTACGGGTTTTTTTTCCAGCGCGGCCGTGCGGGACGATTGTACTAATAACACTCGTTTAAATTGCTAGAAAGCTTGTTAGGTAGGTACAGGTGACCAAAAATGAAGCCAAACTGTTAATGATTTTTTATCCCTTTGGACCAGATAACGTCAAAAACAAAAATGATCTTATAGATTATTTAATTTTTTCAATATAAGACCAATCATCACGAGTGGCGTTATTACATCAATACCTAAAGATTATTTTGATTTTGATTATAAAACTCCGCTGCAAAATATCCGCTGTTTGTCTTATCATTAGTTCAAGGTTCAAGATGTTCACGTGAAAACTTAACATAAATAAATAAATAAATATTCACGGACACTTAACACAACGCCTTCTAGTCTCAAACTAAGCAAAGCTTGTACTATGGGAACTAGATGGCTGATAGAATACATACATACATTTTTTTTGTAAATACATACTTATAATATATAGAAACATAAATGTCATTCTTCAATTGTTTCACATCAAACATGTTTATTAGTCGATTTTACTGATCGTGTTGCAAAATAATCTGAGTACACACCTACTTACTACTTTTAATAGCCGTGACTTTGAAACTAACAATACCTATTGCGTTACGTTCATTGCCAGCGAGTCGAACCTATACCGCAGATGGTTGGCGAGGAAAAGGCGCAAGCGCACGTCCGCAAAAATCAATCAATATATTTATTCTTATTTAAATTTAAATTATTTTATACAGATAGCAATAAATAACTAAAGTAAAACAGCAAAACTAAGAGAAATAATAGTTTTAAAATCAGTGTAGTGTATTTTGAGTGTTAAATATTATTAAAATGGATACAAAAGATGAAACTGCAGAAGCCAAAAAACCTCGTAAGTAGCACTTTTTTAAACAAACTGGTTATGCACGGAATCCTAAAAACCTCGACGCGTCGGTTTTCAAACTACTGACATAGTGCCGTTGAAATAAAGTGCAAAATCGCTTGTCGCATTAGGGGTTCGAGGAAAAAGCTGTTTTGATTTCTTTCTACATCATTTTTAGTCGTATTAACAACTAGCTGACCCGACAGACGTAAATATTTGCAGCACGCATTCTGTTAATGTTATGTCAAACTCCATTAAAAAAGTTTATATTCTCAAAAGCGTTACGGTTACATTAGAAAAAATAATAATATTATGATGGTCAAGTATTCTTAAATTTTCTAATTTTTTCTTTCATAAAAACCATCTGTCAATATCAAACAGAGCAAAAAAAGAATTAGCGAAATCGGTCGAGCCGTTCACACGCGATGTCGTGACCAAGGGAAATAGGGAATGATTTTTATATAATACAGAGATTATTGTCCAGAGTACCTATCAGTTACTATTTTTTTGATAATGCTGAAGATTTTAGAAAAATGTACAAGTAAAGGAGTAGTCAGAGGCACGTTTTGTGTACGAACATAATTAGCAGCATAATTAAAATTATGCGTCACTGTAAGTATGTATACTATACAAAATAAGTAATTAGGTATGCGTGTCTCTTAAAACGTCTGTATAAATAATTTTATTTCTGCTCGTAGCAATCAATTTCAAGGTTCCTTGAAGTTTAAAACATTGACAACATGAACTTGTTAAATTTGTTATTTTCATACTTGAGTATGTCACAGATCTCACGATATGCTATCGATCGATATTATCTTGACAATAAATAAAACAGGCTTTTTATCTATACTATTATAAAACAGTAAAAAAGCCAAAAAGTTATATTAAAGATATGGATAAACTAAATATGCAGATCTACTAAATAAACGATTCTGATTCCGAATATCGAGTCTGTTTATCTGTTTGTTTGTTCGCGGATCACGCCTAAACTACTGGACTAATTTAAATGAAACTTATACCATTCGGAAGCCCTTTTTCCGGATTGAAACATAGGCTATATTTTACTGAAATAAAAAACGTGGATTCTGAGATACAGCTTGACCTCTCTAAACCAAAAGCCGCCCTTGGCACGAGGTTTGTCGTATGCTGGTTGACAGATATTTTGGTGGAAAGTGTTACCGTAAAACGAGGCGACTTTCAAATTACGGGGCGTCTTTGATGATAACAAAACCGAATACGAATACCGATATTTCTAGGACCCGTCTTCCGTTTTGTTATCATCAAAGACGCCCCGTAATTTGAAAGTCGCCTCGTTTTACGGTACATGCGTGCGCGGGTATCAGCTAGTCTTTTCTATAATGATGACGTCAGGATCAGGGGCATTATTCTGTATGACTTAGGTGATTCCTTGCCGTAACCGTATGACGTCACCGTAAGGAATGACATTTATGGCATAGGAAATACGGCATAGGCATAGGGCGATTTCACGCCGCTGCCTTGTCGTGCTGCGTAACGCGCTTGTATTGGTCATAGTGAATAAGGCCCTGGCGTTGCAAAATCGATACAAACGCATAATTACTAAAAGTATCGTCACATTACTCGTGTTGTGATACGTGATGTAGGTGCAAGTTTCACAAACGTGCGTTTGCATTGTTGTAAACCGTCGCAGTGTATGATAACCTTTATAGAGTTTTGAAAATTCCAGTTTCCTAATAAAATGATTTTGTAACTTTTTGACGTCATCAATGCCTCTAGATTGCCAATTAGTTAGTGTTGGGTATTATTGGGTTAATTACTATTGTTAGGTTCTCCTGTATTACTAACTTAAACTATGGCTCTAACTCTTGCTGCTCTAGTTTAATAGCTTTCGCCCGCGACTTCGTTCGCGTCCTGTATGATCCCGTTGATTTTCCGGGATAAGAAGTAGCCTATGTGTTAATCCAAGTCACGGACAATATATATTCCAAATTTCATCGTATGGGTAGTTTTTGCGTGAAGGAGTAACAAACATCCATCCATACATACAAAATTTCGGACAACAAGATATGCATTTCAAACAGTTTATTAATAAGTAATCTTTATTCCTTTTCTTTTTTCTTTCTTTATTTGGCTCACTCCAGTTTTCCTCGGTGCCAGTCATTTTTCCTTACTTTGTTTTTATTAGTTTTGAGAACTGCCTTATAAACCATTTATTTCATTTACTCAGGTGCTGTGTTAGGAATCCGGCATGTCCAGGTTCTGATGCTGTTCCTCGCGATGACCCTGAACTTCGCTATGAGGGTCAACATGAGCATGGCTATTGTTGCCATGACGGATAAGAATAGCGAAGACGTAAGTTAGGTACACGATCTTCATCTTGGCTATCAAACATTTCACAAGATAGTGTTTATTTTAGATAGATTGTTTGATTTTATCAATGTTACAAGGGAGTGCCAAAGTCTTTCAACAATGCGTAGAAAAAATGATGCGAAACAAGTACTGGTATCTTTCAAAAGATTATTTCAAGTCAAGCATGAGTACGCATAAAAAACACCAAATAGTTTAAAAAAAATTAAAAACGAAACATTCGTACAAAGGCTGACGCTCAAACCCTTTTCTACCTTCGTGCATAAAGTCTACCAAAAGTCAAGAGCATTATTAGATCTGTTTTAATAAATACTTACAGGCCTTCGACTGGAGCATCCAGAAGCAGGGTGTGATCCTCTCCTCATTCTTCTGGGGCTATGTAGTCCTGCAGATCCCGGGTGGAGAGCTGGCCGCACGGTTTGGAGGCTCGGTGCTGATCATGCTGAGTGTTGCCATCAACGCTGTTGTATCACTGCTGATTCCTATTGCAGGATATTATGTAAGTTACGATTAAGGAACAATGCAAATACAGTTGATTATACACTTCACAACATTATTGGATGAAAATCCAAGACCCGCACGTTATACTGGCCTATTGTATAGAAATAAGTGCTATGCAAAATACTGGCTAGAAGTGGTGATAACCTTTGTCGAGTGGCTGATGGTTAAAGAAGTCGAGATCATTCAAATTACAAAAAGCCACAGCCAAAACCTGGTGCTGAAAGATGCACCGAACCGAGCGGGATATCGAAAATGAAAGGCTTATCATTATACAGTAATAACAATAACAATGAAGAAATCTTCACGCACCGTTTTGTTTTGGGAAAAGGTAAGCAAGCAAGCTCGTATGAGCTAGTGGCCAACTCTGGTGACAGAGTACTACTAGAGTACTTTTAGCAACTACTCCTTTGGTAAATAAATGAATTTGTATTTGTATTTGTATTTAGAGTTTTTAGGCCGCCTTAAGACCTCCGTCGTGGCTTAACGACTGCCGGGACCAACAGTTTAACGTGCACGAAGCACGGAAGCGCTCAGATGTAAATGTCACTAACGGTCACCCATCCAAATAGTGACCGCACAGAACGTTGCTTAACTTAGATTATCGGTTAAAATTGGCTAAGTAAGCTACGCCACGAGCGCTGGGAAAAGGTGGATGGCATCAAAGTATCGAAGAAGAACAATGTCATGGAAAGTTTTGTATACTTTCAGGGTGGTTGGCAGTTAATCTGCGCGTGCCGAGTACTCCAGGGTCTCTCGCAAGGGTTTCTTTTCCCATCTATCCACAACCTTATTGGGAAGTGGGTGCCTTTGGAGGAGAAGAGTCGACTAGGAACCCTTATATACGGAGGTTTGTGATAAGATTATAAAGTTTGAATGAATGATACAGACAGCTTAGAAAAACTTTATGAGGTTTTTAGATTATTTTTCTATTCGGTGGTGCTAGTCAACAAGAAAAAAAATAGTGAATCTGTACCTACTTTGTTGCGACTAATAAGTAGAACAAGAGAAGGTAGGTACTTAAACCGCTAGGGTATTTACCTGTGTCACAGATCATATTATATACCCTGTGTGTTAGAATTCTACTACACTAAAACTGTTGTAAAATTGTTATATTATTTAAAACCGATGCACAGAGAGAATGGAACTGTAACAAACTTCTTCCTAGGTACCTTTTCTCTCCTAAAATAAATCCTCTGGAATTACAAAATTCCCAATTTTTATGAAATTAATTTTACCCTTTGTTTTATCTGTAAAAAATCTCAAGCAATGCAGGTATTTCACGAGGAAAATGGTTGCATTTTCCTGTGTACTACTTAATACCAACATAATGATAAAAGAATTTGCAAAATTATCCACTTTCCTCTAGTGATCAATAGAAAATGATGCAACGGTTAAGTAGGTACAAGGTAAGTAAGACCAAGGACCTATCGAAGTAAACCAAGCCAAACCAGCCAAGCCTATCCCGTCCATCAACGATGAAGAAGCCATAACTGATTTCTTCTTCTTCTCTTCAATAATGGCCTCTGCCCGTCATTTCGACAGGCAATTTTGCCAATGTCAAGTGATTTAGTTGTAAATCTGTGATTGTAATAATATAAGTCAAGTTCAGTCATTCGTCAAGTCGGCTGTCGTTTGTTTTGAAGAGAAAATGGTGGATTTTCTCTACAAAACCTGAAACGAATTTTCACATTCAGAGAAACCACTTTACACACATTTATTCCAATGGCTCACACTTTATGTTACGACCTAAGTATTATTGGTTAAAATTCCACCAAAATTAAACAACAATACTCACAATAACACAAGAAAAACTATTAAAATAAAAGTGGTTTATGTTGGTTCAAAAAATCTCAAAACTCGAATCCCCGTAGCTGATTTCAAAGACCTTGAAAAGCTATTTTTTCTTATGTCTGTGTTATTATTCTGACAAAGCCAACTTTTTAACGATGGAACGTAAGTTGTCTTGCAAGCTTTCGTCCCCTCGTTTCCATTTGATGGCATTTTTGACGTTTTCTGTTCGGTAACAATTGTAGAATGTAAGCTTGGCTAAAAATATAAGGAGTGGGGCTGGTAGGTACTCCTAATTCAAACACATCACGTTCAAAGTACCTACGTAGTCATTACGTAAAGTAGTTAATTAGGTGAACTTGAGCAAAGGTATAACAGGTAGTATCGAGGTATATTTGACCACAATGTCACGGTGAATGATGTTGCGGTTGATGACCCATTGTGTAACCTGTATAGCTACTCTTTATTGAACTCTACGTTGAACTTCATGTAGGTATTATGTTAAAATATCTCCTCGATCACTTTCTTCTTTTATTCACAGTATGTACTTTAAAACAGTTGTCCAAATAAGTTTTACGAAAACTAGATTAGGTTAGCAGCCAGCTATACAAAATAAAAAACGCCTTCAATTTTCTACATAGCAAAAAGTTGACAACTAAACGTGAACTGCTATTCCCAGGTTGTCAACTCGGTACAGCACTTCAGCTGATGGCGTCAGGTTTCATAGCTGACTACTGGGGCTGGCCAGCCATCTTTTACATGAACGGTACTCTGGGAGCTATCTGGACAGTGGTCTACGTGTTCCTAGGGTCTGCCTCACCGCAGCAGTCTAAGATGATCAGCGATGAAGAGAGGATCTATATTCAGACGTCTTTGGGACAGGTTGGGGAGCAGAAGGTAAAGTATTATACTGAGGATGCAGTAGATAAATTTTGTTGGTTGAATATCCATGTCCCCATAACCACCAAAAATAGTGGCCAGGACATCTTGAAAGAAACAGTTTTTTTTGTTTTTTTTTATATGTATCTAAGTATGGATGTCATTTTAGAAACTGCAAACCCCATGGAAGGCGATATGGACGTCTCTACCTTTCATCTCGCTGATTATTGCGCACTGCGGCCAGAACTGGGGCTTCTGGACTCTCATGACGGAGATGCCTTCCTACATGAAGCAGGTCCTCGGAGTGGATATCAAAGCGGTAAGACTAAACAGTGTGCTTATTTTAATTTATTCTGCTTATCCTCTGTTTATTCCTTAGTTAGGCTATCGATATTAATTCGGCGCTATTGTTTAGGCTGCGTTTATAATTATTAGTTTACGCTGCGTGAATTTTTTGACCATGAAGGGTTCATCGACTTGGTTAATTTATCACTAGAAGAAGCTACTAAGGCTCCGCCATTACTATCAGTACTAGTATAGTATTATATAATCTGTGCTATCAGTAATACATTACTGAATGATCAATATTGTCATTATTTCAGAATGGAGTAATGTCAGCACTGCCGTACTTAGCAATGTACTTGCTGAGTTTCCCATTCGGCTTCGTTTCCGACTATATTCTAAAGAAGCAGTGGCTAAGCATCACGGTATCTAGAAAAATCAGCAACTCTATTGGTAAGACATTTTTCCTAAATTCTACTAGAACATTTTGATATGAAAATAAAACATCAGCTGTATCTGCGTTCCTGGTTGTTTCTTCGCTATTTCCATGTACATACATGTTAGGGTCTGGATGGAGCCAGGTAAATTTAGACGATTGTTGGAAGAGCGACTCATTTTATTTCGTTGCAAAACACAGGTGAAGAGTATTGAGGTTAGCTGTCAACCACTGGATAATTATTTCAAATTGTTTTGCTGTTTCCAGGTCATTTCGGTCCAGCTATAGCCCTGATTGGTCTCTCGTACTCTCCGGCTGGTGACGTCACTATGGCGGTGTTACTGCTGACCTTCGTCGTGGGATTGAATGCTGGTCATTATACTGGCTATCTGGTAAGCTATGTTACTTCTATTTTAGTGGTTTTTGACCTACAAATATAAAAATGACGAATAAGCAAATCTTGTACTGTTTTATTGTTTTGTTTGCTCACACAACAGCCATTGAAGCGATTAATCTCAAAACTTTATTTCATGCTTAGTGTGCTCTTCACTGCTATGCATGTACTGCAAGTCATCATCATCATCAGCCATTGTGACTAGCATAGACCCAGAAAATTATGTTAGAAATGTCCATCTCTTCATTATGCATTGAACTGCGACGTGGTCTTCTTCATGTTCATACAACTCTCAGTTATATTTGACACGCATTTTCGTTATCAAATTAATGAACAAATATTCCCAATTTGTACCAGCATCTCATAAAGTAGGTGCGCAGTGTAATATTAAAAGAAACCGCACCATAAGGTAGGCACGCTACGCCATTTGCAACATCGGCTCGAGCCAATATTGAAGTTGATTATTTGCTGTTTGTGGTTAAAGCCACAACGACTTTTGCCGTCGGTTTTAATTGAATTATCCAAAAACTTACTATCTGTACGAAAATAAGTTTTCAACCAAAAATAATGAATGCGCTCTCCAACGGTGAACGAAAACATCAACACCATCACCAGATGCACTGCTTGATGTAAGCTAATTAATAATAACTACAACCTGTTATCAGTGAGATGGGGTTTAGCTGCCAAGAACACAGGCTAATAATGTTGTCAAATTACCGTACCTAATACTAAAATAATAAACAACTCAAGATGACACAGAGATATCAGGGGCATTATTCTGTATGACTTAGGAGATTCCTTGCCGTAATCGTATGACGTCACCGTAAGGAATGACATTTATGGCATAGGAAATACGGCACAGGCATAGGGCGATTTCACGCCGCTGTCTTGTCGTGCTGCGTAACGCGCTTATATTGGTCATAGTGAATAAGGCCCCAGCACAAATGAATGTGACAATCATAACCGAGTGGCGTAAAATAGAAAATCAAAATGCAAAACTATTGTTTATTTCAGTTGGTACACATCGACATGGCTCCAAACTTTGCCGGCACAATGATGGGCATCACCAATTGTATTGCCAACGGCATTTGCATCGTCGTACCCCTCGTGGCCGGCGCTGTGTTGCAAGATGAGGTTTGTTATACAATACATACCTCCTGACCAACATTTACACACAGCTTTATATAAAGAAAAGTTTTATTTTGTCGTACCTATATACACAGGGGTATTTGCTTAGTTTGCGGATGACGTCACATCTCGTAATATCACTGGTAAAACAAATTTGTGACGTCATTTTAACGTCGTCCTTGTTAGATGATTTCTGTCAAACTGAGCATAAGGCCACTAAAGAAAATCACAAGAAAAAAGTTGCTATCCAGCTAAACTCAACTTTCGGAACCTTAATAAAAATCTTTATGATAAGTAACGGCACCGACAAAATGTTTGTTTATTTATTTCATAGGCTATAAATATTTTTGTTTAGTGGATAAACCTTCGTTTCACAGACGGACCCTGGTGACTGGCGTAAAGTGTTTTACATTTCGTCAGTGGTGTACATCGCGTGCAATACCTTCTTCCTTTTCTTTGGAACCAGCGAGAAACAGTCTTGGAACGAACCTGTTAAGGACATTTCTGAAAACACAGGTAGGTCAAAATTCTAAAAAAACAGAAACATCATCATCAGCAAATAATTAAAATAGAAAGATATTTCTTTCTTCTGTTTTCATGCTAGTTTTGATTTTTTTACAGTTTTCATTTTTGTTTCAGACGCGAGTGAAAAAGCGGAGAAAGTTATATGAAAAATGTTAGCTACCTACATGTACATATTGTAAATATAAAGTACTAGCCGTCGCCTGCGGCGTTGCTTGCGTTCTAGACCCTTTAGAGTGTGACTTTTCAAAAGGAGGGTAGTATCCTTACCTGCACTATGTAAGGATACTACCCTCTAAATTTCATACCTCTAGGACTTATTAGTTCAGGCTGTGCGTTGATTCTAAGTCAGCTTTAAAAGAGTTTTATGTAATTTATTATATATATATATAATAAAATAAATAAATAATTTGAAACCCCTTTTCCTGAGCCAATACCTTGCAGCATTGTTGTATTATTTCATCCATCTCTCACTAACTAGAAAAAATAGGTAATTTCTTATAAATACATCTATGAAGTAACACTAGTAACTACTAACTAAGTAGTCTAGTAGGTAGTCTAAGTCTATTAGTCTAAGTCTATGACCCCTTGCAAATGCTCACACCAGCGTTGGTACTCGTATTATCCATCATCATCAGTACATCTCCCTTATAATGATGTAATATTACACTGTGCGTGCGCAATTACTACAATTTTATTAGTTCAATCTACGTCCGAATAAATAAAAATAAACAAACTTTTGCACGTATCTTTTACATCCAACTCCAATTGGACTGTTTAACGAGACTCAAGGGAAATTAAAGCTTCTTCCGTTTTATTACAACCTCATTTCTTATAGCAACAATTTTTACGCATTACTAATTAAAATAACCGGTGTCTTCGACTCTTCTCATCCAATATTTGTCAGATCATCAGCTACATTTCACAGGTCGTCGCTCCTCTAGCCGCAGAGCATCTAAGCCCACTGATGGGCTAGATGGGAAAAAAAAATCCCATCGAGTCCACTCATTTGTTGGGCTCGTTGGGTTTTTTTCCCAACTGGCACACCAGGGGGCTAGCCGTCCACGCCGGCGCCACCTTCGTTGGGCTCGATGGGAATAACCCTAAACTACACGCAACATAATGGCGTCAAGGTCTTGAAAGAGGCCTCCGTCCAGCATTGGACCAATGTAGATTAATTATGTTTTGTTCGCATTATTATTTGAGCGCTGCAGATTTATCGTGGTTGAGCAAACTTTACCAAGTTTTTTAGTACCTACTACCTTCATGTAACACAAAAACGCCTTTATTTTAAAACCTTCATAAAACTTGTCAACCTTTTCAAACAAAAACATTTTATCGCAATATCTTAACCGTATATCAACGCATTATCGCAAATTGCATGAGTTTTTCTGTTTGTAAATAAACGTAAATTCAAACCCAAATTTTGATTTAATCTGCCTAAGTTATAGCGATTGGATTTAGCTCACAAAGGTTATGTAATGCTGTCGGGAATCGAATAAAATAAAACTCCCAAGAATATTGCATTTAGAGGTAAGTAGGGTACCTTAATTAAACTTTAATTAAGATTTATAAAGTTAGCAAATCACTTTTTCCGTTTTTTCTTTTGTATCTGAAACAAAAAATATAAATACTTACTAGTTACCAGGGTCTTCTACTAGTAGATCTAACAGCTCTTTGAGATGATAATGAAGAGACTTTGAGATAATGTATTCATAAAAAAAACTGAAATCCTCACTAGTAGGGATTTTTTAGCGGGGATTTCTGGAATATATCATATGAAAATGGCATTAGGTAATGTATTGTTTTTTTTACTAAAATAGGTAATGGAACCAGCAGATTGGTTCACTCGATGTTATACCCTTCTACTTATAACAGTTCACTATTTTACAAACAAAGTCCATTGAGGATGTGCACTATGAGGCAAAGAACACCGTCCATTATTAAGAGACGTATCGGTGTAGCTTCCTTACCAATATGTTTAGAATCATCAACGAGTTCATTCCAAGTCTGCCGCTTGCTGGTTCCAAAGCAGATAAAGAAGGTGTTGCCAGCGATGAATATCGCTGATGAAATGTAGAATACTTTACGCCAATCAGCAGGGTTTGTCTGATTAAAAATAAAACGAATAAATAAGTATTTTGTTAATAGAATGATTGACACATAAAAACATAGGCAGGTATACAATAACAAGAAATGAGAGAGGGTTGTACTGTACTTTGAAACGACGACGCTTTTCACAGAAATTAAGTAGGTTAGGTTCTTAACTTCAATCCAGCTCTAGGTGATGGTTTGGTCACACAATTTATGGCATTGGTGGTATGAGACAAATAAAATCCGTTCAATCTTAGTGGTCATTTTAGTAAGTTACCTCATCCTGCAGTATGGCACCAGCCACTAGGGTAGCGATGATGGAGATGCAGTTAGCAATGGTGTTGGTAATGCCTATCATTGTTCCCGCGAAGTTTGGAGCCATGTCGATATGAACAAGCTGGAATATGAGTTATGTTATCGTCAGTAAATCAAGACAATGTTTAAATCAGTAAAATTTTATGGTGTTCATTCTTGTTTCCGAAACTCACTTGTATATCTCACTTGTCACTTGTATAGCGTATGCTATACACGAGTATTGACATAACGTATATTTGATCTAAGTCTAGTTGTTCTATTTGTATTTGATGTAACTGGTTTGTTAGTTCTAACACTTAGTTATTCTAATACCATGCTCCTTAACGTCATTTTGCTATAACGTTTGTTAAACTATAACACTGTTTTGTTATATCGTACAGGTTATCTAACTATTATTATGTATAAGTGATATATTACATAACATCAAAATTTATAAGCGTATACTATCTATACTTTTTATTGATTAGGTATTTTCTATAAAGTCAAAGTCAAAAATCTTTTTATTCAATAAAATCTCACTGATCACTTTGAATCGTCATTACGTTTTGTATGATTAGGTATGATTACATATTTTTTTTATTGGTTGAGTTGGAGCTAGTTCGTCCCAAGCTTGTTTGTTTTCTAAATAATCATATATTTTATAGTATGCTTTTAAAAGAAGTCTCTGTTTTATTACGTTTTTGAACTTGCCAATCGACAACTGAGACACAAACTTTCGGGGATTGAACCACTTGGCAAACAGTCCGCTAAAATAGGTTGCGAAGAGCGGTAGCGACGAGCATGGTTTGAATAGTGACCAAACCACGCACGAGCCGAGCGGAGCGTGCCGCGGCAGCGGCCGGCGAGTGCCAGAACAAGTAGTCTGGCAAACGCCGGCCGCTGCCGCATACCTAATTGTACCTAATGGTAATTTGCTATGATTATTATGTATATTATGATTATTTAAATAGTATGTATAAATTATAACAAAGTAGGTAGCTAGTCAATAATACAAACATGATAAGTGTTATTGAAATGTATGTACCTATGGTAGATTGTATAGCATAATCAATGTATGGCCGATGATTGTTATAATAAAAAGTTTTATGTGTAATAGGATTATAGCATATGGTTCAGTTATATAAATCACAATTAGTCAATGTAGTTTTATATGAAAATAAGTGTTATATGAATTGAACCATTATAGCAAAATTATGTTATAGGTACTGGAGTTATAGCAAACGCAATTAGTACATGTGGTTTTAGGGAAATACATAGCGCACCAAATATTATTACAAGGATTAGAGTGCCAGTTCAATACAATCAAAGCTTATCAAACTAGCAAGAAACTAACAAAATTACGGAATATAGGTAATATCTTTAAAACAGAAACCGAGCAGGGCTCGATGCAATAGATAGATACCAGATAACCAGTGTAGTGCCCAGAGTTTAATCCTATTACAGTGGTCAGCAGGACTACTGCCATGATGACGTTACCGGCTGGCACGTACGAGAGTCCGATTAGAGCTAAAGCCGGTCCAAAGTGACCTGGAAACCAGATGGACATTTTACAAAGTGGTCCATGAGTACATCACCTAGGTTTAATTCAAAAAACTTTTACCGATGGAATTATTGAGTTTCCTGCAAGCTGTGATGCTAAGCCACTGCTTCTTCAGAATGTAGTCAGACGTAAAGCCGAATGGAAAACTGAGCAAATACATTGCCAAGTATGGTAAGGCAGACATTACTCCGTTCTGGAAGGGAAAATGGACAACCATACAATTAGTAGTAACCAAAAGAACTTTTAAAGGTGAAGGAGTCAAAATTAAATTCTGAGCTTAGGTACCGCTTTGATGTCGACTCCAAGAATCTGCTTCATGTAGGAAGGCATCTCTAACGTAAGAGTTCCGAACCCCCAGTTCTGGCCACAGTGCACGACGATCAGCGAAATGAAAGGAAGAGATGTCCATATTGCTTTCCATGGGGTTTTTTTTTTCTAAAACCATAAACTTTGGCTTTTGAAATGATACATAAAAACGTTAGCATCGCTCACAATTTGGTGGCACGCCTACTTATTAGAAAAGGTCATTTATAAAAAAGTATTCACCTTCTGCTTTCCAACCTGTCCCAAAGAAGTTTGTATGTAAACCCTTTCTTCATCACTGATCATCCTAGATTGCTCTGGCGAGGCAGAGCCCAGGAAAACGTAAGCCACGGTCCAGATAGCTCCTAGTGTCCCGTTTACGTAGAAAATAGCTGGCCATCCCCAGTAGTCTGCTATGAATCCGGATGCTATTAGCTGAAGCGCTGTACCAAGTGGAACACCTAGAAAAATTGGTTCCTGATTTGAATGCCAAAGCTAAATAATATAGCCGTGAGTTTCATAAACCTACTAACCTGAGTAAATGAAGGTTCCAAGTCGACCTTTCTCTTCCAAAGGCACCCACTTTCCAATGAGGTTATGCACGGATGGGTATAGGAAAGCTTGGGAAAGACCCTGGATCACTCGGCACACGCAGATCAACTGCCAACCACCCTAGAAGAGTTATAAAACGTGAGATAGTTTTATTACAAACAGAGATATTTATATTTCAGCCGCTATGCTTGGCATTGCATGCTGTGCCAAATCCTACTCCTACTAATATTACAAAACGCGAACTTTTGTAAGAATGTATGGATGTTTGTTACTCCTTCACGTAAAAACTACTGATCCGATTTGGATGAAATTTTGGAGTATATATTGTCCATGACCTGGATTAACACACAGCCTACTTTTTATCTCAGAAAATCAACGGAATCTAACGGGACGCGAACGAAGTCGCACGCAGAAGCTAGTTAGAAAATATTTTAAACGTGGTCACTGGTCATGGCTTACATAATATCCTGATATTGGTATCAGCAGTGATACCACAGCATTGATGCCAATACTCAGCGTGATCAGCACCGCGCCTCCGAACCTTGCAGCCAGCTCTCCACCCGGGATCTGCAGGACTATGTAGCCCCAGAAGAATGAGGAGAGGATCACACTCTGTGTCTGGGAGTTCCAGTCAAAGGCCTGTTAAAGCAAGCTCGTATGAGTTAGTGGCCAACTCTGGTGACGGAGTTTTTAGGCCGCCTTAAGGCCGCCGTCTTGGTTTATCGACTGCTAGAGCCGGAACCTGTTGAGATACCTGATATCTGTTGAGCAATAATGAAACGGTCAACGGTAACACTAAATAAATAAATAAATATTCACGGACACTTAACACAACGCCTTCTAGTCCCAAACTAAGCAAAGCTTGTACTGTTATCTTTTTAGAAGCCTATACATAAGAAACATTTTTGTTTTCCAAATATCAATCACATTCCAAGACTACAGAGACAGTTTTGAGTTTTGAGAATAGGAAGCAGCGCAGACAGATTATTAATCTCACTTTCATTTCAATTTATAACAAAATGTTTAGATAACCGAAAATAGTTGATAGTTTCAAGTACTTTAACATTGGCACACATTGGTAGGTTATTTGGACAAGATGCAAGTTTTACTTACGCATGTAGTGTTCCGAGACAAAGCCAATGTAACATGAGCTCCCATTTGTACAATTTCTAATGACGAGGCAGTCTAATAGATACTGGAGAATCTTATTATTTCTGGTTTTTATTTAATTTATCGAATTAGTTAACTTTTCTTTATTTTTTATTTTATTTTCATATCCCTTTTCACCCCCCATTAAAAACAAACTATTACTATTCCAAATTTCTACTTTATAGCTTCTATCTTCTACTCTCTGGTGGAGGTGACAGACGAACAGACAGACGCCGCAATGAGAACATAAAAGTGTTCAGTTTTTCCAAAACTAGAGCGGAACACTAAAAACATACAAGCAATCTTTTATCTGACTGAAAGAACATTGATGATAGCCAAGATGATGATTAGGCTTATTCCCATCGAGCCCACCGGCCGCCCCACTGGTGGGCAGGATGGAAAAAAATTAAGTTGACTTAGAATCAAATCATAAAGAAAAAGTACAATAAATTTCGAAATGTCTCTATATTTTTGTTTTTGAAGTGGTGATAACTGGAAATTCTTTTTAAAACTGATAACAACATTGTAACGCGGCAAAGTGCCACCTGTTTAGTATGACAACTGACTCATAACATACGAGATACTTTTATTTGCATAAATAAATAAATAAATAATTTAGTTTGAAACCGGAAACCTGGATTCAAAATTCTCTAGAGAGCTAAGGGTACTCTACACGATCTTTGAAGCACACTACTTCTCACAACATCTCGTATATAAAACCCAACACATACATATCCTACTCACTAACAAGTGAATGTTATTTAAGTCTATCCGCAACGCATATAAAACTTATTTAATTTTCTCTCATATATGTGACAAATTGTCTTAATGAGAAATAAAGATCTTTAAACCTAATAGCCTGTAAAAAATGGGTGACTCACATTCTCACTGTCTTTATCGGTCATGGCGACGATAGCCATGCTCATGTTGATCCTCATGTTGAAGCAGAGGGTGATCGCCAGGAACAGCATCAGAGCCTGGACATACCGGACTTGGAGACATGCTTCTGTCAACAACAAACACAATGCAACTCTAAATAAATAAAGCTCTTCTTTATTCTTTATTGTACACAGAAATTAAACTTAAACTTAAAACATGTACCTACATATGGGTGAGCTTAACCCTGAAAAGAGTTCTCTTCCAGCAAACCTTAGGATAAGAAATAGGAAAATAGAAGTGGGTACGTGTACAACACAAATATATAGAAGAATAGCAAATAAATAATATAAACCGGTTTTTCTATGCAACAATATTATATTAATATATATTGTTACATACTTACGATGTTTGTTGATATTTTCAACAGGTTCTTTTGCATCCATGTTGATTGTGATCGATTTCTTGTCACTTAAAAAATTAAACTGCACCCTTCAATTATACTTTTTTACAAATTTTGTTTCAACATAAAAACTATTAGTTTTTAGCTTATTTGTCAGTGGGTTTTAGAACTTTTTATTTTAGTTGCTAAATTTATTTTATAAAAAATATTTTAAATTCAACTAGGCAATAAAATAATGAAGATACTAATAGCGTAGCTGTAGTTCCTTGAAAAATTAGTAGAATCTGTAGCAAGCCTCATGGCTTAGCGTAGGTTCTGTTTGAAAAACTTAGTATTATGTGAAGCCATCACCTTTATAAGACACCTTATTGTATACAACTATAAAAATGTAATCTGAATAAGTAAATTATCTTATCGTGTCAAGCGTCTTTTCCTCAGTTATCATCTGCGATACTGGATAGAGCTGGTTAAATTTAAAAACTCAGTTTATGGCTGTTTTTACTTGGAATTTAAAAAAATCTGTTTAACAACTGCTTTTACTGGAATTTATGAACTGAGTTGTGGGGATCCTCTGCACATTATTTATTTATTTAGGTACATACCTACACTACACTCTACACTTTTATTATTAAACATTTATTATAATTATTTTATTTACTTAATATAATTCCTTCGTACCTACTCTCATACCTACATGAGATGTATTTATTTATTGCAAAATATTTATAGATTATTTATTTATTACACGATTTATCGGACGTGTGGCGCGCAACCCGATATTGCATTGAAAACGCACAACACGATCCTGTTGGCGTGACGTCACACGCGACTGAGCCCATGCGCTCGCGCCTAATGTCAGTCGGATGGAATCGCTAGTGCAACGTACTCACACTTTATGTTCTTGCGCCACCGGCATTTGTAAAACTTTTTACGTGCTCCGCTATTTAACATAATTAAGTGCATCTTCTTTCACTCATTCTATGCTTACATACTGCTTGTGCCTTTCTCCTTCTGAACTTTATAAATGCTAGTGCTGTGTAGTGTTGGACAATACAAACTGTGAACTTTCTGGACTATTTTCTTCTATCTTCCTACCTACAGTAAGAAACCTACCTACCTAGCAGCCCACAGAGTTTTTAAATTTTAATTAAATACAGTCGTTAAACTAAGTTATTAAATTCCATATAAAAACTTCTGTAAAACTTAGTTTTTAAATTTCAAGTAAATACAGTCGTAAAACTAAGTTATTAAATTCCAAGTAAAGAAATCGTAAAACTGAGTTATTAAATTTCAAGTAAATACAGTCGTAAGACGTTATAAACGGTTCTATCATTGAAATTAAAAGGTATAGATTTATCTAAATTGTTACAAAAGTTACTAAACAAAGTCAAAATAATTCAAAAAACTGTTGTGTTCATCAATTTTTGTTCCTGATTGTACCTGTGCCTATTCACTGGCAACTATTTTAAAGCCATTTTCTAATCGAACCTAAAGCAGAATATTAGAAATCCCCTGGTGAGTCAAAAAATCACCGTAGTGCACCTGCAACTGCCGCCAGGAGATTTTTGGATAAAAACTTATTTCTCTTAAATATTTTTAGACTTTATCGACTAAATGCTGTATTTTACTGACGTCTCTAACAAATATTTTGACAATAACGTTAGTAATGTGATTTGAAATATCTTATTTACCCACAGTTAAAAGGGTCATGAATTGATTATTTTAACACGCTGTGAATCCTTCTATAGTGTTAATTAGGCTGTGAGCTGAGACCCCATATTGTAAAAGCATTCTTCTATTTTGTGCGTTCAGGAGCGCTAAAGCACTGGTCCATTTAATTTAAAAAAAAAACTTAGTTCAAAAAACTACTTTTAAGTAGTTTCAAATGCGTTTCAAAGTGATGTATGTGGTTGGGGTTTTATTTAACGGAGTTATTTATTTATTTATTTGTTTTTTTATTTATTATTTATTTATTTATTTATTTATTTGGAGTTCAAATGCGAATCAACTTTTAGAAACCGGGTTTTAATACTTAAAAGTTTTGAAATTAGATATCTCTTTTGTATGTAGATAGCTCAACTGTTTTACGTGTATTTTGTAAATATTATGAATGTTTTAATGGTATTTTTCTTTGTGAATAAATTCATTAGTTACTTTTCATGGTAATTATTAACTACCATGAAAACATAAGTTTTCAAAACTTATTGCAATTAGGATAACATTTAGTAGTACTAAGTAAGCTCTCCCTATTATTAAAACACAAGAGACACCATGCCTATTTCACAAAACGCAACGATAGCACGATCTAGGTTCGTGCTGTTTTTAGCAGCGCCATCCAGTTGTAACTTAAGTACTAATTTCAATGGACACTGTTCTTGTACCTATATAGGGTTGAATCCTTTATAGCTATTACTCGCGTGACTGCGAAAGCACAGACGACCTAAATGGTTATTTAGTAGCCAGTTAGTTAGGCACTACAATATTCTAATCACCCTTTACCGGCACACTGGTTAATTCATGGTCTATCAGACATGTAAGTATTGTGTATGTAATACGAAGGAAGTGTAAAGTTAATGCTATAAGTATGTACGATAAAAATGTAAGCCAGAGATGGGCCTGTTCAGTTCAGCAAAGATTTTAACCCAATAAGAGGAAGTCGAAAATTCGTATAAGGAAACGAGTACAGCATTATTATCTAGCTAGAACGTTCTTATTTAGAGCGCCTTCCACATTTTCTTCTATAGTAGATGCCAAATAACACCGCAATACAAGTCATTCACCCACCTTCACCACGATGTCGCAAAATTCAACTTATGTATTATGGTAAACAAACAGTACTACGAGATTCGAGCGATTACCGTCTTAGCGACAGGTTTGTATGGAAAGCGACAGAATTAGCCATTCATAAATTGAATTTTGCGACATCGTTTTGAAGGTGGGTGAATGACCTGTACTGCGGTGTTATTTGGCACCTACTATAGCTAGATGTTTCTAGAGCTATTTTATTTCCGCCATCTTCCCGCCCGTAAGATTTATTCTCATTAACCTGTTATTTTCTCAGCTGCAGCCGACCTCATTATACACGATGAGAGTTTCATAATTACCACGTAGACGGCTGCATAGCTACATCCAAGATCCCAGTGGAATTTAAAATATACTTTGGTATATATTTTTTCTATTATTATAATATCAGTCTTCCTGATATTAGTTTCTGTAGTTTACTAGGTGCCTGAAACGATGAATAAATTAATTTAGTAAAGACGATTGATCAACATGGTTCGTCAAGTGTTGTTGGGCCAAATCTAGCCGTATCTAGCCAAATTAATAAAACTCTAGCCAATAATGGTCGCGTGAGTTTTGTTCAGAAATTATGAATTTTGACAATAGCTTCCTGTTCTTGTTTTTTTTGTGCGTTACGCGACTGAGTTAAGCACAATGAATGGGGGTTGGGAATGCCTTATCTATCCCCACGTTCTCCATCTATCAACGCAGTATAATGTTATGGTGTGAGCTCATTTTTTCCCCATGTAGTGCGCATATTTTATGGGGTTGGACTCCGTAAGCCGTGAGAGTAAGAAAAGCGTAGATTTTTATTATTCGCTTTATGTTATAAAGGATGTGAGTATCAAAAACTCTGACTAATGGCTAGCGTCCACAGGCCCGCATCGCACGCATCGGACGCATCGCACGCAACGGATTTTAGTTTGCCTTGTATAAAAACTCGTCCGTACGGTGCGGATCAGTGGACGCAGTTGTATGAGTTTTTATACGAGGCAAACTAAAATCCGTTGCGTGCGATGCGTCCGTTGCGTGCGACGTGGACCTGTGGACGCTTGCCTTAAAAAAGCAATAAGTTTTTAATTAAATTTTTTATTTTAAAACGAAGTTTTATTCTTGCGTATTTTAGTTACAAAGTTCACACGAATACATTAGCTTCAATACTAAACCCTGAATATTAATCAAAGACCTTGTCAAGATGAATCAAACAAGCCCAAACTCGATAGGGGTGCATCGTTCACAGAGTCACAGACACAGAGTGGACACAGACACAAAGTGGACACAGACACAGAGTGGGTCACTGAGTTTCCATGGCCACCTTTCAGCTCCATCATCAGATCAGCTCGCTGTCAATTATTGCATTGTCACCCAAGACCATCATGCCTGTCAAAAAAATCACATAATTAAAATACGTAAAAAAAATGCTTAAAAATAATATGAATAAATAGTTATTTATTATTACACACAACGCCATCTAGTCTCAAACTTGGTACTCAAATCAAAATAGTATAATTCTTGAGCTTCAATTATTATTGAAAGTCATTCCTATAGATGCAATTTCTTGAGCATCCTACTAATATTAAAAACGCGAAAGTTTGTTTGTATGGATGTTGGTTACTCTTTCACGTAAAAATCCTGATCCGATTTGGATGAAACTTGGAATATATTATTGTCCGTGACCTGGATTAACACATAGGTTACTTTTTATCCCGTAAAATTAACGGGATCTTACGGGACGCGAACGAAGTCGCAGGTGGAAGCTAGTATACAATATCGCTGAGTGGTCCTTGAGACTATCAGAAGGCTACGAGACAATACATTTTATATTAGGTTTTTGACAGATCTAGGTTAAAAAAAAACAAATGGATGTTTTGGGGACACTGAGGACACAGTCTCGTTAGAGCTGATATGTAGACATGTAGTCATGTCAGTATCTTTTGTATTTATCTTATCTACCGCGCAAAATGAAAGCGCTCGTGGCGTAATATTCACCGATTCACCTAAGTTAAGCGACGTTCTGCGCAATCACTATTTGGATGGGTGGCCGTTAGTGGAAATTACATCTGAGGGCTTCCTGGCTTCGGAGGGCCGTTTAACTGTCGGTCTCGGCTCTAGCAGTTGTTAAGCTATGACGGAGGCCTTAAGGCGGCCTATAAACTCCGTTACCAGAGGTGGTTACTCGCTTATCTCATCTCCTACCACTATTATAAGTTTTAATTTGGTAGTTTAGATATTTATTTTTCATTCCCGCTGCAACTAGTGATCTAAGCTAAAACTTGGAATATTATTGAAGTTCTTTACCAGGATAGACACAACTACCTACATTTTATCAAAAAAAAATAACAGGACAAACGGAACGCATATGCAGTCGCGGGCGGAAGCTTGTAAGTAAATGTTACCTACTAGCTTCTTTGTACGCGTCTCGAAAAAAAACATCACTATGTAACTACTCTTTTTGGTAGGTAATAAAGGAATTTGTATTTTGTACTATCACACAATGGCTAATAATAATAATGAATATTGAATGGCGTAACTGAAACCAATTCCAGATGAATAATTAGATCAGCAACCGTAAACAAGTCCTAATAGATTATGCCAACTGTTTCAAATTCCCGGTTTACCCGGTTCGGCCCGTGGCGCTGAGTTTCAAGGTTGACCCCCATGTAATTTTACGCAATCGCTCTCTTAACCAACTTAAATAAAATGAAAATAACTGAATGGAAATGACTATAAGTGTCATTGTCATCCACGTAAACGAAATTACGTATTTGAGTTTTCTGTAACTTTTCAGTGGGCTCACAGTATTAATCCCTATGACTGAGACGTGTAAGAACTTCCTTTTTGTAGGAGGACACACATCCTCAAATCCATCAAAGAAACAAGCACAACGTGGTTGGATGCATTACAGCCAAGGCTGACCTAACACGTAGTCCGGATAACCGGACCGGATTCGGCGGATTTGATACAGTGAGCTCGTCGACATGTTTTTAATGTTTGTAGAAGAAACGGCTCATTAAACTTTACAATGCATTAAATTTTTTAGACTGCAAATTTCGTAGTTTTTTTTTTATTCGGTTTATTTATTCATTGGAATAAACTCTTTCTACTAGTGTATGCGTCTTATTTTTAAAGATTCTTATAAGAGTTCATGGAAACGTTCGTACTTCAAGGTTTAGTTCTACATTTGTGCCTCTCGGGGTCGAGACTCTAGGTGCGTGAGGTACCGAGGCCCTCCGGGTTTTCAAAATTGTTGTCGGGCGTCTAGTCGAAGCGACCCGAGGGCTGGTGATTATCTAGGCCAGCGTATCAGCATTGCTATTCAGCGTGGCAATGCAGCCAGTGTCTTGGGCACGCTTCCGACTGGTACTGATTTGGACCAGTTGAGCTATCTATAAATCGTTTGCAAAGTTTTGTAGATAGCTCAACACTGTTTCATGTGTATTTTGTAAATATTGTAAATATATAATTGTATAATATAATTTACTATCTAATGTAAATCTAAATAACTCTTTGGGTTTCAAAACTTTAGTTTTCCACTTGAACATTTTTTCATCCTACGCATCCTTTTACTTATTGCTGAATACAATTTCTTTAAAATCTTTCATTCCAACAATTACTAAAAGCTCTTTTATTTAAGACCTGAAAACCTTACAAATAATTTGGCAAAGACTAACGTATTTTTACAGCTAAGAGAACAAACAGGTGGTTTCCTTTGAACGTGCACATCTTTTTTTAAGTTGACTAACTACCAAATTATCATTCACGTGGTCTGAATGATGGCTTCAAAGTGCTCAGTATAATTTCTTATAATAATTTTATTATTCTTCAATGTTCATCATAGAAACTGCAATGTTTCCCAAGACGACGCGGATAAAGCGAAGTGGAAAGACAAAACGGGGAAAGCAGACCATCATAATTATTATGGGAATAATAAATGCTTAGGAGAGAAAAAGTTCATCATAGTAACACAGCGATGTTCTTGATGAGCTGTGTAAAAGGTTTTGTAGAGTATTAGCGGTATTTCTCGGGTCAGGTAAAGTCGGGTATTTTGTTGCTACTTTGTGAAGTGTCGTGAAACAAAAGGTTCTCTTTTCAGATTAAAATAGTTCGGGGAACCACGAAATATTTAATCTAAAAGTTGAATTATCTAAAATTATAATCTCATGTGGAACCTTCTTTTGCATAAAAACATAAACTAGGTACCAGCAGTTATTTTGCGTTATTTTTAAGGTTTCAAAGTACAAAGTTAGAAAATATTAAAACCGAAAAAGGAACTGTCTGGGCGGACTCTGCTTTTACAAAAATTCAAATGAGCAACAATTGACATTATTCTTATCAAGATCTTATTAGCCACGTCACAGATCATATAATACTAAGTACACCACGTAAAAACTAACCGTGAAATGCCTTTAGAAATATCACAAAATTAACTGCGGCTTCCGTAGCGTGCCTCACGCAACTTCCCTTTCCACGGTTCTTCATTCAAAAAACAATCGTTTCGTATCCTTGTAAGGTCGATACTTGTGTGTTCCTTGTTTTGTATAAAACTGATTCGACCTACTAATAAGGAAATCAAAAATGAACTTTAGTGGTTTACAAAAGGGTTGAGAGTTCAGTGAAGAAAATTCGCATTCAACGACATTTTGAGAATTAATTTGCTGCAAAGATACGATCTCTACTAATGTGCTGCCCTCATCGGCATTGTGAAACTCGATTTGGTTTGAACTGCTTTGGAAACTCATCTGACCACGCTTTTCTACTGTTCGCAGACGACGTAATGTCTGTATTTCTTTTTCAATTTCTTTAACATTTGACTGAATAAACTGAGTTAGTATTTTTAATACAATATTTTTTAAATTTGACTGAGTAATCCGAGTTAGTTGTCTACTATTTAATTATACAAGAGTCTGTAGTCTTTACTTCTAAGTGTTATTAATTAGTACTTACGAAAAAGATTTTAGGTAGTTTTTTGCATGATTAAAATAGGCACTTGACAACCTCAAAGATTTTAATAGTTGCTTAGAGACCTTAGAGGATGTCTACCAATCATCTCCTTTGTCTTTATATCTAGTCGAGTACCTTTAAAACTTGAGCTTACAATATTAATTATTTTAGTTTTATTTTTCTTAAATATTTGTATTAATTTTTTAATTTATAAAACTATGAAATCCTTTTAAAACTTTGAGAGCAGTTTTCCAGTTAACCCGTGAGAGGCACTTGTTTATAATCCGCTGAAAAGATTACGCCCTCAAGCCGTCGACGTCGTCAACTACTACAAGTTGCGAGCTCTCTTCGAATAGAGCTACTGTGAAAGTACAGCACAAGACATTTTCTATCAATCACGCATGACGCTGGTAAGAAGTAAAAGGTATGGTATAGAATTATCGCGTGCTTTCAAAATGTCACGTGTCAATTTATATTGCCATTTTAATTAAAAAAATATTCGATACTAAAATTAAAGCTTTTTGTAAATAGTGTTATTGGCTCCATCTGAACTATAATGATTATATCATTCTTTAGCTCATAATTAGAGATACAGATATAATTATATGTATAGCAAACACGTCTTGAGTAAAAATACTGTTAATTTAAGGGCCGTCACCGGTTAACTATGTATAGTCTAATCAATGTACCCAAATCTCAATGTACCCAAATAGTAATCTCGAACTAGGAGCACGCATGAAAAGTTACGCTGAAATTTGGTATAAACTTAGAACCTATTACACTGGCGATTTGCGGCTGAATCCACTCGCGGAACGTACGCGGCGTGTTTGTCGCGTGGATGCGGTGTGTTCGTCGCGTGGATGCGGCGTGTATAAGGCTCCAAGTCTTGTCTATTTCAGAGTAGCACCACTTCATCCCGCACTCATTTAAACTCTAATTTAACTTTACTGGGAGTTAAATTGTTAAACGCTGAGTTGCAGCTTTTCAATTGCATGTCAATTATGTTATTTCTTAAGAAATTATGTTAATCATGACTTATGTATTTTATTTTACGTAGAAACTATTTTAATCATAAACAGTATTAAATCGTTATGCTGACAAAATACCTACTCAAGTTTGAATCAAAACTCTAATTCATACAATTATTATTATAGTAGGTGCCAAATAACACCGCAATACAGGTCATTCACCCACCTTCACCACGATGTCTCAAAATTCAATTTATGAATGGCTAATTCTGTCGCTTTCCATACAAACCTGTCGCTAAGACGGTAATCGATCGAATCTCGTAGTACTGTTTGTTTACCATACATAAATTAAATTTTGCGACATCGAGGTGAAGGTGGGTGAATGACCTGTATTGCGGTGTTATTTGGCACCTACTATAGTGGCTTAGTGGCAGAAGACTATAATAGTAGGGGAGCCCACGATGCTAAATGGGGATTTACTCGAGCGTCCTAGAGACCTATTGGGATGCAAAGCTTAGATGATATGAAGAAAAAATTTTTATATGATATATACCTTTACATCGGTGGGGGAAGCGGCTATAGATTTTTAAATATGTAAAAAAAAACTGTTGCATGGACATCCTCGAGCGCGTCAGATATTGATAGCATCAATGCCCTACGTATTTTTAATAATGTACGCATGTTAATCTGATCGTTTCCATGATGCGGGTGGTTGTATTTAAGGGTTGAAAATGAAAAAAAAAAAAATTTAATCGAGCGCGTCAGATTTTCTAAGGGAGTGTTAAGTGCACCAAAAAAAAGCTCTCATTCACTAATCTGATGATTTCGATGGGACGCAAACTCGCGGCCATTTTCATAATGTGCAAAAAAAAATCACCATTTTGAAATACTCAAGCGCGTCAGATTAAGATATATATGGTTCATCTTTATGTTCTAAACGTACTGTCTCATAATCTGACGATTATCTAGAGGGATTGGCCTGATCTGACAAAAAAAATTAGAAAAAGGTTCACCTTAAAGCTTAGGCATCGAATTCCAGGGCTGTACATTCCTTGGTTGTGTTTTCCATGGCTGTGAAAGCTCAGCACGTGTCGGGAATGCCCATCCACGGAATGTACAACCTGGGAATTGGATGCCAAAATACGTCATCACCTATGCTTTGTTTACACTTACTTGCCTGACTATGTGAACGATTGAACGATTAAAAGGGAACGTAAACAGAACAAAATATTTCATTTTTACTTAGGTAGGTACCTATATTTTTTATTAGTGTGTATATATAGTCAACTTTGCAATCGGTAGGTAGGTTAGGTTAGGTTTGTTTATAAAAAAATGCAAGCGAAGCGAGCCCATCCATAAAATCTGCTAAAAAATAAACTTTGTTGTTTTTCTCTATGCTTTTCAATCGTTATATTTCTAATCTGTTTAATACCTTTGATAGCCTGTGCTTTACTAATCACTAAATTCACACTAGTACCATTTTTACTCTGTAGTTACATCTGAACGAAGCATAGAATAAATCGACCAATCAGGAGCAAGTACATCAATTCCATGGTTGTGCTTTCTACGGGCGTGAATTCCCTACACGTGTCGGGAATGCACGACCATAGAATTGATGTTTTTTTTTTTTTTATACATGAATTCCATGGTTGTGTTTTACCGGGCTGTGCAAAATCGGGCTGTACAAACTCAGCACGTGTCAGGAAAGCACGACCGTGGAATTCATGTATTTTATACATGAATTCCACGGTCGTGCATTCCTGACTGCGCTTTCCACGGCTGTGTTTTCACAGGCTGTACATTCCATGGTTGTACAATAACCGGACCCTAAACAGTATGCCACGAGTCTTTATGATCAGCTGTGATGGCGTCATGGCAACAGAAACCAGAGTGGGGACGGAGTGAGAGAGTAATAGATAGAGAAAGAGTGAGAGAGGAATAGAAACGCGGAGAAGGAAATGTAGGCATCACGCAACTGCACGCATTTAACTTTATCGATGAATTTTTGTTAATTAGGCTTGCGGAAATCGTCAGATTATATATTTTTCATTATTCTTGAATTATTTCCTTCAAAATAAAAAAATATTTAGCTACGCTCGAGAATGTCGAGATGACGTTTTTTTTTTACAACTTTGTTGCCCTCCCCTTTTTTTACGTCACTCTCAAATTGTCAGATTAGTGGAATATACACTTTTTAGGATGTAATTAACTCACCCTACCTTAATCTGACGCGCTCGAGAATTTCTGATGGTCAATTTTTTTTTACTAATCTGATCCTGTATCCTTCACGGGCGGCCTTATATATGGGCCTCATGTTTTGTGGAGGTACTTAACAGGGTACAAGGTATCCCCCTGTATATTAATCTGTCGCGCTTTGGTAAATCCCGAAATCCCCGCTTGGGCTCCCCTACGTCAAAGGTTTTTATTTCAGTAAAATGACGGATTAAGGATCATTTATCTTATATAAAGTAGGTGATTGTAAGTGCTAGTTTCTAAGATATAAATACGAATACGAGCCTTAGGCCGGAATACTGAAACGTCACTCAAATTTGAGCACCACTTAAAATTGCTCTGCCTCTGTTTGGCATTACTCATTTGTAGGAGATGGCAATAATTTAAGCGTGGACTTAAGTAGCGTTTGAGTATTACGAAGCTTACATCATAAATTCACCGACTTTTAATCCAAACCAAACCCCAACCAAATTGATATTCCTCCCCACAGTTCGTGACAAAATTGTAAAATATCGAAAAACATTTAAATGTTTGCCGTCGTCTCAGTGGTGGCCACTGGTGGCTGACGTAAAGTCGGCCACCAGTGGCCACCATTGTACCAGCCCGGCATTGTTTGCTGTTTTAGGTAAGGGCCCCTTTTGATTGACTAACCACTCAGCGTATATTGGACTAACTTGGTCGTATCACCGTGGTAGCTAAGGGGATTTTCGGACAAAAGTTCCAGAAATCCTCTACGCAGGGGATTTCCGGAATGCGCCCAATAGATGACGTAACTATCGTAACCGTATGACGTAACATATTGTTGGTAAATAAGATATTTTATGTTAGTATATATTGAACCTATCGTGCCAAAGGCTGCTTTTGGTTTACAGAGTTCAAGCTGTGAGAATTTGTAGTAGTAGTGACGAGGTCGATGAAATTAACTTTCTTGGTATAAAAATCGGTGTAATCCATTTTTATATGACTGTACTTAAAATATCGTAGGCGCGAGTTGGCGAACACAAAAAAATAGGTAAAATCGGAAGGTGCCAACTCGCGCCTATTCGCAAGTTTGACGTTCGCGAGTTGGTGAATAAGTCTTTGGCATTTGTAGGTAAACCCGATGTTGATTTTATTAGTTACAAGTGTTTTGTGTTTTGCATTTACAAGCAGATATAAATTCGATCAAAAGAGACAAGACACGGAGTACCTAATTATTACAAGGTGACATCGAATTTATTAAAAACAGAGTGAAAGAGAAGCTATGTTAGTCAACTAGTTTGAACAAGCCTTCTTCGTAGAATTACAGAAATAATGAATTGGAAAATTCTTCGATCAACCAGTTTCTTGCGATTTTCGGTCATCGGTCAAAGTCTCCACATTGATCGGCGACCGAAAGTCTCAAAGATCGCGGCGTGGACGCTGCGTCAGTAAATGGTAAATGGTCTCAGGTTTTATTGAAAGCACAATGAAATACCCTCGCTTTGGTAGTCTTTTTCTCTAAGTATATCTCACTGCGACAATGACAGTAAGGACGAGCTTTTGATGCTTAGCGAAATGACAGTGTAAAAGTAAATAATAAATATAATATTAAATATTCACGGACACTTAACACAACACCGTCTAGTCCCAAACTAAGCAAAGCTTGTACTATGGGAACTAGATGGCTGATAGATAGAATACATACATACTTTTTTTTTTGTAAATACATACTTATAATACATAGAAACACCCAGACACAGAACAAACATCTATGTTTACAACACACAAATGTTTGTTCTCGGTGGGGATCGAACCCACGACCCACAGCACGGAAGGCAGAGCTACTACCGACTGAGCCATGACGCCTGTCATGTCAAAAGGGTTATTACAGCCTCTGAAGGAGTATATCTGTGACCATACTTGTCTTATGCATTCTTCTTTGTTCTTTTCAGTTTGCGTTATTATCGTGCTAGTACATAGGTGTTCCGTAGAAGTACTGCGTAGGTACTTATTTGTAACACCAAGCAAGCAGTGATGATTGCTGTGTTCCGATTGAAAGGGCACGGGAATTAAATGATTATGCATTCCCATTCGTACTACCAGTGGGATGAAATATACTGGGACGAATGAGAATTAACGTACCTATATAGGGTGTCAACATTACCCAAAAAAATAAGTATTCTATCAGAAATCTAGTTCCCATAGTATAAGCTTTGCTTAGTTTGGTATCAGAGAGCGTTGTGTGACAATGTCCAATAATAATAATAATAAAAAAATACAGGTACATGAAACGTCTTATCTGTACGTCATAGAGGATGGACACATTACGTACTCTGGGAGGCATTGCATTGTTATTGATAAACGCTACCACTAAACATCAGATGTGCTATCTAATTGTCTCATCGCAGTCTCATAAAGTACTCAAAATAAGCCTCAATTAATATAACTTCAGTAAACAGAATAGCAAAACCAGCTCATTCCGACACAATACCATAATTTACAGGCAAGAAGCCCACGACACCCTAATTTCAGCTTATTCTGTTCGTAAGATTGGCATCAGCCGCACTCAGAGACATCAATTTTCATAACATGTAGGTACCTACGTACTGTGATCGAAATTGACTTGAAGACTGCTGCTTTACTTTTTAACCGACTTAAAAAAAGGAGGAACTTCTCAATTCGGTTGTATTTTTTTTGTTTATTACCTCATAACTCAGTCATTTATGAACCAATTTAAAAAAATATTTTTTTTATTGGAAAGAATATAATAGATAACTAGGTATAAACAATGAATAATCAAAAAAATGTACGAGTTTTTTTTGTGTTTGACAAATCAAATTATTTTGTTCGTTTTTTGAAAATAACAAAAGAAGTTACGAAATGTCCACAACCAGCTCCACAATTGATGGAAATATAGGTATGTCTCTGAGTGCAGTGGTAAGCCTGTGCCACAGAATACACAGCAGGTGAGCCGAGTCGTCTGATTGTAGAGCTATCTTCACCCGTCAGGTTTATTCAACGTCCACTTAGCCTGTTTATGTTTTCAATGGGGCTCGACCTTTGGGGTCTTAAAAATAACAGGAGTTTTAGAAAGTCACGGTGAAGGTTCGTTTTTGGGGAAATTAGGGCCGTTTTGTGGCGATGGTAAAAATAATTCTTACTGAATATATTTTTTTACTTTGGTGACGTCATTTTAACTGATAAAACTAGATTTGGAACTAGAAAGACAGATTTGGAGCGAGCTACTATCTTTCCAGTTCTACTATCTTTCCAGTTCTACTACCTTTCCTGTTCTACTATCTTTCCAGTTCTACTATCTTTCCAGTTCTACTACCTTTCCTGTTCTACTATCTTTCCAGTTCTACTATCTTTCTAGTTCTACTATCTTTTCAGTTCTATACTATCTTTTCAGTTCTATACTATCTTTTCAGTTCTATACTATCTTTCCAGTTCTACTACCTTTCCAGTTCTACTATCTTTCCAGTTCCACTATCTTTCCAGTTCTACTATCTTTCTAGTTCTACTATCTTTTCAGTTCTATACTATCTTTTTAGTTCTATACTATCTTTTCAGTTCTATACTATCTTTCCAGTTCTACTACCTTTCCAGTTCTACTATCTTGCCAGTTCTACTATCTTTCCGTTAAATAGAGCTTACTTACTAAGCTACGAATTTTCTAAAACCGAAAAAATAATTCCCAACCGCCGCTTTTTGAAAAACTTCAGTCTAACATTGTTCTAAAAATTATGAAATGTTTTCTTATTTTCATAACGTTATAGATAACACGGTTTGAGTTAAAGCTATTTTAGCATAAACCATAGAAACGCAGAATTATTTTAGATAATTTCCAGCTCCTTTTTGAGTCAAGTTTATTTGGGAGAGCTTCCAAAAACATTCTACGATGGTATGCTAATGCAAGTGTAAATATTTTGAAAGAATCTCTGAAGGATCTCTATACGCTGTGCCAGTGCTCTCAAACGTTGAAGAAAAACATCGAGTGGAAACAAGTTTTCAGCGGTTGGCTTAGATTCTGTTGGTCTGTTGTGTTAAGGCGAAGGGTAAAGCCAGACAACCTTCTCGCTCGCACATTTCAACATTTTTAAAGATATAATATAACTAAATGTAATTATGTGAAATTGCAGAGCTTTAGGGTCGAGAGAATAACAATGCAAAGGTTCAAGTAAAGATATCATATTGATCCAAAAAGTTTTCTAATAAAAAAATGTGCACTTTAATTTATCGCATTGGTACAAGTTTTTTGGTCGTTTATCTTCAAAAATTTTGAAATGTGATGTGCTAGTGATTTATGTGATGTGTTTCAATAATTCTTTAGAAATAGCTAAAACTAAACTCAATATTACAAGAGTTAATAGTTCCAGTTAGTTTAATATTCTGGCACTTTACTAATGCTGGGTTTAGACAGTAGCAGTGACTAAAACAAATGACAAACATCGAACAGTAACAATGACTGAAGTCAATGCCGTCCCTTTCTCATAAACTGTTACGACAAGGACAGCAATAATTTTAGAGCTGTCAAAATTAGGTTAGTTTAGAAAAATGCAACAAGAAAATCGGTGCCAGTAAATAAACGGTAAGCAGGTCTCACGTCACTGCCAAATAAATTATAATTATCTGGGATAGCTCACTACTGTACACTAGACCCAGTATTAATTATGATCTGTGATCCTAGTCTAACTTGGGCGCTTCTTGATGGATAAACTCAGTTAGACTAGAATATCTATGCTAGTACAGCTTGCTCACTGTACTGTCATGGTGTAAATAAGGCTTAAAGGACTTTCCAAACGGACCTGGCTCAGTTTAGCTGCTAATAGTGGTGGGATTGGTTTATCGATGCTAAAATGTTGTCTCAATCAAAATGTTGGTTCCACTACATAACCCTCGTACAGTTGACGCTCACATAATCCAACAGAACAACAGTGCCGAATGATTTGAACAAAAATATTATAAGAGTAGTTTGTTAAATTGGTGTTTTTGTGAAACAGACTACTTGCTTTTAGGACTTTCTACAGGGTGAAAGATATAGATCTTAAGAGGTCCTTAGATCAACCTTTGGTGTTGCAGGTGTCTATGGGCGGCGGTGACTACTTTCCATCAAGTGGCCCGCCTGCTCGTCTGCCAGATATAGCATAAAAAAACCTATCGATTTGGACTGATTTCGACGAGTTATAAGTTATCTATAAATCTTTTGCAACGGGTTGTAGATCACCTGTTTGTGTATTTTTTAAATTTTATTAAACTGTATTAGTTGTATTTTTTCGTGAATAAAGTATTTTTAACGTATCGATAAAATGAACTGCTGTTCAGTTCCCATCTCTACAGGTATAGTTACCTGCACAAAGCTGCACAAAACGAATGGCCTGTAGTTAGCGCTGAGCTAGCAGGTAATGCTGCTAAATGAGGAACAAAAGGACAAATATCATAGTAGCGATTAACCCCATTACAAATGGCCTTAACTGAAACTCGCCACTGGAGGCAATTGGGAACGGTAAGAATAGCATTCCCATTTGTCACCAGTGTGGACTGACAGCGGGGAAAAGTGGGACGTATGAACAATTTCTAGTTATCGCCACTGGGGACAGAGAAGGTGGCGACAACTGGAAATTACCCATCGCAATAAGGTTTCACAGGTGACGTTTTCGTCTGTGTGGGATGGACTCTAGATCTGGTGGGTTTACCAACCAATGGGTCCATAAGCCATTATTTTTGTTAGTAACACTAATTGATTTTTGTTATAAATTAAATAAAAAAAAGATTCATTTTGTTTTATTTATTCTTTTACTATGTTGTGTTAGGCGTGATAAAAAACTCAAAAGATGAAAATTTTGGAATTCGATAGTATAAGTAGAAACCGCTTGTTTCAAAACCATACGATTTCTGAAACGTACAGTATAACAATAAATTCACGGGAATCTCACACCTACTCGTGTAACTTCGCAAAGCGTATTTCACACGTAAAGTGTGAAATAGCTAGAAAGATGATCATTCTGATTTATTATCAGAATGATCATCTTTCTAGCTATTTCACTCATGAGCTGACGAAGTATTGCTGAGCTTTTAGTTTGGAAGTTGAGCATAAAGGATTGGCAATCTAGAAGTACGTATTAAAATTACAGTGTTATAAGTTTTAGAACGGGTACCTACAACAAAAATACTCATGGTTTTCAACCTACGGACATCCGTTTAGCAGGTTTTCAGGTAATCTGAGGTGGAACTACGGAAAGAGTTCAGTCCTACATCTCATTGCAAACAAGGTAGTGAGGTGATTTTTGGAAAAGAAAAACAGATCTCAGTTTTAGATTTTTTTATTACTAGAATTCTTCATTCTGGGACGAATTATTTTAATGACAGACTTTAAACATCGGCCATTCTCAATTTATTTTGGCTTTAGAGTATTTTGAAACACAGCTTATTTAATAAAAAAATTGTGTTGGTTTTGATGTCTTAGCTTTATTAAACCTTTACGAACATTTATGTCCTGATGTCGAGTTTTGGGTTCGACCGTAAAATACCAGACCCAGAGAAAGAGCGTGTGACACATCGCATAATCCTGATTCCTGTGGCTTGGCTCATCGCGCGTCGTTGCGAACTTTTCAGAATGAATTCGTTGGTTTCATCGCATTCAACGTAACCATCCGCATCTCTTTACAAAACACTTCGGGCAGAATGCGTTTCTAAACGACTACGGAGCTGGAAAACTTTTACACTGCTTCTTAAACGCGTAAATCACTCGGCCATACTTTTAGTCAGCTTCATGGACCAATTTGGATGAGCATTATTTATTAAATATATCTACATTTAAATATGATGTATGAAATTTGACATAAACGTAGTCACAAGTATTTCACGGCTTTATACGTGTTCCACCCGACTATTCTAGAATACAAATACGATGGCGATAAACTAGTGACAAGTCTCAAAATCACGTCTGGATGTCGGTGGGAACTCGTTTGTTGCCGCAGCTCGCAACTGCATCGCTACGAACGTAGTACCACTATTGTCAGACGCGGCTCTTCTATCTATACTATAATAAAACTTAAAAAAAAGCCAATAACTAAAATTAAAGATATTATGGATAAACTAAATATACAGATCTACTAATTTTGTTTCCGAAAATCGAGTTTGCCTGTTTGTTTGTTCGCGGATCACGCCTAAACTACAGCCATTTGCTGCGAGGTTCATCGTAAGCTGGTTGACAAATATTTTGGTGGAAAGTTGTACGAAGTCGCGGGTATCAGCTAGTATCTGATAAAATACCATAAAATACAGAACTAATGGTAAATAAATATTCTTTGACTTCTTTATCTATCTATTGTATTGTGTGTAAATTAGGTATACTGCTTGTCAGTAGCGAGTTTGATACACTGCTGTTTTATAATCTAGTTTCTTATTAAGTCCAATTATAAAGCAGTAATGATCTCAGAAATGCGCTTCTAGGTAGAGCAACCGGTCCATTTTAGAACACCATTGTAACCATTAAATTTTATTGAAAAAGAACACCTTTTGTATTCAGCTGATTAGTCGGTTTCTGCACTACAGAGATCGTTTTGAACTAAAAGTCGCGTCTAAAACGTACTTCTAGTGAATAACCTACAGTAACTACGTCTTTCCTCGCAACATTTTAGTAAATTTATTGTAAATCGTAGGTACATGTTGACTAACGTGTCCAGTTTGGAAATGGCAATACGTGTAATGGGTTTCAGAGTATTTATAGGTACTAAACTTGGTAGTAAATTGCATTAATAGCCCACATACTATAATAAGAACATAAATTTTTACAATACAATTTAAATCTTGAGAGTGATGGCCGCAGTGCAATGCTTCACAGAGCACGCTCTAGCGTGGATGTGCGTAAAGTATGCATTGGCATATGCCAGAGGTAACTGTATTTTACTTACTTGATCATATCATGGACATCACAATTCTAATTATGAAAGAGGTAAAAAAAACAATATAAGTACCTAAGATCAAGGAGCATAATATAAATAGTAGGTACTATACTTTTTTAGTAAAACTCATTTTCAACTAGTTGTGTTAAAGTTTAATTTGGGTAGATTTTTATCGGAGTGACTTTATTGAGTGACAATTTGTACAATTTGCACCCTTTCAACTGATAACCCCATGCGTTGACATCAGGATTTATCTTATTTCAAGCTGATTGTGAACAGAAAATGCATAGAGTATTCATTTTAATTCATAAAAAAAGATAGAAGCATTTTACAGTACTGTGTCCCTATTGGGGACAACGCCTCCCTCTAATTATTTTTGATTCAGTAGCAAGTTTTGTATACTTGTGTAAGATTTGCATCGTTTTCCGTCTCCCTTACCATATAGTCATCATAATACATACCAAGATCTCAAAAAGACACTATCAGAATGGCTTATTCCCATCGAGCCCACCGGCCCACTGGTGGGTGACAACTTCTCAGAATAAGAGTTTTTGTCATTCTTATTGTCTCTCTGTAAAGACTAGGTCTCAGAATGACAAGATATTGGAATGACGACATCTCAGAAAGATTAAGATTGCACAATGACGCATTTTTTATTATTTCGTTCATGAAAATGTCGATAGCGACTCCACAGTTTTTGATCGAAGTGTGAATTGTTTTTCATTTGCTCTCGTGTGATTAGCTCCATCTGGACGTACGGATCGATGCTCGCACCAGTGTCATGCGATTATAGCTCGTAATACTACGCAATATGGGTGCTCCCGAGATCGAAAATGTGCGCCCAAGTAAGTCCCAAAATGATTTTTTTATTATTTTAAAAAAAAATATTACCTGGTTTCGTATTTACTAAACAATTTCATATTATTATGTAGCTACCTGCATCAGAGATAACAACTATGACAAATTTTGTCATTTTACCTAGAGTTTTATAAAAGCAGCTGATTATTATTATTTAGTTCACTAAAATTGGCGGCCATCAAATGAATTCAGTCCTGGTTTAATTTAGTTCTCACTAGCTTCCGCCCGCGACCTCGCTTGCGTCCCGTTGGATCCCGTAAATTTTCCAGGATAAAAAGTAGCTTATGTGTTAATTCATGTCACGGACAATTATTATATTTCAAGTTTCATTCAAATCGGATTAGTAGTTTTTGCGTAAAAGAGTAACAAACATCCATTCCATTATTGGTGAGGTGCGTTGCGTTGCGCGTATTTACTTAGGTAAACGCAACTCAACGCTACGCACCAATGGGGCTTTTCCCTTAGTAGTAGACCAACCGCTCTACTGTACATCTCTTTGTGTAAGAGCTTGTCCGGGGAAGTACCAACGTACCTAATTCTGTCACCGCACAGTGATGCCCGGATTGCTGTGTTCCGGTTTGAAGAGTAATGGGTGTCGGTGCACATTATAGGCACATGATAACACCTTTGCCTTTGCGTCTCATAGACTGATAGACGTACTGTAAAGTAGTGCATGCTTCACAAGTCGCGTTCTCGATGGATGTGCTCAGTGGGACAATGCATTGTTATAAGCAGAGATAGGCTTAAAAACATCTGTTTATTTATTTTTAGAGGGTTTCGGTGTCCGCCATGCTCAGACCGGGTTGTTATTCCTCGCGATGTTTCTCGCGTTCACGATGAGAGTGAACATGAGTATGGCAATCGTCGACATGACTAACGAGAAGAAAACTCAGGTTTGTTGATAATCTGAACATTGGTACATACGCGCTAAGCGGCCAGCGTGAACGATTTTTTTTAACTTTTTGGGGTTCCTTTTACCTAACATATTTAATTTTATTGTAAACAAGTATATCACAGACCCTGCTTATATAGGGTATAGCAACATGGAGGCAGGCCGAGGCTTATAAAGGGTTGTGACCGGGATGTCCGCGCTAGTGTCTAACTTCACTTCGGAAGATTCAAAATAATCTGTCGAAATGACTGATATTCTAGTCATGTTTGGTAAAAATTTGGTGAAGCCGTTTCGAAGTCATCAGCTTTGAAAACCAGTTTTGAAGAATCTCAGGCATAATTGTAGTTTGGAACATTTGGATCATCGGAATGTATCTAGATTTGATGAACTTAATTAGGTATACCCCAAAGTGTGGTCTGATGATGCTCAGCAATAACAAAGAGGATTTAGGGAAATTCTCATGGGGGGTATTGAAAATTTTTGTAAAATTAATGACTACGATGATAGCTATAGTACACCGCGCCACCATGAATCCAAAAAGTGTGGAAGATTTTAACGTAAAGAAAAACATGGTATTTTTAAACTGGATAACTTTGGATAAAGCTGACCTCTTGCGCCTTATCACAGAGTCAATTAGTTGAGTCGTAAAACCGCGAACCACAGAGATAAAACTATAATTAAACAGGGGTCAAAAGTTTCAGTACAATTTGTATGAAATCTTAAAAACTAAGTGGCTTCTTACTTATTTTTGCTAATATGCCGTTTAGATTGCAAGTAAACACTTTGATGAATAGGAATGTATATAAATATATTTTTAAAACAGTTTCGTTGACGTGCATTAGTAGATAATCATTTAAAAATATACCTAAATAGATAGTTTATCGTATTCAAGATTTGTGGGAGAGTTCAAAACATAGTAGTGCAGCAGGTAGGCTTGCAGCGAGTACGCAGCGGTTGTGCAACGTTTTCGCTGCGAGTAGGCACCATACAACACGCGGCTCGCTGAAAACACACGGCGAGCTCGCTGCGCTCCCACTTCACTTTGAACTCGCCCGCAAATCGCTAGCGTGATAGAGAACAATTGGTAATCCCGTTACGACTCCAAGTTAAGGTATCACTAGGTTTTTAGAAAAGTGTCAATGATAATATTTTATCAATAAGCAGCAAGATAAAAAACTCTCCAACTAGATAGTGTAGGTCAATGTAAATACTGCAACACTTAAGATTAGATTGTTAGCAACGATCTTGTATAACACAGATAATAATGCATGTTGTATTTTTTTTTTGGCATATAAATATTCACGGACACGTCTTCTAGTCCCAAACTAAGCAAAACTTGTACGATGGGAACTAGATGGCTGGTAGAATACATACATACTTTTTTTTTGTAAATACATACTTATAATACATAGAAACACCCAGACACAGAACAAACATCTATGTTTATAACACAAATGTTTTTTCTCGGTGGGGATCGAACCCACTACCCACAGCATGGAAGGCAGAGCTACTACCGACTGAGCCATGACCTGTCTGTACTTCATCGTCAAAGAAATAATTTTTCAAAGAATTGGTATCTACATAAATCTAAATGTTTTTAGACGCTTACCTCGCACACAAAATATCACTTTTATGTTATTTTATCATTGTTATCAGTTTATTAAAATAAAATAACCATTTAATTATGTTTTTATACATCAGTGTTGTGTTGATAAAACTGAAGGTGTAAAAATCCCAAATACACAGAGAATGGGTTCGGGTCCGATGCGGGTCGGGCACGGGTTTGCCGCGGGTGTATTCTTTTGAATTTAGATGACAGTACACACAGTACGCGTGTGCGGGTCGGGTGACGCTCGCATTTTACGCGTCCAATCCGCGCCCGACTCGCGTCTTCTGTTTTGCGCTTAAAAAGTTGTAGTTGGTCGAGATGGCTTGATATTTGCGTCGGTTTGTTAATAAATCAAGACGTAGTAGCTTATCTGGTGGGTGTGTGTGGGGTCAGTGCAGGATCGCACGTTTTCTGGCACGCGTAAACTTTCCATTCATATTAACTGGAAAGCATTGATTGGTACAATAAATGGAACGAAATACTAGCACAACAACACATTATGTCAAAGCACTTGTTTAGAATTATCAAGACAAAAAATTAAAATTAAGATATGCAATCACGAAAACCATTTCTCACCGCCAATTTGGTTGCCAAGATAGTACACCAGTGATATTGGAGTCACACTCCTGGGGCATTATTCCCTATGACATAGGAGATTCCTTGCCGTAACCGTGTGACGTCACACCGTGATCGTAACCTAAACACGCCTTGGTTGTGGAACCAAAAAATGGTATTCTGTATGCCACAAGACTAGTTGTCTATGCCCCGTATTTTATTTCACATGATTCGTTCAAAAACTTCCACTCGGAAAATTATCTGTTTACTAATAAATTAGTAGGATTATTTTTAGTTCCGAATTTTCAACTCAAGTAATAAATATCTATAATTATAAGATTTGTCAACCATCAAATTGTTCAATTTACTATATTTTAGAGTGATTTGAAAAATTAAGAGCCCAAAACTATTGATAATAAATGACATTCAAGTCATGTTTGACTAGTTTCGGAACGAATATTTTGTTTGATTGTTTGTTGACATATCATAGCCGAACTTATTTATTACCTATCTTTGAAAAAGCAAAATAAAATGGATATTCTTCTGCGAAGACAACGCGTAAGACGTTGGCGCCAACAAAATACCAGCATCAGCAGGCAGCTACTGAGGGATTCCGCGGACCCTCTTGCAAATCCCTCCCTAAATTATTGTTTGTGAGGTACTACAGGGTTAGCAAAGAATTATATTCTTTCCTCCTTGGGATCCTTGCAAGCAGGATGGTGCCTAAACATACATAGAAACCTTAGAACCATCGTGGAGACCATAACAGGTCACTGTCCACTGAACAAACATCTCTACAACATTGGAGCCACAGACAGCCCACTCTGCAGAGGCTGCCTGTCCGAAGAAGAATCAGCTGTCCACGTAGGTAGTCCTGGAATGCGAGGGCGTAGCCTCTCAAGAACAACAAATCCTAGAAACCCCCAGGTCCCTCCTCTATGCCTGTGAAATCCATGGACTTCCCGCGGTCCTAACAGTGTCGTCAGTCCATCGGGTAGAAGGAAATTATTGTGATTTTATTTTATTATAAATTATAAACAGAAATAAAAGAAAGATTGTTTTATTTATTTACAAATACTAAAATTACGCGGCCTTGTTGGGTGCTGCTTATCCCCGCAGCCATTGTCGGATGGGCCTGCATGGCTCAGCCAAAGCTGTTACCTAGGCTGAGCTGGCCTTTGTGCAGGTACTTGCTTGCATTCTGCAAATAAATCCAATCAACATCTTCGCCAAAACATGTGTGTTTCCTTCAGCACAATGAATTGAAACAACAACTAAACTAACATAACTAGGCTTTGAATAATCAATGCCTCGAGTCTATCGTGATGAATGATTGAGTAATTTAATGCTACATCCATTTATCACTACTTAAATATTGTTTTTCACGCCTTTTATTTTAAACCACGTAGATTGAATTTTCTTTGTTGATAAACAACTTTCAAGGTAGGTACTGTCACAATGACTTAACCTCAAAAGATGCGCAAAAGAAACGAGCCGTGCCATACTAACTATATCAGGAACACACTAATCTGTACCTTATCACGCTAGGCAGCGAGCGTGTTCATTTGACAGTTCAAATCGTGCCCCAAACGCCGTGACGTCACAGTAAGGAATGACATTATGGCATAGGGAATACGGTTTTAGGCGATTTCACGCCCCTGTCTTGTCGTGCTGTGTAACGCGCTTGCATTGGTCATAGGGAATAAGGCCCCTGTGATTAGTAATGGCTTATGACAGCAAAGCAGACGATGCGTAGGTGTAGCCACGATTTATGGGCATCATTTGACAATGTCAGTCAATTTGGTCGGTTTACTACCGCTTTACAACCGCTTTATGCAAACTGTAGTGTAGTGAGTGTAACCACACTACTCCACGCGATAGTATTTTGTTTTTAAATGTGGTAGGTATATCAGTAGGCATCAGTAAGGTAGTGTGGCCGTAACGTAAAGAAGAACTGTATCCAATTCCTATGTGTTTGTTTCAGTATTTCGACTGGAGCCACAGCGTCCAGTCAGTAATCCTATCCTCCTTCTTTTGGGGTTACGTGGTGCTGCAGATCCCGGCCGGCGAGCTCGCGAGAAAGTTCGGAGGAAAGAACCTAATACTCATCTCTATTGGAATTAATTCGATGATCTCTTTGTTTATACCTGTGGCTGCACCATTGGTAAATACTTGAGATAAAATGTTAGTATGCCGTAGTGTTCCTTGATCCTTGTAATATAAATAACAGATGTTATTTCTTTGATCATTTTGTAGCAGATGCTACAAAATGATCTTTCATGCAAAAAATATCATACCCAAAAAAAATGTAAAAGTTCTGCAATCGCTAGAAAATATACCGATCCATATAATTATAATTATAGTAATAATATTTTTAGACTGCAAGTCACATAACGACATTTTTTTATATTTTCTATTCTCTAGCGATTGTGGAATATCAACCTCGCTAAATCAGCTGTAGTTCTATGCATAGACATAGACATTCATTTATTTACTACTTGGCGCACAACATACAAAACATATAGGTACAAATAATAATAATAATAAAAATAACTAAAACAGTGAATTTAAGAAGAAAAAAAAAAAGAAATATATACAATAACATATAAATTGGTTCCTATATGATAATATGATGCCTGCCACAGCAGCAAATGGGTCCTAACTCAGCAAATTGCTTACTGTTTTAGCAGGGAGATATGTATAGATATATGCCAGGAGATGTTTTATCCTGCTCAATGAGAGTTGGTGATGAAACTGCAAGACATGTTATGTCCAGGGAGGCTGGCAGCTGGTCTGCGTGTGCCGAGTGCTGCAGGGTCTGACGCAGGCGTTCATATACCCCAGCATGCACCATCTTGTCAGCCAGTGGGTTCCGCTCGAGGAGAAGGGAATATTGACTACTATCGTTTATGCTGGTTAGTTTCTTTATACATCTATTAAAACACAATTAAATAAAAGTGCTGATGTTTCAAATGACAGAACTCGAATCCCCAAAAAACATCAGCCCTCGCGTCGGTGTGCAAGTGCTTTATTTTTCCTTATTAAAATTAAAAAGTTTTTACATAAAACAATGTAGTGCACTCAAACAAATAAAGGGACAAAGCTAGTTGAAATAAGAATACATCCACAGAGTGTCTAGTCTACTATGTAAAAGGATAAGCGTTCGTTATTCGTTTTGAGATACAACGCGGAGAATTGACTACAATGCGCGAAGCCATGTAAAAATCGCAAGGCAACCGCGCAGTGTAACGTAAATGCACTAGAGCGTTTTGTTGATCGTTATTCGTAGTAAGTTCTGACTTCACCCATCCGCATAATAAAAATGAAACTCCATTGTACACCAACTCATTACTCCTAACAATAAACTTCATTGAATTTTTAGCAAGTTAGAGCACTCGGAAGAAATTACAAATTTACAAACGTTTGATTAGTTTTCCGTACCTATGGCAGTCAGAAGATATGAATTCAATGCAATGCAATAAACATAGCAAGTCTCAAAAAATACTGTTATCATGCCCTGTTAAGGCTATTAATTAAAGCGTCCTCTCATCAGTAGGTACCTAACCTTTCCGTGTTTGTACAATTGGAATGCCTCCCTAAAACCTTGCTTTACATAAAATTGCATTTTTCGCTTGTCCGAGTGTGTAACCTATTACAAAAACCATGACTTGATGGAAACGAGACGAGGGTCGACGTTAATATTTCAGTACAAACACTCTCCAAAAACCTTTTTACAACTTTGCTTTAACTGCTAAAAACATTGGAAAAGCTGAGGTTACAGAAAAACAATTATGAAACACCAATATTTAATGGATGAAAGAATTTTGATGCGAATTAAAAACTTCGCAATCTCACGACACTCGCTCGCGAATGTCGTGAGACCGCGAAAATCCCGCAGCCTTCGAAAATGTTTACAAAATCTAATCCATTTTATGTCCACAGGTGGGCAGCTAGGTATAGCCGTTCAGATGCTATTATCCGGATTTCTAGCAACAGCCTGGGGCTGGGAAGCCATATTCTACACCAACGGCACGCTTGGAGCAATCTGGTCCATAGCATACTTGATATTCGGCTCAGATTCGCCTGAGACGTCTAAGCTCATATCGCCGGAAGAGGTGCAGTATATTCAGACTTCTCTAGGGAGAGTTGGTGAACAAAAGGTAAGATATAAAAAGCTTTGGTCAGACTGACGCGATCAAAACGAAAACGTCAACAGGTCAAAGAACAAAAAAAAAAGTAAACGTATCGCGACGGTGGCATATGAAATACACTGCGCGGTGACACTACTACGTTCGGAAGACGAGCTGGCATTGACGCGCAATACGCCTCAAATACGAGTGATTAGACGATTAGACGCGGCGATTGTCAATTTTTTCGTTCCAACCCCCTATTTAGTCAAAGCTCGAATACTGAAACGCTACTAAGTTCATGCTGAAATTGTTGTCTATAATGATAGTGATAAGGCAATTTTAAGTGGTGTTCACGAGTGACGTTTTGGTATCTGGGCTTTAAGCTCTTGTACGTTGAAAACTGTTAGAATAATAATTTACAAAATGAAAGCTATCGCAGTAGAGTGTGGCACGCGAAAGAGCAATAAAGTCGCTTGGTTGCGTCGGTTTAAAGGCTGCTTTAAATCGGTTCGTTTAACATGTAAACCGGTTTACTTGAAATACAGATAAGTCTTCCTGTGCGAGATATATTCGACTTTTGTTAGCTTTGCATACTTATACCAATTGATTAAATACAAAATTGGGGAAAATGTGATTTTGTTTGTTACGCGTTTTTACGATTAAATCGGAAAGACTGGAACTGAACTATAAGCACCAAACGGTGGCACATTTTTTTTCCTAAATCCCTTATTTAGTAAAATTTTATAGGATTATTTCATGATAGCAGCTTTTTTGTCAGCTACATATTTATATGGCGCGTGTAGATTAGGTGGCAGTGGGCAGGGAAGTAGGCATGAGCCTAATCTAAATACTATAATAATATGCCTCTGTCTCGGCTCGTGCCCATGTTCTTGCCCTTGCTCCTAAGTAATAATAATAAAGGCAATGTTGCTGTGGCAATAATTCGGGAAAATAATGCCGATAGCGGCAAAAGCTGAGTGTAAACGCTAATAAAAAAAGTTTACAATAAAAAGTTTTTATATAAAAGTTTATTTTTTTGCCAGAGATACCCAGCTCCGTGGTCGAAGATCATGACGTCGCTGCCATTCATGGCTGTGATTGTTGCCCACTGCGGTCAGAACTGGGGCTTCTTCACGCTCATGACCGAGATGCCCACCTACATGTCCAAAGTACTGGATGTAGACTTGAAGAGTGTGAGTATGATCACTTTCTTATGCAATTACAATGGTTAGATAAATTAGTGGCAACATGGTACATGGCGAGTAATTTTTATTCCCTAACTTACTTTCTTCTTCTTCTTTTGTTTATGACCTCTGTCCGTCATTCCGACAGACAATTTTATTTTTGCCAGTGAAGTGAAGTGAGATATTTGAAATACCTAATTACGTCAAGTCAAGTCATTTCTCAAGTCGACTGTCGTTTGTTTTAAAGGCAAAATGGTGGATTTACCCTTCAAAACTTGAAAATGAATGACAGGCGTCATGGCTCAGTCGGTAGTAGCTCTGCCTTCCGTGCTGTGGGTCGTGGGTTCGATCCCCACCAAGAACAAACATTTGTGTGGCAAACATAGATGTTTGTTCTGTGTCTGGGTGTTTCTATGTATTATAAGTATGTATTTACAAAAAAAAATGTATGTATGTATTCTATCAGCCATCTAGTTCCCATCGTACAAGCTTTGCTTAGTTTGGGACTAGAAGGCGTTGTGTTAAGTGTCCGTGAATATTTATTTATATTTATTTTTATTTAGCGTTCAGGGAAACCCTTTTACACACATTTATTCAAATGGCTCACACTCTATGTTACGACCTTAAGTATTATTGGTTAAAATTCCACCAAAACTAAACAACAATACTCACAATGACACAAGAAAAACTATTAAAATAAAAGTGCTAATGTCAAAAAATGACAAATCTCGAATCCTTTCTTCTCTAACTTACCTTTACTTGAACAGAATGGAATGCTGTCATCACTACCGTACTTGTCAATGTACATCCTGAGTTTCCCGATGGGCGCGATGACGGACCTCATCATCAGGAAGAGCTGGCTCAGCGTTACTAACACGAGGAAACTCTTTAACTCTATAGGTTAGTTTACCAGCGTCAACACATCTTAAGTTAATTGTAATATTCAAAAAATATTTTTATAGGCAAGGCTAACCATTCTATAACAAGGCTTCGTTGATTAGTTTTTGACATTCATGTCTAAAAACTCCCTTGCTGCTGTGGAAAATATCAACAGAGCAAAATTTTTTATTATAATTTCTGTGCATTCTGCTCGCAAGGGAGTTTTGAGCATAATTTGTTTTTGAGTGCGAAACTGCAAACAATTTTGTATGTCGCGTTCTAGTTTTGGGACAGCAAAAGCACAAGGTTTGAGATATGAGTTCTGCACAATCAATATACCCATTACATAAGCCATGAAGAAATGACATATCACTTAAATAGCGACGCTTCTCAAGTGTCATAAGATTGTGGTGACAACAAGATTCCTCATAGTCCATAAAATTACGAAAATAACGATAATTTAAGTGCGATAATAACGACAAATTTATATTGGATATTCTCAAGGCTCTGAATGTATGTTACATACCGCGGATTCTATATGGTACAACAGTACTCTAGTATGCTCCTGACATAAGAGTAATAAGAAATAAGCAAGCCACCTCTGCGAGGGGGCGACTGAATACTATTGTAGGTAAAGAACGAAAAGGCAATAATAATATTAAAAAAAAAATTGATTTTGCTTGCAAAATAGCAAAAAAAACATAAAATGTGATTTTTACCTCTCCTGAAAAGTACCGAATTTGAGTTATACTCTTTTTATAAAGACTCACATATTTTTCAGTAATCGTGAAGTGGCAGTAATTAATGGCCTCAGTTTCATTTAGTTATTTTATGGAAAACCAACAGCTTAAATAAACTAGATAAACATTTTTATAGCAGTTGTTGGATATCTCAGGTGGTAGGTGAAATGAAACGAGAAGTGGACTGTAAATTAGGTAGGTATGTACTGGTACAAAAAAGGTAACAATAAAGAGACGCGTGTGGGCTCGATGCCGCGATTGTGTTGAGTGGGGTGACGCACGGGTCTGCGCCTTCGCGGTCCTTCGTCCCCCACCGCGAGCCACGCTCCGCGGTTTGTAATGTTCGCCGTCCGGCTGCAGCGGCGACGAGCTACGCGATGCTTTGTCTCCGACATACTCCCCGGGTTGAAGTAGGTAGAAGTAGGTAAGAAGTCAGCTGGTTCAACAAGTTGATTCTGGAAGGGGACAAATATTATTGATAGAGATAGCAGTAGAAAGCCAATCATAGGTTTTGACGGATACGTTGACATAATAGTTACACACACAACTGTGAACGTCTGGTCGACGACGAAGTGACTACAAATTCAACTACGTATTTCATGATTTTAAAAAGGGATTTAAATCCCCAAAGAATTCTCTACTCAACCGCTGTCTAGCCGAACCAACACTCGTGCAGAATAAGTCGAAATCAAAACGTTTGCTGAAAAAAAAATTTTCGCTAAACAAAGTTTTATCTCTTTCCAGGTCTATGGGGACCTGCGATAGCTCTGATCGGTCTATCATACGCACCGGAAGGCAACATGGCACTTGCTGTGGCCATGCTGACTCTCAGCGTCGGCATCAACGCCGGACAGTATACAGGATATATGGTATTCTTATTCTTTTCACTGGTTTTTTTCCTATCAGATAGAGTTATAACAACCCTCTTTTCAATCCTGAGGCTGCTTTGATTTTTTATTGCGTTTCTTATCGTGACCATTTTCTTAGTAAAAATTTTGTATTTCCTGTGAGTTGGATCACTGTATGGGGACACGGTCACTTGGTTCGTTCAGCATATTATGCGACTCTGTGATCCCTGGATCTCACCTATCGCCTCTTCCAATGACTGTTAGTTTGTTAAAAATATCTGAGTATCGGCTTTTTCTATAATTAGAACAGTGTCATCATTACATCTTGTTCCAGCTAGTCCACATTGACTTGGCGCCCAACTTCAGCGCCTCGTTGATGGGAATCACCAACTTCCTGGCGAACATCGTCTCTATCATCGCGCCTCTCGTCTGCGGATTTATCATCAGCGATGAGGTATAATTTTACTTTCTACAATCTCGAATCTTGAAAACTGTGCATCGTATATTAAAAATATCTTTAGACCTAGCGTCTCATCGCATCGCTACAAAATTTAATTTCATCTTTTTGATACCAATATTAAAAGCTAAAAGGCGTTTCATCGCAAGTTTAATCATCGTGGTCTGAAAGTTGTCCTCTTTCAGACGGAGCCTGCCGAGTGGAGGAAAGTATTTTTCGTGGCGTCGGGAGTATACTTTTTCACGAACTTGTTCTTTATACTCTTCGCTTCTTCGGAAAGACAGCCGTGGAACGAACCTAAGGAGACTGATATCGGTAAACACACTACAAAGCACCTAATTCGTTATGGAATAGAGATACATTTTCAGTGACACCATTATAATAATATATATTTTTTGCAGAAAAGCCTGCAGCTGAGTGCAAGAAATAGACGAAATGAAACGTTAATTTATTTTTGTACCTGAAGTAAGATATAAATGTAATCAAATTTTATTCACTAAGGTTTGTGATTTTTTTTGTTTAGTTGTGGTGGAAATTGTTATCTACTATTCACTTATTGGTAGGTAAATTAGTTGTAACGAACTAGAAACCTGTCCTATCCCTTTCTCCTTTCCGCATGCACGCAATAAAAATGTGCCATCTCGTTTTGATGGCTATTCGCACCATTTTGCGTCGCGCGAATCCGTGACGCAGTCTTAAGAGATTCGTCCCCGCCGCTGACGTGATCAGTCGCCTCCTGCGCACCCGTAATTTATAACCGCTGTGTCGCACCGCTATCGTGCCGCTGTTGTGCCGCGTCGCGCCGCTATCGTACCGTGTCGCGCTCGCGCCGCACCTACCGAAAGGAAACTGCAAACATCGCTTTGGAGCTGCTGGGAAGACTACCAGGTACGTGCATGTTTCACATCCTTGTGTTCTGCTGTATTCTACTCCTGTCTTTTCCACCTACAGCAGTGATCCTATTGTCATCCGCTAGTTCGTTACTACCTAAACCTAAAATACAGTCCACTACAAATTTCGAAAATATAACAACCCCCGGGAAATATAGAACTCACACCCCTCTATGGTTGAATAAGGTCCTGAACCAACCAATATTTATCACCATAAGATTTCCTTCGAGCCGGATGAATAATCTATTTCCAATTAATTTAATTTAACGTAAATTGTATTTAATATCTACCGCCCCGCTTAGGACGTTTGAGTTTCCTTTATAGCCTAGTTCATATATTTAGGTATTTCATATTTTACTGGTCACGTCTAATTAATTTTCATAACCCCGCTATTTGATTTTGTACGTCAAATCCTGCTGGTTAATTGTATAAGTTGCTCAATTTCTTTTTATATTCGCACCCCGCATGGGCAACTTATTCACCGCATTCTTTGCACCGCTAAAATCAGTATAGGAGCTTCGTACATTAATCGTATACCGCTATCACACGTTTCTATTCCTACTTTAGAATCATTTCGCTATTACTTTATTATAAAGTTCATAAATTTGAGTCAAATTATCGAAGTATTCGCTCGCTTATTTTAAACTACCCGCAACCCGCGTATTTGCTCATTCTCTGCTCCGCTCGCAAACTCGCTAACGCTTTGGTTGAGTTTTGTATTGCTGTCCGCCATGTTTGGCACTGCAAGTACGCAGAATAGGCAATAACTAGTATTGAACGCAAAATCTACGCGTACTCTTTGCCTAATCTGTGTCATTCTCCTTGGCTACTGCGCGTACGCAGAATAGGCTGAATTTGTATTGAACGCAAATTCTACGCGTACTCTTAGCTAATCTGTGTCATTGGCAGCATACGTAGGTACTTTGTGACCTATCTAACCTACTGCGCAGGGAAGATAGGTTTGTTATTTTCATTTTAAGTTTATCTTCGCATCTATTGGAGTTTTTGAAGTTTTCCTTTTGTGCGTTTGTCTTTATTTACCGCTGATTCTTATTCACAATGAGTAAAAAGGATAAGGTCGCTGTTTCTGACGACTCAGATGATGGCTTTAGTGAAGAAAAAGGTCAGCAGGCTATGTTCGAGTCAAAGCGCGAAATTCTATTTGCCCGTATGCAAGGAATTTACGACTTGGCCAAGAAAGTGGAGGCTGATCCTTCCAAATTTAAGTCTTTGCAGCACACCGCGTTTAACCTCTTGAGCCCCGGTACTTTATAACCAAATATGTACTTTTTCGATAAATATTTGAATTCAAGCACCACTAGCACCATCCATTGTATTCCACTGTCTGTGGGTTGAAAAAACCTACCCACAAAACTCATTTGTCGGCAAACATAAAACTCTTTATAAAACGTAAACAAAAAGTGACGCGTGTAATCCGACACCGCTCGGGTACCTGAGACGGGCGGCCCGACCGTATCCAAGGTCAAGTGGATTGTTGACATTGTTTCAGTGTTTGAGTGTTAGGTCGAGTGATTTATTGCGTCATTCTCTGGTGAACAAACAAGGTTGTTTATAGTAAGAGGTATTTGATTTTGAATTTATTTTTTTGGAAAATAATTTTCCGGAAAATGGCGGAAAATTCGGAAATATTTTCAAATTTGAATTTGGAACTACTAATTCCAAATATTACAAAAGACAGATAGATAGGTTGTTTATTCTAAATCCTGAGCCGAGATCATTAGAAATAAAAACAAGGTATTTATAAAATCTGTGGTCGGAAAGTGTAAACAAAATGGCGCCGGCCCATAAGGGCCTCGCGAGGCTCAAGAGGTATCGATCAATTGCATACTGACTTTGAAAAGATATTAGATTCATATAACGCCGTTTCCCTGAAGGTCAACCCTAAACATGTAGTTAAGTATCAGGAATGGACAAACTTTGACATCATGTATTGCCTTGTCAAGCAAGTCATTCAAAATCATTCGCCGTCTAACACACGTGAATCGTTGTCTCCGCAAATAGAAAAATCTAAACCTAGACTTCCTAAAATTGAATTATTATCCTTTAATGGTGATGTCCGTTCATGGCCGCTATTTTACCAACAGTTCAAATGCACCGTTCACGAGAACGCGTCACTGTCAGATAGTGACAAGATGTACTATTTGGTTGGTAAACTATCTGGATCCGCTGCGTCCGTTTGTGCCCGACTTCCTCCTACCGCTGAGAATTATCCTATTATTTGGGAGGCGTTGGTACAAAAATATGACGATTCCAGACTACTCGCTAGTTCATACCTAAATCAGTTGTTAAGTTTTAAACCGCTCACCGCTAATAGTGCTACTGGTCTTGAATCATTTTTAAATAATTTCGACACGTCTGTAGAAGCCTTTAGACAACTGAGTCTTGGAGACTTGACCGATTTTATGCTGCTGCATCTCGCTCTGCAGCGACTAGATTCGGAAACTGTCAAGTTATTTGAAATAATGCACCGCAAAGATAAAATCCCTACTTATTCAAATCTAATTGAATTTGTAAAGGAACAAAGCAAAGTGCTATCTCGATCAGCTGGCCCAACCATAAACCCGCAAGCGCAGCACAAAGTTCGCAACACGCACACTCCTAAGCCTAGTACTAGTACTCAAGGTCAGACAAAGTCTTTTGTGAATACTGACCGGGTGTGTGGTACAAGTGATAAGAGTAACTGCACTTTGTGTCATCGTGATAAACATGATCATTTGTATCGCTGTTCCGCATTTATGAAATTGACGCCTGTGGATAGGTATAAATTTATAAAAAATAATTTGTTTTGCAACAACTGTTTAAGTGTGAAACATAAAACTGCAGTGTGTGATTCTAAGCGCACCTGCACTTATTGTACTGCCAGACACCACTCGCTACTCCATTTTAATGCGCCCGCTAATAATAAAATTATTCCCGCTTGTAAAAACCCGCACTCTAAATATACCGCTACCGCTCATGACTCAGGGCCCGCCGCACCTGGGCATGTTATCTCTTCCGAGTCCCATACTCGAACCCCCGCTATAGCCCCTGCGCCTCATGCGCCTAAGGGCGAGTCTCCGCTACCCGCATTCACATCCGCACCCGCACCCGCAAATGATCCAGGCACATCTGTTTGCAATGTGTCTTATGATCACGATTCGCACACAATAACAACTGCGTTATTGGCTACCGCTAAAATAAAGGTTCTCGATTCCTTTAACCGCCCTCACTATTTGAGATGCTTGGTCGACCCCGGCTCTCAAAGTGAGTATATTTCCGCTTCATGTAGCAAGCGCCTATCGCTTCCTATATCTACGCAAAACCGCTTCTCTAAAGCCCAAGGTATAGGAGGAGTCTCCCAGAAGATTCTGGGTATGACTTCGCTCAAATTCACCTCTCGCTTCGACGACGAACAGGAATATCATATCCAGCCCATGGTGGTAGATAGCATTACGTCACGACTCCCTGACTCGCGCGTCGATGTCAGCGCACTGAGTCACATACGTAATCTGCCCATGGCGGATGATGATTTTTCAGAGCCCGGTCCTATTGACCTTTTATTGGGCGTGAATTTGTATTGTCAAATCCTCCTATTTAATAAAATAACCGCAAAAAATCTACCCGCAGCTTTGGAAACAACTTTAGGTTATATCGTTATGGGAAACGCCCCCGTTATATCGCCACACTCTTCTTTTCACACCTTTTGTGCATTTATGAGTGACCCGCTCCACGAACTCGTAGAAAGGTTTTGGTCCACTGAGGAGCCGCCTTCCAAGATGTTCTTAAGTCCCGACGATCAACGCTGTGAAGATATTTATACTTCGACCACTACGCGAAACGAAGATGGTAGTTATGTAGTGCAGCTACCTTTTAAAGATGACCCGCAAAAGCTAGGTAACTCCTACATAGCCGCAAAGAAAAGGTTTTCATGCCTTGAAAGGAAGTTTTTACGATCCCCGGACTTACATAAAAAATATAATGCAATTATTTCTGATTATCTCGACAAAGGTATTTTAACGCGCGTTTCTACTGACGAATGTACTTCTCCAGGTTATTACCTGCCGCACCACCCTGTAGTTCGGGACGATAAGTCCACGACTAAAGTCCGCATTGTTTTAGATGGCAGCGCTTCGACTGATTCAGGCCTGTCGCTAAACGATATTTTATATAAAGGCTGCAATTTGCAGGCCGATATATTTAACATTTTATTAAATGTTCGCATACATCGTATTGCCTTTTTCGCAGACGTTAGGCAGATGTATTTATGCATATATACGCATCCCGCACACCGCTGTTATCAACGGATACTATATAGGTTTTCTCCAGACGAATTGCTTGAAACGCTTCAGTTTGAGCGTGTCACCTTTGGCCTTCGCTCTTCTCCAATGTTGGCGCTGCGTACTTTACGCCAGTTGGCACAAGATGAGAGACAAAGGTGGCCTACTGCGGCTGACGTCATCGAACGGGACGTCTACATGGACGATCTTGCATCTTCTGCTTCTTCTGTGGATCAAGCAGTTAAGATTGCTCAGGAATTGATTCAAATGTTTAAGGCCGGTGGGTTTGACTTAGTCAAATGGACTAGTAACTCATCCGAGCTGCTAAAGCACATACCCGTATCGCATAGGCAATCTGAATCAATTTCGTTCGATGATGATGACACGTTCAAAATATTGGGACTACGCTGGCTCCCCGCATCTGATAACTTTATATTTTTGACATCCGTCCCACCATCCATTTTTACAAAACGCGCTATTTTATCTATGACCGCACGTCTGTACGATGTCTTAGGACTCGTCGGACCCGTAATTCTTTACGCTAAATTGATAATCAGGGAACTGTGGCTTCTGCACATCGATTGGGATGGCGAGCTACCCTGTGATATCACCGCATTATGGCAAAGATATTTATCTGAGCTACCGCTAATCTCGCAACTCAAGTTTCCTCGCCATGTAGGTATTGAGGAACATGGTTCTAAAATCTCGCTAATCGCATTTTCGGACGCAAGTGAAAAGGCGTACGGCTGCGTGGTATACCTACATGTTTCTAACGGTAACCAGCCAGCGTCGATCTCGCTTTTGTGTTCCAAGTCCCGCGTCGCATCAGCCAAATCAACAATTACGTTGGCTCGGCTTGAGCTCAATGGCTTAGTGCTTCTCGCCAAGCTATTGCGCTCTGTTTATGAATCGCTATCCGCACGTTGTCAAATTGATAACGTTTTCATATTTTCTGACTCGACAGTCGCTCTGTGTTGGGTAACTTCCTCTCCTCATAAGTTTCATACTTACGTCGCAAACCGCATCTCAGACTTTCAGTCTACCTCGCCATCGCAAAACTTATATCACGTCGCAGGTGTCGAAAACCCTGCCGACTTAGTGTCTCGTGGCCTTTTGCCCTCACAGATTTTAGATAGTGACCTGTGGTTCCGTGGACCCCCATGGATGTCTTTGCCGCTGGCAGATTGGCCAGTTGAGAGATTCTCCTCTACTCCAAATCAATTGCCCGAGGAAAAAACTTTGTCTCACGTGACTGTGGCAACGGAGGAGAACCCTTTCATAACTTTAGGATCCAAGTTCTCTTCTTGGCATAAGTTTCTTCGCGCCACGGTTATTGTTCTACGCTTTCTCAAAGTTCTACCACGCAGCAACGTTATTACTGCTGAGGATTTAGATATTGCAGAAAGTAAAATCATACAGGCTGTTCAGCAAACCTATTTTGCTAATGATATAAAAAATATTCAAAAGAACAAATCTTGTTCAACCGCTTTACGGAAGTTATCCCCATTCATTTCTGATGAAACCGTTCGAGTCGGAGGGCGACTCTCATATTCGAGTCTAGATTTTAATCAAAAACACCCCGCTCTTATGCCTAAAAATGGGCACATCGCTGAACTAATTGTAGATTGGTACCATCGTGAAAATAGTCACGCTGGTCCACAGCTACTTATGTCAATCTTGCGACAAAAATATTGGTTCTTATCCGCTAGACGCTTAGTGCGCAACCGTATTCATAAATGCGTTCGTTGTTTTAGATTGAACCCTAAACCTACATTTCCCGCTATGTCAGATTTGCCCAGTTGTCGCGTTGAACCTTGTAAGGCTTTCACGCACACAGGTGTCGATTACGCTGGCCCGCTGTATATTACGACGACTAGAAAAAGAGGTGTACGCAGCCAAAAGGCTTATCTCTGTGTCTTTGTGTGCTTAGTCACTAAAGCGGTACACATTGAATTAGCGTCCGATCTCAGCTCCGCTACGTTCTTAGACGCATTCAAACGATTTCTATCGAGACGTGGTCCGTGCAACTTCATATACAGTGACAATGGCACAAACTTTATCGCTTCGCAATCCTTTCTAAAAGAACTATTTGAATTCTTAAAATCTGACGCATATTATCAATCTTTCAACGACGAACTCGCTAAGCATAAGATCACCTGGAAAAGGTCGCCCCCATTAGGAAGCCATTTTGGTGGAATTTGGGAAGCTAACATTAAAAGTATAAAATCGCTTCTCTTCCGTGTAATCGGAAAGCAAATCCTCACTTATGAGGAGATGCTCACGGTGCTTAATCAAGTCGAAGCTGTATTGAACAGTCGACCTTTATACGTCTTAAGCTCCGACCCTTCGGAGCCAACCGCATTAACACCGTCGCATTTTTTATCAACTAAATCGTTAGCTTTCTTACCCGCTGCTGATGTCAGCGGAGAACGAGCAAGTCTTTTGTCTCGCCATTCTTTAATGGACTCGCTAGTCCAAACGTTTTGGAAGCGATTCAAAGACGAATACCTCCATAATTTGCAAATGCGCGAAAAATGGAATACTGCTAGTAACCCGCTTACTGTAGGCACCGTAGTTCTCATAAACAACGAAAACGCGCCTCCGTTGGCTTGGAAGTTAGGTAAAATTTCTGAAGTCTTCCCTGGGAAAGACGGTAGAATTCGTTGCGTAAGAGTAGAAACTGGTGATAGCTCGTACGTCCGTCCGGCGACAAAGCTGTCGCCTCTGCCTATACAGTAGGGTGACCATATCGCGTAATTTTCTCGGATATTTTATCCGATCCGCTAGTTTTAGTTTTTTATATATTTCCGCTATTATGCCGCTATTATTAATTAGGATTATTTTTAGTCTTGGAACCGCTTTTTTTATATTAACCCGCTACGCTATTTCATATTCCTTTCGTTTTTGAAGGAATCCTTCAAGGAGGGGGAGATGGTGGAAATTGTTATCTACTATTCACTTATTGGTAGGTAAATTAGTTGTAACGAACTAGAAACCTGTCCTATCCCTTTCTCCTTTCCGCATGCACGCAATAAAAATGTGCCATCTCGTTTTGATGGCTATTCGCACCATTTTGCGTCGCGCGAATCCGTGACGCAGTCTTAAGAGATTCGTCCCCGCCGCTGACGTGATCAGTCGCCTCCTGCGCACCCGTAATTTATAACCGCTGTGTCGCACCGCTATCGTGCCGCTGTTGTGCCGCGTCGCGCCGCTATCGTACCGTGTCGCGCTCGCGCCGCACCTACCGAAAGGAAACTGCAAACATCGCTTTGGAGCTGCTGGGAAGACTACCAGGTACGTGCATGTTTCACATCCTTGTGTTCTGCTGTATTCTACTCCTGTCTTTTCCACCTACAGCAGTGATCCTATTGTCATCCGCTAGTTCGTTACTACCTAAACCTAAAATACAGTCCACTACAAATTTCGAAAATATAACAACCCCCGGGAAATATAGAACTCACACCCCTCTATGGTTGAATAAGGTCCTGAACCAACCAATATTTATCACCAAGTTGTCTCTTATTTATTTTTATTTTAGCCTTTTATTTTAGTGAAAGGCGAAGGATTGGTTTCTGTCCCATCTTCACAGTCTCCAGTTTGAATAAAACTATTGTTTCAACATTGCAACTAAGAAATGCTGCATTAAATAATGGATTCCTTGAAATTTTAATAAAACAACATGAAGAGGAAGGCACGGAGTATTAATAAGCATGAAAGATAATGAAGTTAAAAGCCCACTTTATATTAGAGAACAAGGTGCGATTTGGGGTGAAAATAAGCCGAGTGAATCCAGCTCGTTACAAATGCATTCAGCGCACAAATTTTGAATTTAATCATTTTATTTGGTCTTACTGTTACTTTGCAAATGAGTACCAAAATTAATAAAAAAAAAAACAATAAGTATAGCTAATAAATACATTTTAAATCTAAACTAAGTACTTAATTAGCCACTTGCTTAGTAGATTGTATGAGCTAGGTACATACATAATAGTCACTGAGATATATTGGAAAACCATCGTATCGTGCCTAACTCTTTGCACTTGGTTCTAGACATTTTTTTTTCTCACTATCTAGTACCTTACCTATCACTTGCTAACCACTGACACACGCAACCAACGACACGACTAGCATGACATTTTAGTACCTACAAGACGCCTTCACACCGTGTTAGCGCTGACAACTGACATATCGATGTCGTGCAGTGTGCAAAGGACCATTTTCAACCCACACAAAGCTACAATGCATTTTCTAGATGCGAACTGTTAGCTTGTTAGATCCTACGGAACACTCATGTTTATGCAGCAGCGTTCAGACGCAGCCATGACTTCAAAACCCAGACTTTAAAAGCAACCGTCACTTCTATCTTACAAGGTTTTACGGATCTGTGCTTTTTGCAATATTAAAAATCTATATTGAACCATAAGCTCAGAGCGTCAGAGTATTTTTTTTTTCGAAACTTAATGTTATCTAAGCAGTATAGTGCAAGTTAACCACCATTCAATCGCTTGAGAATATAAAATAGAAATCGCCAAAAATGGAAATGGTTGACTTTACGTTCAAAAATATCATTTTTCTACATTCCTTTCTCATACTCTAGAGACAATAGATTTTTTATAAAATGAGAATGTAGTATTTTCGTCCATTTTGAATTTCAAGACAATGTATAGTGCTCCAGCCCTTGAAAAATGATGCCGTGTCTATCTTGAATTTAGAGGCATAGTATTTTAAGGTTCATCTTAGATTGTAGTTAGCAGAAAGTGACTCAGTCGACGCTATATTGCTGTTTTATGGAAATAACGCACTTGGATCGAGTACCTTCTTTAGGAAAGAGTTAGAAAATAACGTGGCATCTTGGAAAGTGTTTTTTTTTATATAAAACACCCTCAGGTGATATTGACGTGCTTCCGTAGTTTAATATTAATTGTATTACACTAGGTAGTAGGGAACAGTGTAAAATGGAGAAAATATAAAGGGGGACAATTTTTTCGTACAAAAAAAATTTTACTATCGCTAAAAATCATCAAAATAGTTCACAAAATGTTATTTACGCTAATTGCTAGCGATTTTATTATGTTTAGTTACAATCTTTACTTAGTCGTATAAAAAATCATTACTGATGTTATATTAAACACGCTAGGAAAGTTAGTCAGTTTTTAAATATGTTTTATCTAAAATTACTCAATTACATTAAAATACACAAAATGAAATATGGGTGAATAACTCATTAAAACTGTACATTTTAAATTCATATTATTATAATAACTGACGTAATTAAAACATCCAGTAGGTAATATGGTTTAATTATGATTTAATTTGTGGGCATAAATTGATATATCAAATTTTCATGATATAAAACTAATATTTTTCGGCACAAATAATTATTATAATAAATTACAATTTAACTGGCTTATTTCCATCGAACCCACCAGCAGGCACACTGGTGGGCCGGATGAGAAAAAAAATCCCATCGAGCCCACTATGCAAATGAGTGGGCTCGATCAGATGTAAGTTTGTACAATTTAGTGGCCGCCTATGATGATGGCTTCCTCCGAAGCACGGAAGCGCTCAGATGTAAATGCCACTAACGGTCACCCATCCAAATGAGACGAGCGCATAACAAAATGAGCGCTAATATAAATTAAAATACCTCCGTAAGAAAATAAATATTATTATCCAATCAATTTCCTGCCCAATAGACAGCCAAGAACGGGCGCAATAACTCACGTATCACGTGATGGACCATAAAAAGGGTCCATAGATGTGAAGAATGGCCCATTATCAGCAGCTGACTCGAGTCCGACGTCACTACCCTGTTATTATTATAGGCACACAGTTTTTTTGACTATCGCTGGTCATAGCGGACGTAAAAGAAGCTAGATATCTACTCATAGTTTTAAGTCACTAGTGTGTTCTGGGGTTCCGGCCTTTTATTTATGAAACGATATTATTTATTTTATTATTATTTAGAATACTAATCAAAATGTATGGAAATGACAATTCCAAACGTAATAAACTAGAAAAAAACGATAAGTATAATCTAACGTTTATTCCCGTTCGCCCCACTAGGTCGTCAATTGGAAAGATTTCAAAATAACTTCTCGGTCGTCTTAACGAAATTTGACAGTGATACGAACGGGAATTAAACTCCAAACTCTTTAAAAATAGAAAGAAATATAATTAAAATAACTATTTTAAAAGGTACCTACTTGGAGGTTTTTTGAGAACGAGTTTGTCGTTTTTCATTGAAGCGATTCTCATTTGAATAAAACTTTGAGGGTGAATGGTTTTACCCAAAAACGGTTGCGTTCTGTGGGTTGTATTGCAAAGCCTCGTTAAACTTTACTCGTTTTGAAATAAAATAAATTTCTTTAGCAGTTAACATCGGGAACCTTTATTTTTGTAATGGACCACCGAACTTGTAAATAGCACATGTGATTCAATAAGACTAGCATCAATAGTTAAATGGTTTGAGTGGTCTGCTGTGATTTTACTAATTAAAGCAGTTCATTCTACGTAACGTAACGACACAAATGATTTTGCAAGAGGGCGAATGATAAAACAAGCAGATTGTCCATCGGATGTGAAATGGCAACGTCTGCCTACAACAATGCATTGCCCCACAGGGCACGTACTCAGTAGAGCAATGCATTGTTATCGATAGTTACCGTACCTGATTTTTGGTTGGGCTGGTTTTTTTTTATTCCCTATCGTAGCGCTACGACGTAGCAAATGAGGATTTTATTAAAAAAGCATTCTTTTTTAATAAAATCCACATTGGCTACGTCGTAGCGTCTAATTCCCATTCTCAATAAATGGTGATTTTCATCGAAAGTTCCATTAGTAGGTACACAGATTAGTTTGTGAATTAGTAGCACGATTGAAAAACTAGCTCTGCGTACAAAACACTGGCGTACTTAATTAATTACTTACTGAATTTCTAAATAGAATTTAGTTCCTATACAAATCTTCACTGTTAAACCTAAACTGTCGAGTTTCTGGGAACTAGACAACTATTTCTCTTCCCTGTAGGTACGCAAATTACAATATTCTGCATGTAATATTATGCTCTTTGATATTCACTCAAACCTCAGGAAAGCACACACCAATGAGTATCACAAAAGGAGAGAGCAATCGGAAATGAAACACTATGGTGGCTACAAGCAGCGTCACCCTCCAATGCTTTGATTTTATGATAATCAAAGCCAGGGCTTCATCAAAGAACTTTGCATACCAGGTTTTGTGGTTTGACCTATTTCTTGTTTAGTTGAGAGCTAAAATATTCAGCATCAGCGTCTTGTCAAGAAAACCGGTAACTCCCATTTGTTCTATAGTACTGTTACGTAAAACTTTTTTATCCCTGTAGTTCCATGATAGGACTATTGAAACAAGCCCATTAGGGCTAGTTTTCGTTTCAATAGTCCTACCCAAATGGCAGTTACCAGATATTAGGGATAAAAAAGTTTTAACAGTTCTATGACGTAACAGTACTATAGAACAAATAGGAGTTACTGAAGAAAACGAATAAACGTGCCACAAGCACATTTTCCATGTTTTATTTTGCAAAAAAAAAGGATGTTGCTACCTAATTTTTTTAATAATAAAATGAATCAACAAAGTTATCAAATGTGCTAAAATGGAAAAGCAGGAGTCGAAAGCCATGTGCCGGAAAACAGAGAAAAACACTCTGTTAGCACTAACTCGTATTTTGTTATCTAGAGATATATAGCTGTTACAAAACTTTTATGTTAATTTGAACGAATGGGCAATTTGTCTCAATTTACAATGAAAACTACCTATGTTCATGTAATTATTATGTCACGGGTGGAATGCTTGCATTCAGGTACCGACTAGCAAATTATAAAGTCATTTTCACTAAATACAGGGTTTACTATGATTCACCATAATCGTAATAATATTTCATTTATTTATTTACTGCATGTAGGTACATCTCCCTCCTCATGTAGGAAATTTCCAATTCAATTTTAAAATGATCCTTAGAACCGGATGGAATTGTTTTAGCCAAAATACATTGTCATATAATATTGTTTTAATCAAATAGGTAATTTGTTCCAAAATCAGTTATTAATTATTTTCATTTGAAAAGCATTCGCCATTACTGCAAATAATGCAATCATTCATCCTGAGGCCTCAGCACGAATAGATTGATAATCGTACACGTATCGTAACAGAAGCATATTCGAGATACACTGCGCGGTGACCCTACAACGTTCGGCAGTCGAGCTGGCATTGACTAGCAATGTGACTCGAATACGCTACGCTTACGTAACGTAGCCACTGTCGGATTTGTTCCTGTTCATCATTGGCATTAATTCAGCTAGAGGCTTTCCAAACATGACGAATGGAATGGTAATACCGATAGTATTGTTTACTAGTTCGTATTTCCTGATAGTTCCGTAAATAATGAACTAGTAATGAAAACGTAATGGAAGTGTATGTATGTGTGACGGCTCGCTCCTCGTTAGATAAAAATGTAATATACGTTTACGCAAAGTCCATTAAAGAAAGATATATCTACCTAAACTCTTGCAAAAGTTACAAGTCTAAAATCTTCCAATGATTTAGTAGGACAATTTATATGTTTTATTAGCTTATGTTGCTGACTGTACCTATAATTGCCTATCGTCAAGAGGGCCTGTTGATTTCGCTACTTTTTCGAGTAAAACTTATGTAAAATACACAAAATTAAATGCACACACACATGCAAATCTAATGCACATATACACAAAAAAATGTGCAAAGTAGCTATCCCATTTGTTGTTCATTCAATTAAATAAACAAAGCAGTAATCATGTACTTTTCGCACTATGCCCTCCAAGATTACAACTGCGTAAGGTAAATGAGTCCGCCACATAAGTTTGATTTTACCTGTAACCTAGACGAACAGGACACCAGTTCCCCGTAAGGCCACGAACACAGGAAGCGAGTTGAGAGCCGGGGCACGTCTGAAGGCGGCTTTATCCTCACAGTGACCTGTTAGTTATAGCTTGAAGGATGCTCTTGGATCTCGCTTTTGGGTCGCCAGTTATTTAGAATAATTCTATTGGACAGTAGATACCATTTTACTAATACGAATTTATAAGTTTATTAAAACCTGGAAAACCGACTTCAATTTGATACGCCCTCATCATCAAATGATGATGATGATGATGGCAGTTCATTGGGACTGTTTTATTGATCGTAAACACCACAGAAACGTCACAGGAAATATACTCCAGTTATTCTTAAAAAAAATGAATTGAGAACCTTTTTCTTTTTTTGAAGTTAGTAAAAAAATGTAGGATGGCATTTTTAGGCACAGTATTATTAGTTAAAACCACTATCTAACTTTATGAAGTTTATTAGATCAAGCTATTGCAAAAATAATTTCAAACATGTTGGTTGGCAAGCTATCAGCCGCCTAACCTACGAATGGTATACCTACAATTTTTTACAAGTTTTGATTTACTACTGACATCGACGTGAAATGTAAAGCCTTGGTCTCGCGATCGTAACGCACAACGATGCGGTGTGCAGCGCAACGCAGAGGCTGCGACGTAACAAAAGACCATACTAGACGTTTTTCATACAATTGTGTGTCCGGCGCTGCATGCCGCATACCGCTGCGTTGTGCGTTACGATCGCGAGACCAAGGTTTTACACAGCTCTCAACTTAAACCTCGGTTTCTGCAGTTTCTGAGCCTGGTGACCATGTGCTGATATGTCATCAATAATCCGAAATTACGAGCGAAATTATGTCTAATAAAGTTCAAGGTAAAGATTATCTCTACTCAAACAGCTAAATATTCTTTTTTATGTGGTACTTAGGTAACTTCTTTATAATTCTATCTAAGTACTTTTGTAAAATACGAACTTAAAGTTTCACCGGACAGACGTGATTACATTGGTTCACGCGATTGAGGCAGGTTGGATTTATGAGAAAAAGTAATTTAGTGAGGAAGAAACAAGAAGTCAAACAAGAATAACAGAAACAGAAAAATCATTAGTTAGAATTGATTTTAGGTTCGGATGTGATTCATCTCAAAATCTAAACAACAGATACAACCTATTTTATAGACCTAAGACCGAAATATACAAGTAAGTATTGGTGTTTAAGCGGTTTTTTCAGCTGAGCTGTGACAATCATCGAATTTTCCTTGATAAGGAGTATGTGCGTTCATAAAAACTGGTGGTCTATATCACCACATGCGGCTCGTTAATCAAAAGTGACGATTGGGAGAATTTCTCCCAATTTTTTTCTCCGAATCGTACACTAAGTCGTTAATTCGTAGATCAATATCATTATCATTTTGATAGCCTGTCTGTTGTCACGTCAGCCAAGTTTACATTCTACCAATATCTATCCTGTGATCTACAATAACTAGAAAATAAAAAAACAATTCAACGTATGAAATTACATTCCTGATAAGACACGCGATTCCATTCTCTGTTATAAATAAAAGGGCGTAAGCTTGGAATAAAAAGCACCGTGTTTTGTATCTTTCGATCAAAATTGAATGGCGAAAGACAAAACAAAGTGTAACTTAATGCAAGCTTACACAAAGTGTAAAAAAATGATTTTTGGAATTGTTTTAACTGGGCCTATTCGGGCCACCAGAGCTGGGCCCAGTTGCTCATTTATGTTTCTTGATCCTTCACAAGATTTATTATTCTTTTCATCTGACAAAAGTGTCATGGAATCAGAAAAAAATGTGATAGAATAATTATTCACCTGGAGTTGAGATCATTAAATTCCGATATCACGTACGCAGTATTGAATGATGCCGTTCAATTGCGTGATGAGAATAACATTTGTAACATGTGTGGCGCAAGGCGCGAGTGACAAGGCGGTAATGATGCTAGAAGAGCGGGTTCGAGCACTCATCATTATTATCAGCCTGAAGAGGTCTGCTGCTGGATATTGATTTAAAACGATTCAAGTTCTATACTTAGAATCTTCTATTCCAACTGATCTTAACAATGTTGTCGTTCGGGCGAGGTGCGCGGTCACTATTTTGTTTGGTGACCATTAGTGGCAAGTACTTCTGAGCGCTTCCGTGCTTCGGAGGGTCTTTAAGACATGAAGAAGGCCTCAAGGCGGTCCTAAAACTCCGTCACTAACTCATACGAACTTGCTTGCTTTGGAACTTTTTCCTCGAGCCTTGGCTACTTACTTACCATCGATTAATAGTTTCGTTCAACTGAATCAGCGATTGTGATTTGATAAGTATACATTATACCTACCGCTATAATGATTTGTGATGACAATCATGAGCTAATCTCCTAAAATCAACTGTAGATTTTGTTTTCGTAACAAAAATCCGCTTCAAGTAAGTACAAGTACCCTTATTTCATTGCATTAGGCAATCTTTAAGTCGTTTATTTTTCCATCACCTATTAACAGAATTAAGTACCTTTTAATTATAGATAACATGAAATATCTATTTATAAGTAGGTACAGTCAGTAATATAAATCGATTAACAAATTCAGTTTTCAAATTCATAAAGTTAATGCAGACGTAAATTTAACAATAAGGAATGGGGATCATAACTTTTAGGATATTATAAAAATGATTGAGGGACAGCACATAGATACAATTTGAAATTTCATCAAAAGTCACAAAGTAAAATGTAAAAAAGACAAAAAAAAATATTTCGACAATTTAAATTATTCATCAACTTATGTTGCTGACTGTACTTTTATCAATCTCATATTACTATATTCAGTAATTAATTAGATACATAAGACCACGAGTCAAATTATTTAGCCAAGAAAATGCAGAATTTTTTTTTTCGTGTATTGACTATATCCAGTTTTCCTAGTAGGTATTTGCGTCTCTTATCAAACGCCAATAGATAAAACTTAATTGCGAGCAATACCAAACGTTCATTGCGATAAAACGTTTTTTTTACCATTATTTTTAACAGCGTGGCAGTGTTGCAAATAAGCAAAATTTTATGGCATGCGTATAAAGAGTGTACTAACGTAGTGCCTTGCGGTACACCTGTGTAAATAAGCCTAGCTGTGTAAACGCCTTTTCATGTTCACAAATTTTTGAGGTTTGGTTATTCGGAGTTCAATCGGTCATGCATAAACCAATTTCGGGGGTAATATCATAAAATAGATAGTGCTTCTTATTATTTCAGTTATTTTTTGGTGTTTCAAACACATTTCAAAGTGCTTTGAAAGCAAAACTAAATGCTGTTGTGTAAACTGTTCAGAATGGGGATTCTAAAAATTGTAGTAGTAATCAAGCGTGTTATCATGAAGTTACAACTACTAGAGGCGAACTATCAGTATGAACCAGGTAAGGTTTTAATACTTTTAACTAAATAAGCAAAAATTCATGATAAACTCAGTATAGGTGAAGTCAAGCTGTTGATGATGAAGAAGAGTAAACAAACAAATACCTAACAATCACATAAAATTGGATTGATGTGTCATTATCTTCATAAGCTTACTTATAGTATGATGCAATAATAAGGTCACTCTTCGACGTATTTATGTTTACAACGATATGTATAGATGTTTACACAACGTGAGCCGGGACAGACGACTTGTATTGTAACAGCTGTTAGCTTACTATGACAGTAGTGACTCTACCTAGGGTTTCTTAGACCTGGAAGAGGAGGAGGTTAATAGAATGATGGCAGAGATCTCGTAAGAGGTCCTCTATGTTTTGTATTAGAAACCATAGTTTTATCACGTTACTCACAAACGAGTGTTTCAAAATGGTCCTTGTAAGTAAGAGAATAAGTAATAATTTTAACTAGCTAGAGTATCGAAGAAGTCGTAAAGTCGATGGAGAAGACTAAAATACTTCTTGAAATCTTAAGACATAATGTCATATAGTGGGATTCTACAGGCTAATAGATTATGGTGTGATGAAAATAGTGAGGCAATCAATGTACAAAGATATATTGATAAAAATGGTGATAATGACTAAAGATAGTGAAGGCCATTAGATTAGATCGTCTTGAAACAATGCTGCAAATCAATCCTTACACGAAACTTGAAGGAAGTCGCGGGTAGATGTTCACATTAACGCATCCATGGGGTTATAGGAGGCTAAAACTCCTCAAAAGATTTTGGTCTAATAGAGACCGCCCCGTATCGCAATCTCTGAACTGCTTTCGCTGCCCAGCATAATGTCAAGTGACGTGGCCACACATAAACGAAAACAAGAAGCTTTTGACGGCAAAAAATGCGCTGAAATGCTCTAATGTCACTATTTAGTCACAGAATACCTATGATTTATTATGAAAACAGTTCAGAAAACCTGGCAAGGCAGCACAAAGATCGCGCCCCAGGGTTTGTCAGAGAAATTCTTACAACCACTAGATGATAGAGTCAAATACACTATGTACCTAAGCTATACACACTAATACACAGTATACACGTATCTGTGTAAGCTAGTGCTAAACAAGTAGATAACTAAGATAATAAAGAAACAGGCTTACTAAATATCAGCTAAGAGTCAATATTCAATGACGAGATGGATATCAGTCATCTGGATGACCCTGTTATCAGTGAAAACGTGCTCTCTATAAATAAGTTAACTAAGGAAATTGTTATTAGTGGCAAATTGTATCTCGACGATTGCGAAGCTTTGTAAACAGAATCTTTTCCATTTGAAAGATTGATGACGTATTACGTCGTGATACGGTTCATCACTACATAGTACAAAGCAAAGTCGCTTCCCGCGTCTGTCCTAATATCTGTACTGTAGGCTTAGATCTTTAAAACTACACAACGGATTTTGATGCAGTTTTTTTTTAATAGATAGAGTGATTCAAGAGCAAGGTTTATAATACATCATCATCATCACTGCATTGCACCCATGCGAAGACGGGGCGGGTCGCTAGTTATTGATATTTATAATAGTTGGTTCTTGTTATGATGATGGCCTTTTTTAAAACACGATGAAATATATAAATATTAAGTTCAGATGGACAAGGTTTAAAATTGTACTTCCTGCTCCCTACGAAAGTGTTGATATTTTGCATTCGATAGAGAATAGAAAATTTCAAAAAAGGATGATTGGTTATGTGACTTTTTTTTTAGAATTTTTATTTTGATTATTTTATATTTTCCATCAGCAAATTGTTTAGAACGTCAACTTAGCAACGACCCTAGACTACGAGGCTTGTACTCAGCATCCGCCCCGACTCATCAGCATAATTAGCTTATAGAAGTTCACAAATGGACAAATTTTAATGTAACTGAGACTGGCTCAGACTTCAGGCTGATAATGAGCAATCCTTTATCCTCAGCCAGTTCAATTAATAAAAGCAGTAGTGGTGATTGCGTGAACGCATTGGTCGTGCATGCGCCGTCCGGTCACTTCCTGCCCACCAGCCTTGGTGGCATACCAAACTATTTATAACTCGAATAATAAATAGACATTGGGATCGGTAAAAGTTATTCAAAAAGTTAAAATAAAATAGATAAAAAAAATATTGCGAAAAATAATCTGAATTAATGTAAAAAAATCAATTGTGATTTGAAAATTAAATCGATTGAAAAATACGAAAGAAAACGATTTCAAATAAAACTGTAAAAAGTGAAAAGTAAAACTAACTTTATTTTGTTTCAATTTAATTTTGAATGTACTTCTAGTTGATTGCTAAGTGATTGATAGTGATCATTTTACCACTAAAACGTTAGAGTGTAGTGTTTAGTGTGCAGTAAAAATGGTTGAAAGCGATACAGATGTTCCAGCGCCAAAACCGGGTAAGATCCTTCTTCACAACATCAGTATATCGATCATTCCTGTTTGACCCACTGGGCTTAGTCCTATTATGCTACGTTCCACTGCACTAGTGAGACGAATGGGAATATTTTTTTTATATTAAGACAAGTATTTATAAGATGAATATTCATTTGAATAGATTTTTGCTAATTTGTCGTAAGGCGAAAGAGAACCTCGTGAGGAAATCGGTGGCTTAGTCAGCTCAGCACGTTTTGACCTTGTCTTCCCTGTGGATGAAGCCTACTCCATCTAAATCATGTTTCAGGCACCACAGTGTCCTGTTCATCGGGACATGGGTAAAAAGTAACCCATAACGCTGCATAAATCATTTTCATTACATTATAAGGCCGGCTTACAAGGACATAAAAAGCAAGAATTTGAAAATATTTCGTACCTATGTATTTTTTGTGTGCTACAGCAGCAAAAAAACTTGAACCCAACTTGGCTAACCGGGTAGAGATAATATTAACCAGCCAACAATAATGTTTAGTAAGTTGGAGCAACAGATGGAGCCATTGTGGATAGAACCACAATAGGAAAAGTATGTGATGGTTGACTGTCCGTCCAATTACCAAAATGTAAACATAAGTAGTTATGTAACGACGTAGTCTATTATGCACGGCATGGGGTTTTTTTTATGACAGAAAATAAAAAAATATTATAATCTTGTACTAAGGAATGACTAATGAATATGTTTTATTCGATTATCAGAACAAATAAAAACACGAGTACTTACGTATTAGTATGAAGTATTATTATTCTGTGGTAAAGAACATAAAACATTTGAATTGCACTTTTCTACTAAACTACTCGTCATAAAAACTGAAAGCTACACGCCATGCGCCAGGAATCTGAGGGACATAAAAACCAGGGCAGAGGTACTGAAGGACTTTTACTATGTAGTTACGCACTGAAAAAGGATTTGCCAATTTGATGTCACGTAAAACAAACAGTAGGCTACACTTACTGGATGTAGTGCGAATGTTACAAGGGATATTCAATAAAAAATGTTTTTTTTTTACTGGGAATATTTGATGGCATTCGCGAATCGCGAGCTTAACCCCAAAAAAGAGGGCTTCTATTTAGATACAAATTGAAATAAGGAAGAAATTTAAACATTATAAAATTATTACTATAAAGAGTACAAAAATTCAGCTAAAATGTTTATCTTTGAGCGGGTTTCAAACCTACATCACTCGTGTTAGTTTTTACCTACATATATACAAATAATCATTAAAAAATAGTAGGTACCTAAACAAACGTGTTTGTAAAATAATAATTTTACTACGTCGCATCGGAAACAATCACATTACGCACGCAAAGTTTATTATTCTTTTTGACAATCGCGTTTTATTTCATTTTTATTGAACAGACAAGCACGCATTACTGGCTCCTAGCATATTAAAATTTAGCAGACTTCCTACAAGTCATTATACGTAAGGATGTGTTTTACGAGCGTTTGAGGATAACCAGTATCTTCAGCTAATAGTTAAGTGCTCATTAAAATGTCGCTAGTGAAACACTTCAATGACAATTGTATGAAGTGACTACCTTGGGGACAGAGATCAAGAATCAAATATGTACTATATTCTATTCCGTGGCTAAAACCTTTACAGAAGCTTCAGCCGAGGTCTAAACTAGCCTAAAGAGCATCCCGGTTGTTAAGCTTTCCTGGTACTTTTCTACCTACAAATGACTTTTTTATTTCGACTATACCTGCACAGAATAATACAACAGTACTACCCCAAATACGATCTGAATATAAAAATTCAGCATAACAAAAGAAGGTACGAATTGGCGATAACCAATAACAACAACAACAACAAGATAACAAGTTAAACCTTTCTGCTGTAGCTTTAAAAAGAGAAAGTAGACGGAGAAGACTCAAAATCGTTGTCGTGAAGAAAATATAAGGACATATAATAGGACGGAAAAAGGCTTTTTCCAGCTCACTTAATCGAAAAAAAAATAGATTCATAAATATTTCCTCGTAACTAAAACTAGACAAGGTAAAATATAAACCAGATTACTTTTGTATGTAAATAGCTAATTGAATATTTTAATGCAAACGGTAAAATACCTAGTTATATTTAATGTAGTTAATTATAATATACGTTTATTATTGTGCCTTTGTTCTAAACAATTAATAATCCTAGAACATTAACAATAACTAAACATTAATAGTTAGAAATGCAAATAACGTACACAATAACGCTGATTTGTGATTATTAGGTACAACTTGCTGAGATTATAATAAATATTCATGGACATAACACACAGAGCCCTCTAGTCCCAAACTAAGCGAAGCTTTATGGGAACAAGCTTGCTTATAGAACACTTTTTTTTTGTAAACTCATACATACAAATTGATGACACCTAGACAGAACATCTGTATTTGCCAGCACACATTTTTTTTTGTTCTTAGTGGGAATTGAACCCGCGACTGCACGGAAGGTAAAGCTATGTTTAAGAAGGGTATAGGTACTATCCGATTTCTAAAGCGCGCTATAGCAGTACTCCGTAACAAAATTGAAAATGGAGCACTTTCTTATAACTTTAGCTAAAATACTTTTCTCAACTCATGTTTGTAAGTACCAATAATTATAGCACTATGACATATATACGGTGTTACTAAGTACCTATTACATTCATTTGTAATCAAATCAATTACAATAAAAATTACATACAAAAAGGTATTCTTGTAACCATTGTCTTAGATTTCTAGTAATTTGTAATTTCAAGATAAATACATAATGCCACTTCTAGACAAGAATTTATTAAAGAAATCTATACTAAAGTTTTAGTACAAAATATATTTTTATATAAAAAACATTATCATGTCAGCTGATAGAAGCCCACTAATGTATGTAGGCCAAAAAAGAACCATTTTGGGCTGTTTTTTCTTTCATTTATAATTGGAACTATAAATAAGACAAGTATTCTAGTATTTTTCTGTTTGCTTCGGTAGTTTATTTAATTAAACTTTAAAACTTTTAGAAAAAGCAAGGAACATCTCTACACTGTTCTACAGTCGACTTTAATTTGGTCACTAGATATAGCAAAATCATGATTTTATCGAAAGTATACTAATACAACTGGTCGTGTGAAGAATCTCATAGTGCTACCGATCCATAGCGTGATGTGCCGTGTGAAACTGCCTTAAAGTACAGGCATTTGAGTTATGTGGGAACCACGCAACCTATATACCATCGCCAACACGTGACACAGCACGTGCCAACTGATACAATGTTGGTAACTTTTGGAACCATTTGGTGACAGAGAATCCATAACCACTGGCACATTTTTTGAGATTAAAAAGTGTTTTTGCTCCCGGACTACAGGACGGATCGGTAGGATCTGTTAAAATCTGTTACGACACGTTTTAAGCCTATACATACTGGCCTACTTTTAGTAAACATGGAGAAGTTTAAACTCTAAAACCTTTTCTTATGTAACTTCGTTATGGTTTGACCAATGATACATAACTTAGCTGCTTTGCTAACAAGTTTTGAAGCTCCTCAAAATCCTCAAAGTACAGGGCTATTTTATTCAAGAATTAAATCGCTGTCGCTTCTTGTTAAAACAAACCTTAGCTTACAGTAATAAAGTTCACAATTCTCTGAAGGTTATTTTCGTAATTGGTCTCATTCATGAGACAGATCAAATTCAATAAGAGTTTTATTTGTTTAGAAATGTTTTGATTCCTTTGTTACACAACAACAATACACATTTGATCGGGCTGACTGAACCCGATTTTTTTACTGCAACCTAATGAAACACTACCACCACGTGATAATGCTCGTATTGCTGGCTCCGATGGTATGGCCACGAACCAGATGGATATATTTTGGTGGACCTGTTTTCATTCAAAAACTATTTTCGCTGATGTTATTTTGCCCAAAGGGGATTTTGGAACTTGTATCAAAATCCCCTTTATTTTAAATTTTCAAAATTAAGACTCCGTTCTGTATATAATTATTTGGCAAAAGCAACCAGTAGTTTTTTCATAAAAAATAACTCTAGTCTTGAGTACTGAAATATTGACAAGCATTATTTCCGTCCCAGTATCCCAGAATAGATAATAGCACTTAATTCAGTATTAAAATTTCGCATTACTTACATCCGAAGAGTCAGGTATTCTCATTATTGGGTTACTATTTTTACCTTCAAAGCACTTGTCCCTTTGATTTCGTAATGGTACTGGTACAAATTAGGTACCTACTATACAGTTTAAGTGGATTTATTGAACTAGAAAGAAGCCTTTTTAGTATTCAGGGCAAATATTCTGGAAGACACGAAAAATTATTGGAATTGAGAATTGGTCCTGATAATTTTAATTGGTACCTACATCTCTCAATAGGAGAGAGTACGTGCTAAGAGTTTGAAGACTGAACAGAACAACTCGGCGAAAATTTCTACAGGCATTTTGAAACTTAATTTTTCCGCTGATATTCCGTGTTTCGAATTGAATGATTTTAAATCAAATAAGTATTCGTTCCGTAACACTTGGCTACTAATTAGGTACTTGTCTTTTGTCTCCAATCGTAAGACATACCGTAGTACAGAACGTGACATACCTTTATACGTATCAACGTATAGTATTATAATAATATGATCTGTGGTATCAACTAATTCTCCTCATGGGTTTTTCTAGCAGGCAAATTCCTGCTCCCTGTTGTCTTTCATGTCTTTGTGTCAGTGACAGACGTAGCTCAGTCGGGCTTTGTCTTCCGCGCCGTGGGTCGTGGGTTTGATCTCCACCAAGAACAAATATCTGTATGCTGCTGCCTAACATAGATGCAGTAACAAAAATATTAAAATCAAATGTGACAATTGGGAGAATTTCTCCCAATTTTTTTTCTCCGAAACGTCAGCAAGTCGATGGTACGGTGTCTCGGTATTTGGTACTAATTTATGTATTCTATCAACAATCTAGTTCGTATTGTTCGGGACTAGAGGGCGCTGTGTGATATGTCCATAAATATCTTAGTTTAACCACAGATTATATAATTTTACCTAACTCCTCATCTGATTTTCTAACAGATAAGCTCCTGCTATTTTTGACCTATGAGTTTTTTTATCTATACATCTATACATCTATACAAATATTATAAAGAGGAAAGGTTTGATTTTTTGTTTGTTTGTATGAATTGAATAGGCTCCGAAACTACTGGACCGATTAAAAAAATTCTTTTACCATTAGAATCCTACATTATCCTTGATGAACATAGGCTATATTTTATCCCGGAATTCCCACGGGAACGGGAATTACGCGGGTGAAACCGCGAGGCGCTGCTAGTCAGTTATAAGTACGTACTATCTTGACAATGTAGGTCACCCACCGACCACTGGATTGTTTTCAATGTTATTCATTTCTGAGATAATGGTGCACTTGTTAGATAGGTTTGTTTGTTAATTCAAGTGGATTTGATAGTAGGTACGATAATTGAGTGTTACAGGTTCTGTCTAATGGTATGGCGCGTTGTAGAAAGGTTTTCTAGGTTGGCATTCTTGTGGTAAGGTGCATTGGGGTAATTGCGAAAATGGGTATATTCCGAATATCCATAAAATCTAGTAACATAATGTAATATTTTCCTGTTGGCACGAGGATATATAGGACTGTCACGCCGATGCCAATCAAGATGGCGTCTAGACCAATGTTGCCAACAGGAAAATTTCGCTTTATGTTACTAGATTTTATGGATTTTCGGAATATACTCATTTTCGCAATTACCCCAATGCACCTTAATTTTGGATATCATTTGAGCAAAACTGTAGACAAATACCTACTATTGAATCTATTTTTTCAAGTAGGTACTTAATACACCATGTAACATAATAATTGCAATAAATGATATGAATATGAATATATGAATACATATGAGATTCAAAGCCTCCAGCTAAAAGCCTACCTAATATTTGGTGGACCGCGTCTACTTACCTGTCATCTGATGGCTGAATTGACAAGTAGAGCATTGTTTATTTAAGACTAGAGGGCGCTGTGTGAAATGTCCATGAATATTCCTAGCTATAGTAATTTCTAAATATGCCAAATCACTGGCCAAGAACTGCATTGGTGGCGTATTGCAGTAGCGAGGGATTAGGTGGAGCAATCAGAATTTTCAATTAATTGGTTTAGTGTTGACACATCCACAGATTCAGTCACGCTGAGTACACAACGCACACATCCTATAGCTATTGTGTAGGTAATTGTTTGACTACCTCTCTTTTCTCAAGAGTTTTGAAAGGTTTGAAGGGATGTCATTAATTATTTTAGGAATCACACCACCATGTTTGTGAGGTCACTCTTTTGTACAAACTATTAAAAACTTATGTAGAACTCCAGATTCAGATGATTCTTTTGTAATTAGTTTTTAGTTTCAGTCTCGAAAAAAAAAATTACTAGGTATGCTATATATAAAATCATTACAATTATGGTTTAATCTGGTTTCTGTGCCCTTTGCAACGGGTGTTAAAATACAAGAAATCCTTCAATACGTCTATAATGTTATAAGAGTAACACCCAATAGAGTTACATAGTAAACTAGTTAGGAAAATATCCAAACTCGAGACACAAAGTTGGTCTTGCCTATTTTGCACCAATTTAAATTCAAAATACATTCGAATGAGAACAATCACAGTACGTACTTAGCCAGTATTTGTAAATAAATAGTTGAAGTGGTTTGAGACCGGTTCGCGACCTTCCCAGACCGTGAAATGACCGCGAGGCGCGCATTCACCTCTATGCATACCGAATTCTATGCAGCCAGAGCGTTCACATGCTCCCCGATACTGACACGATTCAGACATCTCAGTGGTTTGAACATTATAAAAAAAACACAGCTAGGTGCAATTTTTGCCAAAGGGGATTTTGAGATTGAAGTGAATCAAAATTGCCTTGGTTAAAATTTTTTCAAATGAAATAAAAATACAAAATAGTTTATTTGCTCAAAAAAGAAGTACATCAAATAAAAACACCATGCACAAGTTAGTACAAGAAATCAAGTGGAATTCCCGTAAAAGACAAAACTAAAATGAGATTTGGAGACTAACCCCTGTATTGCAAACCACCAAAAATACAATTAATGAAATAAGTAAACAGCAAAACAAAACAGGGATAATACAAAGGGAAGTCTTACCATTAAAAGCGATCACTTTTAGATAGATATCGGTGTCGACGCCGCGACTTGGTGAAGCAAGTAAGCTCGTACGAGTTGGTGGCCAACGCTGGTGACGAAGTTTTTAGGCCGCTTTAAGGCCTCCGTTGTGGCTTAACGACTGTCAGAGCCGGGATCGGCAGTTCGAGCCCTTTTAAGCACAGAAGCGCTCAGATATATAAATGCCACTAACGGTCACCCATCCAAATAGTGACCAGTACTAAATGTAGCAGATTCTTTCCGCCAATATCGTATAAGTGTCGTGTCAGTGATCAAACTGGCCTCAGGAGCCTTTGAAACGTGACGTGATCACCATCTGGGTTTTTGGAGTTATTGACTAAATACATAATTAAGTGGATGTAGTGTACTTGTCTCAGAGTACTTACCTACTAGCACACGTCCTTAGAGCGTGCGTGCTCTGAAAGAAAATGTACTAAATGTACTAAAAACATAATTAGTATATAGGTAGGTACCTCCCTTAACATTTTTCTTCGTTTATCCTTACGTAAGTGTACGCACACAATAACAACCAATCAATTTCACTAATTACACCCACAAAAGGCAGTGTGGTACACAATGAGCACTAAGAACCACCTGGTTTTGTTTGCTGAACAAAGCTATTCCATTCAGGATTTGTACCTTCCTACACGGAGTTATGACATTGTAAACTTTAAGCCAGTACCGCAACAGCAACTATATCCACTCTTTGTACTATCATTTTTAAAATTCAGTTTATTTTTTTTAGACCTCATTTTGACCTCGTTGGCTTTAACCCACCTGATGTTCAGTTGTAACCACTGCCTATGACAATACATTGCCTCATTGAGGACGTACCCTGTGTACTTGTAAGACTTGTTTTAATAACGATAAAAGTGATGGAATCAGCAGATAGCCTACTAAAATATGTTCAGGTGCTTACTGCTTAGTGTCACATTAGACGAGATTTTTTATGCATTGCCTCACTGAGCACGTCCACTTGGACATGTTCTGTGTGCATTTTCTGAAACGCAAAGCTGTACACTTCAAACCGGAATAGAGCAATGCGAGCATCGCTGCTTGGCGGCAGAAAATAGTCAAATTACTCTAGAACTTTGACTGCAATTCATTTTTTTAATGAAGTTCGTAACCTGCAAGACTACTATACAATACCAGCAAGCGCCTAATTTAGTAAACACAGTTCAAGATCAGATTGTATTCCTCAACTTATCTCTTTGTAAGGGCGGATTCGACCAAACTATTTATACGCAGTTTAAGTCTTATACTGCGAATAAAATCAATAATTACTCTAGTGATAAGAAACTTTTTGTTCTACCAAGTCTTATTCCAGGAAAAACTTGTCTATCCGAGAATAAATCGTTATACTGCCAAAATCTATGGTATAAACAAGTTATCTGTCGAATATTTTAATGGCGGCTGCTACATTTGACAAAACAGCTGTTTGTTTTCATAGATATTGACAACTTGACACCCGGATAATTTGTGTGCACATGTATTATTGTGTTGCGCTCTCTAAGCAATTGTTTTTTGAATTAAGTTGCTTTTTATGTATATACAGAATAACAATACCTAGGATTGGCTACTCTCAAGATTACAATGGAAAAACAAAAACGAATTTATCTGAGAATAAGATCAAAGAGTAAAGTTATACAAGGGATACTTATTCAGGAATATCATGACTTTTGGACGAATCCGCCCTAAGACCAACAGGAGAGACTAATACCCTATCATTTACGTTGCCTCTCCTTCCCGTACGTACGCATCGATTCAAACTTTGTGTGACTGTGTACGTGAGTCCTTGCGCCACAAAGTTGTGATACTGTACTTTATTCACGTTGTGATTACTAAAGAGGTATCGATTAATTTGTCATTGTTTATAATAACTTTTTTTTTAAGTTGTGCGTCAAACAGTAATTACAGGGTGTAATGAGGCAGGTCACGTATCAAAAGAGACATTAGCTGTTTGAATGTGAGGTTTGCTTACTAATGAAATAATAACCTCCATGATAGATATCCTCCAGCTGTGATACTGAACTTATACATAGTAAAGAATGGTTCTTCTTCTTCTTCTCTTCTTTATGGTCTCTGTCAAGTGAAATATTTGAAGTATTACCAGTCAAGTCAAGTCATTCGATACTAGGGGGTATTCATATTATTATCGAACAGACAGACGTCATGGCTCAGTCGGTAGTAGCTCTGCCTTCCGTGCTGTGGGTCGTGGGTTCGATCCCCACCGAGAACAAACATTTGTGTGGCAAACATAGATGTTTGTTCTGTGTCTGGGTGTTTCTATGTATTTTAAGTATGTATTTATAAAAAAAATGTATGTATGTATTGTATCAGCCATCTAGTTTCCATCGTACAAGCTTTGCTTAGTTTGGGACTAGAAGGCGTTGTGTTAAGTGTCCGTGAATATTTATCATTATTTATTTATTCATATTTAAGCTAGCTAAAATGATTGCTAAATCTGTTGTCATCTCTATTTACTCTGTGGTTTAGGTTTTACATTAGCTATGTGGTTAGATAATATCTAACATAGGTTAGATAATATCTAGTTATATTATAACTAGTACAAGCAACTTGGCGCATTCGTCTGTTTACTATAGGAGTGAGTGTCTGTACATCGTCCATCAGTAGCACATTTAATCCAGCATGGAACGAGGGGAACAAAGCCAGGGTTTGCAATCTCCGATCTTCATTCAGCCCGTCCACCGTTCTATCGGGAATCATCTCTCTGTGTAACACTGCTCTACGTTCGTATTGTTCATCTTGGTACCAACGGACGGAGAACTTAATATACCAAAGAGTGCAAGAATTCAATGAATGGAAAAGGCCCTTAGTAAATTGTTGGCGGATTTTTCTTTTTATTTTTGAAAAGGTGACTTTTGGCGCTACTGAAAATTATTGATTAATTTTAGAAACCTATGAAGAAGGCTTAGCAGTGCACGTCAGGTTGATAAGATAATGATGGTTTATTCAATAAAAATATAAGACGAGTCTGAAGGTTCCATAAAACTCCTTTGAGTTGTTATCGTGTTGAAAAACACGTCATACGCTCTAGAGAATAAAGATTCAACCTAAAAATGTTTTATGAAAAAGAAGAGTTATTTATGTGCTAGAAAAATCGAGAATACTTTATAAGCCTACTATCTCCCTATAACAAGCAAAAAAACTCATTTACAGCGCAGAGCAAGAAAGAGCGCAATTTCTCAAGCGCTTTTTGTGCTGTGGATTAATTTGAGAGAGGTTTTAGTTATTTATTTACATTGTACATTCTCCTGTGAAAATAAACTTTTGTGCCTCAATTTCGTGTTTGGAGGTGGTTTGAGTTTACGTGGTTAACGGATACAACAATAGTTACAACTTGTGGATCGTGTTGTTACATTTTTGTCTATATGTAGGTTAAAAACGTTCTATTTGAAATAGAACTATTGTAATCATAGCTTGTGATCGAAAAAAAGAATCTCACCCAGATTATTACTCGCTAATCTAGGTAGTAAAGGTTTGGGGAACGCTCAAAGCTTTATTAAAAACTAAAGTTTAAAGTTTGAAAAATATAATTCATTAAAATTAATTACATTAAAGTGACACGTCTGAGACAAAGTTAATTCTCTAAACGAATGCTTAAAACAATCTTACTAACTAAGAGCCACAAGGCGCATATCGCGTGGGCGGTTGAGATAAGCAACTCGGCGACAGGATGCAGGTGCAATACTGCAAGCTTGCACTTTTAGGCATTGGGTGTTGTTATGACGAATGCACTGGCCGGTTGTATAACTAGGTTTTTTAGATTTTTTTTTAAATGTGGTTTTATTTCGTCAGTAGCCTCAAACAAGCTTGGGAGGTTCCAACTCATCCAATAAAAAAATTTGTAATCATATAATCATACAAAACGTAATGACGATTCAAAGTGATCAGTGAAATTTTTTTGAACAAAAGCTTTTTGACTTTGACTTTGACTTCTGCAGTTTAATTTTTTGGCAGAATTATATAGGCTTCAAAACAAGGGCTTCTTTTGAATCCTCCTAAGATTTGGACCACAGTTTGATGTACGACTGGTATAAGACGTGTTTCTATACGGCGCGGCGTGTTACCGCTATGTGCTATGTGACAAGCTCTGAATGATAAGTTTCTTCTATTTCTAAATACTAAGTTCGTTTGATACCTGTTTGTTTGTTCGTAACTTGGCTCTAGAATAAAATTAATTAACTAAGTAGAAGGGTACGTGGGCTTCTAGTAAAGTAAGTTTTGTAACAAAAGTGATCTTGAAATTCGTTTGCCGTTTTAGTTTGAAAGCTGTTTGGAGTAGGTTTATGTACCTACATGTTTTAAAAACCTTGTCTCGTATACTGATCCTGTCCGTCTGATCCAAATATGTATCATATTATTATTACAGCGATTCAAAAATGACTCGATAACCACTACGCGGTATCACTATCTGACTAGTAGTCAAAAAAGCGTCCAAACATTTTTTTGGGTAAGAGTGGGTAAGAGACATTTTAAATGAGCCTCACAGGATAAAAAAAATATGGGTCCACTTTAAAAAAATAATAATCAAGCAATGAAAGTATGAAAAAAAAAAATTATGTGAAAAAATCTCGCATTTTCTAGTCACTAGCTCGCATCATTCCGTCTCAGGAGTTATGAGTAGAAGAATGTAATATCAGTATTTCCACAGGGGCGAGCGCTGCTGGCTCCATTGACGAGCCCTCGACGCATCGCGCGCGACGACTTGTGAACTATGACGTACTGTGACCTACATCAACTGTATACTATGCCTTATTTTACTAAAATAAAGCGAACCGACGACAAATGGTAGACCATAGATAAAAGATCTCATAGATTGAGCGGGAAGCACGAAAGAACGTTGCAATCGTAAACGTATCGAAACGTTAATTATCCGATTTACACTGCGCGATGATGACGCGACACGCTTTGCAATTTATTTTCCGTTACTATACGATTGCGCCTGTCTAATTGTTTCATGCTACTCTACATAATATTCGATGGTCAATTACAAGTAGATAGAAATTGTACTTCTAGGACCTTTACATACAAGAAGAACAGAAACCAGAGTTTCTGTCTAACTATTTCCTCCTGAGTAGATTTTATAGTGACAAGTTTGTAAAAAATGGTTGCTGGTTTGAGGTAAACACCGTTATTCATTGTCGTACGAGTGTTAATTATAATCAGTGCAAAAATTCAAAATTCATGGCTGCTACATTGTATTTCTAATGGGTTTCTGTATTTTCCACTAAACACGCAGAATTTAGAGCATTCGAGTAATAATGTAATGGCGTTCCGGACGCGACGTAATGACGATTTATTACAATGCAATCTACCACGTTTATACAAATATCACAAATGTAGGCCTCAGCACGAACAAATGTCACAGTCGTAAACGTATCGTAACCATAACATATCCGAGATACACTGCGCGGTGACTCCGCAACGTTCGGCATTTCAGCTGGCTTAGACGCGCAGTGTGACTCAAATACGTTATATTTACGTAACACAGCAACTGGCCCATTTATTTTTGCTTACTCCTCAGGTAATGCATCTTTTTGACCTAAAATACGATACTGATGAGATGGCTTCTAACCTTTGACATGTAAATGTGAATCACACAATCTAAGTTGATGACGAGGGTGATGCACTGTATTTCTGTCACTGTTGGCACTCACTAGAAACACTCTGATACCCATTATTAGCCAACTTAAAGCTTGGGTCTTCCTTAGATGTTCTAAAATGGTGAATATTCTGATAAAGTACTGCTAATTACAAAAAGTTTATATCTTTCCCAATTCTGTCGTATTCCCTCTATTTTTAAATTAGCAGAACTAGTGCCCATACCAATGATTTAGCTATTTCCAATACTATATTTTTTTTAGCCTGATAGGAAGCGGTTACCGTAACCTATGGACGCTTGCAACACCAAAGATGCTAGACGCGCGCTGCCGACCTTTGAAGAATTTAAAACACTCTTTTTGAATAGAGATGCTATAATGAGAGCACCTATAGCCGTCCAAGACTAGTTTCTGACTCAATATCTTCTTTTACAGACAGGATGCTGGGCATGCGTCACGTGATGGCACTGCTGATGTTCCTCGGCACGACAATCTCGTACGCGACGCGCGTCAGCATGAGCGTCGCTATCGTCGCCATGACTTCTAACAACAGCTATGAATACCCTGTAAGTATATCCTGAGGGTACACAAACCAACCTGATAGTTGTCGCGTTCGGTAAACTTCACATTATATATTGAATATTGTCACACTGCTCGCCGACGCCCGCTTGACAGTCAAACGTTGCAGTGTTACCGCACAGTGTATCTCAAATACGTTACTATTACGATACGATTGCATTGACACTTTTAATCATGCTGACTCATCTGTTTTTCTTTCTCCATGCGCTTTTTCTCGTCGAAAAAGAGTTAAATTCTTATTTAAGACTGCTAAAAAAAATTGCTTAGAAAATGTCATTGTCTATAGGCATTGTTAATACGAATACAAAGCAGAGTAAGATAACAATCAAACAGATTTCAGCACTGATTTTATTTTGAGACAGGATTAGCTTAAACATGCCGCGTTTGTCTGATCACAGTGGAAAAATAAGTAAACAAACAGTAAAAAAAGTCAAACAAATATTTCTAGCCCCAGAGCTGACAAAAGAAGATGTTATTCAGTGACACTACAGGGTTATCACCTAGTCGATACCTTTTCAGTAATAAAAAAGCGTGTAAAAGAGGATACTACAGAATGGGTACTTACTTAGATAAAATGATGTGATTTAGTGGAGTGGCCTCACTGTTATAAAGAATATTGTGCCAGCATTGTAACCCCGTAACGAGATCTAGAATCCGTCACAATAAACCTTCCGTGAGTTTGTATTATTTACAGAAAATCAGTCTTCCTTTCTTGCTACAAAATTACTTTTCGAGTTTTTACTAAATTCATGAATAAATCTGAGAGTCGGTCCGTTACGTAAATCTAACGTATAGGAGTTACTCAGCGCAGTGACGCTGCAACATTCATTTGAAGCTCAATGTAACTCGTATATGTTAGGCATTATGTTACGCGACTGCCAAAATTCTCGCTGATCTTTCTAAAGTGCCCGGCATGAAAGTTGATCCAGCCTATATTTTTTTTTAATTCGCTATGTATCTATATTTTTTATCTTCACTGAGTTTTTTTATGCTGTCTACAAATACGTCTTGTTTTAAGAGCTTTCTTATGTGTACCTGCCTTAAGGTTCAAAGTCTAACAATTTAGTAAAATCAAGACTCAAAGAAGTCTTTATCTCTATTCTGTGCCCAAAGTATGCTATTCAACTAAATGAGGGACAGATAATAGAAAAACCATCCAATCTTGTCTCCATTACCGCTTTATCGCTTTCTCCTGCTATTACTTGTAAGTGTAAGTACATCATTTACGTCAAAAAACACAAATTGGTCTTGCCAAAAGGTCGCAAGGACTTATCAATTTGAACAACACTATTAATAAATAGTTCTTGACGGTGACGTGACACAAGTTTAATGTGAAAAATGGCAATAATTTTTACATGGCTATAATTAGTGTAGCAATAATTAATAGTACTATAATGAAACGAATGTTACGGTCAGTAATGTGCTACCTGTTTACACATTTTTTTTTCACGAACCCTCCGAAGTATTGTGAGGTCGTGTATGTGTGTTTAGCAGGAACTTTTGAAGCTGTCTATTTCTAGCCTATACAATCTTACAGAATAGATGTCCTAACCTTAGCAGCTTTCAAATCAAATTCCTTCAAAATAAATGATTCAAAAACCGAAAGCGACGGTTTCTCAGAGTAACTCGACGAAAGTTTTTCCATCTACAGTATAACCAGTACTCTCCCGGGACTCCGAGTGAAACCGTACATTTGCGTCAACACTAAAAACTGGGTTTTTTAGTCAGAAAAACTCAGTTTTTTGAGTGTTGAAAAGTTTCGGACTGAGTTTCAGTTTTAAATTAAATGATGATTTTTAGTGTTGCCCTGTGGAATGTGGATATCAAAACGCTGAGTTAATTAAAGGACCGCGTTATAAAGCTGTGGACAAAATTACGGTATCAAAAAAACGGTGGAAAGGTTAACTATTTTTAGCAATGTGTTTTTCATCTTATTAAAAATTCTTTGTTATTTCATAGAGACTTTTTAGAACGATTGGATATCTAATAAATTACTCATGATAAGTCAATTTAGAATTTCTTTCACAGTAAATTCAATTCTAATAAAATCAGCTCCATACTAGGCAACCAGAACTCTAGTGACAGTTATTTGAAGATTGACATTTATTACGCCGAAGTCAAGCAAAAGAACAAAATACCTTGAATTTATTTTGGAAGCTTGAAAGTAGTTAAATTAATTTTCGTGTTGTCATGACTGTCAGAGTTTGGAGTATTCTCATTATGATTGTCAAAACTTTATGAATAATACAAAATTACAAAATTTTATAAAAATATATCCAGATAAGAGATCTAACGCCAAATTGCTGTGATCTTTTTTATGAAATGTTCTTATGGAGGTAAAACACCGTAACATATAAAACAAAAAATATTTATACCTATTGCCGCTTACTGTACGAGCACATGACACATCACCTTTACGTTAAGTGCGATGCCTCACAAGGTGCGTCCTTAGTGTACTCTCTATGAGGTGATGCATTGTTTTAGGCAGAGGTGAACATCAAATAGGTCATTTACTTGATTCATGCATCCTCTCATCCTTGACAGGCGTCATGGCTCAGTCGGTAGTAGATCTGCCTTCCGTGCTGTGGGTCGTGGGTTCGATCCCCACCAATAACAAACATTTGTGTGTGGCAAACGTAGATGTTTGTTCTGTGTCTGGCTGTTACTATGTATCATAAGAAAGTATGTATTTAAAAAAAAATATGTAATAAGTATTATATCAGCAATCTAGTTTCCATAGTACAAGCTCTGCTTAGTTTGGGACTAGAAAGCGTTGTGTGTAATGTAATGTCCAAGAATATTTATTTTTTATTTATTTATTTACTATTTATCATTAGCAGTGACGTATCTTTTGCATACTTGAGAGTTACAGTGATGAGCTGATGTAGTACTCCATACTAGCTCATCATAAGTCTAAGCTACGTAGTATGTATATCTCATTTGTTCTATTCCCTTCCAGCAATTCGAATGGGAGCGCAGCACGCAGGACACTATCCTGTCTTCCTTTTTCTGGGGGTACGTGCTGCTGCAGATACCGGCGGGCATGATCGCGGGCCGCTTCGGGGGGAAGTACCTCATGTTCGCGGCCATGGCCTGCACTGGAGTTGTGAACCTGCTTGTACCCGTGGCTGCTGTGCAGGTTTGTAGAATTAGACTTTGAGAACTTGAGCAGAAGATTCATTTTTTATTAGCATTAGATGGTCAGGAAGATTTATGTTTTCAAAATGTGTAACTGAAGACATCGTCTGACAGATCGTGTTTGAACTTTTACAAAAACTTTTTAGTGGGTATAAATCGAAACGTATGCGATTCTGGCTTCGACTCCGAAACTCTTTCCTATAAAAATAAGAAGGTACCTAATACATACCTAAATACGTTATTTGAGACATTGACTGTATGATACAATCATCATAGTGACTTAATTTATGAACTAAACTGTACTAAAAAGCTAATTTACAGCGAAGCTCTCTACGTAATGACCGCATTTGTGAACATTTCACTTCCGGCTAACTTTACTCTAATTTGAACTTTATTGCACGAAACTTTATTATCTAGTCTCTAGTCCCCGATGTAATACATTATCCGAAGCTCACTAGGTAGAGACTCCTAAAACACGTTGCCGTCTTATCGCGGGCCACGGCTATGACGATTGATATAGGGACTACAATATCGTGGTAGGTGTCGTGTCATACGTATGCAGAATGAAAGTCTTTTCTAAGCCCTTTCAGACGCACTATGTGTCAATCCTGCGGCCATTTTTTAGTCTTGGTCCAGGATGATTAATATCATAATTATTCTTTGCACCAGATAGTTTCACACCGTTTCGGCAGAGCCATGTTTTCTTCGAAAACTTTAAATCAAGTCCCTGAAGCGCCTGAGTATGCAATTCCCTTATGAAGTCCCTGATGCTATTACGTTTTACATGATAAATTCAAAATCTTTGGAGCTTGCGTTTTTGAAATGTTCTTCTATGCTTCTCTGAGAGATAACAATAACAGCTGCTGCGGAGCAAATTAGATATGACACCTGTGATGTTGCAGGCGTAAATAATTGCGTAGCACTAGGTAAACCGTCTGCAGTAGGACTTGTAAGTGGTTATTGTACACTCCGAGAAATAAAAGTTTGCAACCGCGTGTTTGTTGAATGAGCTTTGCTGATAAATCTCTTATTAGGAACGAATACAGTCATGATATAAAATTAAATTATAACTTAATGCCGTCCAATAGAATATTCGTAGAGCAGCCCAACTTTACAAGAAGTTCACTAAGCCGCAACAAGCAATATACCAACAACTAGTACATTTTCTCATGTAACAATTTAGCCAAAGTTTTCTCTCCAAACGCCGTGAATATAGCCGCTAGAATATTTACGAACACTACATTATGCGCAATGTATGCCGCGGTTGCAGCGTAGTTCTAGAACTTGGTTTTACTTTACCACGCATGAATTTACTGGTTTACTTCGACTTTAGTTTTATGAAAATACAGACTTTTTAAGCCTTGTTTGTAAAAAAAGTTAAGAACTGTAGAACTTGGGACTAAGATTACACCAAAATGTGAAAAAAAAATGCAGTCAGTTAGATGTAGGTATACAAAATAAAAGGCAAGGAAATATAAAACAATATAAATTTTTGTGATACACGATTACAAAGATGTGTAAAAATTTTATTTCTATAAATCCTACTGTCGCTGACTGTACAATAAATTTAGGGTGTCATAAATATCTCGCAAACTAATTATAAAGCTCATTTCATGTGTATTTTGTAAATGTAAATATGGCTAATACTGTTATTAGTTGTAATTTTCTTTGTGAATAAAGTTTCATTAGAACCTTTGGACAGTTTTTTTATTTTGTATACTTACTCAAATTAATAAAAACTGTCCAAAGGTCTTCCGAGTGGTGGTTATGTCGCTGTTTTTGGCAGAGGGGTGTAGGTAGGTAAAAAAGTAATTTCAACGTTTGTTTGAAGTGGGAGGTATTGAGACGCAACGTAACAGATACGGCAGGAATCCAATTTATGTCAACGGTTTAGATTACCAGAGCTTTAATTAACTTTACACCGTATTTTTATGCAAATTCAAACTGTTCACGTCACTTCAATGTGAGAAAATGCAAATCATTTCCGAATTTGTACACAAAAATCTGTTGCACGAGTTGATTTATTATATTTTAACATGCACATACATAATAATTAGGAAGTATGTTTTATTGTACCCGTAAACCGTTATACGGTAGCACATACAGTTGAAATGTAACCAAAATAAAATAAAATACTAGAGAAAATATCTAGAGTTTTCCAGAATCAATCACGTTCGTTTATTTACGGTCATTATTATGACGGTAGCTTTGTGCCCTTCTTGCGACGTACGCAAAGGACTACTTGTAGTTGTATTAGATGTACCTACTTAGTAGAGACGACTCATGTACCGATACTGTGCGTTGGTCTATGAAACCGATGACATTCATGCAACTACCCAGGCTATTCATGAAAACACAATGTGACTCTTTTATTTAGCCTTACTGATAGAGCGTATCGAACGAGCCTAAAATTCTACATGGTCTAGCAAACACCATGTTATAAAATTGCTGTGACGCCGGGCTTCCGTCCTCTGATTACGTTTGATACGTTTGCGACAAGCAACTATAGCAAATGTCACATATTTAGTTACACAAGTTAGTTTTACAAAAAAAAACTCGATATGGAAAATCTTCTTAGATTCTCTTAATCATTGCTTATGAGATCTTTGAAAAAGTTTATTAAAATGTAAGCCCTACTTTCAGAGCAACGAGGGCACAGACAGACATACAACGCCGTCGGACTATAAATTTGAAGTGGTTAAAAATAGCGTTGGACAGCAGTAGTAATAAAATACCACTTTGTCGCAAAACAGTCGCTTGGTACGTAAAATCAAATCAGTGTCGCGATCTCAGATACATGTAACAACGTGTTGATTCAGTTGCCGATTGGCATCACATGCGAGTGGTTACAGGCACTAAGGAAACCTGTGATTTTGAACGTTATTTTTTAACCCTATGTCAGCTAGCGTTGTAGCTATCACGTTCAAGTTAACTCTGTCCGTAGTTGGAAACTATAACCGTGGAATTTTTATGAACCTCTCCACAGAATGTCCTGATTTATTGGTCTTTATAAATTCATAGCTACGACGAGGGTAGTTGCATAAAATTGCTATATTTTTACATGCCGTGTAGTATAGGACGTAGTATAAAGTGAAGTTATCCAATATTTCTAATGATATTATTATTATGTTTTGTGATCAACAATTACATTTTAGATACATTTCCGTACATATCAGCCATGTTTGTACGTTTACTTCTATCATTACCCGTCACTCCAACTACAGGCCTTATTATATTTTGATCTTATGTAACAGGAAACCCAGATGAACTACATTTTGTGCAATAATAATTTCTTTAAACTTAGCGGGTAATAATTTTATTGTTCCAAACTTTAAAACTTGAACAGACGGAACTAAATACATGACATAATAATAATTAGGATCGTACTTATCTTAGGATCTCTAGCTGCGAGACAGTATTGTAATGTGTGTTGTGTGAGAGGCATGTTATTTTATTTATCGCAGTGGTAGATACAGGCGGAGCTGCAGTGCAGATATCTTGGGAATATAACGCAAAGTCAATAAATATGTTCCAGTTTAATATCTGACTCCGGAGAAATAGCTCTTGTTTTGTTTTCCGCACAATATTAGTAATATGAAATACCGTTCTTTCATAAATATTTTCATACAAACACGTGGCAATATCATGAAGTTTTCACCAGAGTGTTTACCTTGCAGAAAAGTTTAGTAAGTAAAGTTTTAGGGGTAGAAACCAGTACGAGAACTTTTACTTACTAATTTTTGTTTGCTTTAGAGGCAACTGACCGATTTATACCACTGCCGACCGTGTATTAACTATTTTAAATCTACAATTCTACACACAATTTGTTAATACGCTACCGCTAAACATCATGTAAGTTAGCTGCTTGTTCCATTACTTCTTTTCATATTTTTCTATCACCATACATACGTGTACACCGTCTAAAGATAATTATGATAAAACTATCTGTTCGATGATAGATCAAATAATACAGATCAGTATCAGAGGATGCTGAGCCGGAAGATGAATAGCATCCGTCAAAGCCTACGAAGTTTGCTGGCGATCGAGATTGAATGGTCACATTCATCAGGAGGCGAAGGTCGAGGCTGATTGATACAACGCCCGTCATGACCTATAACTGAAACCTTCCTAAACCTCACAACAGGATGAAGGGATTTACTTTCACCCACGCCTGGTAATTTATGGCTCGCTATTAGGCCCCGGGAGATATATCGAGACCTGGTTTTTGAACGTGGACCTTTTGTAAAATCTTGATTTATTAATCGCAAATAAGGCATTCTGTGTAACAGTACAGTGTGAGAAAAATGGGGCTCAAATCTTCTGTCACTATCAACACAAGTATTACCTGTTATGCTAGTAAGCTGTAAAATAAATATGAGCCTAATACCACCCATGCCTTTATTTGCAGAACTCTGACTAGTTTAGAACAAGGACAGTCTTACTTGCTGAATAATAAGCATAATGGTTTTATACAATGTGTAACTCTAAATAATAGAGATTTATATCTGTCATTATGAGTCCTAAATACTATGTTCACAAATAAATTGGGATAACTGTCACACCCTCGTCGATAGAACATTATCTAAAAACATTCGTAGCCCAAGAAAGTCTTAGACAAAATAATGAGCCATTGCCGAGTAATAGCAGAGTAATAGCAGCCCGTCACAGATTACCCGCGTCGTGAGGGATGGCGGACTGGGTGAGATGTAGACGTACATTATGTGAGATTTGTTCGTAATTCATTTCCAGCGGTTCGAAGAATTAACTCTGTTTTAGCGCATAGTAGCCAGTATTTTTATAATATATCGAAATGTCTTTCAACGTTCGTTCTTATTATTGACACCTATTGTTATAAAGTTAGCACGTCTAGAGGACTCGTCGCCGATAACAATACTCTTCACTGTTTAGTGACTCTATCTGACAAAAACTCTACTTACTCTAACATAAGGTTGATTTTACTTTCAGGGTAGCTGGATAGCCGTATGTGCGTGCCGAGTTCTGATGGGTCTAACGCAAGGTCTCTTGTATCCCAGCATCCATGGAGTGCTGGGGCATTGGGCGCCCACCGCGGAACGGAGTCGCATCGGCACCTTTGTCTATGCTGGTAAGCTTTTGGTAGAATAAAGATAAAAGGCCTTTAGAGCCCTTTGGGTTGGGTTATCAAAGGCATGCCCTAGAATGCCAAAATTTCAGTTTGCCCGCTAGTAAGGACACAATCGAAGGTAGTTAGCTTTTGAAAAGCAATTAGCTGATGTAGCTGCATACTGTGTAATTTCACATTTTGGAGCTAACTAGGTCCGCAAGTCATCTCGGTTAGTAAACAGAGCAGTAAGGATGATTCACGGCACGCAGTGCTGGGACCGACTCGTGCCCGGGATACCAGACTAGTTTGAACTAAACTTTTAAGGTGTTAAGGTTGAATGTTGCCTTTTGTAAATCACGGCGACCACGTAATATGAAAATCTTTGTGTTCTGTGAGAGATCTGAGTGTGAGCGCTGTGTTCAGTCTAAACCACATTCACTGACGTTTCTGACGAATGCCTGTCAAGTCTGTTGTTGTGGCACATAATAGAGTCTGGCAAAACAAACGCCGCGCCGGTCCGACTTCGGCACGGTGTGATGAACCAACAATAAACTAGAAAATTCATAGCTTCCGCGCCATGTGGGGAAATGCAGGGGAATATCATAGTAAATTACCTTATTTCCCCGAGCGAGGGCTGCCTAACGGATACGCTCACACTACCAATCATTTTAGCAACTTTTCTTCGTATACAGCCACAGCACAAGTTTGTTATTTTATAAATTACAAGCCGTCTCCCGCGGCGTTGCTCGCGTTAGAGTGTGACTTTTCAAAATTCCTTTCTTAGTGCGCCCTTACACTATATAAGGATACTACCCTCCAAATTTCAGACCTCTAGGACTTATAGTTTAGGCTGTGCGTTGATCCTATGTCAGCTTCAAAAGAGTTTAATATAATATATTGATGATTGATAAAGTATGTAGATAAGAAGGTTTACAAAGCAGCGGAAAAAGTCTTACGAAAGACATTTTTTTTTGTTTTTAGCTTTTGGTTTTAGATTTTGAAAAAAGTCTTTGAAAAGCGGTTATGACATAGCTTACCTATAGCATATAATCTGTGCCTATAGGTATATTTTATCCTCATACAGATTAGTGACACAACAACGTAATAATTGTGCAGTTATGCAAGTTATTAAGAAAGTGTAAGTTGTTGCAATACTACACTCGTTTACGAACTACATTAACGCTCGTTCGAGAAATGTTATTTGAGAAGAACCTTTTCGTGAACATTTCGAGTCATTTGAAACTTCGTAATGTGGCCTATTACTTGAGAAAAGGCTTCCTAATGGGGCCCATACACTACTAACTTCGTAAGTACATAACCAGTCAAAGTTGTGGAAGACAAGAATTATACAAAAGACTCAATTTCAAACTCGCGGCTAAAGAGAGAGGGTTACGAGTACCTATGTAATGCAGGGTTTTTGTAATATTTGTAAGAAACTGATACTTACTCGTTCAGGTGTTTTTCGATGGAAATTGCTGCAGCCGTTTCCATGTTCTCGTAGAAACAGCAAACGGTGATCTGATCGTACAAAGAATTTAGATTCTAGAACTAGCTTCCACCCGCGACTTCGTCCGCGACCCGTTGGATCCCGTTAATTTTCCGGGATAAAAAGTAGCCTATGTGTTAATCCAGGTCACGGACAGTATAAATTCCAAGTTTCATCCAATTCTAATTAGCAGTTTTTGCGTGAAAAAGTAACAAACATCCATACATACACCCTTTCGCGTTTATAATATTAGTAGGATGTTTTTTTTTCGATGGTCAGCCAAACTAAGAAAATCTAAAAGGTCGACGATTTTAGTTTAAAACAATGGTTTGTTCTCTTTTTCAGGTGCTCAACTAGGAACCATAATCGAGCTGATGACATCCGGCTTACTATCCGCTAGTTCTTGGGGCTGGCCGTCCGTGTTCTACGTGGCAGGAGTTATGTGTATCACGTGGTCTGCTTTGTGGCTGCTGCTGGGCGATTCCACACCGGGTACCAGTCGGTGGATCTCTGATGAGGAGAGAAAGTACATCGAGAGCAATGTGCTGTCTGATGAGCTTGGACATAATGTGAGTATTAACTTTTAATTAGGTAAACACTTCTTGTGCTTGTAAAAACAAATTACATAATTATTTATACTCCCTGTGTCCCCAAGACACAAGCACGATCGACAATAATCGGAAGAGTATAATGACTACAGCCAGGCAGGTTGTTATATTAAAACTTTTTTTTTTATTTGTAGTTTGATCCATATAAATTTTTGGAAAAAAATATCTATACAGTTGAAATCCTAATCCATATTCAGTTCTTTTAGGTTTTGGATCATTCGAAATGTTTATTAATGACTGTCATTATATAAAATGTTTGTTTAATTTTAGCCGATGCCAACGCCTTGGCTCAGCATCTTGACTTCACTTCCATTCTGGGCCATCTTGCTGGCGCACTGCGGCCAGAACCTTGGCTTCTGGACACTGCTCACCGAACTGCCGTCCTACATGAAAAATGTTCTGCATGTCGACATCAAAGAGGTAATCATTTGAAACAAATTCGCAATATCACTGCAATTACGATAAGAAGGTTACTCTCCCCTATAAATTGATGCTTCATTTAACTGGCTTGCTCATTTATTTCATTTGTTTCCTTGACTGTTAAGTCTGAAAACCTTCGAGATAGATAATCAATGCCACGATCATTTTTCATTTAGACAAGTGAGTTCAAACTAGACTCAAAGATGTATGTGTGTTAACAGAACGGCAATCTGTCAGCGTTACCGTACGTGGCGATGTACATTCTCAGCTTCGTGTTTAGCTGGATCGCAGACTTCCTCGTCAACCGGGAGATAGTGCAGCTTGTCACTTCCAGGAAGATTTTCAACAGTATTGGTAAGCTCAGAGTAAAAACCCAATGATATCATCCATCATTGGAACTATTTAAAACGTTTCAGGATAGTAAAGTATCTATAGATACTTATTTATTCTAACTTTGCAGCTCACTGGGGACCAGCTGTAGCACTACTGGGGCTTACATACTTACCGCCTGGAAACCTGACTCTAGCTGTGATCATTTTGACCGTCACCGTCGGACTCAACGGTGCTCATTACGTTGGGTTTATGGTAAGCATCATAGAAATTTTTGATGGTAAACCTGATAAGTAACCATAAGCATATTAGGATACAATCATCCTCTGGGCGGTTTCGATGATCAATGGTTTGTGTTTCTACACAATTTGTACAAATGTTTGTTTTGTTCCACAGTTGTCCCACATTGACCTGTCTCCGAACCACGCGAGCACACTGATGGGCATCACTAACGGCATTAGCTCCATATTCTCCATAATGGCGCCGCTCAGCGTCTCCGTCGTCGTGCAGGATCAGGTTAGTCGAGTTTTCATTGTTCCACCATCATTAATTTACATTTTAAATCAAGAGAAAAAAAGATCTGTGTTTACTTGGGTTTGTTTAGGAGATAATTTTCAAATTATACGAACCATGTTGAATTTAATTGGTTGATAGGAATAGGTCAATATCTTAGATTTTATCATCAAGTATTGGTAAGATTCTGAGTCAGAAGGAGGTAAAAATTAATACAACAACTTGAATAGCAGGATGAAATTCATTTGCTTAAACATTTTGATTGCGAGTGGTCAGGGACTACATTATTTGTCTTGTTAGAAGTTACATGTATAATTTTCTCGTTTTGCAGAGTGAAGCCTCCGAATGGCGGAAAGTGTTCTTCATCTCGATCGCGTTCTACATCCTCAGCAACCTGTTCTACTTGCTGTTCATCTCCGGCGACGTGCAGGCGTGGAACGAACCCAAGCAGGTGGAGGGCGGAGGTACTTTTTACCATAATATTTATTTCTAACAACATTAAACAAACATGCCCAGTACAGTAGACACTCATAGGCTACAGCGTTCCTTCAGATTTGGTACTTGATAATCCTAGATATAACTTTATTTTTCAGAAGAAGCAGGAGAGAAGAAACAACCAATCAAACCGAAACGAGAAATCCGAAGATTGAGTATAGGAGAGAGCAAGTTTTAAACCAAGTTCATGATGTAAAACCTTGGATTTCTTATGCTCACTTCAGATCAAGTATAGACTAATTCTTTTAATAAACGTTTTTGGTCTGGTGGGTGCGCAGTAATTATGCTTATAGACAAACATTTCTTAGAGATCCAGGGTTTAATTTAAGCTAGTCATACCATAGCGTAATTAATCATAGCAAAGTACGAAAGTTCAAAAGAAAAGCAAGGTAATGAAACATCGTAAGTAAAATGTTCTGAAACTTTTGTCAGAACCCCGCGTTATCTGTCCCCTAGGCGACGCTTACATTAAAACACTAGAATTTTCATGATCCCAGAAAACATTAGTACTCTAAAAATTCCTGACGTAAAATAACTTCCGTAATTGAAGTTTACCTCTTTGGTTGAGTATTACAATCGAATTTAGAAGATTAGGACGGAAATGGCAATATGGCCCCGTTAAGTAAAAACCACTTTTAGTTTGTAAAACCGAAGAAAAGTTTATTTTGTTTGACGAACAGTGATTCCAGTACTTTATAATATGTAAATAAATTATTAATTTAAATAAGTTATTAAATATTTATTTATTTAACAAAATTAAATGAATGACGTTGTTTTATTTTGTAAAATATACTCAAGGGGGAAAATGAAATTTTGAAAATGACCTAGACTATAATGTTTTTGGTCAAATAACCTATTGTCACTAGGACTAGGATAATACCTTCTATAACGTCATACTAGATGCTACTATACTTGTATTCTGTGGTTTATTCTTTACACCTTGTTTTACCAATTTCTTTTTCTACCTACTCTTATGATTTTCAAGTCCGTAATATACATTGAGTTAATCAAAGCTAATTGAAACCCACTAATTACTTAACAATATATACAATTACACGCTGGTAAGGCTGGCTAATGAGGATTAGATATCCTTAGGTACAGTCGCGATCATAAATCAAACTAACTTTTAACTAACATGCCCTATTTTGATGAAAACGTGGGTTTACGTTGGTGTATTGGTGTTATTATTATGTATGAGCAGAAAATAAGTAATGGGTAAGCGTACTTTCTCGTCTATCAGTGCAAACTATGCTGAGGTCATGGCTTGGAACTTCATTATCAGCCTTCTCTGTCTTGTGCGTCTCTCAACCAGATGTCTCCTTTTCCGTGTAAAAAATGTCTTTATACCATTCCCCCTCTAAAAAGCTTATTTTATTCACTGAAAACAGTGAATAAAAAGCACTGTTTTGGTGTTTGAATTTAGAACACACTAATATATTTGACCTCCATCTAATTGTTGTTTTTGCGCAAGAAGGTTTTATAGCATTGGCTATACAACCTCCAATCTTTATTACCTTGTAGTCATCATGAATCTTCACTTGCTCGTGATTCATTCATGGCCCTCGCTTTAAATCCGTTTTTTATTCACTAGTTGCATAATATAATATTTTTCATTATAATCTTGTTCATAGGAACCTGGGTAAAGAAGTATTTGTAACGTTCCTTCTACCTTTAATTTATTAATTGCAGTTTATGAAGTGAATTGTACAGAATAAAGGATCGCTAATTGATTAAACGTGATTGATGAAAGCTTGTAATATTATTCATTTACAAACATAAACATAATTGGCTCAAAGGGTCGCTACAGTTAGTGATCCAATGAAACAGTTCGGATAAATCAGTCTTCGCCGATTAATTTCTACGTATGCATGGACATAACCCCGATGGACCAATGACATTGTTGAGGTAAGAGTAAGTCGATTGAAAAATCGTAGAAAAAGACCAAATCGTTCGTCTTTATTCAATTCAATAAAAGTAGCTTATATAATCCTATCCAGAACTTGACTTTTCAAGCTGTTGCTGAATGCAAGCTGAATTTCAGATATTTTCAAATAACTTAGAAATTCTTGTACAATATACAGAGAAAATGTCCGTAGAGTGGATGAGATTAGCTTCCTTCCAGTTCTCTATTAAATAGATATAAAAGGCAAGTCCTGCGTGGAGCCATAACGAAACAAGGATAAAAAGTTAGCTTAAGTGCACTTGTGAGACGTGGCATCAGGCATCGCTAACTCCACTTCACTTACAGAATAGATAATACGACTTGGTTTTAGTACCACTCTTCGCCACTTAGTCTTACTTTCCTCTGAGCTTTCAGTCTCAGCCACAGAACGGAGTATCATGGACATGGTCATGGAGACGTTTTTTTAAGTCTAGTGTGAATTATATCACGTGGATTTGCAAAACGTGATTCGCAATTTTTATGTCGTACCGAATATTTTCTCAATAGGCTATTCAAAAAATCAAAATTACGGCTCATTTTTTGCGATTTAGACCAATGAAATGCAGGCGTTTTTTTTTTTACCATGACAATTGATATTATGAAACTTGGGCTGTAAACAGTGCTCGACCAACAGTCAGCGCTGACCGTACGTCGGCGTAGCTATATCTATGCAAGTCTATGAATGCGTACACAGCTACGCTGACGGTACGCGCCTGAATTTCCATACAAATGACAAGCGCGACCGACGTACGCACCGACGACGGTCGGTCGAGCTCTGAAACCGGCCTAAAATGTGAGTTGAGTATTGAATAAAGTGATAGAAGCTAGCATTACCTACCTAGTTTGTGACTATTGTAGCTTATCAACGTTGAGATGGGTTCATAGGTAAGAATTTACTTAATCTCCACTCATGACAGACGCTTGAGAAGGTGTCATAAGTAAGACCGGATTTTTTTTAGATAGTAATATAAGAACCGCAAAGAAATTCACTACTTAAATAAAAAAAAAAAATATTTTTTTCTTTTTTTAAGTTTTCTTTACTATTTTCATAATATTATTTTTTCATAAAAATACTACGCACAAACGTATTACTTCTTAGCATGTCTCACGCAGATCACGTATCAAGCTGAGTGAGTAGAGGTATACTATCTGAGTACTGTAATGGCTTCTTTACACGATGCTAGTACTAGGTAGGTACTGTTACTGGACAAGTAAATCAACTCTCACTCTCTTGTTACAAAAGTCAGGAGTATCTGAAACTCTACAAAAGCAATAATAATTACTTCTATAATATTCTTAGCATACCTTTTATTCAAACTTGCGTCACGAGTTATGGTGTTGCTATGCTATGGTGGAGATGGCCTCTAGCATCTCTACATCGATGTTTACTCGTTTTTTACTCATGTCATGTATCTCTCGCAGTTCATCTATTAGTTCTTGCACGATGTCAATACTCTGTACAAAAAATCTGTGGAGAATCCCCCGCGGCGGTGGCGCGTGCTTATAATAAAACTATGCCACCGTGTTCCTTCGCAATTATGACGAGCTCCTAGAACGCTTCAGGGTATATGTTTATTTGAGAGATCAGAATATTTTTTACCAAAGCTCAATCTAGTTCAAAGATCGTTTTGCTAAAACATTTTACTGACAAGCAATTATTTATTGATCTTTCTCCACAACTATTTGAGAGTCAATATTACCACTTTATTAGTTTAGGCACAGATCATATAACACTTTAGGGTTCCTGCACATAAACTACTCGCCATAGCCATAATATTGGAGGCCAGTAGTGTCTTTATTCGCCATTGACCACATTGTCTTAGTAAAACGTCTGGTCCTGACGATGCTGCGCTTTTCCCCAGTTGACCTAGTGGCAGTGCGTGAAAATGCCCATTAATACTATCACTTACCTCACTACAAAATGTATGACAATGAATGATTAGTTTTCAAGGCACTGGGCTTAATTTTACTAAAAAAATAATTTGACAGAACCGTAGCTTTCACCTGTTTTTAGGCTGTTTTGTATTCTAACTTAGGAGCCGTTTCCACTTCCTCATTAGTTACAAATTAGTTGAACAACGCCGTACCATCCGGTTACATAGAAAAGTTTCAACTTACACGTCGTGAATTTCCCGAGGGAAGTGCCTTCAAATGAAGATGCATAGTGGAACTGTAAGGTAATTTAAGTTTGCACAATAAATTGTATACAGTATGTCGCTGCAAACTATTGCGGGGAAATTAATATGGAATGCGTAATTATGCATAATGAGGCTAGAGCCGAGATATCATTTCATGCTACAATTTGTATTATCTGATACTGTTGCATGGTAGTTTGTAATATACCAACTTACTTCCTATGCAACGAAGTGTTTTCTTCCTCGGTGCAGAGCACGAGACAACGGAGATATTTGGTAAGCACGTTTGCAGCACGCGGTCGTGCTTACAAGAAAGTTATGAGTTCCAGCTCAAAGCAAGAAATCAGTTTTTGATGTATGGTGGACCTTATTAGGTGGCCTCTTAGTGCCATAAACTCTTTAATTCTTTATTGTACACTAAAATAACACATAAAAGACAGAAAACGATAACATGTACAAAGGAGTTTTCATATAAAAACTTATCAGATTTCATAATTTTTAGTCATATTCTAAGCGACCTTTGCTCAGAAGTGACACAAGTTAAGAAAAAAATTAAGGTGATTGTTTTGGAATGATCTTTCTTGAGTAAAATTTTCTTATTTTATTTTGTGACTTCATTATGTTTTTTCTAGCATTAGGGTTTTAATTCGGTAGTAATACTCAATTTTTATACTAAAATGTAAAAAGCCAGTCATCCAAAACTCAATTAAAAGTTCTCCAGGTTACCCCGTTGAGGGTTACTAATGAGGCGATAAAACTTACGTATTTTCAACAAAGAGATGTTTTTTATCACCGAACTTGGGGACTCGTTTGATGGATGACCGGACTCTGTGGGTCTAAACGTTTTACAGCTTTTACCTTATCCTAGTTTTTATAGCAGTTGCATAAACTTTAGAAAAATATGAAGACGACCCACGTTTTCCCCTGCCGACAGTCGCCGTGGTAGCTAAGGGTATTTTTGGACAAAAGTTCCAGATACCCCCTACGCTGGGGATTTAGTCAGGGGAAAATTGGAATGAGCCGACCGTTTACCTCTGCCTCTCTACGACGATTGGCAATTTCTACCTTATAAAAATTGTAGTCATATTGCGTGTCAACGTCAGCTCGACTGCCGAACGTGTCACCGCGCAGTGTATCTCCCATACGCTACCGTTCCGATTTACGACTGTGACACGTTACGTTTTACGTTTATTTTTACTGAGGCCCTTGTACACTGAGAGATAAACCCACACATTTCGTTCTACAAGAGTGAAACGCTGAGTGCAGTGTGAAAGGTTTTATTTGAGCTGTCAGAAGGGATTCAGAATTATATTGAAGGGATTCTGTGAAGGGGATGTTGTGAGGTTCTTTTCCTAATGACGAAGGTGTACAGAAGCACAAACTGCGTGTTCGCCTTCGCCGTACCAGCGAATAGGAGTATTATCTGCTAGAGGACAATACGGTGCGCGGGGCGTGGTCGCAGTAATGCAGATTTAGTAATGAGGAGTTTTTATCTTATTTTTATTTTGTCATTCTTGTAATTGCGTCGGCGCCATAAATTAGAGCACGGCCATGAGACCATCACTATTTGGCGGTTAAAAGGTAGACCTATTTCTAAGGAGCATTTCCGTTAGCTGACCACGAATTTTTGGAAAAAAACACAGTTACTCTACATGCTTTCACGAAGGGCTCTACTTATTGCTAGAGCATCTAGTTAAATGTTTATCTCTTTGAGTCAGCCCACACCTCATCTCAGCTCACCTCGGAGCGTGCGTTTGACGTGAATGTAAATCGGGATGCGCCGGTGAACCACAAGCGATGCGTTGTAATTGGATCTTTTTGAATCTATCACTTGTGTGGAGATTCATACTAAACTTAGCAGGTAAAGTTATGAAGCATGTTGTCTTGAAGCTGAACAAGTTCGAGTCAGTCTAGGCAAATATTAAAACAGTAGAAATAAATTGGTTTCAGCATTTTTAATATAAAATAAACTAGTGGCTCTGGGAGCTGTAGACCTCGCAAAAGTCTTTAAGTGCACTTTTATTAATTTCTAATTTAAGGCTTATTATTATGCTGATGCTCTCATTCAGTGAAGGAAAACATCATGAAGATAATTATCAGTTAGTATTCTAACAGCGACGAAACACTTGCAGCCTGTCACGTATTGAAAACTAACTATAATGCAAAATGTTGTGTGTGTGTGTGATGTGATGTTTTTTCTATTTAATTTTGTAAATTTATGAGGAATGTAATGTGCAAGTGCATTTTTCGTTTTGTGTTTTTTTTTGTTTTTTTTTTGCATCATCTTGTGTAGAATGAGGTCCTTTGTGTTTCTCTCAAATTTGATTGAAAACCATCGATTGTTTGATGAGCTATCCAGTTCATCATGCTGAAGATCCTTATCAGATCTTCGCCAAACTTTTATGAGACCAACTTATAGTTACTACCTTTCAAATAAAAAAAGAATAATCGAAATCGGATCTCATTTGGTGGAGATATCCAGTATATCAAATAGCCCCCTTTTTGCCCTTTTTTTGGGGGAGGTACCCCTCCAATCAAAAATCCCCGACGATAAAAAAATTCTAATAAGTCATATAACCTGTGTACCAAGTTTCGTCCAGATCGGTTGAAAAATGCGACCTGTAGAGGAGAACAAACAGACAGACAGACAGACAGACATCCGGACAAACGCATTTTTGGCCAATGAGACGCTTCGCTCGCTTCGCTCGCTCGGTCAATAAATAAAATGAAGCATAATCCCCAGTAGTGGGGGTTTTTGGAAAAAAACCTGAAATCCCGACTGGTGGATTTCTTACTTAGGGATTTCTGGAATCTATACGGCCTAGTGCAGTGTCCGAATTCATCTCTACAGGAGCCTCCAGATCGTTTATGAATTTGAAGGTTTCATGGATTGAGAAGTGATTCTATTCTTTGCAACCAAAACTAAGGGTTGTGTTTTTAAAAAATACTCACGCAAATACGTTTAGTGGACTTCTAAATTAATTCTGACGGCATATTCATAGGACCCTTGCTTTTGTATAAAATACACTGTGAAAAGAAATAATCTGGCTGTTTACAAATCGCCTGTGGCTGGAACGAGTGAATTAAAATCGTAATATTCAATTAAAAGTTGTCGCGCAGTTGAAAAAGGTTGACTTGCAGTTGGACACGGGTCAACTTTGGTTTTGAAGTCATCGCGGAACCCGTCAACTGCTAAAGTAAGTTATTTTAATTATTCCACTACTAGGGAGATTCCAACTTTGTGCTAGAACAGATGGATGAGGAGATGGAATAATTAGCGAAAAAATTTAAATAATAGTTTATTTAATGCGAAAAAAGGGGCGCCACAGACAGACGACTCTACTAAAACTTGAGTTATTCCTATCGAGCCCACCAGCCGGCCCACTGGTGGAGCGGATGGGAAAAAAAATCCTATCGAGCCACCTATAACCGTACTCTTCACTGCTCATGCTCAGGTGCCGACCACAGACGATGCCAAAATGCATTTTGTTTTCCATGTTTTATTTATTTATATGACGGCAGAATGGTTATTTTTCATCACCAACATCAGACATGGTTAGACTAGACTGCTTTTCTCAGTGGGCGTAACGCGGGTAGGAGTCGGTACAAATGAAAACGTATCAAAACAAATCAAATTAAATTAAAATGGCCACGAGCTAAGCAAACAGGAATAGTACTTTGTCGTGTATCATTCTCATCAACCTCAAATTCATTAGTTTCAGTTACACACAAAGCTTTCGCGTCCGCCCTCTATCGCCACGGCCTTCACTAGCCGACCAGCCACTTGGTCAGAGCTGCCATGTGAGCATCCCCCTGGATTCACATCCACTACGGTCTCAGCAGACCACGACCTCCGCCAGAACTACACGCGCACCGCGCACCCACGGACTACTTGAGCTGCCTCAAGAGACACCGATTTCTACCGGGCTACGGCTACGAAATAGCTACTGGTATAGTCGAGAATCATACGGCGATAGAGTCCCCACCTTTGCTCACCACCAAAGAAAAACTTCCTTTTGGTCACACTAGTGTCAACTTCGATTGGTACATGACCCACTGGCACTAGCGCATATTCAGTTCGAAACAAAATCACCACAAATAAAAATCGTTGCTTGATCGCTATTAAACCGGTCTTTGTTGTATACCGGTCTCTTTCAATGTCACAGTCACTTCGTGAGTACTGTCTTCTCTAGGTCTTCCTCAGTCTCTACGCTACTACTACATCAAACATTACGTCAATGGTCTCACAAGTCTCGTCTTTACACACAGACTCTACATCACGACTCTACATCTTGACTCTACATCTTGACTCTACATCAAGACTCTACATCATGACTCTACATCATGACTCTACATCATGACTCTACATCAGGACTCTACGTCAGGACTACGTCAGGACTCTACGTCAGGACTACGTCAGGACTCTACGTCAGGACTCTACGTCAGGACTCTATATCGTGACTCTACATTGTCATCAATTACCAGAGACATTATTAGAAGGGGCAATGTTGTTATTGAGCTCGCGGTAATCTAACCATACAATCAGAACAGTCTTATTTCTTTACGAAGAGCCCAAGGGTAGTAAAAAGAGAATAACTAAGTGGTAAGATTTATGTGGCTAAAACTCTCTAGTGCACTCAATCTACACTTCGCTCAATACGTCCTATACGGTGGCCTTGCACGATTTGATTTAGGTCTACTAACCTAATTTAACGGTTATGAAAAACTAAGTGAAATATTTAGACCGCTTGTAAAAGCTCAGATTATTCGTGACCTACTATATCAATTTTAAAAACGGCTCTTTCTATTCTGCGACAACAGTTGAGATCAGCTAGCAGGTTTTCAACTTAACTGATAGATTTGACCGGTTTGTTGACCAAGAGAGCAGTATTCGTTTTCGCGGCAAAACCTAGCTTTAAAAATTGCCATCCTATTATGACGTCATCTCTGAAAGCATCCTTTAGGTAAGACATGCAGTAGGAGCTCAAGAGGGTGATTGTTACACCACACAAGATTCGTTTTGTACTGACCAGTCGCATTTGGTCAATGTAACCATTCAAACAACGCTACGAAATCGCTTGCCACTCAACTTGGCAACTTTCTCTTGTACTAGCGAGTATTCAGCACTAGAACCAAATAGAAAACAATACACATGACCTTTATGTTCCATCGTCCATCGACCCCGAAGAAAATTGCACAAGACTGACGATCACTCGTCGCTAGTCGCTGGGCGCCGCACTGGGGCTGATGCTGCCGCTCCCGTGAAGTTGGACCACGACACTCCGACGCAGCTTTCTTGACCTACAAGTCTTCGTTTGACTTCAGACGACACAAACGTACTTGTGCAAAGTTTCTGTAAAAAAACAAACAACGACACAGTATTTTGTTCGACTTTTCTCATAATTTCGAGGGCTCTGAGATAATACGTCGTTGGCTCTATTCTGAAAAATGATTAACAAAGATTCGGTAGTGACAGTCGTGCTACACTACGTGGCTGCCTTGAGCGTTGACGCAGGCTCTTTCAAAATGACACCGTCGTAGTGACTGCGCAGTGTAACGCAACACGATACAACGAACCTTGGAATATCAACCCAAACAAATCAAGAACTACTCACGGGGGGCTATCAGCTGTCTTGGCTATTATGGACCATTGAACACAGTCCCATTGACTGCCATTGCCGCTACTGTGGCTCTCACCACCACCAGCACTCGACTGCCGTTCTTCTTTCCTCATAGCGCTTTTCATGCTTCTTCTTTACAGCTTATTCTTCTCACACAATCATTTTCTTACTTCATCATGCGATGCCATCCACACACACGGTGATCTGACCACTGAGTTTTGACCACACAAGTAGTTTTTCCGCAAAACTCAGATCAGATGTCGCACACCATGATCTCGCGTCCACGTCCGTCTCCTCAGGGTTGAATTTCAGTACACTCACTCGTTTACTCTCGTAGGTGATTGAAGGGCTTCAATTCGTAAGCCCGGAATGCTGGAGTTTCAAATTTTGAGCACTTGACGTCACTTCGCGTTTTAACCGACTCGTATCCCAACTTCTGATGACGGCAGAATGGTTATTTTTCATCACCAACATCAGACATGGTTAGACTAGACTGCTTTTCTCAGTGGGCGTAATGCGGGTAGGAGTCGGTACAAATGAAAACGTATCAAAACAAATCAAATTAAATTAAAATGGCCACGAGCTAAGCAAACAGGAATAGTACTTTGAATATTCTACGACTGTATAACTAGGTAGGTATTCGCAACTACGGAACGCGGACAGTTTCTACGCGACCGCACGGTTCAACCGATGAAGCAAGAATGTGTTGCGCGCCGCCTCCCACGCAGCGCTCCGTCGTCGCTTGTGACGTAGACTCCGTCGAGCGCTATCTGTGGTGCGCTGGCGTTCCGAATAATCAAATGAGTGACCGTGTTACCAACTTCATTACGACATATATTTTATTATTCTGGTTTACAATCACACTCACAGAGCAACTTATATACCTACCTATTACCCTCCTACTTATCTAATATCTATTATTTATATGTATTTTTTGCCCACGAAATCCTCTCTTGGTTGTTTCTGAAAACCAGCGCTGCTCCATCTCATGGTCCATGCATGTGGGGCAGCATATGCTGAGAAAAACCTCTTCAACCACACTAGGGTACCTACAGAGCAGGACAGGACTAACTAGCACTATTTTTATTTGTTTTTGTTTGAATTTGTTTGTACCTTCTTTCTTACCACTTACTCTGTTTTCCTCCTACCTGTCTGGCTTACTTTTTTCTCTCTGTTTTATCTGTGTTTGTACCCAAATGGGTTGAATAAATGTATTTCATTTCATTTTTTTTTTTTCATTTCTATGCAAATGAGTGGGCTTGTGATCTACGTTTGAAAATAATGCGGTACCTAGTGTTGCATAACACAAGTATTTCCACCTCCGTGGAAAAATAAGAAAGGCTGTGTTGGCAAAAAGAGTCGCGGGCAAAGGTATTTGGTTTACAAATCAGCGCCATCTATGTTTGGCCGACCGTAGTTTTGAGTTTAGTAGCGCCTCACTGCGTTATTTTGAACGCTTTACTTTATTTCCATGAATGGTAAACTTTTGAGAAGGAGAGCTCAGTACGAAATTTAGATTGCTTGATGTAGATGGTAGTAGTATCCTATTCAACTAAAATACCACCTAAATCCTATCAAAAAGGTAGTCAGAGTCACGTCCAAACTAAACCAAAAATATAGCTTTACGACAGATAAAGGTACCTAGATAAGTACTGAAAACCAATTTTATGGTTGGTAAAAGTAGCACGCCCTAAAAATATGAGCGACAAAAAATCTACTCAGTGATAGAGATGCGGAAAAAGTTAAGTAGGTAGGTACATACTTACTAAACCAGCTAGTATGTTTCTGGCTAACAATAATAAAAAGTTGCCACATACACTAGAAAGTACATTGTATAAGCTAAATACGCAAACAAAATCGTGGGCAGAAACTAAATAAATGAAGTATCATTTACAACGAATGATCTATGAGTTTCAGTGGTAGCGCGGGTTTCATGAATAACTCTACAAGCAGTACAATTTGTTCCTTGTCCCATTTCAAAATCAATCATGCCGAAGAGAAGGTCCGAACTATTTTTATATTCTAAGGGTAAATTAGATTACCTACCTATAAATATTTTGGGGCTGACTGGTAGCCGAACTTAGGTCTATTTATATGTATATGTAACAAGATAAAAATATTTTCACGACTTTAACCCCTCTCAGACCCTCCATACTTTATGTGTGAGGAAAATAATAATGTACTTGTGAGCAAATATAGAATTTAAATTTACTCGTAGGAAAAAAATATATGCTGAAACTTTCATGTCTCACAGGAGAGCGGGTTATTTCCGATATTCCATTTGAACATGTTTTTATGGGGTAACTTTTACAGACATAATGGTATCGATTCGGTTGTTGCCTTTTTCTAAACTTACCTAATTTGACAGTTCTAAAATTATAGCCGTCCTTATCGTTTCAGTTTATGAGATCCCTTTCTCATAAACTGAAACGATAAGGACGGCAACATTTTTAGTGCTTTCAAATTAGGTTAGTTTAGAAAAATGCAACAAGCGAATCGATACCATTGTAAGTAGGCTCATACTAAAAACGTAGGTATTTTGTTTATTCAAGAGCCATCTCTCAAACTCTGGACGACTATACAGCAGTTATGTTGTATCACAATAAAAAAAATAGTTGGAGTTACACTACCGGGTTTTTTTTCTTCTTTTTTCAACCAGTTGCCATACTCGGTGGTACGATGGGTCTCGAAGATGTCAGCTTGATCGCGTGACACAGGGGTATTGAACGGATTTCATTGTGTTCCGAGAAATTAATCTATCTCCGGATATTCGGGTCACAAAAACCCAATTCGAATTTTTCACAAACAAAATAAGCACTCAGTAACGTACACGATGCAATTATGAAAGTAAGTAAACAAAGCAATAAAATATTGAATTCGATAGCTTTTTGAAAGTTTCAAACAACCGTTGAATCATTTCGCTTTAAGTTGAAAATTGACTTTGAACGGACTTCGCTACTTTACGTATTTTGTTCAATAATACGTAGTTTCGATAGACTTTTACCCGCAACATTGCTTGCATTCAAACGGCTTCAGAGAAAATTTCTTACTAACGAATATGATAAAATTCATCCGCTCAAATACTTTGTCTCAATGGGGGCCTACTCCCTTTTTATTTCATCGACTTGAAATCACCTGAAATCACTTGTAATCAATGAAATCACTTGAATCACATAACTGTGAATTCGGCAAACACTAACACACATTTAATATCCCGAAAGTCATTGGATCGCACTACCGAGCTTCTAAGTATAATAAATAAAATAAATAAATAAATATTCACGGACATTTAACACAACGCTCTCTAGTCCCAAACTAAGCAAAGCTTGTACTATGGGAACTAGATGGCTGATAGAATACATATATGTTTTTTTTCTTTGTAAATACATACATGTAATACATAGTAACACCCAGACACAGAACAAACATTCATGTTTGCCACACAAATGTTTGTTCTCGGTGGGGATCGAACCCACGACCCACAGCACGGAAGGCAGAGCTACTACCGACTGAGCCATGACGCCTAATGTGTGTTCTTCGGTTCCCGCGCTCAATATGTAAAGTAGTGCTCTATCTCTATAGACCACAATGACATACTCCAACCGACACCCATAAAATAGAATTAGAAGCACATTCAGCACTCACCATTACTTTCTGAAAGTACCAGTAAAATCAACATCATTATCAGCCTGAAAAAATGTCACATGTATTCCAAAAATAATAATTTCTCTTTGGGGTACTGTATTTTTATAAGCAGAGGCAGTAACATCAGGCAACCACTTGCTTGTCAAATCATAAGCCCTTTTTGCAATGATAAGGAGAGTCGGGTGATCATTGACAACTGACTGAGGGGAGGTTATTGAAACGTAATACTGAGATGGGTCGACAGTTATCGAAGTCGCGGACCGAAGCTAAGTGGCCGAGAAAAGAAAAAAACCGTAACTCATCAAAACGGGCATCGCTGGCCTGTGCGTGATGGTCATGCCATTGTGCGTGTGTAAAATAAAAAAATGTGTTATTCCTATCGAGCCCACCGGCCGGCTCACTGGTAAGGCAGATGGGGAAAAAATTCCATCAAGCCCACTCATTTGCATAGTGGGCTGTTAAAATGGCTATATTCCAGAAATCCCCACTAAGAAAATCCTACCAGTGGGGATTTTTTTTCCGGAAATCCCCATTGCGTGGTCATGATATTCAACGTGCCAATATAAATAAGTAACATAACCACTTTAGTTAAATCTATACATCTATACATCTATACATCTATACAAATATTATAAAGAGGAAAGGTTTGATTTTTTGTTTGTTTGTTTGTTTGTTTGTTTGTATGAATTGAATAGGCTCCGAAACTACTGGACCGATTAAAAAAATTCTTTTACCATTAGAATCCTACATTATCCCTGATGAACATAGGCTATATTTTATCCCGGAATTCCCACGGGAACGGGAATTACGCGGGTGAAACCGCGAGGCGCTGCTAGTATAGTCTAAAGTTTGGAGTGTCAGAACCGTCTCTACCTCGTAGATGTGCTACGCGCGTAACTAATGTGCTACGAGAACTACGCGCGTAGCACATTTCAATTATTTTCTTCTAAAATCAATCCTTAGAACTGGAAATGCAAACCTTATTTGAGTAAAATATACCAAGTAAAAGTAAACTCACCAAGATGTTTTATATCGTCCGGGTTTTGTTATCAAAGGCTCAGAGCAATATTTTACCCTAGCCTCTACTTACAGGACGCCGATATTGCCCGAGATTTTGAAATAAATTACGCAACAGCAAAATACAGCCTCGAAAAGAAGTTACGTAAAGTACTTCAGTACTGTACTGTCAGAATTTTCCTAATAGTTTTGTTCTGTCCTGATGCGTTAAGGTGGAACCCGGTTACTTAAACGTAAACTTTATTCAAATAATTATAAAGGCGATACAGAGACAGAAAATGCCTGATTAAATTTAAAAGATACCACTTTTCTACAATCCTGTACCAAATCTTTTGGAAGTTTTATTTTACTTTTGTTTTATTATCAACCTTTGGATCTTTAAACCTCTTTGCAAAAAAAAACTTATACAAAGTAAACTTTTTAGGTCAGTCATATAAAATGTCACATGTCACAGGAGAAACTGACAAACCGAAACGTTAAAACGGTTGAAACTGTGGCGAATGTTTTATTTACATTTATTATTATTTAGGTATGTTTTAGTTTGATCCTGAATCTAAATGGAGATTTTTTAGAAAGCTATATAGATTGCGATGGCAGACAATCTACCATTGATACCCGAGAAAGAGTAAGTGCGTTTGTATAACGAATGAACCTCTGTTAGTTGTTTGTATAGCCAAGCTTCTCCGCGCATAAATTATGTACGACAGGAATCGCCTCATAGCCTCATAGTGGCTTTGTGTAGGCTTATTCCCATCGTGCCCACCGGCCGGCCCACTGGTGGGCCGGGTAGTTAGTTTTCTTACTTATCTGATTTAGTACCCATTCAGGGCAAATACCCTAGGCAAGGTCCACTCCTCCACATTTGAAAAGCATAATATTTAGAAAGATTGTGTACTTTTTAGACAAAGCCTGATTATAAAACCTAATCCGCTCTTTGCGCACAATCGACATTCCCATATTCTAAATGCATAAATCTAATACATTACTCAATGATCATTGACAAGAACTCACCATGAAGTGAAATAGAAGAGAGATGATGAGGATACATTTCCAGAACGGCAGTATGTGCGGACGTGCGACCAGTTCTTCGGGAGGTGTTCCGGGAGCTGGACTGGCTGCCTCCCCTAGCTGGCAGCAAAACGAAGAGGACCACAGAGGTTGGAGAAGACGGGGACAGTACCTTGCCGAAGGTGGAACCATGGGTGAGTACTAAGACAACACAAGATGATAATAATAATATATTTATAATGCTTGGAGACTGTCACTATATAAATCTTGGGTTAATATCGCAATATCGCATGCGACACACGTAATAGTGCGAGCTTCAAAAGGGTGTCTTACGTCCACCGTTGCAAAACTCAGGCAAGTCCTGCTTACTAAAAGTATTTGGTATATTATATAAAGGTATATTATTTTACTCTGTGACATTGTTTTCAAACAAAGCGAGGCAAAAAGAAAGTTTTCTAAATATTTTTGATTAACATTGACTTTGTTTTTATACTTTTTATCGTTAATTATCGTAATAACGATTAATTTGGGAGGAACAAAGGACAAAAGTAATTTATGACCGAAAAATGCGTAACAAATCTTTTTGCGTTGGGCTCCTAATGATGAATAATGAAGCCAATTTAGAATTTAAACAGGAAACATTACCCAATTTAGTAAAACTCTGCGGTTCTCGGGTGCTGATAAATATATATTTTTGTACGTAATCATTTAGAACCGTTCTTTTTCTTGGTGGGTACAATAAACTTCATTTGAAAATTTTGTGATTAATTATTGCTAAAAACATGAACTTTTTACTAGTAGGTATAAGTCAATACACACATTATGTAGGTACATTATTTTCAAACCCCCTACGTCAATACATTTTCATTTTTTAACTTATACTATTTCTTGTATCGAGTTCACACCATGTTACTTTAGGCTATAAAATATTTTCCAGATGTATAAGTATGACGCAGAATGCAAAGAGATCTGGCAGCGAGAAGGTGACTTGAAGCAGCAGCACGCCAAGAGGATATCTCGGGAGCCTCTACCTAATATTTACAAACTCCATCCTCCAAAGCAGAAGTTGATAAAACTACCAGTTTGGAAGCAAGAGCAGGTATTTTTGATATGGAAACATGCCCACGTACAGAACATGGATTTGATTAATAATTTGCATTTCTTGAAGATGAAGAATCAATGCATAGGTTTTCTTATCAGAAAAGGCAAACAGCTTGCCGTACTCCCGTGTAATGTGGCAGCAACAGCATATACTTACAGCTACATCAAGAAGACACAACGGCTATCACGACCATTGCTACTTTGTAAATATACGTAGGAATTTTTACGAAGAGATCTGATGCAACGTTTAAATAAGACAAAATATTGAATAATAAATTTTATGGTTCAGGGATTTTTGCAACGCGCGGACCTGATGCCGTCCATAGTGCAGAATGCAAGACGAAACGAGAGCCTCTGGGTAAAAAATATTCTAAACCAGAGCTCTGGCGATCTGACGGCAGTGGAGGTCCAAGGCTCCAAGATCCGACTACCGGTGCAGCTGGGGTCGCCGAGGGAATCTAACTTTCAGAGCTTGAGGTTATACTTAGCTAAAACTTGTGAAAGAAAAATAGTACAATATATCATTCATGGCTTACTTGTCCAAGAACTTTTTTACCCTAGCAGCCCTAGGTATACACAGAAACAGGACGCCGCATGCTAAAGAACTCTACCATCATTTTAGAGACCATCTCCCATAGTACCATAGGGTTCAAGCCTAGAATAGATGTTTGTATATTATTATTATGTAAATTATTTCACTACAAAATATTTGAGCTGCCTCTCGTGCATCCTACGTCGTAAAGTCTTTGAATTAGGGAAGATAACCTCGATTGTTTTATGTTCCTCAGTATGGGTGAGATAGTACCTCGCCCCGCGCCCCCGCCACCACCAGTGCCTGCCCCCACGCCGGTACCTGATCACATTATCTGCGTGCCACCATATCTAGATTTCGTCAACTTCACTATAGGACAGCTGCAGACGGTAAGAAATACTTTGGAATCACAATTTTCATTATGGAAACGTGAAGTCCTTATCTGGCCTTAAAATGCAAAATAAGTCTATTTTGCGCCTTTTAACAACAGTTGAACTAAGAAAAAGACCTGTTCGATTTTTTAAGTTCTTATTCTGTCTGCTTCTTCAGCAAAAGATTCGTCTGGTGAACGTGACAAAGTGCGAGTGTCGGTTGTCGATCCGTCCACCCAGCCGCCTTGAGCTTGACATTGAGCTATGCGGCACCAGAGGTCTGGCCGTAACGTCCGGGGCTGCCGCCGAGCTGAAAGTACACTTCAGGTATCATCATCCAGCAATTTAAGGAAATCCACTACATTGACAACTTTCATAGGTTTCCCTGAACAGAGAATTTCAGCCTTTTTCATTTGTTTTTCTCATTTATTCACACAAAGGTAAGGAGGCTCTCTTGTGTGCTATGCTTTCATAGTCTCTCGACTCTACATGCGTAGGAAAGATAGACAGATAGACCTACATACTTAGTCCATGCTAAGATAAGATAAGATAAGATATGTTTATTTGCAAGAATATATTATGTTACAGATTAGGTCTTAAGTGTAGAAATAGTGCATTATATTCTACCTAATGGGCATGCAAATGAGGTGATTAATTTGAGTGAACCTGTATTGTGTTTGGTGGCAGGCCCCGAGACGTGCGCATACTGAGAGACGAGCTTGTGGTCCGCGTGTCAACGACAGGCAAGTCGATGATCGTGCCCATCTGCTGCTACATGCAGCCACCACTGCTTGACAGTAAGTCACATAACTACTCTATCAAATTACTTACCAGCTAGGTATAATACTTTTTCATTCACAACGCGTTCACACGCTACTTGACACTTGGTTGATATGAGCAATGTTCTGTAATTCTGGTGTGGTTGACTGCCTTTTTACTTCGTTTTATTTTTCCATGTTCTAGTCCTGGTTCCAGCAGCTCCATCATCAATATTCTCGTGCTCCCTGGAGGGCTCGCCGTGCGCGCGCGGTGGAGACGTGCTAGAGCTGGGCGCGCGGCTGCTTGGCGACGTGCACTGCGTGCGCGTGCTGTTGCACTGTGAGGCGGATCATGCTGCTTTCTTCCTTATAACTGAAGACGCTTGGCTTGCATTCTGTCTTGATGTAAGTACTTCAACGTCTAAGGTTTGGATCTAATCGTGTACTAGACCGTTTGATCCGTGCTATCGCTTAGGTTTTTTTAGATACCTTTTAACTTTTATCCTCACATCTCTTTAATCCGAGCTGTAAGTTTATGTTAAAAGAGATTTTGAGTTATTGAATGCTGGTCTAGGCGCTGACGACCAACGGCTCACTAGTAGCCGACGCGTTTGTCTGGTATCCAGCGTGGTGGCGTGGTGGCGGGAGCGTGGCATCCCGCGTGTGGTGTCGCGCGCGTTCTGTCGGACTGCACGCCACTGCGCTGCGCGTGCTGGCCTCCACCGCCGCAGTGCGACCGCTGCATCTGCTGGCGGACTCACTGTACTTTCGACCTGACCATATCACCATCGAGGTACTTTTTTTTAACCTTAAATTCATAAAGGCTAGAATATAGAACATCATTGCTTAGCAGTACAAATAGGTGACTATGCTGATATCTTCTGACACAAAAAGTAATTGGTTAAGAGAGCAGTAAAGCTCGTTAAGAATTTCTGTGCATCATCTAAACCATTTTGAAAAGTTCTTTATTTGCAGGCGCAGGAGAAAGACTACGACATCTGTAGCGTGGACGACCCTAGTTGCGAATACTTTGTGCACCTTGGCACTGCTTTCCCACACCACTCACTCTCAACTGCCGTACAGCTCGTCAACAATAGGTTTCTCTTCATTGTTTCCAGCATTTTATTAATTCATCACTTCACATTACTACTACCGTTACTTAGTCATGTTTTGTATTTACAGTCCAGTCGCATATTCGTACTACTGGAGCGTACGTCCGTGGGGAGTTTGTTCATGCTGGGAGGAAGAAAAGGCTTCACAGGGCTCTCTTGGGCCAGAAGATGACTGCGATGGGCTCTGTGTGGGTGCCAAAGAAGCCAGGGATATGGAACTTGAGGTACAATAAATTACCGAGATAAATTTGTGCCATCTTTTTCTCTTTTTTTTCTCTGATCTAAGTTAGATCAATTAAATGGCTTTTGACCAATAGGTCACTATGGTACACTTCTTTTGGTGCTATAAACGGGTCTTCTCAAGTCAAGTGTATGTAAGTAGGTCAGTCATTGTAGGCATGAAAGTAGATGTGGCATATTTTTGGAAACTCCATAACCCCATTGGCTTTGGGACGGATCGATACATACGAGTATATTTCTATTTTTGCGATGTTGTTGCGAGAACGGTCGACTTGGGTTCGGAGCTGGTTGAGAGATCTCCAAATGAGCCACTGCAGTTCATGTCCAAGTAGTAGTTATACTAATGCCTTAATGTATTCCGGAGTTGTTCAATATCCAGGGAACAGCATCTCCGAGTAAGTTCTCGGCTGCAGGCTACGTGCGCGTGCAGCCGACGCGCGGTACGCTGGCGGCGCGTGCGACGTGCGCGCTGCACGTGTGCACGCCCGACGTGGGCGCTGCACTCGGCACGCAGCGCGCCGTTCTTATGTAAGTAGTTTGAGCAGATCAGCACTGCAGCAAAGCTCTTTGTGATAAACTTTATCTGGGAAGGTTCAGGTTGTGTACATATTGTACAAAGTCTATTTTTCAGGGACGTTTTAGTTTCAAAAAGTACAAGAAACGTAGCACAAGCTCGAAAAAAAACTCTCAATTATCTTCGTGCTAATTATGAACGAAGTAGGTGTTTCTTCAGTCTAGTTAATTTCATAAATGACAAATATTGTGTCAAAGACACTAGTTATCCTAAATTGCCAGTAACAACCTATTTTCCGATAGCGTGGATGTCTAGACAGTGTACCCTTGGTAACTTAATGGCAGAAATGTAAACCTTATTATTATGTAGGTACCCGACAGTCGTAATTAGGTTGCGAAATACCTCTGAATTTCTATTGATGTTGGTTACGCTTTCTCTGATTTCAGGTTAATTTTGAAGGATATTCCCAAGGAGAGTTTTCCGAGCGATTATGATCCAAATATTGTCAAAACAGAAAAGGTTGAATCTGACCCCATACCAGGCATCAAAGTAAGTATATCTTATGCTTTTATGACCCATGGACTTTTATCACGCATTTCACTGCCAACTGGACCCCAATTCGCTTTTTTACGGCCTAATTCACTGGCAGGCAAGAATACTGCCCACTTCTTGGTACAGTAATAATATCTTTAATCCTGAATTATTCCAGAGCTGGAGTCGCGAGGTGTGCGAGGTGGTGTGTGCTCAGATGGAGGTGTGGTGGGATGTGGCTCCTGTGCGGTTCGTCTTGGACCCTGTCATAGTACCTCTTACACACTCCAGAAGGTAGTGACTCTCATTTATCAAGGGTTATAATGATAATTATAATTTACCATCATCTGTAATATCGTTAATTATGACTAAAATTAGAACAAGATAGGTTACATAACATGTCATTTAAATCCAAGAAGAGCATCCGTCAGTAGTTAGAAACTCTTTTAACCTTTACAACGAACTTTATCAAGTCCTTACCAAATTTGGCAATCTCTCAGCCACGACATGCGTGTAGACCTAGAACGTCCTTCAACGAAGTCGGTCACTAGCTCACACGGACTTTTTACTTTGTCTGGTGTTCTTAGCTATTGTTTCGTAAATAGTAGAGCTCATTATGAAAAAAATAGTTAAGACAATCATTCTTTACCTATTTCTAAGTGATCCTAGCATTTCAGCATTTCAGTGGTTTACGAGATTGTTTGGCAATTTGATGTATGTAATCGATCGCTAGTGTAATTGTCTCACAATGATGTCATGAACATTGGACACTTAAGACGAGTTCTGAGAGAAGTGGTCAGCAAGGTATTACAATTAAATAGGCAGAAGTGTAACCGTAGCATTAGGTGGGTTTGGTTTCGTCGTGTTTTTTCTTATAAAAAACTGTGTGCAGAGTCCAAACTGTGGAGGTCATGGTGCGAGCAACTCAGCTATTTGGGTGCGAGGCGATCCGAGGCACGTGGCAGGTCCCGCAGAGCATGTCGGTCCCCGGCGCCGCCGAGATGACGGCCGCGCACTCCTGCGCCATCACTCTCAGATGTTTGCTGCCCTCGCTACCGAACGACTATCCAGAGACTGATGTGGTCACGTGAGTTTATTGCGACCAACACTTTATCCAACCTAGTCTTTTGTCTTTTGCGTTTCATAGCCGGTAGTCAGTAGGACAAAACACTTGCCAAGATTTGAAGGCAAGCAGAATAAAAGCCGACGGGAGACAAGCAATATTTTGGCAGATCAACAACCAGGTGAACAGTTGACACAGGTGGAGACCTGAATTAAAAGCTGAGGTTTATGCTTCAAACACTCTTTTATTTAAGGGTTAGCCTTCATTGATAATATAAGTTCCACGACCACTTTATCAAGATTGCTATTGCCAAGAAAAACTTGTTAATTAAAGATGGACTGTTCTTGTAGACTAAAGGCAGTGAACGCGGAGTGGCAGTCGCAGTGCCTGCTGACGCGTCAGTGCGCGACGCGTCACCCCGCGCTGCGGCCGGCGCGCGCCTGGCTCGGCGTGGTGCCGCCCGGCCAGCGCGTCAGTACCACCTTCTCCATCATCAACGACACGCATCAGCACGTGAGATATCTTGCTAACATTCTAAATGTAGGCATCAAATATAACGCTTAACAGCTGTACTGCTGTATAGAACTGCTGTTGTTTGGCTTTATCAGCAGCTCTAAGTTATGCCTGTGTGTCAGTTCATAAAAAAGCTACTGCTGTACCTACTACCATTCCCTACACCTGAAACTAGTTGGACAAAAATTCCATAAATCCCCTACGCAGGAGAAGCACGCAAGGGAAAACTGGAATGAGCCAAAAGCGTGCACAAATAGTTTAGTATTCCTGTACGCTGTAGTATTTAATCCGATGCGATGGCACCCTCTGTTTCACCTACACTTAACAGGATACCTGTACCTTATAAAGCCACCAGGATTACTTGATCCCCGGTTATCCAGATCTGTTGGTGGGCGACGCCTCACCGCTGGGTGGGCGAGAACGTGCCGTCCCGCGCATGCGCAGGTCGCGCGCCGTGCACGTCGTGCCGCGAGCGAGACTGCACGTGCGCGCTGCTGCAGCCTTCTAGAGGTGCTTTGAGCCACGGGTTTAGTACTACCATGTACTATGACGTCAATGCGCCCGAGGTGAGCTTGTTCTTGTCACTTTCACTATTTAACAAAGTAACGTGAACAACCAGTTCCGTGTGAAGCACGACCGAAATCACTGTGCTTTATAAGTTCAGCTGATCTGAAACGTCATTGAGAAGTTAGATTTAAATAGCCTAAAAACATGAAAAGCTACGGTTCAATTGCGTTTCAATTTACGAGTTCGTTAGTAGAATTAGCTTCCAGGCGTATAATATCGTCTGGTGCAGTCATGCTAATTTGTAAAGCACCTCGTAGCGCTGCATCGCTGTTTGCTTAGACAAGTCGAACATCGGTCCGGCTTCACGGATTTGCATGAGATTGCTGTCGCACAATATTAGGTATACATACAGACTGTATTTTAGGTCAATTAACTTTCAGCTGAGGTTAAAGGACGCACACCAAATAAGTCTACCACACAAAATCATGTGCGAACAAGGATGTACAAGGATGCCTTTTATAAAGCTGTAGGTAATTTAATGAGTACGCTGGTATGCAGTGTCAAGACTGCTTTGTTCATACCTAGTGCTCCAATAAGAAGTCTGGGTTTCTAGGACGTGCAAGAGTATAATATAAAGTAAGCTAAAATTGAGGTGCTTGCTGACTAAATATACCTATGTATATACATTGTCTATCTACAAAACTGAGCACAGACTTTTTAGAATAACAAATCCATCATACGCAGCGTAAGGAGCTTTGTTCGTTCAATACCTTCAGTTTTCCAAAAGATAAAATTCATAGGTGGGATTTATCGTCTAAAGTCTTTTAAAAACTTTTATGTGAACGTTGTTCAAACTCACCTTTAGCCGCCAAAGCTGCCTTTATGCAGTTTGTAAGTTATTAAACTTAGTGCAATGCTGCAAGATTTAGAAGGAAGTTTGTAAATCGCTGTTTCGATACTCGTTAGGGCGCATCTCATCCCAGATAAACTTTTTCAGCATTTTAATGAAATCTATTTTCCCGGAGATTACTTTGCAAGTTTAATATCACTTCGTTTTCATCTACATCAAATACTTAATGTTGCAGCTATAATGGTGAAGTTATCAAAGTTATAAATTGCGTTGTAAATCATAGATCAAATAGAAAATGCAGTCAAACAGAGTGTGAAAATAATACAATAAAATTCACAAACGTGACGTGCTTCAAATTGAATAGGCACTTTTTTGTGTTAAAGAAATTACGTGCAAGTTTGTGTTTTGTCGCGCGCATCTGTCACCATCTCTAATTCATTTCCCAGTTCGCTTCTGAAAGCAAAATAGTTTCGCAGACCCACTGGGGCAAGCTTCTATTTACTTACAAATTCTTTACCCAGAACTTTAAACTAAACTTGTATTTGCATCTCAAAGAGGACCGACCCAATTGTAATGCTAATACTTACTTACTCAATAGGTACTCGCTTTCTTTCTTCCCTCGACTGCAGTCAATGCACTTTGTAAGATGCGACCGCGGTTCGCAAATTTAATGTTTTTTTTGAAAATAGCTTCGAAGATTGTTTATAAAAGTACCTCAAGGTAGGTCTTGAACTCGTTCAGCTCGACAAAATGGTACACAGTCATATTCATCTGGACTGGATCAACTTTGTTACGAATAAGCAATCAATCTTAGCTTGAAGTGATCGCGTTTAGAATTAGTATTACGGCTGCATTGATGACATTGTTGTGTTCCGGGTTGAAGGGTGCTGGTGCCAATAAATACCTACACTAGACCCTTCAACATTGTACGTCTCAAAGCAATGGGCGCAGAAATATCTTTCAGGACACGTCTTTAGAGGACGTACTCTTTGAGGTACGGTAGACATTGTTATAGGCAGAGGCACTTAATAATAAGTGGGCTATATAGTCGCGTACCTACTTACAGTATCTACTCTCTTAATATAAAAACCTATTGCGTGTGAAAAAGTGTAAGGGTCGTAATGTAGGAGTAAATCAGTAAAGGGTAGCCATAAATCAGTAAGATAAGCCACCAGCTTATACCTACTTACTTAAGTAAGGTTGTGTATGCACATAACTTATTTGTTTCCGAGTTTGTGTGCACAGTTTCTGATACACTACTAGTTTCTAAGCTATTCTATGTCGCGTCTTATCCTGATTTACTAAATTGTACCTAAATGTGCAAGTTTAGAGGTGTGGATGTTTGTGATTTGATCAGGCTGTAGCAGCTTTAGACGAAAACTGAAATGGAAGCTTGTAACCTGAAGCAGCTTAGATGCATCAAAGTAAAGTAACGGATAAAAGCTAGCAAATATAAGGTACATAATGCATGCCTTGTGTATCGCAGGTGGATGGATGCGTGGCAACGCTGGTGCAGGCGTGTCGCACGGCGGCCGACGTGTGCCGCATCCCCCCCGGCGTCGGCTGTGAGGCTCGCGCTACACTCTTCACCTACCGCGTGCTGGCGCCGAGACTCATGCTCAGACTGCTGCCTTGCTTCGGGGATAAGAAGGCAGACTGTTAGTGCAGCTTACAATAACTCCCAAACTTTTTTTCTGACTGATTTATAGGAGGGCTCGGCTGTCTTTTCAACCAGGTAATGATGACTCAATCTTAATTCTGTTTGGAGAAACGGCAGGGACTTCTGTAATGTTGCATTCACTTTAGAACGGTTAGGGTTCTTTTTGCCAAAGCAATTATGGCTCCAGAAGTAACTCAAAAGCCCTTAGAACAAAAAAATATTTGGTAGGTATCTAAGAAAATAAATAAATACTTTACTTACTTACTTTCTAGGACAAAATAAAGACTGTGTTCTAGAGAAATTTTGCCCGAAAACTAAAGCAAACAAAGTCGTATTATTTATAAAGTAAATATTATTTGCATACGTGTTCTTCAAAAGTCAAAAATATTTGTAGTAACTACAAAATGAAACTGGGGAAATAAAATCCGTGTGTTTGTACCGACATCTGGAAATCCATACATTCCAAGTATTGGCAATCGAGTTCCTCGTAAAGTTTAATATCTTTTTCCCAATTTTGCGAGATTGCAGTCGCAGTGTGCTTCCTAACGCGCGCTGACAATCACTGGAACATTTATATAGGCAACACGCTCGTGCTAAATGAGAGGAACTTAACGCCACGAATAATAATTTGAAATACTTTGAGCACACGAGCAAACTAATGTAGAGGCTTTTATAAACATTTCACTGCACAAAACTACGCAATACTAAAGTTGAAAGCAAGACTCAGTGATAAAAATCACGTTTTTTATTACAATTAGTAAAATGTTGTCAGTGAGACCAACAAGTGCAATAAACTTGACGCGTGGCTTCTATGCAGATTCCTAAGTCATCTCTTTGACCTGAAGAAGCCTACTTAATATTTTAAAGTGACTTTTTCAAATTTTTATTGTTGATGGATGTTGTAGGTGAAGGATGTATGTTAGACGAGGGTGCATTGAACAGTGCCCGCGGCACGGCGACACTTCGCCCTCGCACTGCATTACCACTTGGCCGTCTCTCGTGTTACCGGCTGCGCGTCACGAACCTCACGCCGATAGACACCGCTGTCACCTGGGACCCGCCGCTAGGTAACACTACCATGAACACTTACAAGTGCTGTTGATAAACGGTGAAATCTATGAGGTAGGCCAGCTGTGTGAACAACACAGGCTGATTGATAAATCTATGAATGAACAATAGCTATTTTACATAAATAACGTTGAGGTTATAATGATAAAGATTGTAGATGCGATCCCCCATTGCCATATGATAATATATTTAAGATAATTAGAGGAATGAAAGAATAAGGAAAGAGGTGGAATGAAGATTTTTGATTCCACCTCCTCGCGTCATTGAGGGTCACTTTACGATCTTTTTCATTACTTCTACGGTAGAAAGAAGCCCAGCGTACAATAAAGAATTATATGTATTCACTACAACTTACTCAGTAATGTGTACATTTTACAGAAGACGACGTTTTGAATGTGGTGATTATACCTAAAGAGTTGCAGCTGAATAGCTATGGCGAAGTCGAATTCCAGGTCAGTAATTACGACGACCAATTTGCTTTATTTTTAACTAGGTATTTTAAATTTTAGTTTGCCCGCGAGTTTGAACTTGGACACCTCTCTTTGGTTTTAGAATTGTTTTTACATCATTACTGAACATGAACAGGCCACCTCGGTTTTACACTATTTTGAGTTCACTTGTTTTTGTAGGATAAAATAAACGTGGAGTATTTTAATAATAAAGTAATTTAGGTTTTGGGAGAGCGAGAATACCTATCTAGTATAGAAATAAATTACACATTGTAATCATTATTTGTCGTGGATCTACGGAGGATTCATAGGATATTTGGCCTTGGCCAAATCAAGAAGTTTGCGCGTGCTTTTGTAGGTTACTAGTTTAAAAATGAACTACTTAATAACGTACAAAAGTTACTAGTTTAAAAGTTCGCTTTTGACTCAAACCTCGACACCACACACACCTCGCTTGAAGCGCGACTGTTAATGTTTGATCAACGTATGGAGCAAGGCTAATGGGAGAAGTAGGTATTGTAGTATTGTGATTTTTTACTAATTCTGTAATTCTTTTCGGCTGCTAACTTCTAAATTATTTGTTATAAGCTATAGGATCTTTTCAGATTTTCAGACGTAACGGAACTCTTTACACAGCCGGCAGGTCAACATTTGAAACGAAATATTGAAAATCGAATTCATGGCTGTCAAAATTCGGATGGGAGACGTTCATCAGTCTGGTCTTGATCAAAGAGAATACAAATACTACGTAGGAAGAGACGGCACTCCAAAGAGAAAAAAAAACTAACACTAATGTCAAATCAAAACAAGGCTACCATTTATAGCCAACCTGACAACTGTAAATACAAGATCAATTCCACCAACATAAAGAACGAAATAGGGATGTGCAGTCCAGTAGTAATAAAAATTATCGATATCGATGACTGACTAGAGCGACACGGCCATAACTATTAAACTTTTAATAAAACAGCAAGCTAATTCCACTAAACCATCCATCTTCTCTCCCTCCTGTCTGCCGCATGGTGCGTATTCACTTGCACTTATCAAATAAAGTGCTTTGGATGGATGGATTCAAGATGGATAGGTTAGTGGAATCAGCGTGCTGGTTTTGTTTTAGTGGTGCTAAAATTGTGTTATTTGTATTCAATAAAAGGCGACAAAATAAAACAGTTTTACAAGTATATTATGAAAATAATGTGATTAAAAAGTGGATAGACTTGATTTTGTTTTGAATTCTGGCAACAAATTTGTGATGGACACTGTTTTTGGCCACATTAACTCTCATCCCTTATTGGGGAAATATGTTAAAATCTGGTCACCTGAAATATATAGATATCATTTTAGAAAAATCGTTAAAAAAAAATAACTTTAAAAATTTGAATTACTTACTGTAATGAAAATACTTGCCTATTTTTATTTTGCCAAACTCTGTAATTGGGCAATTTTGGTTTTGTCTGCATTTAATTGCTCTACAGCACTTATAGACGCATTTATTTTTCTGCATTCATTTCTTATCAACAAAGCTGTCAGACGCGACAGCAACATTTCTGTTAAGTCTTTGTTATGCGTTTCACACAGCCATGATAAATTTATGTCCTTTAACATCATTACATGGCAATATTTACCAATATCTTTGTTATGAAGATAATGTTTCACATCACTCTCGAACACAGATACACATGCGTCTACTGTTTTACAAAGTTCTAGAGTTGGATACGTAAGAGACAGTTTGTCCTTCCACCACTCTTTTAATGCTATATAATCGTATACTTTATCATTTCCCGGTGAGATTGTCCTTAAGCTGTCACAACATTTCTGACAGGTTGTGCGCTTAAGTAAAACCGAGGCCAGATAACCACTTACATAAACAACTGGTTGCTTATCAAATGTTGCAAACAAACTCTCTTCAACATCATTTTCAGTGTCTGGCAAATGTAAGACAGGATCATTTTCATCATGCGAAGATGGGTCGTTGCTTGTAGATATGTAAGAGTGCTCGTCATCAATCGTGTCTTCGAGATCGGAATTTCGGAACACCAAGTCATGGAAGTCCAGCATTAATTCGTTGTTATCAAGCTCACAATTAGCGCCTCTTATAGGAGTGCTTAATCTTGTCAAAATCGTTGTTTTGAGTGCAGCGGTGAAATGTTGGCACGTAGGATTTTTATTTGTAGGAGAATGTTGCCGAATTAAGCCGAACAAATTTTCCAATGTGTCTTGATTAAGTTGTCGCAAATTAAGAAATTTGAATCCAATTGATTGAACATAGTTCCAAATATCTTGTAGAGAAGATATTGATGTGTAGTACCCATTCAGACAGCGAACATTTCTTAATCTCAGTTGAGAATCCGATTTTAAAAAGTGCATAGACTTGATTTTGTTTTTGAATTCTGGCCACAATTTGTGATGGACACTGTTTTTGGACACATTTACTCTTATCCCTTTCTTCACATCTTTAATAGATGCAGGGCCGTTTGTGATATCGAATAATTTGTCAAGTTGCTCAATCACATTTGCAGTCTGCAAAATTGCATCACGTTTTAAACTCCCATCAAATTCTTGTTCGTCTCTAAATGTTTCAGCAAACAATTTTAATATTGCTGCTACGTCATTACTGAATATTTGTGCGGCCAATTTAACTTTCATCTTAGAACGGAAAGTAGGTTTTACATGAAGAGCTGTAATTTTTTTGAAATGAAGTGTTTCCTTATTTTTTTCTTGTAGCTCAACTAAGTGCGACCATTTTGCTTTCTTGTTGTCAAAAACTATTTCTCCTCCTTCGAAAAAATTGTTTCTTATTGACTTTAATAAATGCGGCACGTCATAGATAATATACACTTTATTATTATCTACTAAGAAGAAGTTACTTTCTGACGGCTGTCCTGTGAACTTCTTTAATAAATTAAGAGCACCAACGTTAGTTGGACCTTGGTCGCATATTGTAGCTATTATTTTAAATCCGAGGTCAGAAACAATTTTTATTGCGTTTTTTATAATCACTACTAGTTTTTCTGAAGATATTGTTCTTGTTACAAAATAGTGAGCAAGTGGCTGTTTAAATTTTTGGTGTGCACCTTGTAGTAATAATACTAAAGCCTTGTCAGCTAACTCTCCAGTCCGGCCGTGTTCTCCTAGATCCTGGTATCCTTCAATAATATCATTTGCAGTATTATAGATGAGCCTCTTTTTTAATGACATTTCATCAAACATCAGAACGCATGTTTTGTCTGCAGAAGACATTTCGGAAGCTTTTCTCCTGAGATGATCCATAATAGTTTTATTGAACCCAGGATGGAGAGACATTCTACTAAGAATATTCTGTAGAGTCTTTATACTGGGCAATGGTACTAACTGTCTTAAGTATCTGTACAACTTTGGAGATCTTTTATACATTGCTATGGCTAGTATTTTATCATTTTCTGTCCAACGTTTTCCCTGGGCACAACGGTTTTGATTTTTTGAAGCTGACATTATCATAGTTTTGAGTGCTTTAGATTTAATATTGTCAAATATTTTACATTTATTTTTAAATATCTGTAACTTTAATTTGTAATTTTTTATTTTCTTTGTCAATTTCTTCTTTCTAGGAGATAGATCTAGAGATCGTCGTTTTCTCACAGCTGAAACATAAAAAAATATTAGTAAACAAATATTTATATTAACAAACTTATAAAAAAACTTAAAGATCGTCCATCGCTTACAATCCCGCTTACAAACAAGATTTTCATTTCTAACTCTAGCTTCATGAATATCTGCAATAATATAATATTATCATTAGTTTAGGTTGTGCTAGGTAGGGAAATCTTTATTTTTATGAAATCAAAATAAAACCTTCATTCCGTTCACTAGTGTATACTTCTATTGTATTTTCTACTGGTGCTATGTCACACTCATAGTAAATTTCTTGATGGTTAGTCCGTAAATTTTCATTAACATTCATAGCTTCATCAATCTCCATTGATGTAGATGGAACTCCTACACATAGGTATTAATTTGGTTGTGCTTGTGTATCTTACACAAGTTAAAAAATAAGAAAATTACTCATTGCACATAGGTAAATTTTACTAATAAGTCACTTTAAACTTAAAACTTAATATCCCATATATTTTTAAACTGACCTTCATTTGATGTCGGCTTTTCTTTAAAAATGTGACACGGAAATTCTTTTAATTTATCATCCGACAGTGTCTTAGCAGCAAGTCGTATGCTTGGAACGGCAGTCTTCTTCAATTGAGTTTTTGATTTTTTGAAATCTTTGTCTTTAAAATGCTTTCCGCAAACAAATTTTAGTTGGTGGAGTTTCTCTATTGGGACATGTATAAGGTCCTCGTTACCTGTGACTTTCACCCATTGTTTACATCTAAAAAAAAGCATCGATATCGATTATTAGTAAGATGTGTCGTTGCACCGCACTACACTTTTTTATGATTATTTTAGGTTATTCCTGAAATATCCCATGTAAATATGTAAATTTGATCTAGAAAGAAGATTAAGATTGTTGAAATAACTAATGTTCAACTCACCGAACTTCACCCAGGGGAAATCTGGCCATAAAAAACCTTTTTTTCCCATGTTTTCGTTCCGACCTAAAGCCGCATATTTCACATTTTCTGTACTTCATTCTTCTTTTATTATTACTGACGCACTCATATACTTATCTATCAGCAATACAATTATCACAAAATATACCTACACTAACACAGAAATCAGAATTGATAGAAAACAGACCAGAATATTTTTATTTTCATAACGACTGCGAGGAGCGAGTGATCAAAAAGCGAGAAAGATAGATGATGTGAGGGAGACAAAAAAGACTCCATTAAAATTCTGCCCCGTTCCATACATCGTTTTTTTTCTATGAAGTTACGACAGACTGGTCTTGATTTGCATGGTGAACGGAGGGGAACAGTTGATTTTTATAGCCCATGGCTCAGTAAGCTTCACGTAAACGAACCTGGAAACTGTGGTAAAACCTGGTAAAATTCCTAGATCCTGGAAACTCTCTTATACTGGAACGAAAGTTACAGAAGCTGCTTATTTCAACCAGCGAGTACAGGAGCGGGTGTTAAGCACCGCTCCTCACCACCACCAGCTCCAGGGACACTCCTCTACAAGTGAATACTCCGACCTCTCATCCTCTTCTCCTCCGGCCAGACCTCATCACCGACCTCTCGTCTTCCCTAAAATTATCTTCATCTCTACCACCTCCGTACAGTGCTTCAGTGAACTTTTAAAGACATTATCTTAGGTTTAATTATAATAAATCTGTATACACCTACCGACTCCTATTTCCCTGATAGGATCTTCTAAAGCTAGGATAGGTAGGTCTAATCTCAAATAACTTGTGGCTTACAGTAGACCAACAGGCTCTGTAACGTTACAGTATTCAGTGTCTGATTCTTTTCATTTCATATTGAACACTTCCATTATATTTGATAGTATTTCTCAAGTACGGTCTACGTTCACTGAACCATTGTAATCCAATTTGACCCTGAATAATAACTATTGCTACAGACAATTATTGTAATTAGAAGACTATTTAAGATTCGGTGTCAGTGTTTCTCATAATACAAAGCGAATAAACAGACCACCTTTAACCAGGACACGTCCTTTGTGGACGTGCTTTGTGAGGTAATATAATTTTTGTAAGCAGAGGTAGCGAAGTAACAACCGAACATTCGATTTTACGTACTTTTACGCATAGAAAAGTATTTAAGCCACACGTGTTCAATAATAATGCTGGCTATTAGTCCAGTAGTTCAGTATTGACATTGATTTAGGAAACAGCTTCAATACTGAGTTACTTGAGGCATTCAATGTAATAGTGATTGGCAGGACATTCGTCCCCAACTCGTGATCCGAAAAACAGCTGCGCCAAATATTAATATTTTCTAAAGCTGGATTTACACATACGAGTTCACTCAAATGACGATCGGATGCTACCGAGTCACTGGTACGATCTGATTAGATTTTATGTATAACAGCTAGACCTGTGTGAAGGTTAGTCAGCCGCGAACCTAGCTACGAGCAAACTATTTGAATGAACTCGTCTACCAATTAGTTGGTACGAGTACCATTCGGTCTCGCTCGGTTCAACCGCACTCCTCCACGATTTATCTCGTACAAGTACACTCGGCGCCCAATCTCCGTGAGGTTTCGGCTTTACCTTCCGTTTTTGTGTCACAAAACAAAGGAATATTACGGCAGTGCGCGGGCTTTGCTTCGAAAACAAAGCAATAATTGTTTGTCAACGCCAAACGCTCTGTAAATTAGCAATGCTATGATTTCCTTTCTTTTCTTATCGTTCTTTGGCTTTCGTATAATATTGTTTGGTGGTTTACTTAGCTACCAAAGCTAAAGTAATTTGAATTGGTGGACAAACAGGATTGTTATGGACAAACAGGGAACCTTGTCAAAACCAAACCAGGTTTTGCACAAATGAGCATTAAAGAAAGAAGTTCTTATCAAACTCTGGTAAAGCCAAAATATAGGGTCAAACTACAGGCAGTGAGGGACGCAGTGCAACATCTTACAGCACGCCACGCTCCGTGTTAGGTATTCATTGCTATAATAATTATGCAGAAGCAACCTTAACATCATTGCAGCTTGTTCACTACATAACCACAAATAAATTCTATGCTATTCTACTAATACTGTAAAGGCGAAAGTTTGTAAGAATGCATGGACGTTTGTTACTCTTTCTCGCAAACTACTGATTCTATTTGGATGAAACTTGGAATATATTGTCTGGATTAGCATAGGCTTTTTACCCCGGAAAATGAACAGGATCCAACAGGACCTAATGCAAACGAAGTCGCGGGCGGAAGCCAGTGTTTCATAAATGTATTTCTGCAGGTGATTCTGGAGGCGCGCAAGGTGTGCGGGCGGCGCGTATTTGTGCGTCGCGCTCAAGTGCAGCACGCTCGTCCTATCTACCTGCTCATCGATACAGCCATCGCTGTGAGTACCCACTGAATAGCACATTGTATGCGCACTGAAGCATATTCTGCAAGGACCTGCAGCACAACCTGCAAGCCAGTTGCGATATCTTAATGGTTATGGCAATGGTTATCGTTGGCTCACGTCATTGGGCATCGTAGTGTGGTTCGGTAAGTGGCATAAACGGGTATCAAAAGTCAGATTAATAGCCATTTTAAGTTATTTTCATAGCCATCGAGAGATTGCAATTTTCAAAGGTTAGTTAAAAAAAATCTATGCTGTCTGTAGACTAATTTCATTTTAAAGTTACGTTAGCTGATGAATAATAAAACGCTCAACAGCAGTACAATTTTTTTGGAATCCTCAGACCGTTTCGTATCTTCCTTGATTTATAGAACCAACAACTCAAGTCGAGTCTTAACCTAAGTCACCCCTAATATACCTTACCCTACCCTACCTGGGTATTCCACTGGCATAGAATAACTTTAGTGATGGCGCCGCCAGCCGGACTCCTCACCCAACCATTCATTTTCGTCGTTTTTAGAATCGTCTACGATTTTTCTTCTAAAACCCTCTATTTTTCGCGGCGAAAGTTTTCTTCGGCAGTTTCAATGCCGGTTTCGCAGTTTTAGAAAGTTTGGAATAAATTGAAGTTGGACAATAAATTAAGATCTTGGTGCACTTTTGTGCATTTGAACTGATTTATTCTGGTCATACGAGAGTTGAACACTACTTTGAACGGTAGAATAGGGTAGAAAACAAATGAAACTCGCATCGATCCCATGCGAGGTGATGCAACTGTACATAATCGTAAATCCAATAGCTCTCCCGACTGTTCCTAAGCGTACATGATCAAAACATTTCCTATACCACTTTGGAAGTTGGGGTCATATTTTGTTTATAATAATAAATAATAAATATTCACGGACAATTAACACAACGCCATCTAGTCCCAAACTAAGCAAAGCTTGTACTATGGGGACTATATGGCTAATAGAATACATTTGTTTTTAAATACATACTTATTGACCGAGCGAGCGAAGCGAGCGAAGCGTCTTAGTTTCCACATTGGCCAAAAATGCGTTTGTCCGGATGTCTGTCTGTCTGTCTGTCTGTCTGTCTGTTCTCCTCTACAGGTCGCATTTTTCAACCGATCTGGACGAAACTTGGTACACAGGTTATATGACTTATTAGAATTTTTTTGTCGTCGGGGATTTTTGATTGGAGGGGTACTTCCCCCAAAAAAAGGGCAAAAAGGGGGCTATTTGATATACTGGATATCTCCACCAAATGAGATCCGATTTCGATTATTCTTTTTTTATTTGAAAGGTAGTAACTGTAAGTTGGTTTCATAAAAGTTTGGCGAAGATCTGATAAGGATCTTCAGCATGATGAACAGGATAGCTCATCAAACAATCGATGGTTTTCAATCAAATTTGAGAGAAACACAAAGGACTTCATTCTACACAAGATGATGCAAAAAAAATCAAAAAGATCAAAAAAATCACAAAACGGAAAATGCACTTGCACAGTGGGGGTTGCGGGTGAGGGATGGGTGTCAGGTGAGAAGTAGTGGGGATGGGTATTTTCTACTTCTCTTCAACATTGATAGGTTTCTTTCAAAACTCTGAAATAGCTTTTGCTAAGGCAGTAAATAGCTCACTTTTAGTATGCTCACGAGGTCTACAGCTCCCAGAGCCACTAGTAATACATAGTAACACCCAGACACAGAACAAACATCTATATTTGGCACACACAAATGTTTGTCCTCGGTGGGGATCGAACCCACGACCCACAGCATGGAAGGCAGAGCTAGTACCGACTGAGCCATGACGCCTGTCAGTTTATAGTGTTATTAATTACATATTGTGTAAAAAGGTTTAAAACATGGTCAAAATTGATTTATTAGACAATATTCTGTTCGCTGATAAAAGCAAAGCTTATTAGTAAGTTTGATTCATCAAGTTTCGTGGAGACTTTCAATTTCATTAGAAGCTGACGAAGTAATTTTCCAGTAGACTAATAATAACGAATTTGTATGAAATTGATTTATATTGAAGCAACCGGAGAAATATTAATCTAAATGCTAATTTATTTAAAACATTTTTATAAATTCAAGAATCTTGAACAGTTTCTTTGAAAGGTTAAATATTAGTTTTAAAAACTAACTTATCTAGTAATAGTTGATCTCAAACTGAGGTTTTTACTTGCTAGTTTAATAAATGTAAGGAAGTATGTTAATACTTTTCTCAAACATGCTTGGAAATTAAAGCATTATTTTGACAACCTTCTTCGAGATAAATCGAAAATGCAGTACTGGCCAAATACATGCGAGCAGCGGACAGATAAAATTGATTGCTGGCGTGTAATTTAAAAATGGAACGATCTTTTACTCCATATCGTGGCAACCAAGGAGGTAAATTATCAAAGGTTTTATTCAAATTTCGAAAAGGCTTTCAAATAGAAAGTATTGAAAAAAAAAATACAAATGAACATTGTAACTTCGTTGTTCGTTATTAGTTTTGAAAAGTAATTGTATTTTCAACTAAAAAGTTTTGCCTAGGTAGGTACTTAGTTTTAATTTCCGCGCATTATTTGAGAAAAGTACTATACAAGCCTTGGCCACAACTAGGCAATGAGGGACTCACGTATGTGTGTCTCGTCTTCGACTCGGCCCACAGTTACACGTTCTTCCCTCATTGCCTCTGTTGCGGGCCGCTGCAGGAATGTACTATAACCAGTATAACCAGCGATCAATTCGATCAAACTATTCCAAAGCATTCCACCATACTAGCTTTTGTCCGCGACTTCGTCCGCGTCCCGTTTGATCTTATTGATTTTTCGTGAAAAAAAGTAGCCTATGTTATGTTCAAGTTCAAGTTATACACTATAAATATTCCAAGATTCATTCAAAGCCGACCAGTTGTAGCGTGATTAAAACACACACATTCTAATATCTTAACATCCAAATATCCAAGCATCTAAACTTTGCTTAGAGGATAAGATTTTAGGATAGGAAGTAAGATTAATTGGCATCCATCTTAAACAGGCTGAAGTACAAATTAATGAGGATCAGATAACCATTGATCCCCCTTTTGTAAAGTTTGAACCGAGAGTATCTTGATAATTTACTATATCAAAGGCCGACGAAAGGCTTTTTAACACGGCTTTAATTGGTTGGCAAGATTCATAACTTTGACTATCACTAATAGAAATTATAAATGCTAAAAATCCTCATTCAATACGCTGTGCATCGCGCGACAGGCGACTTGCCGAGTCTCGAAGGTGGGTGAACCTTAGAGGAAAAAAATGAAACTTTCTCGAAGCCCGCATTTTGTACAAAGAAACTTTTTTTGTGGGGGGGCGCGGCGCGTCGTCTCTTTCCTTTGTACTCGGCCGTGTGCTGGAGATGCAAAACTTTTCCAACCGTTATTTTAATTGAGAGGCTTAGTTTCTGGAATGAGGCTTGCGAATTTTTTTAGTTCCAGGAGCTGGAGGTCTGCAGCTTAAATTTACAATTATATAATAATAATTATTATGCAGGCACTGGTTTTCACAAAGCCTTTGTGGAAATATCTTCTCTTGTAGAAGAAAGAAGAAATAGAATTACTTATGTATGGTACTATAGGAATGGTAAATCTACTTATATGAAAGTTAGGTGAAGCCTTCTTAGTAACAAATGTCAAGTTTTTAAAATCAATATTTAGGACTCCATGTCACTTCGGATTAATCCTCGAGTTTTTGTCACAAGCCTCACTAACGAGGCGTAGAACAACTTCTAATCACTTGGCTTAGTTCGGAGCTTTTCAAAGTAAACATACATTTGGAATCGGAGTAAGCATGAATAAAACTGACAACCGCAATCGTATTCAAGTCACACTGCGCGGTGACACTGCAGCGTTTGGTAGTTGAACCGTCGTTGACGTGCAATGTGTCTCGAACACGCGATAATTATCTGATTAATTCGTGCTGACTCCCCACATTTACGCACTCGATCAATAGCTAATTTAGCGTGATGAAAATGAGCCGAGTTGTATTAGTTGGAACTCAATATTATAGTTACTGGTTCCAAGAATAGATTAAATAGTTAGCTATTATGAAAAGGTGTATCAGATTTTGATTAATTTTGAGTCTCAAGTGTCCAAAATAATGAAAAAGCATTTTCTCGGAATATAAATTTAAGATAGAATGCTCTGTCTGGGATAATAAACTAGAATTTACGTAGATTTTGTAGTAAAATAAAGCACGCTATTTTGTTCTTAGGGCTTGGAAGTGATATGCGAAGTGCCGATCGGAGAAGGCGAGACGACAAACGAGAAACTGGTCATGCAGAGAAGTCAGGTAAGCGTCATCATCATCACTATCACAAGCTATTTCTTGTTTCAGAGTACTCTAAAACGGTAGTTAGAAAACATCGTCATACACCCGCTGTCAACTGTACCAAGTCAGGGGCATTATTCTGTATGACTTAGGAGATTCCTTGTCGTAACCGTATGACGTCACCGTAAGGAATGACATTTATGGCATAGGAAATACGGCATAGGCATAGGGCGATTTCACGCCGCTGTCTTGTCGTGCTGCGTAACGCGCTTGTATTGGCCATAGTGAATAAGGCCCCTCGTATAATAAGATGACAATGTATATAGATTCGAATTGGTTGACGAATAATGTAAAATAGATAGCTTTTAATATACCATAATAAAACTGTGAATCTTAGACTAATAAATAAATAAATAATAAATAAATAAATGGTACAATCGAAATTAAAAGAAATATATATTATTATGTCACGGTTTAAGTCCAATATTTACATCCTTATTATTTTGTTTTTCTTGTGTTTCCTTTGTTGGCTGTCCAAATAAAATAAAACAAACAATAAATAAAATAAGATTTCATTAAAATATAATATTAAGGTGAGATCTCCACAAACGTTTATAAAAAAAAATTGACAAAATAAGAACAACTGAATAAGTTTTTAATAATCTTTTACAATACTTTATTTTTTATTTTGATGTTTATAATAATACTGCCACTTTCTATATTGTGGATAAGCCTCACTAAGCGGGTATAAGTGCTAAGTAAACCTACTCCACCCAAAACATGTTCTAAGACACGTTTTAGTGCACGTAAAGTACCTAAGCACTAGACGGAATCCCGAAAACAGGGAGCATAGATGGAAATTACACTGTACATCATCTTAAATAGATGCAAACCCCTGTACTGCTTTGTTCGTGAATAACCCCAATTGATGCATTACCCAAACCCGACATGATAGAGAAGTTTTCACTTTGTAAGAGGAGCCGACCCTGTTAGTTACAGTCGTCCTGAAAAGAGGACAAAAGAACCCTCGCCGGCCTCCTCCGCCGTGACGAACGGTAATTGCACTCCTTTTGGGTACAAGGTCACCGGTCTAAGGGTTCAACTGTCTTGTTCCCCACTGGTAGCATAAAAAAATAAGTAGGTTCAACTCTGAAAAAATCGATACTTTTTTTAAATCAATAAATGCTAACAAGAAAACATAACCTCTGACGTTAAGAAAATGTGGTGTTCATACCCTATTTTATTTTGCAGTGGAGAATTGGGCTGTTTTGCAAAATATGCCTTTTGTTTTTTTTTCTGATAATAAAAATTTACTGATGATATTTAAATGGTAAACAGCTTTTTACATTTGCACTTAACTTTTATGCAAAAAGCTGGCCCTACGTTTATTTCACAGTTCAGTGCTGTTTATGTTTGAGGTAAAAATGCTATAAAAAAATTTATTGCGCTATAACCGAGCATTGTTCCCTACGCAGACAGACCGCAGAGTAGCCGCTCGACTGACTGTTGACAACTCAAATGTTGCGACTCTCTTGATTATGATTAAAGTCAGATAGTGCTTTTATAAGGTAATTTCTTATTGTTTTTAAACTAAAGTCGAAAGTATCTACTTCTGAATTAAATTACGCTGCAAAGTACGAACCCATGCAAACACATAGCCCCTGCTGGAATACTAATTGGGTTCAGTCTCTCCATCGTTTGAGAACTGTACCTAAATCTTTCGAAATTACAGTAGGTATTTTGTATTGTGACTATTCAACAACTAAAAAGTCCGTGACTGCTCTGAGCAGTCCGTCTATCGCGGGCTTTAGATTTTGTACATTGTACGCTCCCATTCTGCGGTTAGTTTACCGTCGGAACTTTTTATGAAAATAGTTTCGATGGCAGGTTACTGTCTGGTTAATTTTGTTAAATCGCGCTCCGGGGAATTTTGTTTACTTACTTCCGCGTGCTGGTTCAAGTTTGGGCATTCTCTTGCGAGCGTTTTACCCTTTTAGAGCTATTTTTACGAGTGTTTTTTTTTATATCTACAAAGACATCAAAACAGTTTTCTTGTTTTTATCGAACCGTGCGCGTATGCTCTGATAATTTAAGTAGCTTTTTGATAGTCTATTGAGTTGACTCATGTAAGTAGGTAGATGAGTTTATCAACTTACTTGAAATCTGTGAGACTGCTAGCTACTTATAGATGGTAATTTTCCTTTAACAAAACATGATATTTTTTAAGTAAAGTTCCTGTGTAAAAAACCTAGGTATGTTCCTAATTATTTCCTAACATGATTTACAAATTTCATAAACGATGTACATAATATGTCAGTAAGTCACGGTGCATGATGCGCTCCTACATAATACATAACCTCGCATCGCTGCTCGAGAGAGGGCACTTTAATATGCGGAAATGAAAAATTACAACAATTTATGTTCCTAGACTCGGATTTGTTTACTTAAAACTGTTTACTTGTAATATGTTGCGAGTCGCACCTGTGAGACTAGCGCAGGACCGTGGAAAGTCGCACCACAAGCAAGCAAGCTTATGCCCAGCAATGGGTCAAGTCGGGCTGCAAGTGATGATGAAAATATGATGATGTTGAAGCATGCTACTAGGCCAGCTAGTGGGCTCGATGGGAATAAGCGTTAAATGCTCTTAATACTTTTAATTACCTATACTTCAAATTTGAAAGCCAAAACGTCTAAAAATCACCATAATTAAATAAGTAGCAACTTTACATCATTTTAAATTTTCTTTGAAATTTCTACCGAAAGTCAATATCCTGAGAGAGGTAGGACGAGCGCAGAGTGCCTGCCGCCTGCCTCGTGCCTCGTGCCTAATGAACATCTATTGTCTTGCCGAAGGGGACGCGACGCGCGATCTCCTTCAGTTATCTGACTCCTTTATATCTATTTGAACTGTTGAGATAAAACTGTGCTTAGATAGGCTATTGTTTTATTCACAATAAGGTTTTATACTTTAGATCTTCTACATAAATGTTAGATCTCAAATTGAATGTGTAGGTACCGTTTTAAAACTTTTCTTTTCACTAAAGTTTCTTGGTCGTATATCAGTCTTATTATAAGCTTTCTAAACCTCTTGGTACTTCGTTCTTAGGTAGACATACTCTTGATAGTTATAAATGCAGCTACACGTTCACATAATAATAATTTGTGTGAAGCCCAGATTTCCTAAATGAATTTAAACGTGTGTGGCCGCTACTTATAGGTAGTCAAATGTACACTCAAATATTTAGATAGGTGATTTCATACATTTTGCAGTTAAGCACGCATATATGTATGCATGAGATGAAAAGTAAACTAACCATTTGGAACCGATCAATCACAAACTGCATGAAATCAATCAATGTTTCCGATTCCAATTTCAAAACTGGTCAACAAACTGTGTAAAAGTAAACGGTAGAAATGAATAATGTCCGATTGGTAAGCCACGAGCGAATGCGGTGACGTAGTAGGTAGGACTGTGAGTTGTGAACTGTGAGTTGTTAGGTGCAATGAGAGTGGACGAGCTGTGATTTATGTCTCCGGCCGCGGCGCCACTGCGGCTGTGGTATGGAAAAATGATATTATTTTGTCGATGGGTTTTGGTCACGTGCTTTTCATGGTAAGACGTATCGTCCACCATGACGGTTAGAAAAGTAGATTGCTTATGTCTACTTTACAAAAAAACATGGATGCTAACGTAAAAACCATTTCATTCGTTCTAGCCACTTTTACACGTTTTTCTCAAACTTTCAAATATTTATGTTGGATTTTAAACTGATTAAAGCTGCAAATCAAACATTCATATCAAAATAAAAAACACTGTATAATTATTTTATTTCATATGAAAGCGGAAATTAAAATGCTCTTATGTAGTACGTACCTACCTATGCGATTACAAAGCGCGCGAGCTGGTTGCTAAGGCAAATACTTACTAGACTAACCAACTTTCCCGAGCTGGGTTTTGTTCCAATAATACGTATTTTTAACCAATTTATGTGATGAGTAGTATGCTGAGATTAATTACCATTATACTCATAACCCTACACAAACCGGCCCATTCCAATTTTCCCCTTACTAAGGCTGCCAGTCCACCAGAGCGGAGCGAGGCAGCGGAGCCGAGAAACGGAGAAATATTAACCAATAGGACTGTCCACTGGAGCTGAGCGGAGATTTTGTGCAATCCTATTGGTTAATATTTCTCCGTTTCTCGGCTCCGCTGCCTCGCTCCGCTCTGGTGGACTGGCAGCCTAAATCCCCTGCGTAGGGGATTTCTGGAACTTTTGTACAAAAATCCCTTTAGCTACCACGGCGACTGTCAGCATGGGAAAATTGGAGAAAGTTCCAGAAATTCTGTTAGGGTACACTGTTTTCGTCTAAAAATCAAATTAAACAAAAATAACGTAGCTTTGCCAGCTCGTCACGTATTGACGTTGTCCTTCCTGTGGATAAAACCGACTACTCTAAGAGGATGGTATAAGTAACTAATATGCAAACCTTCTCCAGTTAAATTATGCTAACATTTTAGGTAGTTATTTATTATACATAATATGCCATCAATGCCAATGTAGGTACTTTTTACACTTTAGACAAAAAACACCAATTTCGCATTAATTTAAATATCTATCACAAATTTACAATAATTTTCTTCCAAATCGTTCGTTTTTATTTTTGATACCTAATCAAAAGTTTTCATCAGTTTAGTCATAAAATCTCTCGTACAGGAAATCAGTTTATAATAATTTTCTTACAAAATCGTTAGTATTCTTTTATACCTAATCGACAATTTTCAGCAGTGTAGTGTAGAGACATAAAATCTGTTATTCATTTACTATAATAAAACAAATCTCGCATTAATTAAAATAAGACAGTAGGTAATTCCTTTTTTACAACAATTTAACTTACAAAAACGTTGATCTTAACTTTTTGTTTATTATATCTAAGTTACGACCGTAATTTTTTTTCTCCTAGTAGCTCAATGGTAGATTTTTTGTCTTACAATACCAGTTTGGGACGTTATATTTTGATGAAATTCAAAATAAAAAGATATTATTTACAAGAAAACGTATAGAAACTTAGTTTTTCATCTTACTTTAAAGGCTTCCAGAATAAAAAAGTTACTTTGGTATATCTGTGGGTAGGTGTAGGTAATATAGCAAGTAAACAACCTTTCTAGTTCAAGGACCGTTTATTACTGACTCGCAGATTGAAAGGCAGCACAGATAATTTATGCCTACTACGTTCATACATATCACTCCTTCCTCATTAATTTGAGAACCTGGCAACAATAGAAAACATAATCATAATAACAATAGAAAACATAATCATAATAATCTTTAAACAACATAGCTATTCCTTATAATTAATGACTCTGGACCGAGGTCTCAAGTTGATGCGGTGACGACAGGCATTTACGTTGCTATTACTTTGAGGCACACGCGATTGTGCTTTCACTGGCGCCGGAGGTGGCGACGGCAGCGCTGACGGCGATAGCGGCATCACCGGTGACGGCGGTGACGAAAACGGTGATGGCGGTGAAACAACAAAGCATCCCGAACGCGGACTGATCTGCGTCCCCGCAACAACCTGCCTATCTTGGCACGGTGACGATGCCGAGCTGACACAGTTGTCAACTGGTGCGTCACTACTCGAGCCAGACTCCGTCTCTTCACTAATCGCAGGAGGTAAAGCGTTTTGAGCTTGATCTGCGGAACCTCCTCCCGACCCATTACAAGACCAACTCACCCGAGACGGAGTTTGGAACGATACACGTCTCTGATTATCTTCCTTATCAGAAAATCGTAACAACTGATCGACATGCCTTTTAAACGTGCCAAGATCTTCAACTGAAACATTATACATTCTATTGCCTAAACTACATATTATTCTACCTATTTTCCAAAAAGGCTTCCTACCTCGATAGCATCTCACCCACACTTTCTGGTTTTCATGAAATATCCTACTGTTATTCAACTCCAAAGCGGCATTGGCGAAAGCCGGATTCCTCTTAGGTGGCAACACTAGATCTAAACGACAGCGCAGCTCTCGATTAAACATGAGCTTTGCCGGAGTCTCGCCAGTGCTACAATGGGCTGTAGTGCGGTATTCAAATAAAAACGCTAGTAATTTGTCGGTTATCCTAGCACAAGATGAACTGTTCTCAGCACTCTTTAGAATACATTTAATCATCTTTTTACAAGTCTTAACTGAATTCTCAGCCTGGCCATTACTGCAAGGATGATACACCGGAGAAGTTAATTGTTTTATGCCGGCATGTTTACAAAACCCGATAAACTCTTCATTACTTATCTTAGGATCGTTATCGGACACAATGACCTTGGGTAGGCCGAATGTAGAAAATAAAACCTTTAATTTTTGAATGAGACATTTTGTAGTTAAGCCATTACCCATCAATAGGCACTCAACCCATTTACTGTAAGCATCAACCACGACCAAAAATACCATTTGTCCTATTTGCATATAGTCGATGTGGATGCGCTCCCACGCCGCCAGCGGCCGCGGCCAGGGCGCTGGTGGCGCGGCGGGAGGCGCCGGCCGCAGCGCGCTGCACACCGAGCAAGCACGCACTAAACCTTCGATAGCGCTATCTATTCCAGGCCACCACATTCTGCTACGAGCTGAACATTTGGTTTTTACCATGCCAAAATGGCCTCTATGCAATTCGCTTAGCATTATTTCACGAAGTGCCAACGGAATTACAATTCTGTGACCTCTCAATAAGCACCCGTTTTCTACTTCTAAGTCCGTTTTACAGTAGAAATAAGGCTTAATATTTGTGCAAGTAATCTTACGCGGCCAACCATTGCGTACATACTTCATAACTGTCTGCAAAGTTCGGTCCGACGCTACAGCAGCTTTCACATCCTCAAAAGATATCGGTAAATTATCATGATCAAGAAAATTTAAATACGACGCCCCTTCATCGACATCCAATTCCACATAGCTGTCACATATCGGAGCCCGAGAAAAAAAATCCGCTATTGCATTATTTTCACTTGTAATGTATTCAATATCGTAATTGTAAGCTGACAAATATATAGCATAACGCTGAAGCCTCGAAGCAGCCATTATAGATACGCCGTTCTTTTTACCAAAAATCGCTAACAAAGGTCTATGATCTGTTCTAAGTATAAATGGATATTCTCTGCCATATAAATATTGGTGAAAATGCTTTACACCAAATACAATAGCAGCGGCCTCTTTATGAATTTGGCTATAATTTCGCTCGCTCGCGGTGAGTGACCTTGAAGCAAAAGCCACCGGTCTCTCAGCGCCTTTTGCGCCCTGATGCAATACAGCACCCAGGCCGGTTGGGCTCGCGTCCACGCACAGCACGAGTCTCGCGGTGGGATCAAAATGCACCAGCACGCGCATTGATGATAACTCATTCTTAACCGCATTGAATGCCGCCTCTTGATGCTCACCCCATACCCAAGCGGAGTCGTTACGAAGCAATTCATTTAGTGGAGCTAGTACCATCGATGCTTGAGGAATAAAATTTCTATAATAATTTATAACGCCCAAAAAAACGTTTAACCTCCAACACATTAGTGGGACGCGGCGCCTCCGTAATAGCCCGTACTTTCTTAGTACATGATCTAAGACCGGTTTTATCAATAACAAAACCCAGGTAAGTTACACTTTCCTTAAAAAACTCGCATTTTTCGCGCTGTAGTTTTAAGCCCGCGTCTCTTAGCCTATTAAGTACTTCGCGAAGTCTCGCCATGTGAATCTCTGTAGTGGGCCCCGTGATACAAACGTCATCGAGCCAGCAACTCACCCCTTCTATACCTATCAGCAATGTTTCCATTGTTCTCTGAAAAATAGCGGGGGCGTTGGCCAAACCATAAACTAATCTCGAGTATTTAAACAGACCACGATGTGTACTTATCGTTGTAAGCAACTGTGACTCATCATCAAGCTCAAACTGATTATAGGCATTACTCAGATCAATCTTTGTATACGTCTCCCCACCCCCCAACTTAGCAAAAACCTCCTCGATACGAGGCATGGGATACTTATCGATACATAAGTCTTTATTCAACGTAATTGAGTAATCGCCAGCAATTTTGACCTTCCCGTTATCCTTCAATACCGGCACAATAGGAGTAGCGTAATCAGAATATTTTACTGCCACTAAAATACCTAAACTGACTAAACGGTCTATCTCCGCATCGACTTTGCTTTTTAAGGCAAACGGCACTGATCGAGGTTTAAAAAATTTCGGATTTGCGCCTTCTTTTAATGATAATTTAATTTTAAACTTATTAAACCTCCCTAGATCATCAGTCCACAGATCCTCATACGATTTTAATAGTGTTTCGGCTTCATTTCTAAGCAAGCCCGAATCGATACATAGATTTTTTATTTCTGTAGAAGTTAAATTTAATTTAAATTTGTACATAAAATCACGGCCCAGGAGTGGTGCTCCGCCATTTTTAATAACAAATAATTTTATCTGTTCCGTTTTACCGTTGTAAACAACATCTGCTATGAAATATCCAAGTGGCATGATTTTGTGTCCATCATAAAAACACATCCTTAGTTTACAGCTAGTCAAGCGATACTGAACAAAATGCTGTCTATAAAATAGCTCTGAAATAACGGATACCCCAGCCCCAGAATCTAATTCCATAGGAATAACTTTATCACAAACGGTTACTTTTACTATAATAGGTTTATAATTATCGTACCTTATATTATACAAGCTACACTCCTGGCAGTCCTCGCATTCCCCGACACAGGAATTATCGTCGACGTTGATATTATTCACTCGCGCCTTACACACTTTTCGTAAATGACCTTTCACTCCACAAACTTGACATGTATAATTTTTAAAACGGCACTTTTCGGCACTATGATTTTTTAATCCACACACTGGACACCTTTGGACTGCTGCTGATGCGGTGGCAGCAGGGGCGCTGGCGGCAGCACTCGAGCTGCGCCCGGCCGCGCACGCTCCACTGCCACGTCCGGCGGCGGTACCACTTAGCTCCCTTGCGCCTCCGGTCCACATACGAAAAATTGGCTCCTCTTTCACGTCGCTGAGTCTCGCGACCGACGACACCGGCGATACAGACTCCTTCCCTTGACGAGCGCTCGCAGCTTGTTCGGCAACCTCCAATGCCCGCGTCATGGTCAAGCTTGCCGCATCCTTTTCGAATAGCTTATCGCGCTCCGGTCCAGTCGCCAGACCAAGAACAAAACGGTCTCGGAGAACAGTTTCCAGAGCAGTACCGAAGTCGCAGTGGATAGCTAAACCTCTTAGTCGTGCCGCCCAATCTCCCAAAGTTTCGTCTGACGTCTTCGTGGCGTTATAAAATTTTGCTCGATCGGCAAAAGAGCAACGTTTCGGTTTGAAATGCGCATTTAGACTAGTCACCAATTCGTCGTAAGATAACGTATCCAATTCTTTAGGAAACACAAGATTTCGTAATAGACGGTAGGATTCGTCGGTTAAATGCGTTATGAGAATCGCACTTTTCTTCGCTTCTTCCACCGCATTCACTTTAAAAAACTGATTAAGTCGCCCGAGATAAACCAGCCAATCTCCAGTTTTATGATCGAAATCTGAAATACTTCCTAGATACGTAGTCATTTTGCATGACCAAACTACTCGCGCGCGGGTAAAACCACCTCGTCGTCAAATGGTATATCTGTGGGTAGGTGTAGGTAATATAGCAAGTAAACAACCTTTCTAGTTCAAGGACCGTTTATTACTGACTCGCAGATTGAAAGGCAGCACAGATAATTTATGCCTACTACGTTCATACATATCATACTTACATTTTTTTTCTGCAACCTACCTCAAAAACTATTTCCATTGAGAAAAAAAATTACGGTCGTAGACCTAATAATTTGGCTACACTTGGGACATCTAGCCTAAAATCAGATTTTGACCAAATTTTATCAAAATTCGAATCACTTTTAAACGACTGAATATCGCAGAACATACATGGTGGTTTAATCAATTGCCATTGAGGTCCCCCATCGCTCTGCCACCGATCATCCACTCTTCCAGATACACCCTGTATATTTACAATACTAAAACAAACCCCTTCATAATTATATATCACAATAATACACATTTATAACAATAATCTCGCAACAGTTAAGTTATATTCTTAATGGTTTATGTACTATTATGTAATCAACAGTTTTCACTAGTGTAGATACAAATCTTTCACATATTAACAAGCAGGGGACTTAGTCAGGGAAAAATTGGAATGAGCCGTTCACTCATTACTCACTCGTTCACTTTTCTCTCACTCGTTTACTCATTACTCAATCGTTCACTTATGTCTCACTCGTTCACTTATGTCTCACTCGTTCACTCATTACTCTTTCGTTCACTCATTACTCTTTCGTTCTATCATTACTTACTCGTTCACTTTTCTCTCACTCGTTCACTCATTAAGTGAACGAGTGAGTAATGAGTGAACCTACTGTTATAGACTACACAACATAGTACTATAAATGAAAATAGCTATTGTAAATAAGTTTACAAGTATATTATCTATAGACGGCAATCTTCTTTCCCTTGTTACTTATTTATCCACGAGTGTATACTCTATGATCAGATCTATCTAGTTAATAATATAATATTATTATTATTTTTGTAAAGAGAGAAGTGTTCCCGTGGGATGCGGGCAAGTTCAAACCGAGCACTCCCGAGGAGATGTTCCAGGAAGAAGACAGGAAGCGAGCACTCAGAGCTGGTGAGACATTTTATTCATTATCAGGGGTATCCTACTGGTCAAAGAACTTTGTTAGATATAGCTTACTCACTTATACAAGAACTGGTTGTGCATTGTCCGAATGAAACAATTGTCGTGTATCGTCACAGCGCTTCGACCAGACCTTGGTATACATGGAGTTACTGAATCTTCTATTCCATCCCATCCTACTGATATTATAAACGTCAATGTTTAGATGTTTGGATGTATGTGTGTTTCCATCACGCTGACACTACGAGTCCGATTTCGATGAACTTGAAATATAATAGTTCATAACCTAAATTAATAAATACATAGGCTACTATTTACTCCGGAAAATCAACAGGATCAAACGGAATGTGAAAGATATCGCGCGCGAAAGCTATAGTAGATGCCAAATAACACCGCACTACAGATCATTCACCCACCTTCAAAACGATGTCGCAAAATTCGATTTATGAATGGCTAATTCTGTCGCTTTCCATACAAACCTGTCGCTAAGACGGTAATCGCTCGAATCTCGCAGTACTGTTTGTTTACCATTCATAAATTGAATTTTGCGACATCGAGGTGAAGGTATGAATATTTTTGAATGACCTGTATTGCGGTGTTATTTGGCACCTACTATAGTAATTAAATTAGCGCACCAATATTACTAGGCATGACATCTGAATAAAAGACAACGCAATGGAATTCGTATTAATGTGAAGAGCGGCTAATGATTACAAAGGCACGCTTCTAACGAAAGCTTGGGAAGCGATGTAAAGGTGTCATTACGCCGCGTCTCATTTTAATTACTTTTAATGTGTTGAGTAATACGTTGGTGTCAGACGAACAAACATTTTAAAACGTTCTGATGTTGGTACAACTCATTAACACCTTCGTTTCTTGTAGGTACCTTTACTGTACCTACCCATTTTATTTTATTAGATTACCTACTACTGATAATTTATAAGTTTAAAAAACTGGAGAAACCGACTTCAATTTGATACGCCTTCATCATCAAATGATGATGATGATGGCAGTTCGGGACCAACCTGGAAGCATACCCTATCAGATAAAAAAAGAGTTTTTCAAATCGGTTCATAAATGACGGAGTTCTGAGGTAAGAAACATAAATTAAAAAAAAAAAGAAAAAAAAACAAATGACTGCGTGCATTGGCCTTAAAGCCAAGGGTTTTATTTCGGTGGACTTTTGCATTTCAAACTTATCTAGTAAAATTTATTGTGAAATGTATAATAATGGCAAAATCAATTCAATATACAGTGTAAAAAGTGAAACCCAAAAATGTGCCATTATTTTTGTAAAAATAATGGCGGTGAACCCATAAAATAATGAACAGAAAGATAGATAGGAGGGTTGACAGGACAATAAAATGGATCGGCAGTCAGCGCTCCGATATAAATAAATAGGTTTTAGTGCTGTTTGTGGGATTTCAATAAGCATTCCTCTGAAGATTGTCCATGAAGTAAGCGTAAGTAATATATATACACACTAAATCATGTCGGAGTTCTGCACGAAAAGGCAAAGGAAAGGGCACGGAGGGGAGTCTGCAATAAAACTTACTCCAGTTGGACCACGCTAAGTCAACAACGGAATAAAAGAAACCCCAAAAAGATTTGGACATGGTATTAATTTACCTTATTAACAGCGGTAATAACAGTTGGTAAATAGTTTTCGCAGTACAAACAATGCTTCAATTATTTTCGAAATAAGTCATATATAAAACTAGCGACCCGCCCCGGCTTCGCACGAGTGCAATGCAATGATGATGATGATGTATTATATATATAAACCTTTCCCTTGAATCACTCTATCTATTGAAAAAATTGCTTCAAAATCCGTTGTGTAGTTTTAAAGATCTAAGCATACATACATACAGACATTAGGACAGACGCGGGAAGTGACTTTGCTATGGACTTTTACTATAGTGATGTTGCATACTCAGCGTGGTCCAACTCTAGTTACAATTCTGTCAAACCTCACCCGCTTGATTCACTTCCATTACATTGTTGATGGCATACGCGTCGGGCTCGGGGGCTCTTGACCTGGCTTTCGTCCAGAATGTCTCCAGTTTGCTCCAATTATTTGGCAATGGAGCATTATTGGAACGGAACTTTGGTACGTATAGTTCTGTTTGACGTCGTACAACGACATCGCACTAATAAAATGGAAATACAACGTGAGGACACGAAGCAGTGCTCATTGAGCTCATCAATTTGTCAATACGAGCACTTTAGCACACGATTCAACTCAATAAACGCACGTCGAATGTTCGAACAAATAAATGGGACATGTGGCGCTGCATATTATTGGGAATTAGAAATTATGCATGCGTTATAGAATATTTAAGTGTTCATTATAATATTGGCTGTCTGATTACGTATCTCACGACAGGTCTGCGATAAATTTAATTGAGTATGATTGCTGGCAGAAAATCTCCCTACATGTTTAGAGTTTATCTATTTCACAACAAAACCATTAAAATCCTGCTCTAAAGATTTCCACGTAGTTCTGTCCAGATAAAAAATATATTTCATTTTAAATCGGTAATTACAATATTTACAAAATACACATGAAACAGTTGAGGCATCTACAAACCGTTGCTAAAAAATGAAATTGGATAATTTGTTTTGAAGTTTACAGTCACAGAAAAAAAGTCGCAATAAACTACATTTTTTAGTCAAGGGTTACATAAGTGGCATGGGACAAAAGTTATTGGCCATTTACGCTTATCGCAACGCTGTTGCTCGATACGTAATCAGGCGACCGGGCCCGGGGAGAGATAGATTAAACAGGTCAGTGGGAGAGGGTAAATCTGACAGTCGCCACGTTACGTATTAGAGTCATATTGCGCGCCAACGCCAGCTCGATTTCCTAACGTAGTAGCGTCACCGCGCAGTGTATCTCCAATATGTCAACGTTACGATACGTGTACGATTGTTTATTTGTGCAAGTGTAGTTTGAACATTATTAATTTGAACTCAAAGGCTCGCGCGTTTGGTATGAGTAATACCCTCGCAAATGTATCGTTCTTTTGATAATATTAAATTTTCGAAGAGTAGGTCACCTATCCAGTGCTCGGTTATTTGCATAAAATGATAATTACGTTATAATTGCATCGAAGCCTTAGGTATGAGTGCCGGTTTAATTACAGGCACATGATACGTAATACCTTTATGCCTCGCAGTGATGGACGGAGTGCATTGTCTCACAAGACACTTCCTAAAGAATGTGATAAAACAAACTTATGTAAAGCCAATTACCTCTCGTTTGCCGATGACGTGATCAGTGTGGTTTTGCATCCATTTCTCTTAGACGTAACTGTGCTATGTGAAAGGGTTTCTGAAATATTAATCACATCGTGGATACCTAATGTGCTTTTAGATACACCTACATTCACACTTTAAAACTGAGAACTCAGCAATGCATCACTTGTCCGTCAGCAGAAGCAAGTATGTCCCAGATGAACTCATTCACAAAGAGTTCTATAGCTTTACTAAGCTCTTAATCCATCCAGTTGTCCACGTGCAACGTGCCAGCGTATTCCATAAGCAGTAAACGCTGTAATCCTCGTTTCAGTTCACAATTCCAGCAGCATTACTGCGTCTGCAAACACGATCCAATCAATCAGAGGATTAAGCGCGCGATGGAACTTGTGACAGAACGACGAACGGGATCAGCACCAATAAATCTGAGAATCCTCGCGCTGCGTAAACTTAACGTGTTCGAGTTACATTGCGTTTCGACCACAGCTCGACTGCAGCACGTTGTAGCGACACCGCGCAGTGTATTTCAGATACGGTACCGTTACGATACGATTGCAATGTACGTGCTTACCCTCACTTTAGGCACGTGCCATGTTTTGCTACCGATAAGCTCGGATTTGATGTTTTATTTTTTTTGCATTGACAAGCCAGTTTTAAATTTAATTGAAAGATTAATACGTAAGCAACAGAATAATAACTATTTTGAGATAGAGTTTTTATGTTCGTTTTTTCCGATAAGTTTTTAAGTTCAGTAAAACAGTATGTATCGATTTTGTTGTCCTAGATTATGTTTTGAAACTTGGTAAGGCTCAAGTAAATGTTCAAATTATAGCAATAATTACGTCAGTTCTTTCGACGGAAAATTATTTTTTTTTCTGTTTTAATTTACTTTTCATTCTTCGCTGTTTCAAACTGATAACTTATTTATATTTCGTATGAAACAATAAACCAATTTCCAACGAATTTACACAAAAAAGTAAAAGACGACAATTCCGAAAGCTGGCTTATTATAATTACGGCACATTCCTTCCTTTGTAGCGTTTATTAAAAATGAAAATAAAATCCAATTTGCTAAGTCCGGTGCGGGCTCTTCCGGGAACTAATCAAATTAAAATCTTATCATATTCGTACTTAATACCCTTATTAAAGTTACTTTTATTGCTCCGCCGAGATTATGTCCAATGCTGACAGATACGTTGCAAAAAGGTTCTAGCCGAAGGGAAATGATATATTTGTTAGAAGCTAGTTTCTAAAACAAAACACTGACAAACAATTATTATTATAATTTGTTCTTCTGGCCGGATGTCAAGATGATGTCGAGATAATAATATTGCGTTGTTTTGAACAAGATAGGCCGATATCAATGCGATGTTTTTGTAACAATGATGATTATTAGAAGATAAGATGTTTCTTTGTTATGGGTATCGTCAAAATACAAGGCGGCATTTTATAGATTGCTAAAACTATAAACGCAATTTTTTAAATATATCAAGTAGGTATCATGTAACAAAGCAAAACTCCAGCTCGATGTATTCTATCAGCCATCTGGTTTCCATAGTACAAGCTTTGCTTAGTTTGGGACTAGAAGGCGTTGTGTTAAGTGTCCCTGAATATTTATTTATTTATTTATTTATTTATTGAACGTTTTAGATTAATTTTCTTAGTATCGCATTAAAACTACTAGGAAATCTGTAATCTAATTCTCGAATTATGCCAGTTTATTTATAACTGCCCAACCTATTTCTAGTCAACTCAGAAAAACCTTGCAAGCACAACAAGTAAGGTAAACTAGAGGTTAGTAACAGGTGTTCCACTAACACTGTTTCTGGAATGGTGTTTCGTTAACGCAATAACGAGAGTGGTCGCAGCGCTCCGTCTGAAGCTCCAATGTATGCAGAGATATGCACATTTATAGAAGGGCTTAGTGGAGAACTAGACTGTCTTGAAACTAGTTAGCAGAGAGGTAGGGTTGGCGACGTTCAGTTTTAAATTAATTTAAAAAAACAACAGGATGAGATAATAAGAAGCTTAGATTCTAAATCCCATATAGAAGGGTAAGTCTCAATAGCTCTCCTATAGAGTTTTGCTATTTGGGAGATTTGGGACTTTTGTATAATGTATGCTTAGTTTGGCTTGGTTATTTTTTGATAGCATCCTGAACATGTTCAATGAGAACAACAAACGAGGAACAAACACAGAAGATTGTCCTCCTTTTTATGATCGGATGTTCCCGAGGCGGTTTGATAGAAGTTTATACATATCATTACAGTTTACGACGTATTTTATTAGTGTCGTGGAACACAATATATTATCGGGGACATGCTCTATGAAACAAACAGGGCTCATAATAACTTTTTAGAGAGTGTAGTGAATTTACTGTTTTGTGACAAACTAATCGCGGTCACGGCTCTTGTTGTGTGCTGCAGAAGGCTTTCAATCGCCGTAACTGCGCATTTATTTTGTAATGGAAAAATTCGTCAGCGGTTTGATTTAAGCATCTTCAAAATAGCAAGGACTAAACCCCAAGGCGTTCGTTATTACAAGTGTAACCACAGAAGTCAACGTTATGTATTTCTTTATATGAATATCTGGTTGTTCTCTCATGTTTTCCTTATACTTTTGGCGATCTGCTCTTAGTGTTCACTGACATTCGAGTCACAATGCGCGACCACCATTTTGTCATGCGTATCTACGCCGAGTTTTCTGCGTATTGTAACGCTAAATATGAAAAAGTACGCATTTTTGCGTATCGTTCTGTGAAGTAGTTTCCTTGTCAACTTGTAGTAGCGCTGTGTTCTGATCGGATAAGTATAATAAGGCGACGTTGCGACCCGACAGTTAGTCGCAATCAATTTGTCTTGATAGATGGGAACATGGCCCTAATCTTGCGAGTACGAGTCTATTGTATCATCTTTGAGTTGCTACGCACCATTAAAAGGGAACTCAGATTTCTTTTTTTTGGTAGAATCACTATGTATGTAGGTATCATTTTTTTTATGTAAGTGAGTATCCTGCTAGTGGCTACACTATGGACGTTAGAGGCGGAACAATCAAAAACTTAGTCCGGGTACAATGCAATTTGTAAAAATAAAAATGCCTATTAAGGACGTACCATGAGAGGCATTGCGCTGCAATCATCATTTTAAGGCATAAAGACGTTAGTCTTATGTGCTTGTGATTGCAACAGCTCGCGTCCATACCTTTCGAACCGGAACACGTATGTGGCGACAAAAATAAAAACGGTCCTAGTACGTCCGTAGACGAGCTCTTACACATAAAGTTATCGTATTTTCTCTTATTCATAGAAGTTACCTTAACAAAAGGCTATAAAGGTTGTTGATCTCTGCCGACTATTACTTTTATGATAATGTCCCATTTTGTGTATAGTACATTCCGAAAACGTGTTGTATCAGAGCGACTATGTTACTTTGATACAATCACCTACAATCGGGTTCTTTTCAAATTAAATATTTTTAGCCTCTGCCGTAGAGCAACTTTTTTTCAGTAGATGGATGATGATGATGACTGTTCTATAGCTTCTAGCGCAAGAAATCATTACAAATACTTATTATAGCGTTTGGTACCAGACCTCCGTAAATTATATTCTATGAATATCCTCAGGAGGCGAGCTTTGCGAGGTAATGCTCTGTTGAAACCATCACTTCATAGTATCAAGTGATCTACTCATTTGTTCTTTTGATTATTTATTACAACAAATACTATTTACTTATTTCATAGAAAGGGATTGCTGATTAGAAATTAATCGTAACAAAAGTACGTAATAAGGCTGCAAAAGGCGACGCATTTGTAAAATGTATTTATGCGCGGTGGCGGCCGCTTCATGGTGAATAATACCTTCTGAATTATTTATCCGCCGTCGAAGAGGACCCGTTCATCTCAATTTTTTAGTACTCGAATTAATTTCTGTAAATTTGGCAAAAACGGCGAATGTTAAACTCAATACGAATATTGATCAGTGTAGCTATAAGATTACTTTGTAACATAACATTCGTCCCCAAATAGGTCACAAGCTCATACGAATGTGAATCAAAGGGTTACGAGGCTTACTAGAAAATGTGGTCACGGTAATTGGTACAAATTTGCAGACTGCAGCTGTCACAGTTCTGAGCGCCGTAGCACTCGCGTAGCAGTGCTACGCGTTTCGTAGCAGATGGCTACGCCAGGTATATTTTATTTCTAACAGCGATTATAATAAGCAAGTATAAGCTAAATTAAAACGAATTATTTAGCCAATTACAGGTTTTTCTAAATATAATAAGTAGTAATTAATTTTAATAAAAACTAGGTAAACAAAAGAAACAAGTTCACAAGACATTAAGTGGGTATCATGTGCTGAGTATATTTATAGGACGGGAATATGTTGCAAGAATGTAGGAGAAGTTATGTGAGAAAACACTTCTCCACCAAAATTACAGGGATTTCACGAGTGTTCGTAATACGAGTATGTATGAGATGATATAAAGTAAGATGTCACAGCATCCTCATCTCGCTGTAAGTCAGCCTCACTCATTAGCAGAGTTAATAATGTTTAATGATTATGAGGCCGTTATATCTCACGGCCTTATTAGGAGAATGTAGTGGGAGTGTGTACGTGCGTATTTATGTACGTGGGTGCGTTAGCCTGATCTGCACGATTTACAGTAAAGTAATTTTTTTACATGAGAAAGAGCGATAAAACCTTTCATTGCTTCACAGACCACGTTCTTCACGGACGTGCCTAGTGAGATAATGCATCGTTATAGGTGGAGATAACTGACAAATGGTAGGTCGTTATCTCCTTGTTCAATAACTTTTCTCATCAAAAACTGTCTTGATGTTGAGCGGTTACCTTTACGGTAGAACAAGTGTATAACCTCTCTCAGCACTTCCACTAAGTACGTACCTACTTGCGCTGTGATTATTAGCATCTATCAGCTTGGCAGCACCACTACACTGAACCCGGACAATTTTTTTAACAAAAGCCATACTAAGTCGTTTACTATAAAAGGTGCTAAACGCCTTTATGCCTTGAGGATGTGTTGATAGCGTCACGTTCATTACGTCACCAGAGCGCAAAGAATACGCGATGTCGCATTAATCTATGCTTCATTTTTTTATTATCATTCGTGGGTTTACTTCAAGCCCAACAAGCAGACCAAATATCTCTATGACAATTGTACTGGCGCACTGGTAAGCCAGATGGGAAAAAAAATCCCATCGAGTCCACTATGCAAATGAGTGGGCTCGATGGGAATAAGCCAAGTTTAGAGTCACATACTTGTACTGCTGTTTTAGTAGACAGAATACAATCCGTACCACAGATCATTCATAAGTATTAATACCGCACCGAATTCCGTGGGTTTGAGGGTAAAGAGGCCTTTTAACAGCCATTTTACTACCTGCGGTATGGAATCCAATCAGACATCAATCAGCATAAAATTCTTGGGTCGCGTGTATCACGTGTTTATACCTCTACATTCAAATCATTCAAATAGGTACAAGTACTTTTTCAATGTACAATTTACGAGTACCATTACGTAACAGATACTAAATGGTTGACTGTGGGTCGTGGGTTCGATCCCCACCGAGAACAATCATTTGTGTGGCAAACATAGATGTTTGTTCTGTGTCTGGGTGTTACTATGTATTATAAGTATGTATTTACAACAAAAAAAAAAGTATGTATGTATTCTATCAGCCATCTAGTTCCCATAGTACAAGCTTTGCTTAGTTTGGGACTAGAAGGCGTTGTGTTAAGTGTCCGTGAATATTTATATTTATTTATATTTCTTTTCTAATTGGAAGTTAATATCAAGAGATCTGATAGTAAGAGTGTATTTGGGACGACAACAACATGATGCCGACATGTTACGAGTATGTCGGTTGCTTGAACAAAGATATCGCGATTATTGTAGTTTGCTGTATTATGTAGCTGTCGTTCCAGAGTACAAGCGACATGCCGTATCTGATACTAGATCACTGCAAGCCTATCACTTACTTATTTTCACAAAATCGCAGTAAAGCTCGAAGATTTTGAAACTCTACTTTCAAATTCTAGATAAAATTCTCAGCGTGCTTTAAAATAGTCCACACCCAACTCCAGAACGTAATTTACTGACATAAAATGTTGCAATTTATTTGAGAAAACGTACATAAAATCATCTATACATCGTGCCGGAGCAGAGCTGTGCCGGAGTGTTCGGTTCGAATTGAAACTTTATTTATACGCAGACAGAGTTTAATATTGGCATGTACTTAACACATCAATGGTCGTGATCGAACGATACTGATGGACTCGCTGCTATGATCAATAATCAGTTTTATATACTCGATCAATAATCAGTTTTATAGACTTACAAATAAAGTTAAAAGTTAGGCGGAAGCCTTTTCATCCAGAAATAGCATGAATCGGCCATAGCGACCAATACGCGTCCCAGCTGGCTTTTCCCACAACTCTCCAGGAACTTGCAACTTGCTTATTAACGTCACGTGCATGATGCCGCAACTTTGCAGCCGCTCTGAAAGTTAAAAACTATATTTCTTACATGTTTTGTGAGTTCTTGTATCTTTTTACGAGTTTCGTATTTCAACTCCGAAATAGTCCGCTGTAGAGTTGAATAAAAAAATTCTAGTAACTTATTTTGTAAGTACGGTCAGGCAGACAGAGATATTTTAGATTGTTTATATTTCCCCGAATTAAAAGTTTTTTCGTTCCCTTGAGTTATCACAGAAAAGTATTGTTTAAAATAACTTGAACGTAATACAACTCTCATGCTTCTATTAATCACCAAAAATACTATAAAATTAAACAACTGTAAATAAAATTGTTTTTTTATGATCGTAATAACTTACAAGGTAGGCGAAGGGCGTAGATTTTTTATTGTGTTTTGAAAAATGCTCTAAAGTAGGTACAGGGTTTACGTAAGTACAATGTTTTATCGTAATTTTAAAAGCTACCTAATTGTAAATAGCAGGAAGGCACCGCATTTAAGTGCGTGCTTAAATATTATGGTGCAGACAAAATTGGAGGTCAAATTGAGAGCAATATCGCAAAAACCTTTTTGTTTAACCTCGAAAGGCTTTTGGCTTCGCTCGTAACTTGACGTTTAGCGATAAGTCCTCCGCTTGCTGCTCCATTCATATCGTGTTTTATCGCCTGTATACTTATTTTGTTCACATTTATGAAATACGTTCCGAGACGTTACTTTTGAAGTAGACGAGTGCGGCGCAGACGTGACAGGCTGAGGGTTGGAAACCGTTGATAACAACTTAACAACATTCCAGTAGGATGGCCTTCCTCTTGGGATTGCTAAAACTCTTGCAATTTGCCTAAGCTGATTAACCTGGTGCTTTGTTTCAGCGTACATCTTAATTTCGGCTAATTTTAGCATCGCTATTACCTTACAATACTTACGTCATTTCCAGAAAAAAAGTTGGTTTCAAGGCTCACATTTCAAACTGAGCGTGGATTTTCTACAACGAACTTTGACGTACAGACAGATTACAATAATAATAATATCTCTTGGATATGGTTATATTTTACTTTCTATGTTTTATCAGTTTTTGATGTGGCATACAACAATAATGTTTGTTTATATGGTGGCAAAACTGCTACTTTGACGTATTGTTTTGTTCCAGAGAACATCTGCCACTGCCACTACAAGCTGGTGTACGTTCCGCCGGTGAAGAGGCCACGCCCGCCGCCGCAGGGGCCTGACGACTACCCGCCCGTTGAGATTGGTAACGTAAAGCTTACTATGAAGAAAAATGATAATGCAAGCAGATGGCACTTGATTTGACCCATAGCTATCTCTGGGATAGGTACGTAATAAAAGTTTTAATAGGCGATTACACTATGTATACACACACATGCTGCTATCATGTGAAAGAGTGCGGCATCTATAAAAAATCCCAAACCCGGTTTTAGTTTCGTTGAAATCAGGAAAGAATTTCCCATTATCCGTCAGAGCCGTGACCGCAGTCTCTGACTGTGATTTTCTCAAAAAGGTTGATTTTCTATTAGCGTTCCGCACTTGATACGACTAACTATTGAAAATATTTGTAGTTGACAATATGTCTAAGGAAATGAACGGTTCTAGGCATAAACCCGCAACATTATTTCCTGCGTCTTTGTAGAGCAGTCAAGGTCACGCGACCGACTTTTTCCAAATTTCCTTTACAAGCAGTATGTGACGCGACAACAAGCCCGTGGCGTTCCATCCGTCATGTCCCTCTGCCGTTTTCTCTCGACTCAAATAAATATAAAGAAAAGGGACGAAAGTCCCGCAATATCATACAAGGTGTAAATAAAATCATTCTCGATTTTTGACGTAAAGTTTTGCGACAAATATTATTATTTTTTTAAACAGTCATATCGCACTCTCATTGTTGATTCCATAGAAAGTACTCCAAAGCTTTTCATATTGATAGCCACTTTATTTCACATAAATTACCAACACTAGTTTTATTACACCCTGTATTTAGTCCTCTAGAGGGTAAACCCAGAGGTCCTTTAGCGATATTAAACGCTCAGAACGACCGCTGTATTTTTTCACCGTGAAAAAAGGAAATTAAGGTGTAGTTCAAAGGAGTTGTTGGAGGATTATTGGGCTTTCTTGAGCTCGACGACTGCTTACAACGCCAGAGAGACCTTGTATTTAGTTTTCTATTGCTTCAGTTGTTCAAATATGAACTAAGTAATCTTAACTTGGATACTGGAGCTGTAAAAAATAAACTAAAGGCCTGTGACCTTTTAGTCAACATTTTTATTCATCAAAATAAGAGAGTAAGGTCGATACAAATGTCAATTCAATATAATAATCTCCGAGTCTATAGTTTACTGGTGTTAATTCACTTGATGCATTCTTTTAAACTAATTTTATTTGAACAGCTTAAAGTTAGTCTCTTGCGTATATTCTGAACACAAGGAAGGACTGACCAGCTGAAAGTAGGGGCAAGTTCTACGACGTGCTTAGAATGGTCACAGGCACGATCTTTACACATAAAGTGTCGAACACGGAGAGACAATGTAAAACAGAATCAACACCATTACTATAACTAGTAACAGTGTATTGTGTGTATATATTATGTAGTATAACGCAACATCAGAATCGTCAGCATTGTAGTAATGTGTCGTAGTGTGGGCGCCGCCGCCGATGACGCGCGTGTGTGCGTGCTTCACGGCCACCGAGCCAGTGCTGCCTGACCTGGTGGAACCCTTCGCGTTGCAGTTTAAACAGCTGCCTTTGAGGACTGGTACATTCACCATCGTATTATAAGCAGAAGCAGTTAATCCTATACAAACACTCACCCTGTGGAGTGGAGAAAACCTATATCTTATACCAATTGACACGATGCAAATGAGTGGGCTCGATGGGTTTTTTTTCTCATCTGGCCCACCAGTAGGCCGTCTGGTGGGTTCCATAAAAATAACTGAAGACTAACTTGTAAGAAACTGTAATATTTATGCATGGGAAACCCTGTTTATTCATAGCTGCCCTGACGCATGGTAAATATTTTTTATGATTGAAAGTTTAGATACTTGAAACTATCATTTTAATGGCTTTTAGAGATTTTAAAATCTTTCTCAGGAGCTAAAGTATTACACTGAAACTAATATAGGTACACAATTATTAGGAATTTAATCAAACTTTGATACCTTGCTTACATTACCTATTGCGATTGTCAAAAGTACCGATTCCTCAGTTTGCATATTGAATAGCCTCTTGCACGTAAGACAGTGATTGCATAATATGACGGTTCCCAGTGCGTTCCCGGACGCTGATGCTGCGCAACACGTCCCTGCTGGCGGCGAGCTGGCGCGCCGTCGTGCGCCGCTATCCGCGACATCACGTGCGCACGCTGCAACCAGGTCACAGCTATCAGCACAGCACTAATCAATCTCACAATCATAAACATAACAATAAGGAATATTATACACTTTACGGTGATGCTACAACGTTTCGAGTTGGCGTTGACGCGCAATGTGGTTCAACGTTAGGCTTACGTAACGCGACAACTGTCAGATTTGTTAGTGCTTGCTTCCCAGCACTTATCATGCACAACACAAAGCATTTTAAAGAGCGTTATTTTACTTAAAATTTTAATATAACATAGGTTTTAGAGATCATCCAACAGATGTATAAACTAACTTTGTAAGAAATAGTACATTACTGCAGCGGCCCGCAACAGAGGCAATGAGGGAAGAACGTGTAAATGTGGGCCGAGTCGAAGACGAGACACACATACGTGAGTCCCTCATTGCCTAGTTGTGGCCAAGGCTTGTATAGTACTTTTCTCAATTTATGCGTGGAAATTAGAACTAAATACCAAGGCAAAACTTATAAGTTGAAAATATAATTACTTTTCAAAATCAATAACGAACAACGAAGTTACAGTGCTTATTTGTTTTTTTTTTTCAATAATCAGCTTTCTATTTAAAAGCCAGTTCGAAATTTTAATGAAACCTTTGATAAGTTACCTCCTTGGTTGCCATGTTATGGAGTAAAAGATCGTTCCATTTTTAAATAACACCAGTAATGAGTTTAGTATGTAATTTATCTGGCCGCTAAACACGCTGGCAACGGATTTTCATACATTTATTGCCGGCCGCTACTCGCATGTGTTTGGCCAGTACTGCATTTTTGATTTATCTCGAAGAAGGTTGTCAAAATATTGCTTTAATTTTCAAGCATGTTTGAGAAAAAGATATTTCTTACAAACAAATAACTTTTCAGCAGCGAGCTGTCAAATTGATGTGATGTCATCAATCTTGTTTGTAAGACATTGTTTTTGTGTAAATTGATCTCCGCAAATTGATCAGTACTTACTATCGAACTTCGACTTCACTTTGTTCTAGTTCACTGCGTCGTAGACTCATAGCTCAATTTACGTAAGTAGTTTTTAGCTAAATCATCATCACAGTTTTACTGACAAGCTATAGACTAGTAGCACACCATTAGCTTTACCCGAGAATAGTTCATAGGCACCTTCTATCGGACAGAATGGTTTCCTTGCAATCAACAAACCTCTTTTTTTCTATTTAGTGTTAGAAAGTTGAACCAGTAGATTCGCAAAGGAGGAAAAACACAGAGTTCAATTATCGAAGCCAGTGTTCGTGGGAAATGAAACCACTATGGAAATGAGCTGTCAATTTACTTAGATCGTTGTCTTTGCATTATTTGGACATTGTACTTTCTCACGATGTTATCCGCTCTAGATAAAAACTTTTAAATACAGTTTTTAAGTTGAATACTCAGCTACTTAATTTTTCTGTGGATACTCCTTTATTACATACTCAATTTACTAGCGGAGATGTTTTTTATGTTAATTGAAAAGAGGACTCTTTCTTAAATGATTATCCGTTTTAAAAAGGCAATCAAGTTATAATCTGGATCAGCTAGTTTGTATTTAGCGCACAATACGCTTCTGTTTGCCAAAGTACGCACTAGTAAGCCATTAGTGCCACTGCGGCTTTCAAAGTGAGGACAATTATGTTAATGAAACATTTAATTTATGAGATCACAGTTGTGCCAAACCTCCTCAATTTCTAAACTTTTACGAGTAAGCTTTAGACAGCTAGTTAACTTAAATTAGTACTACTTTTAGTTTTGTTAGTTTTTATTCTCAGGGATTATAATAAAACAACAGGTTGGTTTTAGGTATCACCTTATGCTTGTTGACACATTTCACATAGCTTGTGTTTTCAGTATAACTTGCGTCACATATCCACCAATCAAACCTTTCAATTGAAACGAGATCGAACTTCAACTGCATTTTTGCTAGAACGCTTTATTGCAATAACAGTGCAGTAAACAAGTTTTCCTTGTGAACGAGGCCTCCTCTCTAAGCGAACGTTTTGCTTTATAAATGTCAGTTTTACGTTGTTTTGCTTTGATAGCCGACCTGAAGGAACAAAGCGCAGGGATCCGGCTCGAAGGACCAGACGGAGGCTTTAGTTGATTTATGCCGCAGTGGTCGCCTGGGAGCGATTCTAATTCATAACTTCTCATTGAAAAAGCTTTGTCGTGCGGAAGTATCTTTGGATTATCGGAGAGGTTATAAGAGCTCTTCAAAAATCCGAAGATAAAATGCAAATTAATAAATTGCAAAGTTTTATGACTCAACAGACCTAAAAAAGTCCCGAGAGAAGTGAGTACTTCCTATACCTGAGACTACTCTTATACAGATATTATGAGTCATTTTTGTGAAATGTCCAAGGATATTTTATCTATTGCCTTCAAGTGCGCCAAAAATGTAAAATAGCATTAAAATTTAGTCAACCAGGATACATCAGTTATAACTACCAAAATGTGATTTCTGATTCCAGTAAAAATGAAATAGTTTCTGGAATTTATCCAATATTTGGTAAAATAATTAATTTCCACTCAAGCGGATTCCAAAGAAAAAAGGAACCAGAACGCGGCTCTTTGAAATTTTAGCTACAAACTAAACGTTCGGGAGTTTGTGATTTTGCAGTTACTGTTATTTACGTACTCGTATGTATGTGGCTACCGACTTCAAAGAGCTGAATAACACCAAATCGACAAACAGTCAGCCAGATATTGTTTGCCATTATTCTTCTAGAATATTTTGAGGTAACAAACTCCCTCGCTTCCCTCGGGATCCAATTACTTAATCAGTTGCAGGCTTAATAAAAGAACAGGGCGGTTTTTATAAACGTCAAATTTTAATTTCTTTATTCATAAATATTACTTTGAAACTTATTACATAATTAACTTTGGATTATGCTCAAGTGAATGAAAAAAATATCTAGAGAATTCAACGATTAAATCATTCAAAAAATGAGAGACTGCTTAGTAGACTTAGTAGAGAATCTAGATACATTATATTATGTGAATCCAAAGCAGTTCAAGTTACCAAGTAGTAAAAGAAATCGGTGTCTGTTAAAAAATCACAAAGTCATAGGTAAATGTATAAAAATATCAAAACAAGCAGCTTGGTTATACCACATATTGTAATACTGGTGTATAGTATTGTACTGTTATTGTTTGTGAATCCCGGCCGTAGCTTAATAACAGACTTAGCTGTTAGGCTTTGTGTTGTGCGCAGTTATTACTCAACCAGCTTCCGCGGGTCGGCTCTCCGTAATCTGGGAAGTACCGAAATACGAATTGATTAAATATTTATTTACGAAAAACATATACGATTTTGGCACAACCGAGTGGAACTTCTGATTTTATTTTTGCAGCAATTCTACTCTACATTTTCTATTTTTTTTTAAAGCATCTTTTGTCAAAAGCAAAAAGCTCTAGCATCCGCAAAAGTAAAACACTGTCTCACTACCAATACCAATGAATGTATAGTTTATAGCCATACATTGTGAGTACCTAAGTGCTCTCCTCAAAAACGGAATAAAGAGTAAAAGCAGTGCACTCAGTGGACCACTTAGAATAGACTACACAGTGACATACGTACCGTACCTACTGTACCGCTCACCGCTCACTCTACCAATTGAAGTAGAGTGCTCTCTTATTGTATCTCGATATCGATTCCAAAGAGATATAATTTAACTAGGATTACTTAGGCTGAGAACATGGTATATACATAGTAATACATTTTTATAAGGCGCTGTGCAAGCCTACTTACAAAATATTATCTTTTTTTTGTCTGTACTCCCAAGTACGAGTAGCTCTGAAAGTAGGACTCCTGTTTGGCTTCATCTGTTATGAACTGGAGTCTATAGCCAAAAGTCTTAATATAACCAGCAATGATGAAGAGGATCCAACGAAATTTTTATGGCCGGAGAGCAAAATTTTTTGTAAATTTAACACAGTGTTCATCGATAAGTGGACGTACTACTAAGTCTACTGGTTTTTAAGCCTAGCTTGTGTTGTGGTTGGTTCGGTTGGTTACTCACGAACAATACACTTATAGTCGTACCTGAAAGTGAGGCGTAGTTCAAACATGTAGGTACTTACTGTACCTGCTCGTATTGTTTGTTCATTTTCTATTGAAAACAAATACACAAGATAACGACGTGTCAATAAAAGTAATACGTAGCTATTGGTCGAGATTTTGATATAAAATAACGAATTCTTTGTGTCTGATAAATTAAGTAGGCTGTTCTCATATATGTTATTGAAAAGGTCACGAGCCAACCTCAATTTGATTTTGAGAAAACAACCTGCGTACGTTACTTATAGTCCACGGGGATTAGGGAACATCGTAAGCTTATTTCCAAGTATTTGTGTCAAATTTGAGAGGGTATGCTCTTTGAATGATGAATTTCGAGAGCCTACTCACTGTCCTCCTCCCTGACTTTACTAGTGCAGACTGATACAAGGAATATGTGTCCTTTTGGTTTAAATAAGCTGGCATCATAGCACACTAAATAACGTTTTATTCAGTAAAATCACCAGGATCATTTAGAATTGTCTTATATACTAGGTGACTCTGAGTGCCAGTTTCTTGCAACCAAAGCCTAGAATAACGAGCAGGAATCTTGCGGCTTGCTTCCTATGTAGTTGTAATCTTTTGAAAGTAATAATTGTTGAGCAGACTCGTGGGCAGGCGGCATGGTCGCGCCGGGGCTGGCGGTGTCGTGCGAGCCGAGCGGCGGCGTGCTGAGCGCGCGCGGCGCTCTCCGCCTCTGCGTGCGCGTGTACGCAGACTGCTGGGGGTTGTACCACGACCAGCTGCTTATCGCGGTGAGACTGTCTTCTTCTTCTTTTTCTAGTGGCTGACCAAAAAAACATGTTAAAATTATTTATAAAAAGTTTTATTGCGTAAGAATTTGATGTGGCAGACGTATTGTACTTTAAAAATCCATTTTTCAAATTCCCTTTCAACTGGTCAAGTTGTTATTCCATAAAATTATGTTTAAGCTTTCTCTTTGAAAAAATAAATAGACTTAATAGGAGAAAGCATTGCTGATGTATGCTGATTGTAAATAACGAATGAAGAGTGTTTTCCGAAGCTCAAACAACCTCGGTAATATTCAGATGCGATTTCAAGATGCTGGTTAAGGCGAAGTCGTATTGTGTTCAGCGTAATAATAGTCGTGCAATTTCACTGCATCTTATTTTCAACAAAAAGAAAACCGACCACTGATGTGTTTATAAGATAAATGGAAGAAGTTTGAATAATATATGTGCAAGGTATTAATCAAATATTTGATATTGCTTCTTTGAAACAAACTATAAAAATAATAAATAATTTTGAGGAAAGGTTTCGATTTCTTCATCGAGACTATTAAGGGAACTTCGAGCTATATTAATAACGTCGTCGCTTTATTAACAGTCGGTTTTTTGTCAAAAAAAAAATTGTGGTTCACCTGACCGGGTCCAGACTAGATTTTCTAAAGTAGATTTACTTTGGAGTCACTTCGCCTTAAGTTTCAAAGCAACAGTTAATGTAGGTAGTCACTGAGCGCTGCACGCGCTCTGTTAGTACAGCGTAGTGCCTGTTTATCTCGTGGTCGCGTCGGCTTTGACTGGCTTTAGGAACTACTCATTCAAATTGATGCATACTAATCCTTACCGGCGGATACAGAATTTTAAATCGAGAGGGGCTTTACCTAGAGTATGCTGACAACAAACCATTATTATTGGAGAGAAATTAAAAAAGAAAAAGCCATGGGTTTAACGCAAACATGAGCCCACCACTAAAGGCTTATAATTAAATCAAACTTAAATAAAGATAAAGATAATTATCTTCTCAAACAGCATAGCACCTAGTAATATAACTTCGCTACGTACTAACTTTGTAATGATAACTCGTAAATAATTAATTAAATCAAAGTTTTAGTTTTATTCGCGAGTATTTGCGGCTTTACATCGCGCTGACGGAGCCTCTATAACCTACGAGAGTCAGGTCTCAGCGTGAGTTATGTAAGAGCCTTAGAGAACTGCGCGAATCACTCTCATAGAGGCAGCTGATATTTTTTCCCCTGAAAAATATACCTTCGTGTTTAGTAAAATAATAACAAAGAGTAGACGCGTCCTGTGGGACAAAACTGTTGGTTCAATTAATTACTCATTAGCTTTGTGACTTATAGATACTCGTGAAATGGGTATTGCATTGGTCTTCGATACGTAGCATGGTTTAAAAGTCATCTAACTTTTTGTTTTGTGAACTATCTGCGAGTGCGCGGCGTCGAGTCCATACTCTATGCCGCGAGCTCTCACTTTCTGCTGTTACCTTCGATGTAAATGTGTTCTGTGCCAGAAGCGTTATTTGACTTTGATTGACGAAATTGCGCGTCACATAACTTTCGAATGTTACGACGCTTTCTATTGATCAAAGTGACTATTCTGTAACAAGTTATTGCGCAAGCATGTAAGTATCTATATTTGTTATAGTTAAATTATGCGTATAATTACATAGAGTTAAGTTTTTATTGAAAAACACGGCCTCGCGGCAAAAAAAAATATTTTTTTCCTGCATTTTGTTTAGTTCTCTAGACTAATATACAGCCGTTCTATTGTGGGAATGAAGCCTCCATCTCTCCACGTCCGAGTCGTACAGACATTCACCATGCAACACAAAGAACAATCAACATTTGAAGTGAAATGGATTAATATTTCAAAAGGGCCATTCGTTATTATCAATAATTTATCATGACAAGCATTTGTAATTACTTTAGCCGCCTTTGTTTATAAATTCCGATGATTCTACGGAAAATTATTGGTATTGTTTCCCATCGTGACGTTCTCATCTGGTGGCAGGAAGTAATTTGAACAAAAAATGTGTCGAAAATGTAATTGGTAACATAGCGAGCAGGAACTGCACTGGCACCGTCTGCCACAACTATGAGCTATTTGAGCTCACCAGGCGTATACAAAAACACGTTACGAAAAATTATAAAAATCTAGCTATGAAAAGAGTATATACTGCATTAAAAAATGGATAGAAATATCCCATAAAACCATAATGCAACTCGTAGATTTGTTTACGCTAGGAAAAACACACATTGAATGCTTGCAGCCGTCAAACGCACCGCTACTCAAAAAGAGTAATATAGTATTTGAATTGCGCGCTCAGAGCGACGGCACAATGTTGTCGTGAACATACGAGTGCCAAATAAACATGCCTAGAAATTGTATCCAGAGTTACACTTAAAATGAAATATAAACAATCCATCTACATTTTGTTATGTATGTGTGAAATCTACAGCCGAATACTCAAACGCCACTCAAACCCCACTCAATTTAAGTCCCGCTTAAATTATTGCCATCTCTTACAAATGAGTAATGTCAAACATGTGAAGTGGCATCAAGCTGAGCTGTGACCCGTTTTGGTTCACGCATGCCTGCACCAGCGCGACATCAGGTTTGCGCCTGGACTGTTTACTTGTTTAAGTTTTACGTTATGTAATAAGTTCTACCTAAGTTGTTTTCTTTTTGTTGTGCTGTTGTGTATGTATGGTGTGTCCGAAATAAATGTATTTTCTTTCTTTCTTTCTTTCTTTCAAACAAAGGCAGAGCAATCTTAAGTGGTGCTCAAATTTGAATGACGTTTGAGTATTCGGCTGTCAGAGTCGAGGGTTTTTAGTTTTGAGAAGTTTACATAACTTGTAGAATAAGCTTAAATAGTGTACTAGAACATTGTATGTGAGTATAGGTTGGCATAGTGTTGGTTCACCGCTGGCTTGCTCGCAGGTGGACGCGGTGGAGCCCCTAGTGCTGGACGTGTGGGCGGAGGCGGCGGGCGCGCCGCTCCTCTTCGCGCTCGACCTCACCGGCGGCGGCGCGCGGGACACGCCCCTTGTACTGTGGTCAGGAAAAACTAATACTTTTTTAGACTTGTTCAATAACTAACTAGTAATTTGTCTCTTAATAGCATTATAACGTCACCGGATACACATTGAGCACGCTGCGATGCTTCCATGATATATTAGAGTGATACATCACTAAAGGCGGATTCGTCCAAAAGTCATGATATTCCTGAATAAGTATCCCTTGTATAACTTTACTCTTTGATTTTATTCTCAGATAAATTCGTTTTTGTTTTTCCATTGTAATCTTGAGAGAAGCCAATCCCAGGTATTGTTATTCTGTATATACATAAAAACCAACTTATTTCAAAAAACAATTGCTTAGAGAGCGCAACGCAATAATACATGTGCACACAAATTATCCGGGTGTCAAGTTGTCAATATCTATGAAAACAAACAGCTGTTTTGTGAAATGTAGCAGCCGCCATTAAAATATTCGACAGATAACTTGTTTATACCATAGATTTTGGCAGTATAACGATTTATTCTCGGATAGACAAGTTATTCGTGGAATAAGACTTGGTAGAACAAAAAGTTTGATATCACTAGAGTAATTATTGATTTTATTCGTAGTATAAGACTTATACTGCGTATAAATAGTTTGGTCGAATCCGCCCTAAGATAGAGTATCCACGAGTCAGTTACATCCGCTCCCCTGACAGAATATATTATTATGTACATTTATGTCAAGCTGGCAAACTGCTTTCTTATCGACACACCAAGATTTATTTTTCCTAAAGTTGTAGTATGTCGCGGAACTGTTATGGTCTTATTCATAAACGCCTGCGGTATTTTACTGACTCTGAAAAACAACCGTTGCATTATTTCTAGAACATTAATTTAAAAAGATGACCGCAGATTAAACAGTTAATTTAGTTAATGGAGCCTTTAGCGACTAGTATGAATAAGATCACAAGTGTATGAAATGTTTGCAAAGTATAATAATAAGTTTAATAGAAAACTCGTAACAACAACAAATAAAGATGTCTTTGTGCCATTTCTATTTGTTTTGTTGTTTGTTGTTATGAGTTGCGCTAAAAGCTTTGGACCAATTTACTTATTTTATTTTCTTTTGAAAACTAGACGTTTCGTATTTTTTTTAAATTTCAGCTTTGAGTGTCTGAATATCCTTCTTTTTAAAATGTCCGTCAGCTCTGTCCTTGTCTCGCCTAGTTACCAGAAATGCTGTAATTAATAGATCGTTGTACCCGTCCCTTGGCAGTCACGTACAGGTCGGCTTACCTGACACCTACAAAGCAAAGAAACGTGACGAAATGTACGTACACTTTTATTATCACGACTAGTCCAGCCAATTTTATCTCCAAAAAAGGGGTACCAAATAAAAACGCTCTACTTCAGTTTATTTCGATCGAGTTTGAATACAAGCCGCGCTCTCATATTTTTGAACCGGAATAATACCGTTGTTTTAACCTCACGTAGACCCTCTACGGCGTAGCGAGTTACTGAGTGCTACGGCGTAGCAATTTGTTACGAAGCAATTTAAATTGTTTTAGCAAACCTTTTTATTGAAAATAAATATTATTATTATTATTATTATTATAATCTGGATTTGTTTGATAAGCACACGAGTTGATTTGATGAAATTCAATTAATTCGTTTAGTAACATTCAGATCTCAGTTGTTTCAAATGTAAGTACAAAATAAAATGTTTTAGCTTGTATTCTCTTTGATTGGCTCGTGCGATGGTTCGTACTAGAGCTGTCTCGAGTTCAACGTACTCATACTATAGGTAATCAAGTTTTATAAAAACGTGCTGAGTTGTTTCAACTTCGCGAAGTATTATATATCTTTGCACATAATGTATTTATCTGTTTATTTTGGAGCGAGTGAGAGCTGGCAGGTTTAATGGCTCAATGTCTCGCGGCGACATCTGCCGGCTGATGGAAATTTAATGCTTTCAATATAAATATTTGATAAACGACGCGAGAAAAACGGTAAAAATGCCGGTGAATTTTGCATGATGAATGGAAAAATATAAAACTGTAGCAATCCGCAGTTTTTATATATTATTATGTATATGCCTTGATAATGTTTTGTAAACTACTACAAGGTGCTGTGCTCGCAGATCGCATTAAGATCGATAATTAACTATGCAAATGAGTGGGCTCGATGGGTATTTTTTTTCCCATCTGGCCCACCAGTGGGCCGGCTGGTGGGTTCGATGGGAATAAGCAATATTTTCGTTAGCTCACCGCCTTCCTAGCTTACAAAAAAATGTTTGCGAGAGCACAGAAATAGTTATTTGTTATACAAGAGTGCAAAGTTGCTTTTTAACCGCGTGTTCAATTTTGATGACCGAGCAAGCGAAAGATTCTAAAATTGAATCACGAGCGCAGCGAGTGATTCAAAATTAGAATCCTGACCGTTAGCGAGGGAATCAAAAGAGCACGAGGTGAAAAATCTTTGCACTCGAGTGCAACACGTAACTTTTCATTCCACCTCAGCGAGGAAATGACTAAATGCAAAAAAAAAACGTTTACAATCACAAGATAGGTACTTTTATATCAGTGAAAAAATGCCGCGTAAAGAACCGCGTACAAAGCAAATTGAAAAAAAAACACCAAGATGGTTCCGAGTCTGAGTTTTTAACAAATTAAAAAAAGTTGTATGATATATTCGGCACCATAGAGGTAGCAGTAAATAGGTTTAATGTTTTTTTTTTAATTTACAAACTTAGTGCACACGATGTTCTAAATTCAATTTACTTTATCCTCTAGAGAATAAAAATGGCTTTTGCACTCAGATATTGAAGAGCAAAAATACTCTTTCCGAGAGGGTGTAATGAAAAATATTTTTATCTCGACACACCAAGCGCTTTTTTATTGTAGTTGTTTTGATATTCATGCAAGAAATATACAAAACAAAGCATATTCCATTCTCCAGAGGTTTTATCTTTTCTACAAAACAGAATATTCCAATTCCAACGGTTCTATTCTGTGGTTATAAGGTTAGGTGAGATGTATGGTGACAGCGAGGAGAACTCACATATTTCGATATTGGCTTTACAAACGCCTGGACGTGTTGAGAAGCAGGGCTGAATCACATTTATTATAAACTAGCTGATAACCGCAACTTCGTACGCGTGCGTAACTTTCCACCAAAAAACATCTGTCAACCAGCATACGATGAACCTCGTGTCAAAGGCTGCTTTTAGTTTAGAGAGGTCAAGCTGTATCTAAGAATCCACGTCTTTAATTTCAATAAAATAATAGCCTATGTTTTACTCCGGAAAAAGGGCTTCGAATGGTATAAGTTTCATTGAAATTGGTCCAGTAGTTTAGGCGTGATCCGCGAACAAACAAACAGATAAACAGACTCGATATTCGGAATCAGAATCGTTTATTTAGTAGATCTGCATATTTAGTTTATCCATATCTTTAATTTTGGTTTTTGGCTTTTTTACAGTTTTATAATAGTATAGATTAACCTTGGATCAATAGTGTGTTAGTATTTATCGTAAACTACTAGCTGTGCTAAAAATTCACACGAATATTATGAGGTAAGAAAATTGTATTTACGCTTACAAAATTGTGATCAGGATAAGAACAAAGTAAGGAGAATATATATAATGTCCCGCTAAAAAGGGCAATAAAGATTTTTGTTACGTATTATATACGTTCCTTATTTTGTAGCAAGGCTTTGTTCTTCGTTATTATCTCTTTATAAGCAGTATTTAAAACATTCGATATTCTGGTTCATATAAGTTGGCATTTTAGAAGCACATCTACGTCAGATGCTTGGCTTCTATGTTTGTATTGAAACTCAATATTTTTCATTATTATGTTATGTTTTTAGCAGCCCTTATAAATTTCCAGCGCCTTCTCTGCACAGTCAAAGTAAATGTGAATGTGTGCCATGAGTGTGTACTGTAAATGTGTGCTGTGAGTGGAAACCGAGTTGTTCTAGTCTGAGAAGCGAGTGCAATCCAATCTGATATTGATCTAGTTTGTTTATTTTTAAGGAGACATACGACTTCATTTGTGAGCTGAGAAATAACGCAAGTGGTTTTATTTATGTAGGTTGCCGATGCCGAGAGCGCCATTAGCTAAGATAACCAATACAAATATATTTCTCTTTTTGTTTACATGAAAAGAAAGTGCGGTATGAAAGGGGGTATTTTAAATAGCAGAAAATTTCAATAAGAATTTGAAACGTGACAAATATTACAAGTGCACTCACACATTGAACACTCGCAAAATAATACATGCGATGGATAACATTAACATATTTTTCATAAACCAAATAAACAATCAATTTATATGTGGAAATAAATAAATAAAATTAAAACTAATACAGTATTTACAATATTCACAATATTTACAAAATTAATTTATATTCACTTTGATAATACAAATAAAACTTAATTACACTAATTGAAACAAATTGAATTGACGTGAGTGTAAGACAAAAGTCTAGCAAAACAAAAACCCAACACGAAACCGACGACAATGTATAACATTATCATCTGTTTATTGAAAGTCCTTAAACTGTAGTGGATATAATGAAGGGTCGATCAGACCATCTCACTCACAATAGAGAATTTAGGTAATAATGTACGCGCTGCGAATACTTTTATATTAACGCGATCCAAATTTTAAAGTAATAACAAAATAACTCTTCATTTATTTATGTAAATGGTTCGTTACTGCTTGCTCTGAACTCACCTCTTGATTCTCAATTTTATATTATCCAATTAGAATTTGGCGCTGTACGGTACGGTTCAATTAAATTAAATGCGTCCATTTTATCCACAAATGACGGAATAAGCCAGTGTCTTACCTAATGCTATGCAGCATTTTTTGCTATGACAAATCCATTAAATATTCTCGCGTTAAGACATTGTCATGGCGCACAATGTGAGCATCATTGCTTGGAGAGAGTTTACGTAATATAAACACTTCCCTGGAAAATTCAAAGAGCACGTGTATGTACTGCAAGCGTTGTACAGAGTGCTACAAACATGTTATGTTCCAGGTTGTCGGCATCAGACCCGGAGCGCACGCTGCGCGTCAAGAACAACTCGCGCGCAGACTTGCTCGTGCACTCTTACCTGTTGACGGAGCATGGTGAGTCTACTAACACAATACACAATACACATTACTTAGGTACCAACCTGTTTATTATCAACACCTTCATGATATGACAAAGAAAAATAGATACATTTATTTATAACACATTTACTCGTAAAGGGTCTCTTATTTCACCAATTTCAGTATCGTGATGTATGTCATTACGCACTCGTGCGTTATGGTAATGTAAAACGCACGGTTTATCAAGATGCTCCCACTAAAATGAAAGGGGCCCGGGCGGGGGGCGCGCGCCGCGCTCTACGATAAACAATAAGCATCGAATTCTTTTACAAATTGTTAAAATTTTTCTAACTGCTTCAACAAGTGAATAAAGATTTATTCTTTGAAGAAAGTCCGAGTTTTATTTATTTCCTCGCAAATGTGTTATAAAACGTCGTATGACATACGTGCGCTTTGAAAATTACAGCCTCTGCTTTCTTGTAGCCCTCGCCTACGGCTCGGGCTGGCAATATAGCCTCGGCTGTAATTTTCAACTTACCGCACTCATATCATAATGTACTATTATTTAACCAAAATCAGACACGTTTAAACAATATATAATAATAACAATAAAAACTAAACTCGCAGGTAGATTAGATACAATTTTTAGCTTACTAGTACAAAAACTGTTTAAAGATAGAGAAGTAAAAATAAGAAGCTAGAAATAATAATATAGTCGCCATCCTATTTTTATAAACTGAAATAACAAGGGTAGCTAGAGTGTGTCATGTCAAAGTACTTTTATTGAAGAAAATACAACTGGACAATTAGACAACAGTATCATAGAACAGGCCGCCGCGCCACCGCGCCGCTGCCACCAGATATAAGTGTAGAGTGAGCGCGACGCGAACCGACCCGCGTTACTCGCGATGCCTATCTCAATAGATGCGGGTAGATGCCATCAATATAAACGTATCTGCTTGCTTACACTTTGTTCCAAACGTTGTAGTTTTAGCGTTTAAAAGACGCCGTGAATTTGACAGTGTGAGTTCTTTGAACAGACTCGACGTTATAGAAATAATAGTATGTAGGTATTATACGCGTTTATTACAATATATGCGAGCAGAGCACGCGGTCGTCGTAAGGCACGCTGGCGTAATGAATTGGAACTCCGGTTTTAAAAGCAAAGTTCAGTCCAATTTTGATTAAAAAAATCAGTTTTTCGTACCACTTGCTCAAAAAAGTGACATTCTATGCCACAAAAAGCGAACATAACAATAGTCATTTTTAATCTGTTAAAACCAGGGAGAGAAAATTGTACTTACTGGATTTCTTTCATCCTCTAGGGGGAGAAAGTGATTTAAATTTGGAATACAATTTATACTGAACTACATCTGTGTTTACACCATTGAGTTTGTATATAAAGCATTATACATCTTTTTGAAAAAGGAATACGCATTTATTATGCAGGCCGTATGAGCTTGATGCCTTTGCTTTTCCGACAAAAAATATTAGTCTAGGAAAATGCCGCGTTTTTGTTTTCTTCAAATACATAAACGTTAAGTTTATATTTAATTTATTCTTATAAATAAGTTAATGTTCTAAAATGCTATCTCATATTATTATTGTGTTAATTTTTTCGCAAATGGTACGAAAAGTAGAGTATTTTTCTCGGTGATAAAGTTGTCTTAGTCTTGGGTGAACTTAAATCCCTCGCTATACTCAGGACTTGTGTTAAATCCCTCGCTTCGCTCGTGATTTAAGTTTTTAACACCCTCGCTACGCTCGGGAGTAAACCTCGAGTCCTTCATTACGCTCGCGATTTAAATCGTCACCCGCGACAGAAGACACTGCTTCATCCCCTTGTTAAATAATCTACTATTTTACCAAATTTTTTGTGTTAGCAGTTCGTCAATGAATTTACTTTACAAGTGACATGACGCAATGGAGTTCTAAACAAAGGATATCGATCGACCTTGGCGATTGCTTCTCGGCCGCTGAACTCGGACCACCCTCAGCGCTGCGAGATCACTGGAACTATAAGAGAATTCTCACTCGCCGATAAATTTCCCTCAAATGAAAACAGCGCGGCGCGGCGGGAGGCTTCAAGTCACTGCTAAATAAATTGGTAACAAGGAAAATTTGAGCGTTTTACCACAAGCGTTTCTTTCATAATTTCGACCAAGGACTGGATGGACGTTATCGCTGTTTCAGCAAAGTAGTTATTCGATATGAGATAAAACACGTTTTGTATAATTTCATACGTTTAAAAGGAAGACAACGCGACGCCATTGTCAATATAAACGTGACAGTCGCTTCAAATCAGTCGAGACATTGTCATGGGCTTCGCGGCGCCGCCGGCTTTGATCGAATATTTGTAACGAGTTTACTTTTGACAGGATATACTTCAGGGAAATGCTGACAAAATATTATATTACCTGCCCTGAATTAACTTCCAGGGCAGATATTCTTGTCTCTGATAAAACTTTTGGGGAGTTTTCTTATGCCGATAATTTTAGCATCAAAAATGTTCTAAACTAAATCAATTTTATGGATTAGGCTATTAAACGAAGTAATAAAACGTCTTTAGTGCTGGAACAATGTTATTACGTGGCTCACTTTTTTTGTCGTATCAATTAATTATGAATAGAGAAGTTATAGAGCTAGAAAAATGAGCATACCTACTTAGTACAGAATGTACTCAGTAGCTGTACAAATAAACTTTTATAAAAATATTGTCAATCGTTCCCCACCAGCTACTGATATCATAAATTCAAGCGGTGAGCTTGAGGATCTAACCATTCCAGCCGATCGTTCAATTCGTCGTTTCAATTTAAATTATTTTAGTCTAGCTCTCGAATGAACTGCAAATTGTCTATTATTGTTCAATGAACTGGAATTCTAAAGTAGAGCAACAGCTGGTAGCAAGTTAAACTTATTAACAGTAAGTCTGGCATCAACTCTGAATATTTACACTTTGTTTTGTTTCTCTATAACTAACTTTCAAATTGCAAAATGATACAAAACACGGCGCAATACCGCTTTTGTTCACATGGACCGTTTGGTTTGTTTGTATGCTTTCTCTAAATCTTTGTAATTAAGTATAGAAATAAAGTGAGTAAAACCTTGTTCTATTATCTTCATTACAACACGCTAGTGCTGCATAAACTCATGTGAGATCGGCACTCCCGCCACGTCCTTATTTATATTGTCATGCAATCAGTCCAGCTGAAATGCAATCTCATGCTATCCTTGACACGAGTGTAATATTATGTAATGCAACATGCTGGTGCGTTGTACTGACGACTGATGGAGATTGTATTGTACACTGCGCGGAGATCCTGCAACGTTTGGCAGTCGAGCTATGGTTGACGCGCAGTGTGCCTTACATACGTAAGGTTTATTTATCGCAAAGATTGACAGATTTATTCGTAGTGACTTTGCACTGAACTCTCCTTGATTTGGAAGCGCTGTGCGTGACGAGACTTCGCTAATGATATTACCTACAGTTTGTATCGCGCCATCCGCCAGCTGTAGCAATTTAGGGAAATCATTTTGCAAAATGTAAATGAACTAACTGAACATCTCATTTTGTTAAAAGCAAAACGTGCCGGCTGCATGCAGCGTGTTTAATTCCACTGGGCTTTGGTCTAGCGACTCTATCTACCGACTCTTTCTTGATTATAATAGCGAGACTAAAGTAGATACACATTTTGTTCAAAACAAGGCGAATTCATAAGTTACTTAGTATGAAAAAACAGGGTAAAAATGGTAGTTTATACTAAACTGCCCACATTCAGTACGATTTGTAACTACATAAATATCTCTAAGTACCTATATACACACTGTGTCCACTGTCCACTGTTCATCACATACTGTTTAAAACATGCTAATTGAATCCCTGCGGGCATGAAGTGAAGTCTCATATACACCCGCGTTCTTATAATATAAATATTCTGAATAAACAAATACATGTAAGTTTTCCGACGAGTCCCAAGCGTCCCTTTCGACGCTGGTTCAATTCGTACTCATTGTCGAGTCTGGCGCCATCGCCGGAATGTTCCTTACAATATTTGTGGCATTGTTCGTGGTTTGACTGTTCGCTGCGTTTTGTATTCCATACGCGCAACGACTTTGCAAGTTTGCTACAATGTATTTTCGCTACAAACTTTACAAATAAACTGATTGAAGTTCAAAAACATTAATAACTTTAGAGCTTTTTGAATTTAAATTTAATAATTTATGTTTTCAAAAGTTGTTCACAAACGCGCTGACTTTATAACGGCTGTTATATTGGCGAATAATTAAGTTTGATAATAATTAATTTTGGGAATCTATCATTATTAAAAGAGTTTTTTGTTCACAGAACATGAGCAGGATGCACTGCCGTTCCGGTTGTACGTGAGGTTGTACGACGTGGCGCCGCGGACGTGCCCTTGTGTGTCTGCCTACCCCAGTGAGTACATTATATTCATTTGTAAATAACCAATAGCGGATGGGGTTAGGTAACGTAACTAGTATAATAAGTATGGAAGTTATATTACTGTCAAAAACTAAAAAGCTTCGTTCAATAAATAAAAGGAAAGCTTTTATAATTCAATTCCATAATTCCAGCGATAATCAGAACTTGAAAACCCTAACTTACTATTTCGGTTATTAAGCGGAGAGTTGTTTCGGCGAGGAGTCAGTCGAGAGCCAAGCGTCCTCATACGAAGAGGAAATGGATACAGCGATTGAAGTCTTTTTAGGGCCGGACTATGGACGCCAGGAAAATACAGTTTTTAAGGTTTCAATAATTTATTTACTCAGTACCTGATAATCGTTAAGAGCTAATACATTGTATGATGACTTGGTGCGTTCAGTCAAGTGGACTACGTACTGCATGGTACTACGTACATACCTATCAAAACGCAACGAAACTTTATGGATTATAGCATGCCCTTCCGATAGACGAGCTTGTCTGCAAAATGTACAACAAACACTGAAAAGATAAATGTCAGACCGCGTCGAGTGACGCAGAGAAACATTATTTCAAGATGTAAAATTATGTGATATTGGTTGATGAGAACTTTAGCAGTTCAGTATCTAATTTATAGATATATCCGGAGAGCACAACAATGCTGCCTGACACGTGGCAGGAGTGGAAGGTGACCCTGGAGCCGCCGCCATACTGCGAGATTGCGGCACCCACTGCACTGCTGTTGCGCTCGCTGCCAGTCGTCATTCGAGGGTTTGATGTTTACCAACAAACTGATCATCAATGCTTTCAATTACACATCACAAGTGAAAAAGATCAAAGTATCACACTAGAGGCCGAAATGCATTCGTACACTATAGGTAGCTGTTATAGCATCTACCTACACAAGTAAGTATTACGTACGTTCCTGACCTGTGCTTATACTAGTAAGCAACAAGGGTTTTATCACACCCATGTGACCGTTGGGCGCGGTAGTACGGAGCCAAGTTACAAAGCTATACTCACTGATTACTCGATCGTCTGTAATTTTGTTTTGTTTCAATGGTGCAACCATTTCATTTACATTGTCGTTTTATCAGTGAAGGCTGGTTCCGTCCAGATCCATCTCCACAAATAGTAAAGCTGCGTCAGGCGGCGCGCGACGGCCGGCTCAAGGTGTCCAACAGAGAACTGCGCGTGAAGCTCTGCGCACTCGACCTGCCCTATGAGGAAATACTCAGGTAAAGGAAGAACCGTGTAGTTGACCATAGTAATAGACATCTACCGCGGATTATCAACGTTTTAGTTGTGAAATCTAGTTAATTTCCAAAATATCACTACAGAGCATGTAATATCGTCAATAATGTCTTTGTTTATTCAATAGAGTGCGAAAACGCTTCCGAATCCAGAACATTGGTTGTGGTCCGCTGGACTTCACGGCGCGCTGCAAGTCGCCGTGGTCGCTGGTGGTAGAGGAGGAAGGCGGGCAGGGCTGTGGCGCCGGCTGCGGTTGCGGCAACCCGGCTGAGGGTCACAGGGAGTGCCAAGTTGCTCTGTACTTGCTGCCGCGGAGCTCTATGGAGGTCTGTTTCCTCCTGGTTCCAAAGTGTCGGCTATTGATAATTTTAGTAATACTACTCAGAAACACCATAAACAGAAAAAGCCAAACACTCGGCGGTACTGCCATATATTTTTATTCTGGATACATAATTTTGAGTTATAGATGTGTGTGGAAGTGCGTGTGGCGACGACGGAAGTGTGGCCGGAGGTGCCTCTAGCGTCGGCGCAACTTCCTCTGAGCCAGACTCACATCTACGAAGAGTGGCGGCGGACGGCTACCAAACTACGCTTCTACGATACTTACAATGTTTTATTGGTAATTTTTTTGTATTGTTTTCTTTGGTATGCTGAGTTTTTATTCTGTCGATTTTCACTTGCAAGTTTTCACTAATAAGTATAACATACAAACTTGCAGTTTGTATGTTATACTTATTAGTGAAAACTTTATTGAATTATGTTAAGTAATTTCTTATAACTTTAAAGTACCTACTAATAATTGTTCTTTTTGTTCGCTCTCTTAAATCTATTTGTAAGTAAATCAGTTCAATCGCCATCTTCTGAACAGTTTATTATTCTTGCAGACCGTTCCTTTGTACTTGGAGCTGGAATATCCCATCATCACCATTGAACCCGCATTAATTGATTTTGGCTTCGTCACTGATGGAGACACGAGGAAGAGCTACTTCACTGTATCTCATTCTAGTCGTAAGTACCTATCTATAGCTGGTTATACTTACTTTTCCTCATGTGTTTCAATAGTTTTTTCACCGTTTGCCATTTTAGTCGTGGATACTTCTTGCTATTATAATTTTCCTATACTTTAAGTTACTTTGTTGAGTGTTGTGTGAATGTTTATTTATTTAGTTCTTTTTTCTTCATTAGTAGATTTGTTATTTTTATTATATCTATGTATGCTAGGCTAGGTTTAGGCTTTTGTTAGTATTATAATCAGCTGCTCTTATCCTACTCCATGTAGGGCTTGTACTATTTATCAAATCACTATTCTTACAAGTGCTGCTTATTGGTTTGACTTCCAAATAGGAACAGCGACCATAGACATGGTGACGGAGTGGGTGGGCGGCGAGGAGTTTCACCTGTGGCCGCGAGACTTCTCGCTGCAGCCGGGCGGCCGCGAGCGCCTCTACATCCAGTACACCGCCAGGTTAGTGTTACAATCTAGTTGCCTCGATCCGCGTTACTTGCTACGTATTACTGAACTTAGTTGTTTAATGAAGTATAAGCCAAGGCACTATCCTGCACACTCGACATCATCCCCTCATTTATTTAGCTCTTTTTATACTTACATCTATTAACATCAAGATGACAGGTTCCTGGATGTAAGGGTGCATGTAAGGGTGTTTCCACATATTTTTGCATTGTTTTCGATTAACACGTCTCGCTGCCGTCGCTCGCCGTGTCATCCACGGTCTTGCATTTTCTAACCAGTCTGCCGGCCAGCGCGAACCAATACTCTTTATAACTGAAGGAGGTTGGTTGTTGGCTGCATTGCTACCGGGTGCTGGATAGGTGTGGTTCGGTGGTTACGTTAGTATTGCGGATGGTAGATGGTGCGGTGCTCCGTCGGAAGGCAGCGCGTGGGCGCGGGCGGCGGCGGGTGCGGGGTGGTGCAGGGGGAGTGCGCGGGCGCGCGGTGCGCCGGCGCGCGACGCCGACAGGAAGCTGCACGCACACGACTACACCGACGACACACATCTGCAGCCGCGACTCAACCTCAACCTCACATAACAGGTAACTTGTCCATCGACCCTCAAGTCAGGATCTGCTAAGTTCACATCCTTAGTAATTGATTGCTAAATCTGTTATCATATTAAAATTTTCATTACTTACTAGCATAATATAATATTCTATCCCCACGACATAATCTACTCCGTTTCTATCGAGGTAAAAAACGCGTGCATTCAAGAGATTTGCGTGCAAATTTTTTATTTGACCTACTTAGCTGCTTATAAAGTGATTGTCTTGTTAATTTACAATATTAACAAAATAACTTTGTATAAATTTACAGGTAATGAGGAATAAAATGTATTTATTCGCACGACGCAATAACCATGGCTTTGATAGAAATCATTGAGTTCGACCAATTTGTATGTCAATTAAGAGAGATTGAAGAGGTAAAAGTCTCTAGAGGAGGAAGATGAATCTGTCGCATTGTGTTTGTTAATGTATAGATACGATCACTTGCGAATTGTTGTTCGGGTTTCATGTAACGTGTTAAATATAAAGAAAGAAGAAGTTGAATAACGAGTCCATGCTCAGAGTTTTTAATTATAAATCAAAGTTGGTTTACTACCTACGCAAAAACTTAATATAATGATTACTAAGTTATCAAAAGTTTCCTTCCACAAACAAAGCGTTTGAAGGGTTTGTGTTATAAAATCTGTGGAATTTTATCAAAATTCACGTTACTGGAAGACTTTCCTATAGGTAAAGTTTAGAAGAAACCTTATTGTATGAATATTAAGCTCTGTGAACTTTTCGAGCCTTTTACTTTTCTAATCTTATTATGTAAATGAGTTGTTTTAAACCACGATGTTAATAAAAATGTCGGCTGAGTGTCTCCGAGTAAATGGCATGCAAATAGCACACTCTCAGTGATCCGCGGTGAATATTCATCGAAGGATTTCATTATTTCTTGTTCGCTTCTATAATAATGGGCACCAGTTACACTTTCTTGAAAGCTGATTTGATCTTCAAAGTTTGTGCTGATATTTGATTAGACGAAGCACTCGTGTGCGCGCCATTAACACGATCAAACAGGAAGATACGGTGATTTTGGCTTTTTATTTGTTTTTTTGTTTATTGGTTCAGGCTATGTTTTTGTATGCATTCACAGACTAAGCATAATAATAATGGTTTTATTCTTAGTATTTTGGTATAATTGGCAAAGGAGTCATATAAAATCAGCGAAAATAATATAGGAAAATCTTATGAAACTTTCTCATCAATTTGTCTTCGTAAACAAACGTTAAAAATACAAGGTTCTAAACTTTTCTATTGAAAGTTTAGAAGGCTTGTATTTTTCATATGAATATTTTTTTAACGGTTTGGGGTGTATACAGACATAGATTATGACGAGATAAATTGATATAATCCTTAGTTTTGGTTGGTCAACGTCAAACAGTGGAGTAGTGACCCTTTCCACGTTTGTATGGAAAGGTGTTCGACTTGTTCACCCTTAATTTAAACAAATTGAAAATCACCAAAAAATAAATGATTGGAAAAACTCAAGAGCTTGTATTAGATAACAAGATCCCTTCACCTTCACCCTCGCTGACTTGGTGAGTCGGACGATGCCAGTGAGTGAAGTGAGTTGTCGTCGCGAGCCAAATAGTATTCCGACTCACTGTACCTACCTATTTATTTTAGTTTAGAAAACGAAGTACCTACACCCAATTGAAAACATCATTCAATAATTTTTATTTCAGAACACAAAATATAGAACTACGTTAAATAAGGAATGCCAATGAAATCCTAAACGAATTATCGTTTAATCGTACGATGTCATTGACCTGACAACATTTTTGTTTTCCATCTCCTGTCAAGTATGTTACTATGATTTAAGAACATAAAAACTTCTTGTTAACCTCTGATGATAACAGACGAGACAAAGAGAGCATTCGCCCGATAAGAAGATGACGTCAGGAAAAGTGATTTAGGCGCAGAATAAATAACAATTCCTATGAGGCAGGACTGCTTGCCCTTTGTGGACCTTGAATAATTTACCGGTTTATTTTATTTATGTGGAAGAGAGCCAGCGCCAGCAGATACGGATGAACCATGGGATAATGTTGCTGAGCCGGACGTTGCTACATTACATGGTGGTAACTATGGTAATGTTTGATTTACATCTAGCGATAGCATTAGCCATATTCTAGCGGTTTTTCTGCATTATATATATAATATATATTTATAGGCACTCTGAACCTCCTTCTTGCAGATTATGCATGAAGTTTATGTGATCGCCGCACCGTGCCGGAAACTTTCTCATTTTTAGGGTTATATAATATTTTCAGATTCAATGTATAAAATAGTGTTGATACACGTCAAAGGTCGCTAAGAACAAGCCATTTGGGTCAATGGGCTTTTAGTTTGTGGGTCAAGTATTCGACAGTGACAGTGTGGTGTTCACACATGTAAGTTCCATCGCTAAACGAGTTCCGGTCAGTTCTCCGCGAAGCCCATTAGCACGTCAGCAGTTTCTCTCCACTTACTTTATACCGCCCACACCGCGCCGACATACTTCCCAACTTAGTTGAACGACACTGAATAATACAAGCACAAGCAAGGGTGTCTGTGGCCGTGCAGTGTAGCCTCACACAATGCACAAATGGATGGCGCAGTGCAACTCAAATATCACATAGTAGAGGCAGGTTGCATTACAATTCAGACTAAGTACTTTTCAATGGAAGTGTAACGAGCACATGGCGCGTCTCGCGTGGGCGCGCTTTGGGCCGCTCTGAATAAAGACAAACTTGTACAGGAAACAACTCGAGTTGTTCGCTTTGGTGTCAGCACTCAGATTTGTTTACAATTGATGTTTACAAAGCAATTTTCCGCGCGTGGCTGGAACTTTCACAACTGGGAATTAGCGTCAGCTTCCGTTTCCATTGTTGTGTACACGTAATTACTTGAAAGTTCTAAGGTTTGTTAATTGGTTTGTCCTCCGGTGTTCTATCTTGTCGCTCAGGTTCACGAGTTCATTATAAAGCCTATCGGTCTTATTCCAGAACGGGGACTAACAAAAACCTTGACGTTGACGTTCAAACCTTGACGTTTAAACCTGGACTTTCGTTAGTCCCCGTTCTGGAATAAGACCGTTTAAGTTGTACGTTGTACCTACTATTACTTTGCTAACTTACTTTTTGCCAGAATTTCCATTTCATCCCTAACAAAATCAGTCAAGAGGGTACATACTCAATGGATACCGACACCCTCTGTTAAATTTAACCGGCAGTTGTGTAATGAGGGTGTTTATAATTGAAGCGGACCGTTACCGCTTCAATTATAAACACCCTGATTACAGAACTGCCGTTAGTATGCAAATTATTTGCTGGACGAAGCCAATATCGAATAACTGATTAGTAAAGTGTTTTAGACGCTATCGCGCAACGTATCCATAAAAAGTAATTCCTACTCTGAATAAAGGTCGGATTAAAACGATACTGTACGAACTGTAACTCAATATCACGAACGACTCTTATATTTATTGTTGCTGAAATATTACTATTTGTATTTCTTCAGTTGGCATCCGACCAAACGTCTGTGTTCTACTAGTAGAGCCAAACCAGTCTCATAACTCTGTGCTCTACCTATCGGAAAGTCAGAAATCTCACCTAAAATTCGTTTTGGTTTTTACTGTAAGTACTTGACCACTGTCTCGCAGCCAATTTTATAACTTTAGTTTGTCTTTCCTTTTTGTTTTGGCTCTTCTCGGTTCAGAATATTTGCGATCAAATAGGTTACTGCTGACACAATCTCGACTTTTGCGCGCCGCAATGATAAAGAATGTGCATTCTACTGCTTATTTACGAGGAGGTATTGTTGTCATGAGGTCAGAGTGGCTGCACTAGATGAATTGTATTGTTGTCATGAGGTCAGAGTGGCTGCACTAGATGAATTGTATTGTTGTCATGAGGCCAGAGTGGCTACACTAGATGAATTGTATTGTTGTCATGAGGTCAGAGTGGCTGCACTGGATGAATTGCACCAAAAGTCGATGCCGCATTTATTTACAGATCGACCTATCTTACTTACATCGCTACTTATTTTCAGCAGTGGATGTCCTGCGTCTGAAATAATTACAATTATAAGAAGTATGAAGGTAATTGTATAATTTTGTTATTATACTCCTACTTAGTGCAAACTTTAGTCGATATTAAAATCACTATCAAAGGGTTACAGGAGCTGTCTCTTCTACTTTGTCATCCAATATCGGAGCTCGTTCACGTCATAATGTTACGGCTGGAAATGTCCCCAGAGAGTCGTGGACGAGCCGGATACACGAATATAAATTGAGCATCCTGACCTGTCTATATTTATACTATATAAGTACACTACAGACCGGCATGAGTTTATAAAGGCCGGTTTACACTACCAACTCTAAGTAACTCGTCAGCTTGCTATGCTCTTTCTCTTTACACACTATAACAACTTACTATTGCGTGAGCGCTGCGCCGCGCGCCAGCTGTCAAATACAAACTAAGAGAAGCATTGCTCAAGCATACCTACTGCTGACATTATTATGTTTATTAGTATTTCATGATAATATTATATAACCTCTGGTGAATCTTATTCAATTACCGGACCACCATACTCCTTACCATAATTGGTGGTGCGCAGGAAAACAAGCTGCGATAACGTCCACTCTGCAGTTTGTGTATAAATCTTCATTAAGTAGCCTCATGAATGGAAATGTCCTGGATTTCTCTTTCACTACAAGACAAGAATCAGGGACCGAAATTCTACTTTCTAAGCAAACGCTACAGGATACATTACCTACTCTCAACATTTCGTTGAAATTACATTTGATTTTCTTTGATATCTAATATTTGGTACTGTTCATAGCTAGTACCTTCTCAAATCACTTTTATAATGTAAACCTGTTATATAATTAAACTAGCAGCGCCTCGCGGTTTCACCCGCGTAATTCCCGTTCCCGTGGGAATTCCGGGATAAAATATAGCCTATGTTCATCAGGGATAATGTAGGATTCTAATGGTAAAAGAATTTTTTTAATCGGTCCAGTAGTTTCGGAGCCTATTCAATTCATACAAACAAACAAACAAACAAAAAATCAAACCTTTCCTCTTTATAATATTTGTATAGATGTATAGATAACAATGTAGGTTGAAACTAAGCAAAATGTTCAGGAAACTACAAATTTGATAGTTTGAAAACATTTAAAGTAAGAGTTTTCCTACTTTTGGCCCATTTTACGACTCACAAGCAGCCAGAGATTAAGACAAGAAATCAAGTTTTCACTCAGTAATCAGCGAGATAGCAACCAAAACACGTTCAATTTATTTTTCAACTTTACCCCATTTGATGTATTTACACCAACATTACAGAATGTGCTCTGACTAAATAATTCAATTCACTTTTTTGTAGAAACTACTCGCGCACTGCACTACATCTTGGCGCTCGTTTGTCTCCGACGCGACGCGACGCGACAGATCGTGCAAATGCCATTGAAATGGTAGGTAATGCACCTCGAGAGGGCATGACGTCATAATCTCTTAGTGCTACGACGTCATGCCCTCTGTACCATTATGAACAGTGAGTGAGAACCATGGTGTAGCCATGGTACAATATTATTTTCACTAATTAAGTAGGTGCAATTTACCCCAGTTTAGGTATAAAATTCAATGCGTGCAATAAGCTTTGGTAGGATAATCCACATTTTGCTCGCATTATTTCTGCCAACCCTAGAGAAATCGAACCTTTCGATAGAGCGTTTCACGTAACTTTAAGAGGGCGTATACACTTAAATTACGTTTAATTTTCAATTAACATTTTTAAAACTAAAATGTCGCGATAGTCGTTCGAGCCACAGGCGGCGGCGGCGGCGCGGCGGAGCGCTCTCATTTCCGAACCTTATACTTGTACTTACTAATAAATCGTATTCTATGGCCGCAGCTTATAAGCACACGCACCGAGTTATATTATAAGTGGAAGAAGTGTCTAGTTGTGGAAAGTTCGCCATACTCCCTCTCGGCGAGTTTGAATTGTTTAGCTCAATATAATGTGACGGTAAAACCAGCCGCGAGAACAATGGCGTGCTCCCGCTGATTCATTCATTGAAATTAAATTATTGGTTCAGTTAACTCCATGAAGCCTAATGCCATAAATTGATGAACAAAGGAACATTTATTTAATTAAACACGCCAGCACCTTTCGATAATTCACGTAAAAACTAGATTATATCATTACAGTAACCTAGTTGTTATTTTTGGATTATAATTAGGAATACTTTTTTTGTACCGTACTTGTTGGTTAAAAACTAAAAAAAACAAATCTTCATGACAAAATAAAAACACTGTAGTCGTTAGGTATGCTAACTTGTGGCTTGTCGTTGGAAGCCATGTCTCGCTGCAGCTTGTTGCTACAGAGTGCCGCCACCGCGCCGCGCCGCGCCGCGCCGGCACGTAATCCCTAATGTTGCCATAAAAGTCACATACTAAATAATAATTATTATTATTACTATGACATAGTGTCACATGCTATGGAACCCGCAGAGTTTTTACCGCGGTATGCCCACCAGCATACAAAAAGGTCTCACACTCGAGTGGTACTGTCAAAATAAATGTACTGAAAGTCGAGGCACGTGAGTCTCGCATTTATTTTTATATCGCCGATACGGAAACACCGGCTTATAATGCGAATTAGAGGGTAATGGTACTCTGAAAGCTCTTCCTGGTACATCTTTAGAATTCTAATGACGAAGAAACACGGAAATGGTTGAATGTTGTTTATGTTTCTGAGTTAATTCAATGAGATGTGCTGTTAAGTGCACAGAGGTGTCGAGTAGATAAGTAGCAGTAGAGAGTGAGTAAGAACCTTCCATCAAATATAAATATACGCACGATTAGAGTGAATTTGCAACAGCAAAATACATTGTCTTTTATTTCTGTCCATGTGTTGGTTGGGTGCCTACCTGGTATTGGGACGAGCAATACATTTTTGAGGTTGTGGTAAGCATCGGCGCGCGGCCGCCTCCGCCTCCGCCTCGGCTTCAGACTCCAAGTTATGTCAACGGATGTGCGCGTTCATCATTATTTGCAAAACAATTTTTTACAAAACATACCTACATAATGAAATGCCCAATCTGTAGTTTTGGCGAGTCGTTTCGTAACTAATACCGACTTGTGGAGTAATAACTTTCTAAGTATAGCTAGCTTTTATTATTTTTATTACATTTTGCATACTTAATAATAATTATACTAAGTAATTAATAATAACAAAATCAAAAGTGAACCATTTTTTCTTTGCCATCTGAAAACAGCTAATACACTTCAATTAAAAGTCCTACTACAAGTCCCACTACACAGGTTTTATCATTAAACCTTTTGGGCGCCAGCTCTCATTTAACCACCTTAGTCTATTTTTAGATACATATAAGGTTACACTTCTTGTATTACCCTAGTTATTAGCATGAGAGAAATATATTTGAATAAAAAAAAGTCCTATCAAATTAAAATGCAGTTTATTGTGTCAAAAATTATTTTAACACTTAAAATTCAGGCTATCTACATGCTTTCTTACTTATAAAAAATCAAAGAATGGCCCTTGTAAGCTCAGCGCTCTACAGCAGATTACTGTATTTAGGTGTACACTTGTAGTGATCCAGTAGTTTGTAAACAGCTGTGTGTTAGAGGCAACTCACAACTCAAAGCAGCTTTAATAAACTTTGAAACTAACTTACAACATACTTTTAACTTTGGATGAAATGAATAAACAAAACAAGAAGGCGATTCGTAATTTCAGAAGACATCATTTACTAACACTGATAGTAAGTTATGAAACGCTGGCTTTCAGATATTAACGAGGGTCTTACAACCGCTGTCAATATAATTTAGATAAATAAATACACGATCGGTAGCTAGAAGTTTACTTTCAATATTTCAATGCGCCAATCAATAATTAATACATATTCGAATCATACAATCGAACACATGTTATGTTTTATAGAATTTCAGATTTGTTTTTAAATGAAATAAAAAGGCCTATATAAAATATATAAAAATAATTTAAGATTTACTCGGAAGCGTGTTGAAAGCGTTCCGCCTCCGCCTGTGCTATCTCTCTAAGTTAGTGCTTAAAGTGAAGTTGAATCGTGGAACTTATTCTCAACTTTCATTATTGTAACGTTACAGAGCCACAAGTTATTTAAGATTTACCTACCTATCCTAATTTTAGAAAAAAACCTACCAAGGAAGTAAGTCTAATAGTATAAACAATTTATTATAATTAATACCTAGGTAAATGTCTCTAATATTTCACTGAAAACACTGTCGCGGAGGTGGTAAAGGTGAGGAGCTGTTAAGAAATTTCAGAGAAGACGAGAGGTCGATGGTAAGGACTCGCCTGAGGGGAAGAGGGCGAGAGGTCGGAGTGGTTTGCTTGTAAGAGAGGAGTGTCCCTTGGTCGTGGCGAGGAGCGGTGATCAACACACGCTCCTAGGCTCGCTGCTTGGAGTAGGCCGCTTCTGTAAACTTTGGTTCCAGTTTAAGATGTGTTTCGAGGATCTAGGATTTTACCAAGGTATACTGCGGTTTCCAGATTCTTTTACATCAAGCTTAACGAGCCATGGGCTATAAAAATCAACAGTAACTGTTTTGCTGCGTTCACCACCAAATTCAAGACCAGACTGACGACCGTCTCCCATCCGAATTTTGACAGCCATTCTTTCGTTCGATGTTTGTTTTAAATGTTGCTGCCAGCTGTGTACTGTGTAGAGAGCTGTGTGAAGAGGTCCGTTGTAACTGAAAATCTGAAAAGATCCTATATCAAATAATTTAGAAGTTAGCAGCCGAAAGGAATGATAGAATTAGTAAAAAATACAGTACAAAAATAGAAAAATACTTTAATATTCACGTTCTACTTCACAGCCAGAAATACAAGTTTTACCTTCAGTTGATGTTTCTACGAATTAATTAGTACAGCTTTCATAAATTTGCTAACAACTCATAAACATTTCAAACTGTCAAGCTTTTGAGGAAAGTTACTAACAATTTTGTAATCGGTCGATGAGAAAACAAAACGAACCTGCTTGTTAACATTTCTGAGAACTGGTTTATACTCATTTTTCCATCAAATTTCTTAGCCATTTTGCTAAAAGGAAATGCAGTAGTTATTTTGTTAGGTACTTACTATTGTCTGTGTTCGACTCAAACTATATAGAACATCGTTAACTGCGAGCTCCAGATAAAGTTTTCCAATGAATTTAATTTGAAACCGAGCAGTCGAGCCGAGCAGTGTAGCGGTCACTCGAGCAGTCGAGCCGAGCCGTGGAGCGGTCACTCGAGCAGTCGAGCCGAGCAGTGGAGCGGTCACTCGAGCAGTCGAGTCGAGCCGTGGAGCGGTCACTCGAGCAGTCGAACCGAGCAGTGGAGCGGTCACTCGAGCAGTCCAGCCGAGCAGTGGAACGGTCACTCGAGCAGTTGAGCCGAGCAGTGGAGCGGTCACTCGAGCAGTCCAGCCGAGCAGTGGAACGGTCACTCGAGCAGTCGAGCCGAGCAGTGGAGCGGTCACTCGAGCAGTCGAGCAGTCGCTGCTGCACGACGCGACTGCCGGACATTATAATATGCTTTGCAACGAATAACATTTATGAATTACTTAGATGATATCTGTAAATCTTGGTTGTTTTCATTAAATTCACTCTTAGTACTGGATTATGCACTGGACCTACCTACGTACAATGCAACTGTCAACGAATAAGTTTTTCACTATTATGATCCCGAGTACGTATGTACGTACGGCCACAGATCATATAATATTATGTTACGGCAAAGTAAATTATTATTGTCATCGACTAAGCTGACTTTATTTAATAGTTTTTTCAGGAACAACTCCGGAACACTCTGCTTTATCACGGAAAAATGTGTCTGTAAAAATATATTTGGTCCATTTTCTAATTATATGATGTAAAATTTTACAAATTATGAACATTAGTAAGTAAGTACATAAATACAATTTAGAGTGAAATTGGAGCCAGTAATAAGAAACTCTGTGCTTTGAACGCGAAGTAGGTAACATGAAATCTCTTTAGAGATCAGATATTACTGCAAACCTTGCGAGCTAGTTTAAAATATCCGCCAGAAACAAGCATCGTGGCATTGACGAGAACGCGAGATCTGTCGACTTTACATCGCGGTAATAAAGGTCAAAACTCATTGGCAAGAAAACCATTTTAGTTTAAAAATATTAGATGTTAGCTCAGCGCAGACAGAGCGAGAAACTACGTACAAAGAAACCGCCATCACTTACACGAACTTGATGTGCTTCTCATGTTATACTAGATGAACTTACTATGGACAACGCTTCAACTACTACTATGAATCATAGCTCTATGTAAAATATATAGCATTGCTATATATTTTACAAATATGTATGAACAAATAAAGTTATTTATATACTCAGTTATATTCTGCACTCAAAAGGAAAATTAATAGACTTCATTTAGATTGCTTTTGTAAACCTTTTTATTGAAAATAAATATTTTTATTTTTTATTTTATTATTAATAATAAAAATACATTTATGTGTGCAGTTGAACATGAGCTCAGGTGTCTCCGTATATTTTATCGAATCATGATTTTGAACCTTACTTTCTGCGATGTCACGTCCCACTTTGTCTTCCACTTTGTAGTCGCGGTTCGAGAACTTGAATTTCATCAAAACGAATAATACAATTAGTATAGTTACTTTTGTACGAATCGATTAAATTAAATCGATAAGTCAGCTACGCCGTAGTACCAACAGTGCTACGCCGTAGCAAACTCTACGCTTCCGTTTTTTATCGCCACCATTATAGTTATGAAAATAGTATATTATGCAACTAGAGAATAAAAAACGGATTTACAGCGAGGGCCATAAATGAATCACGATCAAGTAAAGGATTCTAACGACTGACAACTAATTGATGAAAAACCAGTAAGTATAACTAGCTTTGTACAAATATGATCATTCAGTCAATTTCGTTCATATAAAATCCAGTCCATCCAAAAGTTGCCTGGAAGAGATCGCTCATAGATAAGGCCGCCCCTTGTGCTTCACATAAGAATAATGAGCTCTGTGTTTATTTTATAATATCTGTAAAAGTGATGTAGATAAAGAGTTTTCTATCTATCTATGATGTAGATGGCGAGGCATGCGCGGCCCGCCGTCGCCGCCGCCGCCGCCGCGTGGGACACGTGTCGAACCAAACTATCGATAAGTACAACGATATAAGTAAGTGGTGCGGCGGCTTTTATTGTTTGTTTGATAACTTACAAACAAACAATCAAAGTTAGGATCACTATCACTGTTTACTCAAGCAAGTGGCACAGTCGATTGATATTCTATGCTGCTTTTATATGTTTGAATACGCTCAATCTGAAATCATTTTTACCCTTGCGCTTTGTCAACCGAAAAATTACCGCTCATCACGGGATTATGTTTGATTCCATGTGTGTACATAAAGATCCAATTTGACTACGACTCCTTTCACAAAAGTTTTACTTAATACTAAGCTGTGTTGAAGGTACACGAGGTACCAGTGTGTGACCTCGACAATGGCTCCGGAAGACGCGATTGTTCACAACATGCGCTGTACCTACAACTGCCACCACACCATACTCATGTCTGTCTACCTACATGAAATGCCTTCGTCGAGCTGACTAGACGAACTGTCTCTCAACAGCTCATATAAATAGATGTTACTCGCAAAAATGGCAGAGCAGGCTTCACTTGAGCAGATTTCATAATGTGTGCTCAATACAGGCGTCATGGCTCAGTCGGTATTAGCTCTGCCTTCCGTGCTGTGGGTCGTGGGTTCGATCCCCACCAAGAACAAACATTTGTGTGGCAAACATAGATGTTTGTTCTGTGTCTGGGTGTTTCTATGTATTATAAGTATGTATTTACAAAAACAAAAAAGTATGTATGTATTCTATCAGCCATCTAGTTTCCATCGTACAAGCTTTGCTTAGTTTGGGACTAGAAGGCGTTGTGTTAAGTGTCCGTGAATATTTATTTATTTATTTAATAGTTTCATAAGAGGGAATAAACTCTATTTGGTTAATAGCTCACGCATGTCACAAGTAGTTTCTCAGAAAGCGCAAGAATTTAATTTAATCATTGTCATGTAATTTATTCACCACCCTCGAAAGGCTAAAACCATAAAACAAAACTGGGCTCATTTTCTGGCTTTGTCCTTTAAGAGCTAAAAATACCGCCATAATTGAAGCAGAATTAATTAAACGTATTTAGAGGGTTGAAGCAACTAATCCAGTTGTGCTAAATAAATAATTAATGATAAAACGAACATACCTGTTATGTGATGTTCTATCATAATTATGCGAGCTGCTCAATTTGAAGCGATTAATTTTTACTTGGTAGTACTGTTTCGTATTTCCCGGCTATTCCACGAATATTTTAAAGAAATCAATAATAATCTGAAAATAAAAATGTTAGGTATTCCGTCTTCTCACTGCTGGCAACCCAGGCCGCGTGCGCTGCCAACCTTTCATTTAGTTTAAAGCTTTTTCTGAAAACATAATAATGATATGAAATATCCTAAATTACCCTATCATTCTAATCTATAGTGCACATGATAGGCCAATACAGATTTTGAATGATACGGGAGGGTATGAATTGGGAGGGTTATTAGTATTAATCGCTTCAAATTGAGCAGCTCGCATAATTATGATAGAACATCACATAACAGGTATGTTCGTTTTATCATTAATTATGCTTGCGCTGCTCAATTTTCGCGATTAATTTTTACTTGTAGATGTTTAAAGGTTTTCAAAATCTGAATTAGGTTTGAACTAGGTTCTGATATATAATTCTGTAAATAAAACTAAAAAAGTATGAATCATTATTAAGTAATTGTATTTTGCAGATAATATATTTATCTAAATATACTAGCAAACACAATATTCTATACATCTATTTAAGAATTGAAAGGGCAAAAGAATCATCTTGATTGACTAAAATATCTCTATTATAAAACTTTGCAAAAACGGATGAGGACGTGCTCCACCCAGCGGTTTTCCGTATAATGTCGACGTTAACACCAACAGCTTTCGCCTTTGACGTCGATGCATGACGCGTACTATGTGAACTGTATATGCTCGTATCAATACCGCTCTTGAGGAGCACGTCTTTTATCCAGTGACTCAAGGTTTGACTAGTCACTTTTGCATGAGGTTTTTTATAACTAATAAATAGATTATCAGATTCTCTCAATAAATCAGTCTTATTTTTATAACACATCAATGTTCTTGCTGGACAGATTTCAGGTTTTTCATTATAATATGGTAATTTTAACAATGGTTGATGAGAATTTGGTCTAGAAGTCTTAATCATATCAGAAATTTTTATTGATATGCAATGAGAATCAAATATCATATTTTTAATTTCAATCTTCGATAAAGTTTGAACTCTGTGCGCTGTGACAATAGCTAACAATGTTATCAGTTTTTTTGCTAATAATTCGAGACACAAGTCCGCGTTGGGAAACATATGTGACAAGTAATCTAGAACAATATCTACATTCCAAGTAAATTCATACTTTGGCTGAGGTGGGCGAGTTCTGAAGACCCCTTTCATAAACCTTACGATTCTGTCATCGTTCATGATAGACCGTCCCAAAATACATGATAAAGCCGCTTTACAACAATTTAGACTTCCGTATTTATAACCCGAGTTATATTGTTTTGTCAAAAAATAAAGGATGTTTGGGACTGATGCAGCCAAATAGTTTACATTAGATGTTTCACAGAAATTAAACCATTCTTTATAATAGCAATCATATTGTTTTTGAGTATTAGGAGCCAAAGAGTTTATCATTATATCTATCGACGACGGGGGTACACTTCTTTTCAAGAGAGCTTCCCGGATAATATTGCTGCAGCCAGGGTAAGACTTTTGTGCAGCTTGTGCTGCAACCTGGAATCACCAGAAATTAACAAATCACCACTTGGTTTGAAATAAATTATATTCCCTGATACAACTAATCTTTTAAAAACCGGATACCACGGCTGTGTAGGCCAATTAGGTACCACAATTATACCAACAGCTTTATCTGCGATTATTTTATTAAGGGTTTTAAGAATTATAGCAAATGGTGGAAACGCATAGAAAAAATGCTCACTCCATTTCATGGTAAAGGCGTCAATGCAATATGCATATGGGTCAGCTCTCCATGACACGAATTTTTCACATTTGGCATTAGCTCTACTTGCAAATAAGTCTATTTCAGGGATTCCAAATGCCTTGATAATATTTGAAAATGCGTAATCTGCTAATTCCCATTCAGTTTCACTCTGTAATTTTCGAGACTCAAAATCTGCTATAATATTGTCACATGATTTAATATATGAAGCATAAATAAATAAATGTCTTTGTTCACAGAACTCCCAAATGCTTCGAGTTATTTTATTCAAATGTGGAAATTGAACGCTGCCCATACGATTAATACATGATATTGTAGTTGTATTATCTATCCTAAGTAAAACTTGTGTATCGACAAGGTCTTTGGCAAATATCTTTAATGCAAATAATGCTGCTAACAATTCTAAGATATTAATATGATAATTTTTTTCTTCCTCTGTCCAGAACCCATTTGCTTTATGATTAGAGCAAGATGCGCCCCACCCTGTCAGAGAAGCATCTGAAAAGATCTCCAGATCATAATTTGGATAACGGATAAGACATGATGACTTTCTGATGTTCTCATCCCACCAATCAAAATCGTCTTTTAATAAATGCTGATCTAGTTTCATATTTTTTTCATAGTTTTCACTACTACCTAAACTTAAAAACTTTTGTCTTTCGAAGATTTTTGTGTGTAACCAGCCATATTCAATTCCTGGACAAATAGATACTAATAAACCTAAAAATTTAGCGAAATCTCTAATTTTACATTTCTTTATTGATTTGAATTTTGATAGTTCTTTGATAACTTTGTTTCGTTTGTCTTGAGGCAATTTCACACAAAAGTGTTTCATATCTAATTCAAACCCTAAAAATTTGCAATAGGTTCTGGGTTCAACAGAGCTTTTTTCATAATTAACAACAAATCCCAAGTTAGTTAGGAGGCATATAGTCTCATTAACATTTTGTTTACATTTACTGAACGAATTGTCAATACACAAGATATCATCAAGATAAATTGTAGATAGCCACCCATGTAAACGTAGGTGTTCCATGACTGGTTTCATGATTTTCTTGAATACCAGTGGACAAGTATTCAAGCCAAATGGGAGACAATTAAACTCAAAACAATTTTGTTTAAATTCAAATCGTAGGTATTTTCTATGTTCCAAATGTACAGGTATCAAAAAATAGGCATCCTTTAAATCGACTGAAGCTAAAAAACAATTCGGAGTAACTAATTTTAAGGCAGTTCTTAAATCCTCCATTTTAAAATGTGGCGGTGTTATAAACTTATTTAGTTTTTTAAGATTTAAAATAAATCTTTTATCACCGTTTGGCTTGTCTACAAGAAATATGCTTGATAAAAAATCACCATCAACTCTATTACACATAGAAATAGCCCCTTTTTCCAAGAGCTTATTAATTTCGGTCTCAAAACTTAATAACTTGCTCTTGATTTTAGAATTATTCCTGGGATAGTCTTTTTGCATAGGCAGAGACGTAAAAGGTATTTTGTAACCTTGCACCCATGACAGTATCGTAGGATCATCCGTAAGCTTATGCCAGACTTGTGAATAATATTGCAATCTGCCTGCTGGTTTAGTTACCTGGATATCTAGTATCTCCGGTGACTCTTGTAATGGGCATGTTGACGGCTGGCACGCGATGTCGTCGATTTCCGCTGTGCCTCGCTCCGATGAGCAGTGGATGAAAAGCCCGCAGTCCGATGTGCCGTCGATGTCATTTTGCGGTTCGCATTCTGTTGGTTCGACTGCGGCTGCTTCCAGTTTAAATGGTTGTTGGCATGAGCAGGTTTATTATTTTTTATGGCAGGTTTGGGTTTTGCTACATAAGATTTCAAATCTTGACTCGTTCTATTGATAGCTTTAGTCGCTTTCAAACTTTCAGGTAACGATTCTCCGAACAGATGTTTGTCTCGTTTCGATTCTTTTAGCGTGTCCTTCAATTTATTGTTAAGCGTAGAAATTAGAAAATTACGCCTTAATTTTGTGTCTATGTAGTGGGAATCGCAGAGCAATCGAGAAGCATTACTCACGTGTTTTAATAGGGTTTGATTTGTATCCGATTTTTCTGCAGCCAAAATATCCATTGCGCTTGTCAGCGCTGATAAAGCAACACCCACTTGTCCTTGTCGCGCAGCCAGAGAAGCGTCTTTTTTCTGCAGGAGCTCCGATGAAGCAGCTTTCACCTCGGGATTTAAAATCGGTGCTTTAAATAACTGGCAGTTTCCCGGAATAGGATACTCTTCCATGATTTTATCCTTGTGTTCTTTTTTCAGACCGTTTTGGAGAACATCTGCCAACCTCATTGCGATGTCCGGGTGAATATCTTTTCCAACGGGAGTTTCCTCCTTTGGGGCATCACCAAGCAGTGTCAGTATTTCATCGTCCAAATGCTCCGCAACCACTTGATCTGGTTGATCGTCCCTGTCACCATCTGTTTCTATTACAGCGGATGTTGATGGTTGTGGTGTAAATTCGTCCACTACCACGGGTGTAACTGGCAATACAGCCTCGTTGTCGGTGAACAGTACATTAGGAGCTGTCTCAGTATCTATTGTATTACATTGGTAATATGGAGCGTATTCATTGACTTCTGAGTCTGGAAAAGGTAACAGAGGTAGTCTTAGGAACAGTGAAGGAAATGATCCCGAAAAATCATTCGCATCACAATAATTCCTCTATAAAGCAATTATTTTGTAGTATCGAATGTTGTATACTACCTATGTTTATTATCGAGAAGGTAACAGTCCCTTATGTACTGTTCGCATCTCTGTAGCTCCGGTTAAACTTGTAACCCAACTTTAAAGTTCCAATATCAGTGTCGAAAAAAGTATTTTTACAAACGTACACTGCCTCAGATGTTCTGATTATGAAGGTAACAGTCCCGGAACGTACTGTTCGCATCAATAATGGCACATTTAGAACAGGTAAAATGTACCTAAGTAGGTACCTAAAAAGCAGGTACTCAGAAAAAAACAGCGTCAAAAAATAAAAAGTAACGATGAGGCAGGAATTATCTACTGATTCTTTATTTTATCACTGAGTCTTGACAAATCATCGCAGGTAACCTTATAATCTCTGGTAGATGTAGGTAGGTACCCATGAGACTAAGTAGATACGATGATACTAGAATAAGCACTAAAACACAAATAAAAAACTCACCGAGACTTGATTCTGAACTGGTAGAACTATAAGATCTACGCCGTCGTTTTCGTAGTTCATGTTTAAGTTTTTTCAACAACCGCTCACTACTATCCCGATCTCTGTGCTTTCGCTTTCTTCCCATCTTTAAAGGCTTATGTCCCTGAAAAACACTCCCTATACCTAATTTAAGTACAATTCAACAAAATAACTGCAAAAAACTAACAATTGAAGAAAAAAATAGTCAAACGTGTAAACAGCCGGTACCGCACGAAAACAGATAATGAAAGGTTGGCAGCGCACGCGGCCTGGGTTGCCAGCAGTGAGAAGACGGAATACCTAACATTTTTATTTTCAGATTATTATTGATTTCTTTAAAATATTCGTGGAATAGCCGGGAAATACGAAACAGTACTACCAAGTAAAAATTAATCGCGAAAATTGAGCAGCGCAAGCATAATTGTTCTGTGGGAAGCCCCAATGCGGAGCTCGCATTCATTCATATTCAGTCCGTCGTCGTCGGGTCGTCAGCTCGCCGCACCGCACCGCGCTGCACCGCACCGCACCGCACCGCACCGCGCCACTCAAGTGTACAAGCACCGTTATAGCACAGTTACTACACAAGCTACTTCTGTTATTTCACAAGATAATTTTTAGAAAAGTTTCAACTAATATCGGATCTCTTCGTGATTGTATTATTATTATAATACAATAAAACTTGTAAAATAATTGGCAAAGTTTTTTTATGCAGCACACTGAAGTAAGAAGGTGCTTACTAATAATTATCTGTTGAAATGATTGTTCTAATAACAGATAGATTAATACTAATACAGATCAAAATTTTATGGTTTTTTTCTGTAAAAATGAATTCATAAAGGTTTTTATATATAATTACATAAATGTTGAATATTTAAAGTAAGTACCTAAACATAAATATAACGATAGGTACTTATTGTAATGGATATTTCAGATTCGTTGTAATTTATGGAGCGCTATTTAGCTCGCGTTCGTGAAATCGCGCAGTTTTTTTACGTTATTTATGTGATGAAAGTGCTCGCGGGTTTCGACAGAAATCAAATAACAAATCCGCGATGAAAGCGAAAGGCCCAAACGAGCCCTAATCCCACTTTAACGTTTGTGGGAAATCATTTGAATAGCTTTCAACGATATATTTTGTGCTGCAATCGGTGACGTTGGACGAAGCGCGGTTTTGGTGACGATACCGTGACGCCTTGCCGGTCCTTAAGACCGTTTCCTCGTTTCCTGACTTGTCGGTGCGGTAGCGGCGCGGCATCGGTACAAAACGATACTGCAGTGCAAGTACCGTTTTTATCGATCGCTTAGTTGTCGACCGCTAAAGTCGATAAACGTATCGAATTGTATCGTTCCATGGGAGTACGGATCTCTTGTCGACAAAAGATCCGTACTCCCAAAAATAAGGTCAGAGTTTATCGAAATCATTCGTTCACTGCTGCCATGATTATGCGATCGACAAGAACGGTACTTGCACTGCTGCATCGTTTTCATCTACGAACCTATTGGTATATTTTGTCGGTATAAAACCCTGCAGTACAGCTTGTATCGTCGCGAGAAAAGAAATAAAAAGTCTGTTGTAAATCCCGAGCGGAGAGTGGACGAGCGTGCCGAGACGCGGTAACCGAACCGGTCCCTTCCGCACATACCGAGTGGAGAGTGGACGAGCGTGCCGAGACGCGGTAACCGAACCGGTCCCTTCCGCACATACCGAGTGGAGAGTGGACGAGCGTGCCGAGACGCGGTAACCGAACCGGTCCCTCCCGCACATACCGAGCGGAGAGTGGACGAGCGTACCGAGACGCGGTAACCGAACCGGTCCCTTCCGCACATACCGAGTGGAGAGTGGACGAGCGTGCCGAGACGCGGTAACCGAACCGGTCCCTCCCGCACATACCGAGCGGAGAGTGGACGAGCGTGCCGAGACGCGGTAACCGAACCGGTCCCTTCCGCACATACCGAGTGGAGAGTGGACGAGCGTGCCGAGACGCGGTAATCGAACCGGTCCCTCCCGCACATACCGAGCGGAGAGTGGACGAGCGTGCCGAGACGCGGTAACCGAACCGGTCCCTTCCGCACATACCGAGCGGAGAGTGGACGAGCGTGCCGAGACGCGGTAACCGAACCGGTCCCTCCCGCACATACCGAGCGGAGAGTGGACGAGCGTGCCGAGACGCGGTAACCGAACCGGTCCCTTCCGCACATACCGAGCGGAGAGTGGACGAGCGTGCCGAGACGCGGTAACCGAACCGGTCCCTTCCGCACATACCGAGTGGAGAGTGGACGAGCGTGCCGAGACGCGGTAACCGAACCGGTCCCTTCCGCACATACCGAGTGGAGAGTGGACGAGCGTGCCGAGACGCGGTAACCGAACCGGTCCCTCCCGCACATACCGAGCGGAGAGTGGACGAGCGTACCGAGACGCGGTAACCGAACCGGTCCCTTCCGCACATACCGAGTGGAGAGTGGACGAGCGTGCCGAGACGCGGTAACCGAACCGGTCCCTCCCGCACATACCGAGCGGAGAGTGGACGAGCGTGCCGAGACGCGGTAACCGAACCGGTCCCTTCCGCACATACCGAGTGGAGAGTGGACGAGCGTGCCGAGACGCGGTAATCGAACCGGTCCCTCCCGCACATACCGAGCGGAGAGTGGACGAGCGTGCCGAGACGCGGTAACCGAACCGGTCCCTTCCGCACATACCGAGCGGAGAGTGGACGAGCGTGCCGAGACGCGGTAACCGAACCGGTCCCTCCCGCACATACCGAGCGGAGAGTGGACGAGCGTGCCGAGACGCGGTAACCGAACCGGTCCCTTCCGCACATACCGAGCGGAGAGTGGACGAGCGTGCCGAGACGCGGTAACCGAACCGGTCCCTTCCGCACATACCGAGTGGAGAGTGGACGAGCGTGCCGAGACGCGGTAACCGAACCGGTCCCTTCCGCACATACCGAGTGGAGAGTGGACGAGCGTGCCGAGACGCGGTAACCGAACCGGTCCCTCCCGCACATACCGAGTGGAGAGTGGACGAGCGTGCCGAGACGCGGTAACCGAACCGGTCCCTTCCGCACATACCGAGTGGAGAGTGGACGAGCGTGCCGAGACGCGGTAACCGAACCGGTCCCTTCCGCACATACCGAGTGGAGAGTGGACGAGCGTGCCGAGACGCGGTAACCGAACCGGTCCCTTCCGCACATACCGAGTGGAGAGTGGACGAGCGTGCCGAGACGCGGTAACCGAACCGGTCCCTTCCGCACATACCGAGTGGAGAGTGGACGAGCGTGCCGAGACGCGGTAACCGAACCGGTCCCTCCCGCACATACCGAGTGGAGAGTGGACGAGCGTGCCGAGACGCGGTAACCGAACCGGTCCCTTCCGCACATACCGAGTGGAGAGTGGACGAGCGTGCCGAGACGCGGTAACCGAACCGGTCCCTTCCGCACATACCGAGTGGAGAGTGGACGAGCGTGCCGAGACGCGGTAACCGAACCGGTTCCTTCCGCACATACCGAGTGGAGAGTGGACGAGCGTGCCGAGACGCGGTAACCGAACCGGTTCCTTCCGCACATACCGAGTGGAGAGTGGACGAGCGTGCCGAGACGCGGTAACCGAACCGGTCCCTTCCGCACATACCGAGTGGAGAGTGGACGAGCGTGCCGAGACGCGGTAACCGAACCGGTCCCTTCCGCACATACCGAGTGGAGAGTGGACGAGCGTGCCGAGACGCGGTAACCGAACCGGTTCCTTCCGCACATACCGAGTGGAGAGTGGACGAGCGTGCCGAGACGCGGTAACCGAACCGGTCCCTTCCGCACATACCGAGTGGAGAGTGGACGAGCGTGCCGAGACGCGGTAACCGAACCGGTCCCTCCCGCACATACCGCGCCAATCAGGAAACTCTCATTGAAATATAGACGCTCGCTAAGCTCTCTGTACCGCGTATACCGAGCACACCGATACCGCACCGACAAGTCAGGAAACCGCCTAAGTATAGTACTAAGTTTTAAATTTATTCTATTTTTTTTCCTAATGTTCTTATAAAATAATTTTAAAATACGCTTTTCAGTTACAAACGCAGACATAATGTAGATCCGAGTAAACAAAATTATGAAATGAACTTGTCTTCAGCAGAAACATTTACAAGTTGATTCATTTCAGCTCAACTCAAACGTGATTGTGTGAACGAATTAAACTGTGGCAGTACACTTACACAGGGTGCTCTTGGAAAACATATTTTAGAGCATTTCAGTTTTGTAAATGCCACCTTTTCTATAACTTTCATTTACGAGCCCTTTGAAACCCAAAGACATTATGCTATGACTTGTCGCCTCACGATCTCGACACGCCAATGCTCATCAGCTCTCACACCACAACACAACACCCCTACGACAAGACAAGTGCAAACACTCGCTCTCACGCCTCTTATTTACACTAGTAGTTCGCCCCGAACTGAGATCTCGTGATGGTCGGAGGTTAATAAAACCCAAACAAATTTTTATTGACCAATGGTTGTAATAAACTTTGCAAATCGCATCGAAATTGTCGTCTAACTAAGAACCAGTCTTACTTGAACTACAAAATCATTGAAACTCCAAGAAATGTTAGCTCACGTTATACTGAGTTTTCCAATTTTATAATTTTATTAGACCTATAATCAAAATAAAAACGGTTTTGGAATGTCTAAACAAAACCCTATCATATGACATCCCATTTGATATTTTTAGAAGACTTTTTTTTTTACTCCGTTTGGCCCCTCATAACTTCACAACCCCTTAACCGATTTACTTCATTTAACAATTTAAAAGTACTATCCGTATACCTACCAAATTCTTTGAAGATCGAATAAGCGGTTCAAAAGATCTCAACATACAAACATACAAAGCATTTTTGTCCAAGTTGTCACTAAGATGAACAGTTTGTGAGTCGCATTCGCACGGTGAGGCGGCTGGCGGCGTGATGCGCTCACTTGGAGGCGGCACTTACTTATACTGAACATTTTCTCATCTCTTGCTATAATATACTGTCAATTGCTGAATACTGAAACATCACTCAAAATGTAAACACCTTATCTCATCTTAGCCATGCATTGATAAGATATGGCAATAATTTAAGCATGAACTTAATCCAAGTATTCGGGTGACATTATCTATTTCAGTGGGTTTTAAGGCTTACTCACATACTTATTTGCTATGAAATACTTGAGTTAAATAACATTCCAAAATAATAGCAAAGCATCCTTTTTACAAACTTCTAGTTTTCGTAAACTTGAGTTCGCGTGTAACCAGAAACTTCTCGTTTATATTATATTTACCTTTAAGTGGAACTTATAAGACATTTGTTAGAAAGAGTAAATTCTACTTTGAAAAGCCTTCGTAAATTCCAACATTGTGTCATGTAGGTACGGTTTACAAGTCTCAAGGTAAATGCCGACGTGACGAACATTTAGAACGCCTCTCTCTGTTATTTTTCTACTAAACAAACTAAATTATATAAGTAATTACCTACCATAATACGATATTAATTTGCAAATATTTGGGTGTCGAATGCCATCAAAATGTTCGGCGTTCTTATTCGCACGTCGACAATCCTGTCATACCTACTGATGGTAATGGAAAAATTATGTATTCCCGATGGAGTAGGTAAGTACCTCGCTTATACTCTCGGAAGTTGAGCGCGGGGGTACAGTTAGATTAAACAAAGAAGTACACCAATTGATAAATAAATATCATTAAACAACTCGCTCTATTTAAGTCAAGCTAGTGCTGAAACAGCTTGCCCACTTGCCCAGTCACTTAGTCACTATAAAATAATGACTGTTCCAACTGGTTCGTTGGGTACCACTACTGATAATAATATTGTGTACTTTAACTTCCCGGTACATATTGTTTATTTATATAAATATGTTTTAAGGACAGGCTGTGCAAAATACAAAAAAGATTGAGTTTGTATCAGCGCGCGTTTATAGTAAGGGTCTATTTTGTATTGATCTGTTCGTTAGATTTAACGCAGCTGCTACGTTCTCATTAAAATGGCCGCTGATTCAGCCATTTTAATTTGATTGTTTAAGTTGGGTGTGATTCAGCTGAACGTCGTCGGTCGAGCTCTAAGGGAGTACCTACTCGCGGCGCGGCGGTCGCATTAGCACCGAACACAATATCCGACACCAGACGTCTCGACAGTTATTAGTTAAGCTACCTACATCAAAAAGTTTTTAATAATACATAATTATAATTATGAATACCGTTGTTAGTCTTTATACCCTCTATCAGTTCTAAACTCTATTTTCTGAATCACTGAACTCTACAATGGAGAATAAAACCAATAATGCGATTATATTTTTGGTTTGCTTCATATATTTTTTTTCTATGAAGATTTATTATTGTATAGGTCTTGGTTACTGTTGGAGAACCAACAAAGTGCGTCCCGCGCCAGAACTGAGCGATACCAGCGCTGGCGCTTCTCATCTCTTCAGGGCCTTATTTTATGCGTAGGTATATGGTAGTTATGTATGCGTTTGTAGCGCCATCTATCTCGCTACATAAGAACTAACATGAGAAATATCCTAGATCGCGCAAACGAAGTTATCACGGAGTTTGAACATAAGTAATAGGTACTACCGAATACCATCCATCGGTCCTCGGACCCCGAGCCAAAGGTCGCTCGGCGTGGAAGATCCCTTTTCGTAGGAGGACATCTATCCTACCATGTTCTCCTCACGTTCATTTCAATTCTTTTTTTTTTTACTGTCGGTCGTTGTTTTCATTATGTACAAGCCCTGTTCATTTATGTTATATGGCAGAAGCCTCATATGTGCAAATATCTCATTTACTTACCGGCATGTGAAGGTGTCCTTGCTTTGTTCATTTTAATGAGCAAGAAAAGCTAATTTGACAATTAATTACTGAGACGTCACTTTAATTAAATAATTATTATATTTTCAAATTTACTAGTAAAAAGTAGGTAAGTATCACTTTACTGTCGGAAAGTGAGCCGATAAAATAATAAATCAGAATTACAGACACACGCTCCCAAGTACATTTTGTATGTAAAATTTAATTGGTATCTTTGAACTCAGTAAAAGCGACTTTTGCGAATCGATGAATGGTTATCTGTTTTTGTAGCTTTAAAGTAATGTTCTGTTACTTGGTCCGGCTATTATTATGTACCTGATGGGAAGTGACGGGTGAGGGCGGCGTGCGGGCGCGGGGCGCGGGGGGTGATGACGTCACCTTGTACCAAATCGCTTAGATTATTGGATTACTGATAAGTATTTTTGGTGTGGATTGAAGACTTTAGCAGAGTTTGTTTAACTCTGAACGTGTGCTACCTTTATTTTGTTATTTAATTTATTTGTTTTCAATGTTGTACCCGCGAGCGTCTGCCTCGGTGGTACTCCGCCACGACATTATTTTGTTATCACCACTAGGTAAATGTTTAACTGTCACGTTGCTGTCGAATCATTCGTCCTTCTATCAGCTATGAATATCTAACGCTACATACGTGTAAATATAGAAGTTGCCGCAATCACTGTTGTTCTGTTGGTATTCGAGTGAGGAGATAACTGCAAACTGTTATGCGTGTTGTTATCGCTCAACATTCACACTACACAGTTACACACTAGAGTGCCATTCTCGGAGGAACGCACTAACTTTGGTGATAAAACTCAAATGGACTAACACAACAAAGTTTCTCTCCGTAGCTGCCCGCACTATTATAACTATTTTATTATTATTTATTAACGATTGAGGTAAGTTAGTTTGCTGGCTGTAGCTTGACTTTAGTTGCAGCTCAGTTGCGTTCAACACGCTGCAATTCACTATGATATTGTATTTTGTCGATGTAGAGAGCCGCCAGTTATCGAACCACCAACTCGTATTGTACGACTCAACTCATTCCATTTTAGAAGTAGCATGTATGTAGCATTCCACTTCCGCCCGACCGAGATCGTGCACAACTGCACATTTGCAAGGGCTGGTCGGCTGAGTAGCGCGGTACTGAACATCGCTCAAATCTACTTATTTATGTAAATGTGCTAATATAAGGTCTCATCAGCATAGTGGCTGCTTGTGCGCAGTGCGCCCGGTGCCCGGCGCCAGGCGGCCGGAACACGCTCTCATGTTATTTTGGAGAAAAACGTAGTAAAACAAAATAGTCACGTAAACATAAAGTTTACGATTCGGCAGCACGGCGGCGGCGGCGGCGGCGGTACTGCGCTGCGCTGCGCTGCGCGGCTTCTCCAATTAGATAAAACTGTTTATCTTACAGGGAGAACTTATCGTCTACAAGAAATTTTGAATTTTATTTGCGAGGAAATTATACGGTGGATTTTTTACAGCAAAAAACATTTTATACCGACCGTTTACACCTCGAGTATTTATAGCAGTGTCTTGACTACCTCCTCGCTATATTATTAGACCTTGGATATCATCTAGGACCACAGTTCTTGTCGAATCTAACAAGCACAAACTCGATAGCGTTGCATCGTTTTATCAGAGTTTCCATGGTCACCTTCCAACTCCATCATCAGCTCGCTCTCATCATATTATTGCATTATCACCCAAGACCAATAGAAGTATTTCAAACATTGCAAGTTTAATAAAAGCTTGTTATAAAAACAGAGGACTTTTAAAATATACTGATGCTGTTCGACGTAAACAAGACACGTAGTTATTCAGCTCGCTTGTGTCTGCAAGACGTGGCGTCACGTGGTCTGGGGGCGTGGGGGCCTTTTGTGTGGACCCTAACATTATCATTTATAATTAAATATTTTTAACGTAAAGGGTTTTTAGGGCAAGCGGTACAAAAACACGACAGGAGGTGGCGCGGGTCACGGCGGCGGCGGCGCGCGGCCTCCCAGCGTACGTGTATTATTAATAAAGATAAAACGGCAGCGACAAATTGTACAAAGTGTTTTTCATGAGCGTTACATTATTGAGGCGTCAGCAGGGATCAGCGAGGCTGACGGATGAACCGAGCTATTCCGAGATATTGTGAAACTGCAATCTGTATTGTTACTGTGTAAATCTCTCAGTCGAGAGGCTTCGGGAGCTTTGAGCATGGAACTGTGTAAAACGAAGTTTCCAAAAGTAATTTATGTTTGTGACAGGTTTTTGATGTTGAAGACGGAAACGCACACACACACCCTCTCACCCTTACACGCCCTTGTTATTCTGTGGCCAGAGTTGGCACTCAAGCTGACGGCACCTGAAGGTAATGCGGAACGTGCGCATTACCGCGAGTGCCTGAAACGAACGTGTCCTTGTTCTGCTGGCTTTTAATATTTGCTCTACTTTTAAGCATTGTACTATGTTCAGATGAACGATGTAGCCGATCGCTCTGTCATGTGCTTATATCACCGGCACCGGCACCGGCACCGGCACCGGCACCGGCACCGGCACCGGCACCGGCACCGGCACCGGCACCGGCACTGCACGGCTCGCCGGCACTCGATCTCGTTAGCGATAGTTCCATACGCATTATGTGAAGTACGTATGTTGCGGGCGGTTCATGAAAGCAATACAATAAATAAGTACTAACAAAGGTATACGCAGCGTTGCGCTAGACTTATTGAATGACAGTGCTGAGTCCGCTTTGTGAGTTGTGCGAAGTGTTATTGGCCGTGTTGTAAATATATTCTGTGCCTATGTTATGAAGTATTAAAATCTATTCTGCTGAGGAATAGAAATAGGAATACAAATATTTTTGCCTCGATTTGCGCTACAGTTAGCTTTCTACTCAATTTGTTACTCTGTATAGAACACCGACGTAAAATATTAATTGAACAACATCATTAAATAATATTATATGCTTTGCATAGGTAAATAGTAATAATGAATACAAAAACGTAATTACTTTTACTCGAGTGAGCGAAGCGAACGAGATCTTAGTGACAACTTGGACAAAAATGCTTTGTATGTTTGTATGTTTTTTGTTCGTCGAGATCTTTTGAACCACTTATCCGATTTTCACAGAATTTGGTAGGTATACGGATATTACTCTTAAGTTCTTTACTGGTTTGAAAAATTAAGTAAATCGGTCAAGGGGTTGGAAAGTTATGAGGTACCAAAGGGAGTAAAAAAAAAAAAGTCGTACCAAAATATCAAGTGGAGTGTCATAAAATGATAGGACTTTGCGTAGACATTCCAAAAACGTTTTTATTTTTATTCTAGGTCTAATAGTTTTTGAGTTGCTGTAAAAATTATAAAATTGGCAAACCCAATATAACGTGTGCTACCATTTCTTAGAGTTTCAATGATTTTATAGTTCAAGTAAGACTGGTACGTAGCTAGACGGCGATTTCAAAGCGATTTGCAAAGTTTATTGCAACCATTGATCAATAAAAATTGTTTGGGTTTCATTAATCTCCGACCATCACGAGATCTCAGTTCGGGGCGAACTACTAGTAGCATCAAATTATAAGTATAGGTACAAAGCTATACTTAATATAAGTATTTTCATATTTTCATATGGATTACAAAATCCATTATTAAAATATGAAAATACTTCACGAAGCGTTGTTCACTAAGGCGCGAAAGGAAATGGCTCATCGCTAATAATTGCTTTCATAATAATAAGACATGCTGCGGAAAAGCACGGACAAAAAAAGCATGGATCATTGAATGAATATTACTTAATTATGTATGTTCTAATTAAACATTTTAAATCTTCGAAATGATTGGTTTTCCCAGTGAACTTTTGTCTCTATAGTCTTGTGGTTAAGATTCTAAAACTATAGATTACCAAATAATTACCGTCAAGTAGCTTGGTAAAATAATGAGTTTGGCGTGACCTCAAGGTCGCCACTGCCGCCACTGCAAGCCGCCACTGCAAGCCGCCACTGCAGGTACCCCACTTTAAACTGAAAATAGGTACTGAAGGTACTGAAAGCCAAGCCTTTGATCGCTCAAGATCCAAGTCGGTGTTTGCGACTTGATTCGCTCTCGCTTTTTTTATTACCTGCTTGCCTTATTCTATTTTTGTTGTTTTGATCGTAAGAAAATAATGTGCATTGAAAAGTTTACGTACTAAAGAAAGCTAATCGTAGATTGTTAATATAGGCTTTACCCCTGATTTTTCTTGCTCCATGTAGGTAAGAGAGCGCTATTATAATATACTTCGAGGCCCTGAGGTTGAGGGGCCTCAAACCGAACGCAAAGTTATTTATCATATTGGAGCGGCGGCGGCGCGGCGGCGTTAGTAAGCCCGCCATCTGTCATGAGCATTCATCAGGATGCCGCAATAGCGGTCCGCTAGCGTTCCTAATTGACGTTCATTAATCAGACGGAGTGCGCTGAGCCTACAATTAGCAGGTCTGCGTATCTACTAACTAATGTTTCACTCCATCGATCTCAGACTTGAAATAAATTGTTGCGTTGTTTAGTTTATAATAATATATTATGATGCGTCGCATCGCGGCGCTTTCCTTCTCGGATACACTAGCGTTACGTTACGTTACGTTTGCAATTGTCAGATTTATTATAACAAGGCACTGGTTTAGCGAAAGAATGAATAAAAAATATTTCTTAAAAATATTTCCATCCTTTTTTATATGTATATTCAAGGTTATTTTAAAGATGTTAAACTTACCAAGCTGTACATACTTATTAGGTGCCAACTCTTGAAACGTTTTAATCTCTTTGAGATAAGTTCATCAATGAAACTGGTTCAATCATTTGACGATTCGGAATGGGAGGGAGTTCAGTCCTAAGTAAATAAACTGAAATAATCACGGTTAAAGGTTTCAATGTTTAGTTTAAATAATAATTAAAGATCGTCGTCAATTGCTGAATGTTCGAATCTCCTGGGTGAATTGCGCAGAGGCTGATTGGGTGTATAAGCTAATACCCTATCAAACAACATAATAATAAGCCTCAACTGAAATGATTACCTAATCTCTGACCAACGTATTTTAGCGCTGATTTGTATGGAAACATTGAGCGGATTCTTTAAGAAGTTTGGTGTACACCAACGTACTCGCATGTCAAGCTTCTCAAAGAATCCGCTTAATGTCTCCATACAAAATAAGCGCACACTGGTGAGCTGGGCGTCAGACGTCGGCATCGGCATCGGCATCGGCATCGGCTTTACACATCAAAACTCGAACTAGGCCCTCAGCAATCTCCACTTAAATCCCCTGACGAAGTTCTCAAAATGGAAATCAGAAATCAGAAACATTTATTCGCTGAATGTAAGTTTTAGGTAACATTGATGTTAAATGTATTAAAAGAGATCTATACATCCTACCAGTTATTGTCCTGGTGTGCAAACATTTTAACAAAATTAAATTCAAATACCTATACCTATTACAAATTACAATCATGTCAGTATAACTTTAGTAAAATGTCACTTATAAGTTATAACTAAAATATTCGTCAGTAGAGTAAAAGCAATTTAGCAGCAACCATTTGGAGAGTCTACGTTTAAACAAAGATAACGGCAATTCTTTAAATTCATCAGGCAACTTATTAAATATTTTCACAGATATACAAAATGCGTTTTTACTATGAAATGTCGAATGATGTTTTGGTAGATAAATTCTATTTTTATGTCTATTATGTCTTGCAAGCAATTCTTCGTGTCTAATAAAATAATTGGGATATTGTTTGACAAAAACGCAGATTTCTCTTATGTACATGCATGTCAAGGGCAGTACTTTAGTTTTTAGGAACAGAGGTTTACAGCTATTTACGAACCAAGCTCCGCAGACCGCTCAAATACATTTTTTTCTGAACTTTAAAAGCTTTAAGCAAGTCAACTGAATTGCCCCATAGAGGTAAGCCATAAAGTAGGACAGATGACACATAACCATGGTACGCAGCTAACGACGCTCTTTGAGATACCGTCTCTCTGACTCTCTTTAGAGCGTAAACAAATCTATTCAACTTGTTACAAACTAGATTAATGTGCTGTTTCCAACTTAGATGCTGGTCGATCATAATACCTAGAAAAATAGCCGATTCCACTTTTTCTACTTTACTTAATTGATATTTTATGTCCAATGTTATGGGATTCATTTCATAATTTCGAAATTGAATTAATTTACTTTTATTTATATTAATCATTAGCCTAATTAAATATCCACTCATTTAGTGCTACAACAGCACCACACCACTGCCACGTCGTAACATGCTACGACAGCGTGGAGCCACGTCATAACATGCTACGACAGCGTGGAGCCACGTCGTAACATGCTACGACAGCGTGGAGCTACAGCGTCGTTGATAATAATAAAGTTATTTGAAGTGATTAAATTGAAAATAACTTCTGGAAGTTCCACCTGAACCGAGACATACAAATAATGTAAACTATAGTGCAGGTTGTGAACTGCTGTATAAAATAAATAATACACGAACTAGTAACTTAGCGCAGGTGAGTCTCGAGGTCGGTAATAATCTCACTCAGGGGAGATATCGATAGCCATCACATTTATATTATTCAGTTGCAAACAGAGTTGACATCATTCCTTTGTGATATATTTTGACTCGGTCCTAAAGAAAACAGCATAAGAACAAAGATACTTTTAGGTATTTAAATAATAAAATAGAAAAATTATACATTGCTTTGATTGGACTCAGAGCTCGAGGGAACGCTGCAGATTCAATTACTTATTGAGAGAGGGCGGGTGGTTCAGTTTGTTGCAACCAATGCGTTCCTTACCCACTACCTACCTACACTAACATTCCTATATTATATTATTATGACGGTACCTACTACCTTCGTTTCAGACAAGCAGGTAACAGAACAACATGTTGGGATGTTGGCGCTGCGTTTTGTAGTGGCTCCGTCTAACAATTCAAGAAATGCCTGATACATGAAAAATGTTCATGAGTCAAAAGCTTAGGTATTTCTAAAATTACGATATTGTAGCGCGTCATACATATAGTCCATCAACGTCTAAACCAGATACCGGATGTGTAGGTGGATCTTGCTACGGAAGCAGTGTTCTATTGACTCCAGCTTTTAAATCTTCGCGACGTCTAGCGCCATCTGCCGCCAGGCGCGAGCAATAAGACGACCCGCGCGCTACCGAGAGTAGTACATTGACGCGCGCGCAAACGTGTAAAAACTGACTTTTATTTTAATTGTATTTCTTTCTTATTATTATCTTGCTTGTTTAAACGTGTTATTATATATTTTAAAGTGTGTGCAATCGTTTATTCTATCCCCGAACCCCCTGAGAACTCAGTAGCCAGCCGGGCATCGTTAAACTGGCTGCCCAAGCGAGGGCCTGTGAACTGTGAAAAGTGTTACAGTGTATCCCCAGATAATAATAAAATACAATGCCGCGTACGCGCCGACAATCGCGTCGTCAATCCTACTTCGAAGATGCAATCGAAGCGGATTCTGCGCCCGCATCCCCGGCTCCGACGACGACGCCAAGCTTCAACGCCGACGCCATGGCGTCCATCATGGCAACGCTACAGCAATCGCAAGCTACAGCATTCTAACGCCTTCTCGACCGAGTGCTCATACATGAGTCTCGTCGCGAATCGCCTCCACTGACGCCAGCGGCGGTGCCTTCGCCCGCCATGACGTACGCGCCCGCTCATCACGGAACCTTTGCGCTGTGTACCGCGCGGTTCAGCGGAGCGCCCGGCGGTGATTCGCTCGATGGATTTATCGATGCTGTGGAAGCATTCAAGGAATGCGCCTGCGTAGGCGACGAGAACGCTCTACGAGGATTGTCGATGCTGGTTACAGGAGATGCAGCAGTGTGGTGGCAGGGCATCAAGCCCACCATCACATCCTGGAGCGAAGCCGTGACGTCACTGCGAAGCGCCTTCGGCGACAGTCGGCCACCTCACCGTATTTACATGGAGCTTTTCACTATGTCCCAAGGTTCTACTGAGAAAACAGAGCTATTCGTTGCCAAGGCGCGAGCCTTGCTGGCCCGCCTTCCCCGCGGCGACGTCACCGAGAAGGTACAGCTCGATATGCTTTACGGCCTTTTACACCGTCGAGTTCGTGAGCGCCTGCGCCGAGACGAAATAAGTTCGTTTGATATGTTGCTGCGCAAGGCGAGACACGTCGAAGATGCAACCGATCAGGTCAACGACCTCCAGGATCGACGAAGAACGTCGGTCCCTTCCTCATCACCTACCGTGGGCGAAGCCCCCGCTTCTAGGTCAACGCTGCCGCCACCGCAACGGTACGCGCCGACGACGCCGCCTGAGACGCGTGAACTTCGTACGTCGAGCGCCAGCGGCAGCCCCCATAGCCACACCGACGATAACGTTCCGGAGCGACAATCTACGCGCGACGATGTTTCCGCGCCGCGATCTACGGTCGCCGACGGCCATACCCCGTCTTCAAGGAACAATAATCGGTTCTGTGTTTATTGTAAGCGGTACGGACATTTACGTGATGAGTGCCTCAAATTGAAGGGAAAACCGGACGATAGTGTTACGCAAGTGGTAGCTACATGCTACGGGTGCAATGCGATTGGTGTTACTCGGTCTCAGTGTGATAAGTGCAACGCGGATTATTACGCGGTTGACGTCGCAGGATCCACCCCCGTATCCGATCTATCTACCGGTCAGGTAAAACATCAGCAGGTATGTACGCTAAAAAGTACTCAGCGCAATCGCTCAATACCTGTACCTACAGCTTCCCTTCCGAGCGTAAATTCATTCCGTGTTCATAAAAATAAACAAACAGCTGATAGGCACGACAATGTTTCCTATCTACCTTCACATTTTAAAGCCGCGGTGCCTATGCTGTTTTCTAACGCAAATACAAACATAGTAGATTACGCCCCCGCCGATTTTACAGCGATTCTCCCTTCACGCTTTTTCGGTCCCGAAAACAAGAACGCATCTAGGTCAAAGGTTAGGTCTAACTTGAGTACTACGCATAGTAGCGTTAGGTCTAGTGCTTACGATATACCTACGCGTTATTCTGATCGTGCGGATCTACTGTGTAATCACGCCAAGATACCTGTATCTGTACCGACACCTACCGATAAAAGTAGGGTGACCATATCCACGAAAAGTAGGGTGACCATGAAAACTTCGGGACATTTTTCAAAAGCGACTCCTGTCGACAAAAATGTTTTCCTGAGTGACTCTTTTGAGCACCAGGCTAGTTTAAGACCTACTTTAAGTGTCCAAATTTTAGGTATTAGAGGTCAGGCGATTTTGGACTCTGGTTCAAAACGCAGTATTGCCGGTGCGTTGCTTTATGAACTGTTGCTAAAGCACAATCACCCGTTCGTGGAGGCCACTCAACGGGTAAGGCTTGCAGATGGTTCCGCACGCATGCGGATGGTTCTACTCACTACGCTGGAAGTGAGAATAACTCCAGACAAGTCAGTAACCCTAGAGTTGACCGTATTCCCTGATGCTCAAAATAATGAGACTTTGTTCGGGATGGATTTCTTGGTGGCAGCTGGTATAGTGCTCGACTTTGCTTCATCGACGTGGCACTTTTCAGGTAACCCTGTCATGTACCCCATAGAGTACGAAAATCCATCCAGGTCTTTTGCGTCCATTGCTGCCGCGGACTTTTTGAGCGACGATGAAGGGCTCATGCTGGACGTCGACGAAAGACGGCAGCTGACCGATTCATTGCAGTATAATAGCAAAAATCTTAAAATGCAGGGGGAGCCTACTCCTTTTGCAGAACGTCAGTTAGGCACAGGTAATCATCATCAGACACCTGTCCCTCCGTATAGGCTCAACCCCGCTAAGAAGCTCCTAAAGCTTTGTAATGAAAACATTTTTCCTCAAATGGCGTCGTCTCCTTCTCTCTCAGACTTCAAGGAATGTGCGGATAAGTCTCAGGACATCGGTAAAGAGGTAGCCAACGTTTCTCAGAAAAGACCTAAGTACAGAATGGGTGACTTGGTGTTGGTCAGAACGCACGATCATAGTAACAAGTTTGATGATGTGACGCGAAGGTTCATGCATGAGGGCCCCTACCGTATCATGGGATTCTCTAACCCTACTACCTTCGTTTTAGCTGACCTCTCGGATAACGTCTTAGGGGAGTACCATAGCACGGCTTTAACGCAGCTAACCTCTCCTTTGATCTCTAAAGTCCCAGTCAGGCCTAAAAAGCGTAGAGGGAGACCGCGCCGTCTTGTTTTAGGTCCAAATTGGACTCGGGACGAGTTCCCAACTTGGAAGGGGAGTCTGTAGCGCGTCATACATATAGTCCATCAACGTCTAAACCAGATACCGGATGTGTAGGTGGATCTTGCTACGGAAGCAGTGTTCTATTGACTCCAGCTTTTAAATCTTCGCGACGTCTAGCGCCATCTGCCGCCAGGCGCGAGCAATAAGACGACCCGCGCGCTACCGAGAGTAGTACATTGACGCGCGCGCAAACGTGTAAAAACTGACTTTTATTTTAATTGTATTTCTTTCTTATTATTATCTTGCTTGTTTAAACGTGTTATTATATATTTTAAAGTGTGTGCAATCGTTTATTCTATCCCCGAACCCCCTGAGAACTCAGTAGCCAGCCGGGCATCGTTAAAATATCCTTATGCAAGGGAAATAATATTTAATCTATCTCGTTAGTTTCACGGTCGTCCGAATAGTAAGTTGAAGGAAAGTTTGGTTTCCGTTTGTCATTATTCAACACAAACTATAAATATATTAAAGAATATTAATTAACAATAATTAATTAATTCATAATTATTAATAAATTAATAGGTACAAACAAGAATAATAACTACTTAGGTAAATACTGCAGTTTTTGTTTAAGATTATTGTGTACACTGGTTAACTGGTTTTCTTTAGAATAAAAAAAACTAAAGTTATTTTCAACCTCTGTTTGTTGTGTCCGCCGGGCATGTGCAAACTTCTCTCGCTCGGCAACGGCGGCGGCGGCGGCGGCGGCGGCAGTAGAGCGGCGCGCCGCGCGCTGACAACACGCACACCGCACCGTCGCCGCCGCCGCCGCATCTCCCCAACGAGATCGCAACAATCAAACTTTTACAAACTCGACGTTCAACATGCACGCGCGGTACTCGACGAGCGTTTCTTGAAAATCGGTCGCGCCTTCGTCGATACCATGCTGGTCGCGTTCGAAGCAAGACCTGCGATCCGCAGTGCCGGCGTAGCGAGCGAGGTAGACTCGGTGCACGGGTAGCATGCGCGTCGCGCTTGTGTTGTTGGTCGCGCTGGCGCTCGGCGCCGCCCTTGCCGGCCGGCCGCCCTCGCCCAGCACGCGGTGTCTCATCGCGCCCTTCGACATCTCCAACATGTGGAGGAGGAAGCTCAAGGGCGGCGCCCCCGCTAGCGCGCCTAGCGCCGCCTCGCTGCGCGGCGCGCGTGCTATGCCGCCGGCCGACACCCTCGCGGTCGCATCGGCGACGCCGACCGGAATGTACGAGACTCGCACTGCACCGCCGGCGTCAGACGCGACCGACGGCGCTGAGGAGGACGCCGCCGTGAACGCGACTTCGACCATCCCTATGCCGGGCACGTCGCTGCGCGCTCCGAGACAGCGCTCGCCCGCGCGGCGGCCGGCGACGCCGCGACGCTCGACCGACGACTCGGTGGTCGCGTGGCCGGTGAAGCGCGCCGCCACCGTGGACGGCGACATCATCCTCGGCGGCCTGATGATGGTGCGCTCTCCCCTACCCTCCGAGGACTCGGTTCCGTCGGATTCAGTTCGATGCGTAGATAAGCTGGTGTTGGGTGTCGGCAGGTGCACGGGCGCTCGGAGGGTGCGACGTGCGGGCCGGTGATGGCGCAGGGCGGCGTGCAGGCGCTGGAGGCGATGCTGTTCGCGTTGGATCACGTGGCGCGCGCGCGGCTCGGCCCGCCCGGCGTCTCCATCGGCGCGCACGTGCTCGACGACTGCGACAACGACACGTATGGCCTCGAGATGGCGCTCGACTTTATCAAGGGTGAGCCGGCATGCGTCGGTGCCGGTCGGGGCGGGTGCACTCCACTGGTGGTGACTCATGTTCATGTTGGCTCCTGCAGGTTCCATCGGTAACATCGAGGGTGCGGAGTTGGCATGTGCGACGCCAGCGCGAGTGCCGCGGACTGTAATCTCGGGCGTGGTGGGCGCCGCCTCTTCCGTTACCTCGGTGCAGATCGCGAACCTACTGCGTCTCTTTCGCATCCCGCAGGTTTGATGGACGTCGATTGTGACGGACTTATTTGTAACGTTTATTGTTATTTTTTCAACTTAGGCATCGACCGAAGTGTCGAGGAATATGTACCTACTCGTAGGAAATAACACAGTAGGTAAGTCTAATTATGTCTTGATTTTCTCCACTTCCTAAGAATAGGTGTCGTACTTCTCGACGTCTCCAGAGCTGTCGAACAAGGCGCGTTTTGAATACTTCACGCGCACCATCCCCTCCGACCTGCACCAGGTGCGCGCCATGGTGGAAATTGTCAAGCAGCTTGGCTGGCGGTACGTCTCCATCGTCTACGAGGAATCTAACTACGGCATCAAGGTAAGCGAATGACACACTGTATACACCTAAGGGAATCTTCAAACGGGTTCAGCGTCACGCTTCTGTCGTCGACAGGCGTTCGAGGAGCTGGAGACGCTGTTGGCGCGCAGCGACATCTGCATCGCCGTGAAGGAGCGCCTCGTGAAGGACTCGGGCGAGGCCGACGAGCGCGCCTACGACGCCATTGTCACGCGTCTACTGGCGCGGCCACGCGCGCGCGGTCAGTGTCTGCCAGAGCGGAGGTTTCGGGGGGAGGATGTAAGCTCCTCGCTAACGTTTGCGTGTGCAGGGGTCATCGTGTTCGCGTCGGACCAGGAGGTAGCCGGCGTGATGGCGGCCACGGTGCGGCTGGGTGTGCCGCGCTGGTTCGGCTGGGTGGGATCGGACGGCTGGTCGGCGCGAGCGCTCGTGTCGGACGGCAACGAGGAAGCCGTGGAGGGCACCATCTCCGTGCAGCCGCAGGCCAACCCGGTGCAAGGCTTTGCCGAGTACTTCCTGAACTTGACCGTCGAGAACAACCCCCGGAACCCCTGGTTTGTCGGTAATTCCCCAGCTAATTAATCGCGGCCAAAGCACGCGCGAGACGCGTTGGTCAATTCTAACGTTTTTTGGGGGTTATGGTCCGCAGAGTTCTGGGAGGAGCACTTCAAGTGTCGCTACCCAGGCGCGCCGCGCACGCCGTACAACGGACAGTGGACGCGCGCGTGCAGCGGCCGCGAGCGTCTCCGCGCTGAGGACGTCGAGTTCGAGGCGCAGCTGCAGTTCGTCACCGACGCCGTGCTCGCGCTCGTTGTAGCGCTCAGGTGAGTGCTCACTGGAGACCGGGTGAACTGAAGGTGATAAACTTTTGTCATTTTGTGGCCACGTTGCAGAGACATGCACTTGGCGGAGTGTCGCGGTGCGGCTGGCCTATGCGACGCGATGCGGCCGGCGGCGGGTGCAGCACTGCTCCGACACTTGCGGCGCGCGCACTTCACGGGACTGAGCGGGGACGAGTTCCGGTTCGATGCGGTAGGCGACGGCCCCGCGCGCTATAACATCCTGCACTTCAAGCAGGTGGCGCCCGGTTCCTACCGCTGGCTGCGCGTCGGCCGCTACCTGGACGGTGCACTAGAGCTTAACACGAACGGTGAGCGTCACATTCCTCGGTGCTCCGTTGTCTTCACCTCGATTCCATCAGAATGGCAAAATTGACCATCAAAATAACGGATAGAGGAAGATTCCATCAGACATCCCATTTGTTGCAGAGATCCAGTTCAAGCTGGAGTCTCCGCAGCCACCGGAGTCTGTGTGCAGTGCAGAGTGTGAGCTCGGACAGGCGAAGCGCTACGTGGAAGGCGAAAGCTGCTGCTGGCACTGCTTCAACTGCACGCAGTACGAAATCCGCTCGCCGCAGTCAGAGACGCGCTGCGTCGAGTGTCCGCTCGGCACGTTGCCGGACGCTCAGCGCGTGCAGTGTGCCCGCGTGCCGGAGCTGTACTTGCGGCCGGGTGAGCGCGCCGCTATCGGCGCTATGGCCTTCTCCGTGCTCGGCGTGCTGCTGACTGCGTGAGGGCCTTTTTCTCGCCTTCCTCTTCCTTCCTAAGGCGCACCCCTCCCCTTACTCTAGCTAATTATTTTCGTCCGCAGGTTGGTGGCGGGCGTGTGGCTTGCACGCGGTGGCACGCCAGTGGTACGCGCGAGTGGTCGCGAGCTGTCACTAGTGTTGCTCGGCGGCATCATGCTGTGCTACCTGGTCACTTTCGCTCTCGTGTTGCGCCCGACGGACGCGCTATGCGCCGTGCAGCGGTGAGGGTGATCTGGCCTGACGTCGAATGTTGTACTCATTTTTTTACTCACTGATCGCGTTAACGCACAGGTTCGGAACGGGGTTCTGCTTCACCGTGGTGTACGCGTCTCTGCTCACGAAGACGAACCGCATCGCTCGCATCTTTGCGGCCAGCAAGCACTCGGCGCGTCGGCCCGAGCTCATCTCTCCCAAGTCGCAGCTGCTCATCTGCTCAGCGCTCGTGTCGATCCAGGTGCCGATAGCTCCTTAACCTCCCCGGGTACTCCCTCGGGACGTCCGCTCTGACCGCTGCATCCCGCAGGTGGTGGTGGTGGTGGTGTGGCAGGTGGTGTCGCCAGCGCGCGCCGTGCACCACTACCCATCGCGCGCCGACAACATGCTGGTGTGCGACTCGTACGTGGACGCGTCCTACACGATCGCCTTCTTCTACCCCGTGCTGCTCATCCTCACGTGCACCGTGTACGCCGTGCTCACGCGCAAGATCCCCGAGGCCTTCAACGAGAGCAAGCACATCGGTACGGATCTCGCCCTCCGCCTTCACCTCCCCCACAAGCTCATCGCTAATCAAGCGCGTTCGCAGGGTTCACGATGTACACGACGTGCGTGATCTGGCTGGCGTTCGTGCCGCTGTACTTCGGCACCGCGAGTCACGTGCCGCTGCGGGTCACCAGCATGGCTGTCACCATCTCGCTCAGCGCCAGCGTCACGCTCGTCTGCCTCTTCGCGCCGAAGGTGAGAGTCTCGCGCATGACTCGGACGTCTTCTCCTCCCTTCAATAACGAAATGATTGATCGTCACGTTTCAGCTGTACATCATCGTGTGTCGGCCGGAGCGCAACGTGCGCGCGAGCCTCATGCCCGGCAAGTGGCGCGCGGCCGGAGCCGGGGGCGGCGCCGTGTGTGCCGCACTCGTCGGCGCCGCGCACACACACACCCACACCAACACGCACACGCACACGCACACCGCGCCGTCGCGCGCTGCACCCGACCTAACGCCTTCCACTGACCTCTCCACGCTCAACGATGCCGGTGTGTAGCGCGTCCATTAGATGTAGCCGGAGCACGAGTGCCGAGTACCTACAGATTCGGTTCTATTGCAGAGCACGCTTCCGTGTCGGACCGGCACGTGCAAACGGACGAGAGCCCGCTGTACCCGTCTCTGGCACTGAGCTCGCCCAGTGAGCCCCCACTGTGCCTGGACGCTCGGCGCCTGCGCGAGCTGGGCGGGCGGCTGCCGCCGCTGTTGCCGGCGCCGAGTGCTCGGGCGCCGCTGACGCTGGCGGTGGCGATAGTGGACGCGGAGGTGCCGTTATAGCGCCCGCGCCGCCCGCGCGAGCCGGTGCTCGTGTGAGGCGTTGCGGATCCTTCAGCTGCCGCCGAGCGGAAACGTTTTGTGATATTAAATTTAAGTTGTAAATAAAGACTTAATTTTATGAATGGTTGTATTATGTGATTCACCTCCGTGATTGCGTAAAAATGTAAAATAACGTTCGATTCGTCCAGTTCAGCCAACTAGAAAGAAAGCAGTAAAGAAAGTAACTCTTCCGGAGAAGTCGGAGACAGACGAGGAAGAGAATCAGAAGACGTCACAAGCTATTCAGAAAGAAGATGGTGCAGAACTGTGTCCTGGATCAGAAAGGATTATCGAATCTAAGGATGACGGCGAATTTACAATCAAATGCAATAAAGGAACTCGGATCGTATTATTCAAACGGAGGAGGAAACAGATACTAAATTCGAGTGTAAATAGGATAGATATCCCCCAATACTTTAAAATTCAGTACACGAATATGGAGTAACTGAGTGGAGAAAAAAATTGCAAGTCTATGATATAATAATATATCTGAATAATTATGTTAGTAAGTCGGGTTGAGTGTGTTGTGACGAAAATGTAATTGAATTGTTTCCCTAAACAGAATGAACTCTTACGAAAAAAATGCATACTGTTTAACCCTTGAATGCCCGGGATAACAAAGACCCAAAACTTCTTGTCTGGCTCTGTTACCTCCTACGTCAAAATAAAAACTAATTGATAGTTTTTAACGCTATTTATGAATTGTTTGAAGACTTTACTTGCTGAATTTGCATTATTTCTATCGAAAATTTGTGTCTGAGATCAGTCTTGTTTATCTACGGCAAAAATTAAGCGACCTCGCACACAAAAATGCAAATATTTCAGAATTTATTTTACCTGTCATTGTTTTTATTGATAATTTAGTAAAACAAAATATTATTTAGGTATATGTAAGTAATAATTTTAGTATTTATGCTGTTTTCTTTGCTGTTATTTTTAATCGTATATTTCGGTGGGTCGAGATCGACCTCTTGGGCAAATGTGATACATAATTTGCCTTATTTATTAGGTTGCGTACTGCGTGCTGTCTGCCAATGAATTAGCCTATGTCTTAAAAGTTTTGATGACGACCTCCTCTAGTTTTTTCCACTGTTTATCGGTCTCGAGCAGTGCTAGTATTTATGCTGTTTTCTTTGCTGTTATTTAATCGTATATTTCAGTGGGTCGAGATTGACCTCGTGGGCAAATGTGATACATAATTTGCCTTATATATTAGGTTGCGTACTGCGTACTGTCTGCCAATGAATTAGCCTATGTCTTAAAAGTTTTGATGACGACCTCCTCTAGTTTTTTCCACTGTTTATCGGTCTCGAGCAGTGCTAGTCCAGAGACAGCATGTTTGATGTCATCTGACCATCTTTTAAGTGGTCTGCCACATTTTTGAGTTGGTATTACAACACTCTCAAAGAATTTGATTGCGAGGACTCTGAAACTGCTGCAGCCTCGGCCATACACACATCAGTAATTAATCTACGATATCATGCATTTCTGAGGTTCCAGTTGATGCAATCCGTCGTCGTCGACGCAACGTCAAAGTGCGTATCATAAACCATTACGACGAAATGGTATAGGCACGTCTATACCATATGACTGTCGTATTGATGTCACAGTAAGCAATTCTTCTTTGCTGGTCAAATAATTAAAAGCTTGAGTCAATACACTGGAGTTTCAGAAGCCGATAGCTGAACCACTACTGTTGAAGTATTGGACTGCTAGAACCTAAGCCGGTCGTCCTTTGCAAGTGATGATTAGTGTGTCACTGGCCATCTAGGGGACATGAGGCTAGTCATGTTACTAGTGCTTACACAGAACCAAAGAATGTTAATCCCTTATAGAGAAACATATTTATCCAAAAATCACAAAAATTGGAGAACTAAATCTTTCTGGGTATATATGGGTTAACACAACGCCATCTGTGATTGCATGGTTGTATTAAACACGGCGGGCGGGACACACAGCCAGAATGAATAACGAGAGATGGGCCAACCGAGTGACTATCTGGAAGGGCCCTAAGGGGACTAGGAGAGCAGGCAGACCACTGACTCGATGGTTAGACGATATAAGAAAGATGAATAACGTTCAAAATTGGACGGAAATCGCAGCCGACCGTGAGAATTGGAAAAGTCTGGAGAAGGCCTTTAACCGTGAGGAGTTCTAGCGAAAAAAATTAAGAAAACCAATAGAGGACAATAAATACAAAGAAATTAAGAAACGAAAAAAATTGACTACTACTTTTAAAATTAAAATGATGAAATGAAATCCTACAACTTATTTCAACTATTATTATTATTTTTAAAGGAACCACCAATACAATTGAGTAATTTAATCATAATTTCAATAAAAATCAAATGTATTATAATTCAAATGTATAATAATTTAATATTAATCTTAATTGAAATTGAAAGAAAAGCATTAAATGTCTAACTACGTACTATTTAAGTTATGGAATAAATGTGCTTTTTTATTTTTATTTTATTAATTTATTTATTTATTATTAAAGGAGTAAGTGAAGACAGCGCCATCTGTGTTTCCACAATGTCACATTTGAAAATAGGGTAGAGGGGTGTTAGGTTAGGTGAGTTTTTTTTTAATAGGTTAACTGAGTTTTTTTGCTAGTTAGGTGTTACGTGTAGTTGGGTGTTAGGTTTGGTGAGTTTTTTTTTGTTAGGTTAGGTTAGGTTAGGTTAGGTTAGGTTGTGCCAGGGGTGCTAGGTCGGGTAACCTCCAAGAGGTCTGCGCTGTTACTTGTCCCCTGGGATTCGTCCTGGGGGAACGGTAGCAGTCGCGGATTGGTGCACCCTGGTAAACACCGCTAATAACTTCTCACTCGTGGGATCTTGTTAGCGGTGGCCAATAACTCGACACGGTGGGCCTCTCCGCGTGTCCCTCTGAGTAGCAGAGGGCACAGTGTGATGAGGCAGGGTAGACTTCGGTCTACCCAGGTGGGTCCGGGCCCCCTTGTTTGGTGGCCCGGACGACCTTCTGGGACCTGGTCCCAGAAGGGGGCGGCGAAGCGCGCGCGGGGGGACGCGGAACTCTCCTGCGCCGCTTCGTGGGGGACGAGCGGTCCCATAGAAGGCGGCGAAGCGCGCGCGGGAGGACGCGGAACACTCCTGCGCCGCTTCGTGGGGGGGCCTTGGGCCCCCGAGCGGGGAAGAGGGCGCGGGACGACGCGGAACTGTCCCGCGCCGCTCTGACGCATGGTGGCGAATGGCGGGGCCGACATGGAGCCCCGGCCCCGCATTGCACACATTCGCCACCTTTGCGGGCGGACGGGAACGGCCGAGTCGCTTGCCGTTCCCAGGCCCCACCCTGCAGGGGAGGGGCGTGCGGGCCCCGCTGTAATGGCGGGCTTCGTCGGGGAGGGACTGGATGTAAAGGCTCTGCCGGTTTCCCAGTCCCCCCCACTAAGACGACGCAGGAGCGCCGCTGGGTTTTTAGTGGGTATACCGGCCTTGGGGAGGCCGGGGAGTCCCACATACCCCCCCTTGTCACTCTCCAGTGGAGGGGGGATGCGTCATTTGCATTTTCCCAGCGCAAAAAAAAAAAAAAAAAAAAAAAAAAAAAAGGTTAGGTTGTGCCACGAATGTGGCGCGGCGGAGGACACGGCGCAGCACACCCTCGAGGTGTGCGCGTCGCGGCCTGATAGCGGCAATCGGGCCGGACCTCTCGCTTCCTAGCGTGGTCAACTCCATGCTGGGAAGTGAAGAGGCCTGGGCAGCGGTCGCCTCCTTTTGTGAGGACGTGATGTCCCACAAGGAGGCGGCGGAACGTGCGCGGGAGGAAGACCCTCTTGCGCCGCCGCATAGGCGGAAAAGGGCGCGGAGAGGGCGAAGACATTAGTCGCCCTCCCTCCCTCCATGGTGGTGGATAGCGGGTGACAGGCGCGGGGGCGCCAGCTCCTGCATTGCACTCCACCACCTGCGGTCGTTCCACGGCCCTTCCTGTATGGAGGGGCGTGAAGGGCCTGCTGCAAGCAGGCGGTCGTTGGCGGGGGACTGGACGTAAAGGCTCTGCCGGTTTCCCAGTCCCCCTCCACGTAGACGACGCCGGAATAACTGGTGGTTTTAGTGGGTAAACCGGTCCGGGAGTCCCACATAACCCTCCCCATCCCCCAGGGGGGGTATGCGTAACGCATTTCCCCAGTATAAAAAAAAAAAAAAAAAAAAAAAAGGTTGGGGTGGAGCCCCGGCCCCGCATTGCACACATTCGCCACCTTTGCGGGCGGACGGGAACGGCCGAGTCGCTTGCCGTTCCCAGGCCCCACCCTGCAAGGGGAGGGGCGTGCGGGCCCCGCTGTAATGGCGGGCTTCGTCGGGGAGGGACTGGATGTAAAGGCTCTGCCGGTTTCCCAGTCCCCCCCACTAAGACGACGCAGGAGCGCCGCTGGGTTTTTAGTGGGTATACCGGCCTTGGGGAGGCCGGGGAGTCCCACATATAGGTTAGGTTAGGTTAGGTTAGGTTAGGTTAGGTTAGGTTAGGTTGGGGTGCTAGGTCGGGTAACCTCCAAGAGGTCTGCGCTGTTACTTGTCCCCTGGGATTCGTCCTGGGGGAACGGTAGCAGTCGCGGATTGGTGCACCCTGGTAAACACCGCTAATAACTTCTCACTCGTGGGATCTTGTTAGCGGTGGCCAATAACTCGACACGGTGGGCCTCTCCGCGTGTCCCTCTGAGTAGCAGAGGGCACAGTGTGATGAGGCAGGGTAGACTTCGGTCTACCCAGGTGGGTCCGGGCCCCCTTGTTTGGTGGCCCGGACGACCTTCTGGGACCTGGTCCCAGAAGGGGGCGGCGAAGCGCGCGCGGGGGGACGCGGAACTCTCCTGCGCCGCTTCGTGGGGGACGAGCGGTCCCATAGAAGGCGGCGAAGCGCGCGCGGGAGGACGCGGAACACTCCTGCGCCGCTTCGTGGGGGGGCCTTGGGCCCCCGAGCGGGGAAGAGGGCGCGGGACGACGCGGAACTGTCCCGCGCCGCTCTGACGCATGGTGGCGAATGGCGGGGCCGACATGGAGCCCCGGCCCCGCATTGCACACATTCGCCACCTTTGCGGGCGGACGGGAACGGCCGAGTCGCTTGCCGTTCCCAGGCCCCACCCTGCAGGGGAGGGGCGTGCGGGCCCCGCTGTAATGGCGGGCTTCGTCGGGGAGGGACTGGATGTAAAGGCTCTGCCGGTTTCCCAGTCCCCCCCACTAAGACGACGCAGGAGCGCCGCTGGGTTTTTAGTGGGTATACCGGCCTTGGGGAGGCCGGGGAGTCCCACATACCCCCCTTGTCACTCTCCAGTGGAGGGGGGATGCGTCATTTGCATTTTCCCAGCGAAAAAAAAAAAAAAAAAAAAAAAAAGGTTAGGTTAGGTTAGGTTGGGGTGCTAGGTCGGGTAACCTCCAAGAGGTCTGCACTGTTACTTGTCCCTTTGGATTCGTCCTGGGGAACGGTAGCAGTCGCGGATTGGTGCACCCTGGTACACACCGCTAATAACTTCTCACTCGTGAGATCTTGTTAGCGGTGGCCAATAACCCGACACACCGCGGAGTAGGCGGCGGTGGGCGCGCAAGTCCCAATGATCCTCAAGGCTATACCGCAGGAATACCCATACGGAAAGGCTTGAGGGGAGGGATCAGCGCAGGGGGGTTTGTGCTCGGGGGGGGATTAGGGATGGGATTTTTCCCATACTTAAACCCGCCCTGACTACCCCGGGATAGGAGCTTCTCCAGGCATTCTCTGTTGAGCAGAGAAAGCGCTGGATGAAGCGGGACGTGCCCGGTGTGCACTTGCACTGCCTCTGGGTAGGCTCTGAGGAGTTGTCCTCTTTGCCAGCGTCCTAGGGTCTTGGCTTTGCCGCCCGGGCCTCGAGGAGTTCACCTCGTTAAAAAAACCCTGATATTTGGAGTGGCTACGCAGCGCAACAGATCGCTTGTTCGGCGAATCCATCCGTGAACTCCCAATCCTGGAAGTCCACGGAGGGTTCGCCGACCAGGCGGGTTGGTCGGTATAATCAGCCGCTACTGCGGATCTTCGGGGACCTCACCCCTCAAAGAGGTAAAAAAAAAATGAATAAGGCCGATTGTAAAAATGGACCCCAGGCGGGTACCGGCGTCTCTGACGTCGGAGAATCCCGCAGTGCTCCGGCACTCTGCCCCTCGTACTCTGGGGGGGGCGACAATCGCCTCGTGAGCTCTGGGAGCTCACGTAAGAAGGAAGGGAGGGTTTCGGCGAAGCAGAGAGGCTTCGCGAGACCGGCTACGCCAATGGCGAGCGATGTGGGAGAAGAGTCTGACACTTCCGTCATGTCTCTTTCTTCCCAAGCTTCTTCGGCGTCGGGCATGGCCCGCGCCACACGGAAGCGAGGGCGAAAGCCCCAGGGGGATGGTGAGGGTGGTGGCTCAGACTCGCAAGAGACTAAGCGTGCCATGTTCCTCAAGGACAAGGGGAACGAAGACGATGACGTCTTCAATCCCCAAGTCGCGCCGGAAGACAAGCGGGCGAAGGCAGACTTGCCGACACCCGAAGTCTTGGCACAGGAAATGCAGGCGTTGCGCTCTCAGGAGTTGGACGCCTGCATGACGGTCGAATTGCAGACCATTGAGAAGATTGCCGACAGGTCTAAGAACCTGAAGGGCAATTTTATTAAGGGTCTGCGTGTGGCCGTCAGGAGGGCGGCAGCGATCTCGGCGGAGCTCTTGCACCGTGCGGCGGTAGACGCCAATGTCAAGAGGCTCGAGGGTGAGAACGCAGAGTTGCGTGCCCAAATGGCTGCCCTTTCTGCCAAGGTGGAACAGGTGGTCAGTTCCCAGGCCAGCGCTAGTGCTAGCGTGGCTGAACCGGCGGTGGTGACTCCACCTGTTGCCGGTGGGGACTGGGAAGGCCGTCTCATGGAGCGTATCGGCGCTCTAATGGACAGTAAGTTGGTGGTGGCTATGGGTGCCATGCCTTCTTCTGCCCAAAGGGATGCCGTTGCTTCTCCAGCAACACCAAAGGCTGGCAAGGCAAGGGCAAACGCTCGACCCCCACCAGTAGCTTCCCTGCCACCCGTGCAGTCGCAGACTGCGGAGACGCAGGCGTCGAGGACGCCGGTGTCGACGTGGGCGACAGTGACGGGGAAGAAGAGGACGCCAAAAAAGGCCGCCGCTCCTGAGTCTGTGCGACCTGGGCCGAGCGCTGGCCCTAAGGCTGGCCCGAAGGCTGGCCCGAAGGCTGGTCCAAAGACCGGACCGAAGGCTGGTCCGAAGGCTGGTCAGAAGGCTGGCTCGAAGGCTGGCCCCAAGGCTGGCAAAAAGCCGAAGCCAGCGCGGGTGCCGACGTCTGCGGCAATTACGGTGACGGTTCCGGAGGGTTCCGACGTCACCTACGCTGCAGTCATGGCGGCGGCTAAGGCCCGCATTAAGTTGGCTGATGTTGGCCTGGAACAAGTGCGTTTCAGAAAGGCCATCACTGGAGGCATTATAATGGAGGTGTCGGGACCCGACTGCGCCTCCAGGGCTGACGCCTTGGCCGAACGCTTGCGCGTAGCCCTGGTGGATCTGGGCGTGCGTGTTGCACGTCCGGTGAAAACGGGGGAGTTGCGGCTGAAAGACCTCGACGACAGCGTCACACCTCAAGAGGTGCAGACTGCTGTCGCAGAGGCCGCCGACTGCTCGGTCCTCGACGTGCGGGTGGGTGACATACGTCGCTCTCCCAAAGCCCTGGGCACGGTATGGGTCCGATGTCCACTAGCTTCCGTGCGGAAGCTAGCAGCGGCTAAGCACGTCGTAGTAGGGTGGGTCAAGTCTAGGGTCGACTATCTGACCTCTAGACCGCTCCAGTGCTTCCGGTGCTTGGAGTACGGGCACGTACGCAGCACATGTCAGAGCACAGTGGACCGTAGTCACTTGTGCTACGCGTGCGGCGAACCCGATCATCGGGCGAGCCAGTGCACAAATACGCGCAAGTGTCCGCTGTGCGCTGACAAGGGTTGTAAGGCCGACCATAGGATGGAGAGCAAGAGTTGCACCCCTCCTAAGGGCACGAGGAAGTCTCCTCGCTCGGCCCCAGCACCGGAAGACAAAGCCGCCCCAACGAAGGGGGCCGCTAGGTCGGGTCCAAACCCGCCGCCACAGGAGGGCATGGAGGATTCTTAATGGATCACACCCTTAGAATCCTCCAGTGCAATCTGAACCACTGCCGTGGCGCGCAGGATTTGCTTCAGCAAACCTTCGCGCAGTGGTCGATTGCACTAGCCGTAATCGCAGAGCCCTACCGCGTCCCGGACCATCCACGGTGGTTCGGTGACGATTTGGACTCTGTCGCTATATTCTGGGGCGGTGGCGAAGGCGACCCCCACTGTGCCCTTATTGAGAAGGGACAGGGTTTCGTGGCCACGGAATGGGGTCGCCTAGCCGTTGTGGGCTGCTACATCTCTCCCAACTGTACCCTCGTCGAGTACGAGGTGTACCTGGACGCGGTTGGTGGTTGCATACGCAGGTGCCTGCCGCGTCCGGTGCTCGTCTTGGGCGACTTCAACGCTCACTCTCGTGAGTGGGGCAGTCCCCGAGATGACCCGAGGGGAGAGACAATCGTCGATTGGGCGGCGGGTATGGACCTCCGGTTGTTAAATCGGGGGTCTGTAAGCACCTGTGTGCGGTGGCAGGGGGAGTCGATCGTGGATCTTACATGGGCGACTCCTTCGGCCACACACCTGGTTTCGGGATGGAGAGTCGCGGAGGAGGTGGTCACTTTATCTGATCACCGCCACATCTTTTTGGATGTAGCCCTCCGCCCCCCCGGACGTGCGTTCCGCCGCAGTGGCAGTCCGCCGCGACGATGGTCCCTCAAGCGGCTCGACAGAGATCTGCTCGAGGCCGCCGCCATCGTCGCGGCTTGGCCGGAAGCCGGAGAGGATCTGCCCGATCCTGTCAGGGAGGCAGCCTGGTTCCGGGCAGCGATGACGTCGATTTGCGATGTGTCGATGCCCCGAGCCGGGCCTTCCAAGCGCGGGTCTATGTACTGGTGGTCGGAGGAGATAGCGAGGTTACGTGTGACGTGCCTACGCTCCCGACGCCTGTACCAACGAGCCCGGAGAAGACGGCGAGCCCCTGCCGAAGAGGTGGATGGAGCCTACGAGGTATACCGAGGCGCTACAGTGGCACTCCAAGTCGCGATTGCCGACGCCAAGGCTCGGTCCTGGAGTGAACTCTTGGAGGGATTGAATAGGGATCCATGGGGGCGCCCGTACAAGATGGTACTAGGCAAGCTCAGACCGTGGGTCCCTCCGTTGACGGAAACCCTGGATCCTGCGTTCGTGGAAGTTGTCGTGGACACGCTCTTCCCGAGGGTCCAGGACGATCTCTCATCACCCCCTGTCTTTCCATCGAGCCCGACCATCTGGGACGAGGAACTGGGGGTGACCGAACAAGAGTTGGACCGAGTTGTGAAGCGCCTTAGGGCTCGGAACACGGCACCCGGCCCGGATGGGATTCCCGGAAAGGCTTGGGTGCTGGCTTTATCTGCCGGTTTGGGGAACCGCTTGAGGCGGCTGTTTGACGGCTGCCTCCGTGATGGCGTGTTCCCTAAGGAATGGAAGGAGGCTAAATTGGTTCTCTTGAAGAAGGATGGCAGGCCCGCAGATTCTCCCTCTGCGTACCGTCCCATATGCTTGCTGGACGAGGCCGGCAAATTATTCGAAAGAATAATCGCTGGTCGTGTCTGCTCGCATCTGTGGCAAGTAGGTCCTGATCTGTCGGATGACCAGTTTGGTTTCCGGCAGGCGCGTTCGACGGTGGACGCGATTCTTAGAGTCCGTTCGCTGTCGGACCGGGTAGTGTCCCGGGGCGGGAGGATGTTGGCGGTGTCGCTAGATATCGTCAACGCGTTCAACTCCTTGCCTTGGAGGGCGATCAGGGAGGCCCTCGTGTTTCACGGGGTCCCCCCCTACCTGCAGCGCATTATCGGCGCCTACCTGCGTGACAGATGTGTGCAGTATGTGGGCAGGGATGGTACCCGCTATCAGAGGGAAGTGTACTGCGGGGTTCCTCAGGGGTCCGTTTTGGGCCCGCTACTGTGGAACCTCGCGTACGATGCGGTCTTGCGCGTCGATCTCCCCATCGGCCTACACGTCGTCTGCTATGCGGATGACACTTTAGTGTTGGCCGGTGGGGACAACTTCGAGAGTGCCAAGGGGCTCGCCGAGCTTGGGGTGGCATGTGTCGTGGACAGGGTCCACGAGCTGGGTCTTCGGACAGCGCCTCAGAAGACTGAGGCGCTGTGGTTCCACAAATTCCCGAGGGGAAGGGAACCACCCAGCTTGTCGGTTCGCGTAGGTGACGTCGATGTCCAGGTGGGGCCGTACCTAAGGTACCTGGGCCTCACCTTGGACAGTCGCTGGGATTTCGGAGAGCACTTCAGCCGTACCGTCCCCCGGATCCAGAAGGTAGTGGGTGCTCTGCACAGACTGCTACCAAATCTCGGGGGACCCAGGGAAGGTGTTCGCCGTCTCTACGGAGGGGTGGTGCGATCGATGGCCCTCTACGGAGCGCCCGTCTGGTCACATAGACTGGCGGGTGTTGGGCGCTATAGGTTATTGTATAATAGCCTACAGCGCACTATGGCCATCCGTATTGCACGAGGGTATCGTACGATATCCTTTGAGGCGGCGACGATCTTGGCGCGGTTTCCGCCCCTTGACATCTTGGCGAGGATGGATGCCCGTGTATACGGGCGTCTCCGGACCGATGACGGGAGTGGAACCGCGCCCGCTGAAGTGCGGGTGCAGGAGCGCCGACGTGCGCTCGTGGAATGGCGCGAGCGGTTCGAGGAACCGCGAAGCTCGCGCCAGCGCATCGTGGGCGCCATTGCGCCTAACTTCGAAGCCTGGCTGGGACGAGAGCACGGGTACGTCACCTATCGGCTCACTCAGGTGCTTACCGGGCACGGGTGCTTCGGTGAGTACCTTAGTAGGATCGGACGCGAACCCACACCACATTGCCACCATTGTGGGTGGGACCGTGATTCCGCGCAGCACACGTTGGAGCAGTGCTCAGCGTGGTGCGAGGAGCGCGGAATTCTGGTCGACAGGATCGGGCAGGACCTCTCTCTGCCTAGCGTAGTCGAGGCTATGCTGGCAGACGAGACAGCCTGGATGGCTGTGGCTTCTTTCTGCGAGACGGTTTTAGTCCGGAAAGAAGCCGCCGAGCGTGATCGGGAGAGGGCCGATCCCGCTCGGAGGAGGCGGCGGCGGGGTGCTGGCAACGGCCGCCCCGCACTGCCTGCCCCGTGAGGGGGCTGAGTGGTTCTCCCTGCCATACAGGGAGTCTTTCGGGTCCGTGGGCGGTCGGAGTGAGGGCTCTGGCTGGTCAATAGCGGACTCCGGGAGGGCGGCTGGCACATTGTGGCGTGTGCAGCCGTAGCACCGTTGGTGCTGGGATCGCGACTGTGGGTGTCGTTCTCCCGGGACGGGCTTTTTATTGGCAATATGCGGTGAGGGCTCTGGCGTGGTCGTTTCGAGGTCCCAGAGTCCCTTGTCAAGCATCGAGGCTGGCCACCGGGGTGGTTTTAGTGGGTCGGTGAGTGTCACCATCCCCACACTACCTGCCGCATCCCTCAAATGCGGTATTGGTGTCTGTGTGCAGATTTCCCCCCGTTAACAAAAAAAAAAAAAAAAAAAGGTTAGGTTAGGTTAGGTTAGGTTAGGTTAGGTTAGGTTAGGTTTTTTTTTTTTTTTTTTTTTTTTATTAAATCTTTTACATTTTTCTATAGGCTTAAGCGCCCATACCCTTTTTTAGGTTTACATAATTTTTGTTAATTAAATAATATAAATTATCACGTCTATTGCTCCGTTTCGGAGTACTCAAATTTTGTTACAAATATTATGAAAGCTTACTATAATTACAATTAGTTCTTAAATGTTTTATACCTAATATTGCTTACTTAACTTGTCTATCTTATTCTAAACATGCGATATTATTGCATTTTTTTTTTTTTTTTTTTGTTAGTACATGCTTATTTTTATACAGATTTGTTAAAAAACTTTTTTTTTTATAATAATTTCTATATGTTATAGATTTTTTGTAACGTTATTTTGTGTCAAAGCTGTAAGATGCATTCAGTAGAGACTGCACTTCCCCCGATCTATTGACCCGGTACTTCGCCTTCTCCGACTTCCAGCAAACTGTCCGCGACCACTAGGTTGCGACTACGGATCGCCATGTTGATGTTATAGTCCTTTATTTGGCTTGACGTTGCTGACAATGCCCTTTGTATGAACCTGGCCGTTGCGTCATCCTCACGGCCAGCTGTGTAGTACACACAGCTGTGTGTGTGTCTTGTGATCGCCACGACTGCGTGAGAGACACTATTGTGTAGTTGTGTCTTCTTTTTGGCAGTCCTGACGATTATGACACTCTTGAAGGTGAGTCCCTGAGCCTCATGGATGGTATGGACCTGCGAACCTTCCACTTTACCGAAGCCCAGATCGATCAACATTAGCTTCTCGGTCTGGGTGTGAACAAGATAGAGGGTGTTCGGTTTCTTCGGGATCCGTGACTCGTCGTAGGTCTCCAGGCTTAAGGATCTCACTCTTGGCACTGCTGAGAATATGCCACTGTAGATTTCGTTTAGCACATACGCTACGTCCAAGGGGTTTCTGCGCGTGCAGAGCAGCTCCTGAGTGATTTTGGTAGCCAGGTTGGGTCGGGTGTATTTCATGGCGAAGAGGTTGTCACGGTCTATGTAGGGTAGTTGGTTGTAGTCTCCGAGGAGTAGGACTTCTGCGGCTCCCGTTAGTTTGGCTGCCATCACTACTGCCCCGAAGTGACTCATCAGGGCCTCGTCTATGATCACCCGGTTACAGACTCCGTCTGTCTTCTGTCCGTTTACCAACAACGAGGCCATGGTCCGCACTCTGGTGTTTACGGCTGTACCCATCTTGGGGGCCAACTTTTCCCTCATGTCACGTAACGCTTCTGTGGTTGCTGTTGTCACTATATCCTCGTCACTTTTGATGTTGTTGATTACCCACGTGGTTTTTCCACAACCCGGAACTCCGTTGATCCAGGTTATCTTTGGAGTCGCTTGGTACTTAAGGGCGCCGCTGGTACCAATTCTTCCGGACAGGCTTTCTGCCATTTCCAGGATCCTTTCTTCCAGCATTACCTTTGTACACTTAGCAACTACCACGATGGGGTCGTTTTGGGGGGTTTTAAAGACAAGTCTTTCGACTTGCCGGGTCAATTCTTCGTCGAGCGGCACAAACCCACTGGTGAGGTTGTATGCCGCCATGTACTGCCCTGCCACGTTCCCTCGCAGTACCTGAGATGTGTGGTTGTCGTACACTGCGGCGTCTGACTCTTCGAGTTCCATCTCCAGCTGTCTTTCGTTGCCCTTGATGAAGGTCTGCAAAATGGATTTGCAGGTATCCTTTTTAACAACAAGTGTGGCTCTTAGAACGGCTTGGTACTCAAGGAATGCATTTGACAGATGGTCCGCTACACTCTCCGGTTCAACGAGTTTCGCTGGCTCTACCAAACCCTTTTCTGCCTTTGTTCGGATTGAGCTGATGATTTTTTCACTTTTTTTGCGTGTTACATCCGTGGGTTTTCTCTCCGATGCTCGAGTTTTCTCGACTTTTCCTTTTTTTGGCCTCGACACGACATTATGCAATGCACTAGAAAACACCCCAGCTACCGTCCTCAAGACGTCTCGGGGCTGTTTTTCACGCTTTTGCTTTAGATGTTCTTGTTTGGCCTCTGCTGTTTTGTGTTGGAGACGTTCGGATCCACTCAGGTCTTCTGGATTTCCTATGGGATGGCCCCAGCTGTCAATAGGTTGCGTTGCGGCTTCGATATCAGGTCGGTACGGTCTCAGATGGCTGAGATTTTGACCTCTGTCCTCGTATACCACTAGCCTATGATTTTTGGAGGCCCGCACGACTCCCATGTAGTCTCTTGCTTCAGCTTTTTCAAAGGCGACTACCATAGCGTCCACGCTGATTTTCCTTGGTGGATTACCTTGGCCGTCTACCTCTCTCCCGAAAGTGGAAAGCAACGAGCACGCCTGGGCGAACTCTGTAGCGTCGTCGCCGGTTACGAATAGTGCTATGACTTTGTTTTTTATTCGCACTATACGACAGCGGTGATCTGCTATGGTAACTTCGGCCAATGCTTCAAAGATCTTTTTGCGCATTGTTGCTCTAAAGTTGCTTCCCTTCAGAAGAAGGGCGAGGCCGGGGGAGATAGTGACAGTATTTCGTCGCCTAGCGTTGCAAAAGCATATGCCAAGCCTCTCTGTACTGTCGTCCATGAATGTTGCGACGCCTTTTATTGTTATGCCTGGTGTTCCTATTTCTCCGTTTTCGAGCAGGTGATATTGCATCGGGGTGGTTTGGCTTTGTGTTTGCGTTGGGGCTAAGGAGGATTGTGTTGGTTGTGTTTGGGTTGTTGGGACTGATTCTATGTTTGTGGTGAGCGTTGTGTTCCTTTTGGCTGCTATCCGAATGCAGTTCTCCACGAACTTTAAGAAATGCGGTCTCATGCCGTCGTTTGAAACTACCCTACTTAGAACAGACTTTTCCAGCGCGGTGTTGAGCTGAAATTCCAGTTCCATTCGGGCTGCCGCAAAACGAGGGCACTCTAGTATTATGTGCCAGGTTGACTCACTGGTGTCGGGGTCGCACTCGCACTCGGGACTAATTTTAAGCCTGAACCGGTGCAAGTACTCCGCCATGCCGCCGTGTCCTGTGAAGGCTTGCACATGTCGGGGTGTCAGTTTTGTTTTCCTCACTGTGCGGTACGCTTCGGCCGCATCTGGGAAGAAAATTTTCGTGACTGACCCTGTGCTGGAGGAAGTGTAACGGTCTTGCCATACACGTACCGTTTCCTCTCTGATCTTTTTCTTCGCATAGGACACTGGGACTTCACCGTAGTCTGGGCTACACGCTGACTCTAAGGCCGCTTTTTTTGCAAGTTCATCTGCTCTCTCATTTCCGGTAGTTCCCACATGCGCTCTGAGCCAGAACAGCCGTGCTTCTCTTCCCTCCGATCTGATTTTCTTGATGCTTTCCTTGATCGCACTGGTTAGTGGATGGGTGGTCTTAGGGTTCGCCAGTAGCTCGAGCGATGATCGTGAGTCGCTGAGAATATTGACTAACTTTTTGTTGCTGTCCTTTACCAGGTCAACCGCCCTATGGAGTGCATACAGTTCGGATTGAAACACAGTACACGCTGAATGAAGACTGAATGTTGAGTAGTTGAGCTCCTGTCCTTCTTCCCACCACGTGAGGGCTGCTCCGACTTTGCCCTCTATTTTGCTACCATCCGTGTAGATTTGTGGTCCGGTTATTTTGTGGGATTCTAGAGTTTCGGGGCTCATGTTTTCCAGGAGTTCATACTCTGTTGTTATGAGTTGGGAAGGGTGTGGCTGGCTTGCAGCACTCAACTTTTGCTCCAGTCGTCTGCCCGGTGGAATGTAGTCTGTGGAGATGCCTTTCTTGAGAGAGTATAGACTGGCTGCTTCTTTTATTCTTAGATCTAATGGCAGAAGGCCTGAAAGGATTAGCGCTGACGTGAGGGAGACCGTGCGGTACGCCTTGCAGATCTTTTGTGCAAAGCCTCGTTGTAGTGAGTCCAGCTGATCTCGGATCATTTGGAACTCTGTCGCATGGGACCACGCACTAGCGGCGTACATGATGATCGGCTCGATGACCGCGACGTATATGGTGCGGGTTATCTCGCTGTTCAGACCCCACGTCACCTTGGCCGCACAGGCTAGTTGTTTGTAAATGTCCGCCGCTTTTTTGCAGTTTGCGATTACATGCGTTTTGAAGGTGAGATTTCGATCAATGATCAGACCTAGAAGTTTCATCTCTGTTACGAGATTGAGCCTACTTCCCGACATGGTGAGCTGTGGTGAATCGTACTTAAGCTTTTTGGTTAACACCATTGCACTGGTTTTATGTGCTGCAAAGTTTAGCTTGTTTTGTACGCCCCATTCTACCACTGTGTCGAGTGTCGAGTTGGCTGTCTCTTCTATCCAGCTAATCGTATGACCGGTGAACACCAGCACCACATCATCTGCAAACGCTTGACAGTATGCTCCTTCATCCTCCAGTTTGTGTAGCAGTGGGTCTAGGATGGTATTCCAGAAGGTCGGTCCTCCGATTGAACCTTGAACACAGCCCTTCGTGGTTTCCCTTTGACTTGTTGCTCTGGCATAGTTGACTATGATCTTGCGGTCTTGAAGGTATGAGCATACCATTGCGTAGAGGTTTTTGGGACATTTTCTCTCAACCAGTTGTTGTTTGAGCGCCGGCCACCATGCGTTATCGAAAGCGCCCTCTATATCTAACGAGATCATCAACACTATCTTTTTGTCTTCTAGGTTGGATTTCACGTATTTTATGAGGTCATAGAGAGCGTCCTCGGTGCTACGCTGCGGCGTGAAGCCGTATTGTCTTTTGCTGAGAGTGGGTTGGATGTGCCATTGAAGTCTGCACACTTTGAGTTTCTCGACGATTTTTCCAAGAATAGACAATAATCCTATCGGTCTGTAGGATTTGGGTTGAGTGTAGTCTTCTTTACCCGGTTTCCTGAGAATAATAACGTGGGCTACCTTCCACGGTTTAGGGAAGTATGACAGGTGCAAACATTTGTTCGCAAGCTTCATAAAGAGCTCGCTTCGGATAGCCACTGTGCATATGTCGGCTGTAAGTCCGTCTGGTCCCGGTGCCTTTTTTGGGTTTAGTGCTTTTAGCACCATTTCCAGTTCGGCTTCCGTGAATGGCGGATCGTCTTCCGATAGCTCTTGTATTTCCTCAGTGTTTTTGTCTATTTGGTTTCGAAGGTAGGTATGATAGGTGTTGTCGGTCGCTATAGTGTCGTCGGGATAGAAGGTGCTGGCCAGAAGTTCAGATGAGTTCTCTGGGCTCAGGGTTTCCCCTTGCGAGTTCCGGAGAAGCATATCTTCCTGCCTTCTTGCAGTTTTCCTTATGACCCTGTATATTAGGTTAGGTTAGGTTAGGTTAGGTTAGGTTAGGTTAGGTTAGGTTAGGTTAGGTTAGGTTAGGTTAGGTTAGGTTAGGTTAGGTTAGGTTAGGTTGCCGCGTGGGGAGAAATAGCCCTGGTGGGCGTGTATTTCTCCCCTAACCGCCCACTGCAGGATTTCGAGGACTTCCTCGAAATCCTCAGCGCGGTTGCCGGAAGAGCGGCCCCGCGCCAGGTCGCCGTTTTGGGCGACCTGAACGCCAAATCGGCGACCTGGGGCAACCCGGCCGCCTCATGTAACGCCCGGGGACGCGTCGTCGAGCTCTGGGCGGCCTCGTCCGGTCTGTCCCTCCTCAACAGAGGGACGGTTCAGACGTGTGTGCGGCAACGGGGAGGGTCAGTGGTGGACGTTTCGTTCGCCACCCCTGTTCTAGCCGCCCGCGTCGTGAACTGGCGGGTCGAGATGGTGGAGACTTTGTCGGACCACCGATATGTGCGGTTCGACATCTCCACCCAGAGCCCCCGGAGGACGGCCCCCTCGGGCCGCTCTCCCTTTCCGCGGTGGGCGCTTATCCGCCTCGACCGCGAGGCGGCAAAGGAGGCGGCATTCCTCCAGGACTGGCTCGCGCCCCCTGTCCAAGTCCTGGACGTGGATTCCGCAGCGGGCCAGCTCAGGGACTCCCTGACCGAGGTGTGCAACTATAGCATGCCTCGGTCTCGCCGTCCACCTCCCCGCCGCGCCGTCTATTGGTGGTCGGAGGAGCTAGCGGGGCTCCGCGCCGCCTGCGTGGCAGCACGGCGGGCGTACACGCGGAGTCGGCGGCGTAGTCGGCGCGACCTCGAGGCCGAGGACCTTCTATATGCCTCCTATGTAGAGGCAAAGAAGGTCCTCAAGTCGGCAATGGGCGCAGCCCAGGACGCAGCGCGAGCCGAGATGCTGGAGGGTCTCGATAGGGACCCGTACGGGAGACCCTACAAGGCGGCGCGGAATAAACTGCGCCCCTTTGGTCCCCCGCTGACGGAGTCCCTCGAACCAGCACTGCTGGATGGGGTGGTTCGGTCCCTATTTCCATCTGGGACCACCGAATTCACCCCACCATTGATGGACCCTCCACGGGGGGCGACTGAGCCGGAGGAGGAGGTCCCTCCGGTCACAGAGGAGGAGCTGGCCACGGAGACCCTCCGGATCCGCGCCAAGAAGACGGCCCCAGGGCCGGACGGCGTTCCTGCGCGGGTGGTGGCCATCGCCGCCACCCAGATGAAGGGGAGGTTTCGGGACCTCTTCAGTGCGTGTTTCACGACTGGGAGGTTCCCGAAGCCCTGGAAGGAGGGGCAGCTGTGCCTCCTCCGAAAGGAGGGACGCCCGGCAGACTCCCCCTCGGCATACCGGCCCATCGTTCTGCTCGATGAGGTTGGTAAGCTGTTCGAGGGGATTGTCGCCAGCCGGCTGAACGGCCATCTGCTGGAGGTGGGGCCGAACCTGTCGGACGCCCAATTCGGCTTTCGAAGGGGGCGTTCGACAGTGGACGCGTTGGCCCGCCTGAAGGGCCAGGTGCGGGAGGCAGTGGAGGCGGGGGAGGGGGTTTTGGCTGTGTCGTTTGACATTGCCAACGCCTTCAACTCCGTCCCCCACTCGACTATATTAGAGGCACTCCGCTATCATGGAGTGCCTCCTTATTTGCGGAGTCTGCTGGCCAGCTACCTGGAGGACCGAGCCGTCCTCCTGGTTGACAAAGCTGGCCAGCTTCGGCGGTACGGCGCGGAGTCCGGTGTTCCGCAGGGGTCTGTTTTAGGACCACTCCTGTGGAACATCGGCTTTGATTGGCTCTTGCGGGGAGCCCTCCTCCGTGGCACGAGTGTCATCTGCTATGCGGATGACACTCTCCTCACTGCCCGGGGGAAGAGCTTTAGGGAGGTGGCGAGCCTGGCCTCGGCTGGCGGATCGTTGGTGGCGGGTAGGATCCGGCGGCTTGGATTGGGGGTGGCGCTGCACAAGACCGAGGCCGTGTTCTTCCACGGGCCTCGGCAGCGCATCCCCACTGACGCCCACATCTTTGTGGAGGGCGTCAGAGTTGACGTTAAGGCCCAGATTAAATATCTGGGCCTTGTCCTAGACAGCAGGTGGCGCTTCGGCCCGCACTTCAGCGGGCTGTCGGCGCGCCTGCTGAAGGTTGCGGGATCCCTATCGTGGCTCCTCCCAAATTTGGGAGGGCCCAAATCGCGGTGCCGGCAGCTCTATGCCGGCATCCTGAAGAGCATGGCCCTGTATGGGGCCCCAATCTGGGCGGACTCCCTGCAAAGGAGGGAGAACGCCACCGCGATTCGTAGGCCCCAAAGGGCCATCGCGCAGCGGGTAGCGAGGGCCTACCGCTCAGTGGGCTTCTCGGCGGCGTGCGCTCTGGCGGGCACCCCGCCTTGGGAGCTCGAGGCGTGGGTGCTCGCCAGAGTTTACGAGTGGACGGCGGGGCGTAGGGCGCTCGGAGAGCACCCCGCCCCGGAAGAGCGGGAGGCCGTGCGGCGAGAGGCGAGGGCCGCAATCGTCCATCATTGGACGGAGGACCTCGCCTCCGCCACGTTTGGTCGCCGAACGCTGGACGCGCTCGGGCCAGTCCTGGTAGACTGGCTCGAGCGCCCCCACGGGTTCCTCTCGTTCCGCCTGGTGCAGGTACTATCCGGGCATGGAAGCTTCGGCTCATACCTGCACCGGATCGGGAGAGAGGAGAGCCCGTCGTGCCACGAATGTGGCGCGGCGGAGGACACGGCGCAGCACACACTCGAAGTGTGCCCGTCGTGGTCAGAGCCGCGCCGCGGCCTGGTAGCGGCAGTAGGGCCAGACCTCTCGCTTCCCAGCGTGGTCACCTCCATGCTTGGAAGCGAGGGGGCGTGGGCAGCAGTAGCCTCCTTCTGCGAGGACGTGATGTCGCAGAAGGAGGCAGCAGAGCGCGCGCGGGAGGAAGACCCTCTCGCAGCGCCTCTGCGAAGGCGTAGAAGGGGCGGGAGAAGGCGTCATATATAGACGCCTCCCCTGGTGGTGAATAGCGGGAGACAGGCGCGGGGGCGCCCTCTCCCGCATTGCACGTATTCACCACCCCCGTCGGGCGGGAATGGCCGAGCACTCGCGGTTGTTCCCGGGCCCCTCAATTTGTAGAGAGGGGCGTGTAAGGGCCCGCTGTCAAGGCGGGCGATCGTCGGCGGGGGACCGGAAGTCGAGGCTGTGCCAGTTTCCCGGTCCTCCCCCACAGAGACGTTGCCGGAGTGCCCCTGGGTTTTTAGTGGGTAAACCGGTCCGTTTATAGGACCGAGAGTCCCACATACCCCCCCTCATCCCCCATGGGGGGGGATGCGTAACGCATTTTCCCAGGGAAAAAAAAAAAAAAAAAAAAAAAAAAAAAAGGTTAGGTTAGGTTGGGGTGCTAGGTCGGGTAACCTCCAAGAGGTCTGCGCTGTTACTTGTCCCCTGGGATTCGTCCTGGGGGAACGGTAGCAGTCGCGGATTGGTGCACCCTGGTAAACACCGCTAATAACTTCTCACTCGTGGGATCTTGTTAGCGGTGGCCAATAACTCGACACGGTGGGCCTCTCCGCGTGTCCCTCTGAGTAGCAGAGGGCACAGTGTGATGAGGCAGGGTAGACTTCGGTCTACCCAGGTGGGTCCGGGCCCCCTTGTTTGGTGGCCCGGACGACCTTCTGGGACCTGGTCCTAGAAGGGGGCGGCGAAGCGCGCGCGGGGGGACGCTGAACTCTCCTGCGCCGCTTCGTGGGGGACGAGCGGTCCCATAGAAGGCGGCGAAGCGCGCGCGGGAGGACGCGGAACACTCCTGCGCCGCTTCGTGGGGGGGCCTTGGGCCCCCGAGCGGGGAAGAGGGCGCGGGACGACGCGGAACTGTCCCGCGCCGCTCTGACGCATGGTGGCGAATGGCGGGGCCGACATGGAGCCCCGGCCCCGCATTGCACACATTCGCCACCTTTGCGGGCGGACGGGAACGGCCGAGTCGCTTGCCGTTCCCAGGCCCCACCCTGCAGGGGAGGGGCGTGCGGGCCCCGCTGTAATGGCGGGCTTCGTCGGGGAGGGACTGGATGTAAAGGCTCTGCCGGTTTCCCAGTCCCCCCCACTAAGACGACGCAGGAGCGCCGCTGGGTTTTTAGTGGGTATACCGGCCTTGGGGAGGCCGGGGAGTCCCACATACCCCCCTTGTCACTCTCCAGTGGAGGGGGGATGCGTCATTTGCATTTTCCCAGCGCAAAAAAAAAAAAAAAAAAAAAAAAAAAAAAAAAAAAAAAAAAAAAAAAAAAAAAAAGGTTAGGTTAGGTTAGGTTAGGTTAGGTTTTTTTTTTTTTTTTTTTTTTTTTAATTCTAGTGTCCCTCAGACATGGAGGTCCGAGTCTTTTGTAATGCTTTTATAAGTTTTTGACATTTCTATTTATATGAAAAAAGAAGAAGCAAAGGAGCTTTATTATATCAGTACAATTTTTATTTTAGCCTAATAATGCTGTCTTTGTGCTCAAAACTTTTTATGTCTGTATTTTAAGTTCGGGTTTGTACCATTCTCGTTTATACCCTGTTTTTATCAATTTGTTCCTACATCTTTTTGTTTCTTTACTTTGCTAAGTGCCTAATGTAAAAATAATATTTTCCACCTGGAATCCTAAAACTAATCTATTTATAAACTAATTTTTGTATTTTTATTCTCTTTTTGAATTTCTGTGTCGAATTATTTCTGTTTATTAATTTACTTTAAGTTACTAAATACTTTACTAAATCTTTATGTTTTAACTGTTTTGTTTGTTGTTTACGATTTTATTATTTCATTTGTGCGTAATTTTACTTTTTTCTATTTAACTGCTTCTATTATTTATTATTTATTATTCTGCTTCTATTATTTACTATTTATGGAGTTATTGCTGGTTGTATCCCTATATATATCAATATATAGACGCCAACAAGGCTTATATAACTTAAATTTTAATTGTTGTCCTGTTTTAATGTTTTTACTATTGTCCAAGTTTGCCAAGGTTCTGCTTAGTGTGCCCTTTAAAGTTCCCCACCGAGTGCATATTTTCCGCCTTTCAGGGGTAAACGGCGGCTCATGATCAACATGACCCAAACCGTTTACTTGGATAGCTACTTTTGTGGCTCTTCGGTGGTAGCGCTTGTTTGCACCTATAACTATGCCGGGGACCACCTCAGCAGTGGTAGGCTATAGTGGCTCTAGCCAGTGCGTCCCACTTCCTCCTGATTGCACACTCAGGGCTGAAGGCGCTGTGATCTGTCTTTTCAGCCTTTGCGTGCAGGCAGTTGCAGCAGGAAGGGGTCGCACCGGCGAGCCGATCCGCACACTCCGTCCTCATGTGGGGTCCCCCACAGTGGCTGCATTTCACGGTGGTCTCCGTGCAAAACCGTCGCCCATGGCCATAGCCGAGACACAGCGAGCATTGCACAAGTGGTGACTGGTCAGCCACTTGTACTCGCTGGAGGTCTATGACAACGGTTCCTGCATGGACCAGACGCTGCCAAACTGCGGGAGACACCCTCATGACCACGTGCTGTGTGTGGTTATTCCTTGTCTTTTTCCTGTACATTATATTAATTTTGTTTGCTGTTTGGTCCAAATCTTTTAAAATTTTTCCGTTCTGTTTCCAGATGGCGTTCATTATATCTTCATCGGTATTGAAGCTGAAAACATTTTTGAGGATAACAAGGGGGTCCTTGTTTTTGACCTCCTCAACAGTCAGGTATCCTTCCGCACCCTTCAATCTTTCCTGAACTAGTCGTCTTTCCTCCTCTGTTTTGCATCCTACGATAACCTTCCTGTCCTTTGCTTTCCTGATCTTTTCTATTTCTATTCCTCCTTCCTTTGCCTTCACCGTGTCTCGTATCTTCTTCATGACCTCATCTCCTGTGTCCTGATCGTCCTTAGATGTTACCACTACCGAGTATAGCGCGGCGCGCTCAGGGAACTGCCTCCCGGGCTGCGCCGCTACTACACTCGCGTACGTCTGCTTTTCTATCCTTTCCTGCTGTTGTTCCATCCTTTCTTGTAACTTCTCCATCCTTGCACTATTCTCGCTTATCAACCTTGCATGCTCTTCCAGCTTCTCAATGAGGTCTCTTTCTTCCTTTCTCACCTCCTTCTCTTGCTCTTCTTCTTTCTCTAGCTCTTTTTCTTTCTCCGGTTCCTTCACCTTCCTTACTCCTTTGTCTTTTTCACTTTCCGACTCTTTGACTAGCTGATACAGCCTTTCGATTGCTACTAGTACCTCGTTCTTAATTTCAGTTTTTATATTTCTCGAGTTCCCCATATTAACCTTTGCTTTCGTAAGACAGGCCTTCGCTTCCGCAAGCCGGCTGGTGTATTTAGGCTGCACCGGTGGGCTTCCCACAGCCTCTATCGGTGCTTTCACACCCACTCTACTTCCCTGTGAAAGCACCTTTTTTGTCTTTGGGGCGTCCACCGGCGCAACTTTCTTCGGGGTGGTTGGGGTAAGTGGGTCTGCTTTACCAGCTTCCCACTCCCCGATACTTCTGCGGACGCTTGAAGTTGAAGGCCTGTCATTTTCGTGCACAGCTGGTGGTGTGGTCGAGGTTCTTCTGGGGAACTCGTTTGTAGATTTGCTGCTCTTGGCGGGGGTGCGGAAACCGAACATTATGGATTGACGAAAGAGGGACACACGTCAAGGTAAAATTAAAAGTAAATTTGTATAAGTTGTAAAAAATAAGTAAAAAAGTAAATTTGTATAAGTTGTAAAATTTTAAAAGTGTATAATATAATATTTTAATAATCTAACTTAAACCTAACTAAAATTTACAAAAACTGAGTAGATAATATTTTTAATTCTATTTTAAAACTAACAAAAACCAATTCTTCTGGGTGTCCCGGTAAGAGCAGTATTCTGCAAACCTATTACCGTCTCGGTAGTCAAAATACCGCTTTCTGTCACTTAAATACTGACGTATTTAGTCAAAAATAAAAATAAAAAAGTCAAGTCAAAACGACGAGGACTTAGGAAAAATTTTAAGTACTGAGTCAAAAGCTTATTTTTATCTAATAAGAGTACTGAAAACCGGGTCTGGAAATAATGCTTATTTCCAGAGTTATGAAGGTTTGAATGTGATTTCCCTGTGGAAATCGACTTTTCTAACCTTAGTAACTGCAATCTTCGATTTTTTCTTGATTTTTGTCGATAATCGTGTTTTTTCTTTTGCAGGTACGTGCGGGGACGTCGGGCAGAGGTGAACCAGCCACGGGATGTGCAGAAACACGCAAGATGGACGCGACAAAATTCAAAAACGCTCAAAAAAGACCCAAATGTACCAAAATTTACGGAAAATCGCAGTTTTTCGAATATTTTTCTACGACAAGTGCCCAAATGGACTCGCTCCACGGATAGAGCGTGTCGAGCCGCTTCTAATGATGTAGCGCACGGCTATGGTCACTCAAAGTTGGAGTCGAGAAAAATATTTTCGGTTTTCACCTTAGACAAAATTGCGTTTTTGAGCGTAAAAACGCTAAGTTAATAGCTTTTCGCTATCAAAAACGAAACTTTGCCACTGTGGGCGCAACCAGTGCGTCGAACTACGATTTATAAGCTACTAAAATAATTTATTTACTTGTGAAATTAAAATTTAGAAAATAAAATTGTTGAAATTTTGCTAAGTCCCTATAAAATTATGCGAAAAATGTCAAAAATTCACGTTTTTTGTATAGAACGTGGGTCCTATTATAATTTATTCGCACAATGGGTGCCGAGACGCTTAATTTGATGTATCGCACGCGATCGTAAGTCACCAAAAAATTTTCAGTTTTTGTATGGTTAGGTTAGGTTAGGTTTTTTTTTTTTTTTTTTTTTTTTTTTTTTTTCCTGGAACTCTTCTGTTGCTGTTATATTGCAACATCATTTTATTCGTTTTATAATTCCCTTACATAATTACATTTACCATTTACTTATTCTAAATTTATAATAAACATAATTTTACCCTGATAAAATTTCCAATAATAATCAACATGATTGAATTTTTAGATTTCAATAATTAAAATCTAAAAATAACTTATCTACATTTTATAAAAACTAAATCATTTCAATTATATATAACAAATCTAAAATAATTACTCAAAATACAGATACAACAATATAACAATCATATGTTAAAACTATACATCAAAAATTAAATATAAATTCATTTAAGTAATTCATTATTACAATTTTTATTGAATCAAAATTTAACTAAAACCTAATATTAATATTATAATCACAATTTCATTTTTAACAAATACCTATTACAAATTAATCCAACCCAAATAAAAATAAAGTTACAAAATGACAAATAAAACCAACATCAATAAATTATCATCTATAAAGTACTACTAACACTGCCGATCAGGTCTACACTGATTATAAATCATAAGATTTAGTCTATCGACCTGACCGGAAGCATACGCAATGATCATAAAATTTATGTACATTATAAGTAACAATCGCAAAATAAAACTATAGACCCAAGTTACTCTTCCCAGATTTAAATTTTCCACTAATCTTAAACATGATAAGCCACGAGGAGGCAATCACAATCTTAGTCAATAATTAATTAGGTGGTTATTAGAAGTTGTACACAATAGAAATCGACCAATCCACCAGCAAATTAAATAGATAGGTACATACATAATTTAACCAAAAGATGGAGTAAGATGGAACATACCTCACTTTATTTACCCTTCCATATATTCTATTTCACAGGTAGACCGGCCGGTCCCTTTATGATCTGTATCAAAAAATTTTAAAATGTCAAATGTCAAATGTCAATGCAACCTAATGTCATTTATAGCTGGATGTCAAACAATAATAAAAGAAGAAGAAGTTGAGTGTTTATTTGTTATTGTTTTCATGTGCAATCTGCTAATTAGGTAATTTGTAAATAAGTGACCAAAATCAAACAATAACCAACAAACAACTCGACAAAAGATCCCGACGCACCTGTCTGAGCAATTGCTTGTTAGTGTTTTGATGTGCTTTTGATAAATCTTGTTTGTGGATGTGTGTTAGTAGGTGACCAAAATCAAAACAATAACCAACAACAACCCAACAGGAAGAAAGACTAGATGAATACAAAATAATATAGCTTGACACTTGACAATCATGATGAACATAAAACAATATTGGACTCCTCAACACAGATAAATGGTAGGTATATAAAATATTTTACGCTGTAGGCCACCCTCTACAAATTATCAAAAATTTGCAAAAAGTAAACCACAATAAATTTGTAACCTAAACTAATCCACCTCCACGATGGAGCCATTCTCTTTCCCAATTTTGCGAAGAACGGTCCTCGCAAAATTAAGAAACAACGGTCTGCAATCGTTATCATGCATAATCCCATCCAAATTATCTAACCTGATATCAGTCTGCATTGCACACTCGCAGTCAAATCTCAACATATTAAATTTAGAGCACTCAACTAGCAAATGTTGTACTGTCTGAGGGATATCTGCTCCGCAAGTGCACAATGCAGACTCCTTAAGCTTAAACCTATGCAAATAATAATTGAACCCTCCATGTCCTGTCAGAATTTGAGTAATATAATTATTGATAGAAAATTTTGCCAATACTTTATACGCTAAAATAACATTCTTGAAAAACAGCTTGGTAGTGGCCCCTGTAGTTGCTGAATCGTAACGGTGCTGCCATTCTTCTAGCGAATCAGACCTGGTGGAATGCTTTGCAAAGGACAAGGGAAACAAGTCGTACTTAGGCTGTTGTCTATTATTCAGTGCTGCATACTTGGCAAGCTCATCTGCCCTCTCGTTACCCAATACTCCACAATGTGCCTTAACCCAGTGCAGGGCAACTTCTTTGCCTCCTTCTTGCAAATTAAAGATTTTATCCCTAATAGTGACTGCTAGTGGATTAACTGCATTAGGGTCACCGATAACCTCCAGACTTGATCTTGAGTCACTTAAAATGTGAACTTTTGTGGCTTTCAGCTTCTCAGTGACATGCAGTGCCCGAAGTATCGCCGACAGCTCAGCCTGAAACACGCTACAGAAATCCATAATATATCAGAAATATATTATGGTTAGGTTAGGTTAGGTTAGGTTAGGTTAGGTTAGGTTAGGTTAGGTTAGGTTGGGGGACCCCCCACAGTGCTTACGTCCTCGTCGTGTCCCCTGGAAACGACCCTTTCTGACCACCGTAACGGAGTGGCAGACTGGGCTCGGCCAAAGAGCACTGTGCGTTGTAGACTTTCTTGCGGTTATCTACAACCTTGCGGAATGCCTAAAAAGCATGCGCGGGACGCCTCCGGGCGTTTCATAAAAGGCCCTTCTCAGGGCCAACCAAAAGGCCCTTCTCAGGGCCAACCCGAGGAAGGTGCGGCGGTATGCCTCGCAACTTCTGCGGTCGGCCTTCACGGCAATGCGGACGAGTCTTCGGACTCGGATTCAGACAGCGGGACCGTTACGCGGTCGGGCGCAGGCCCGAAGGCGATCACCGAAAATGGTGAATCGCGCAAGAGGGCCTTTCTGAAGGACGGCTCTGGGTCGAGTTCCTCGGAACAGACGAAGAGCGCGCCCAAGAAGAAGGCGGTGAGGGCCAAGAAGGCCACCGTGGCCGATACCCACGATGTGGGCTTGGCTGAAGCGCGGCGTCAGCTGAGTCTGACTGGGCGGGCGCAGCTCCAGCAGGACTTGGAGGAGCAGGTCGCTGCTAAGGAGCAGGAGGCGCGTACTGCGCGGGCCAAGTCCGGGTACGGGGCGTCCCACGTCTTGTACTCGGACCACTCCCTGGCCGAGCTGGAGCGCATGGCGCTGGAGGACGAGAAGGAGATTGCGGAGGTTGCGTCCAAGTCCTCCAACTTGAAGGGGACTTTCCAAAAGGCCCTGAAATGTCGGGCCGCGAGCATGCGCGGCATCGTGTGTGAGCTGGTGAAGCGCACCGCGACGGAGGAGACGCAGCAACTGCAGGCGACGGTCGATCGCCTGCAGTCCGAGGTCAGCCAGCTTCACAAGAAGCTGGCCGAAGTCACGGCCCGGCCCGCTCAGGCCCAGGCCGATCCTCGACCGACAGCGGAAGCTCCCTCCTCCTCCTCCTCCGCCAACCTTGAGGACATCATCCGCAAGGTTGTCATGGAGGAGAGGGCCTTCACGAGAGCCTGTTTCGATGGGATCGAGGACAGGCTCCTACCGGAGAAAAACCTCCGCCCGCCATTGGCGGCGGACAAGAGGCCCAACAAGCCGGCGCCACCCTCCCAAAGGGAGGACGCCCAACTACCCTCCACCACTCCGTCCAACCAGCCTTGGACGGAAGTGGTGAGGGGAAAGGGCAAGGCCAAAAAGGCGAATGCGGCCGCCGCCCCCCCCACCGCCCCTCCCTGCCCGTCCCAGGCGACCGGCAAGGGAAAGGGAAAGGGGAAGGGAAAAAAGTCGGCCCCCAAGCCCGCCGCCGCTGCCCCCGCAGCCAAAAGGGCTCCCGCCGGTGGGAGGAAGCCTTTGATTCCTCCCAAAACTGCGGCCGTCGTGGTGACTCTCACCGCGGAGGCCGCGGAACGGGGGGAAACGTACGGGTCCGTCCTCAAGCGGGCCCGTGCCAACGCCGATCCCACCAAACTTGGGATCGGTGCAGTTGTGTGCCGCCAGACCCAGACCGGAGCTCGAATCTTCGAGTTTGCGGGGGCCCAGGGCGGCGCCAACGCGGACCTCTTTGCAACCAAGTTGCGAGAGGTCATTGCGGACGCGGCCAAAGTGGTGAGGCCTGTTAGGTCTGTGGCCTTGGAGGTGACCGATCTCGATGATACGGTCACCAAAGAGGAGGTGGTGGCGGCAATCGCAGCAATGGGGGGCTGCGACGTCGCAGCGGTGCAGTGCCGAGACATCAGGCCTGGCCGCGGACGCATGGGCACTGTCCGTCTCGAGTGCCCGGTCGCTGCGGCCAAAGCCGTCCTCGACAAGGGGCGGCTTCCTGTAGGGTTCGGCACCTGCAGAGTCCGAGCACTTGAAGACCAGCCTCTGCGCTGCTTCAAGTGCTTCGGAATCGGGCACACGCGGGCCCTCTGTCCGTCCACGGTGGACAGGTCGGACACCTGCTACCGCTGCGGGGAGGCGGGACACAAGTCCGCCTCCTGCAAAGTCCCCACGCCACGCTGCGCAGTGTGCGCAGCCAGTGGCCGACCTGCAGGCCACGTCATGAAGGGGAGGGACTGCATCCCTCCCCCAAAGAAGGGCAAAGCGCAGGCGACGACCCCGCCTGCTGCTGCGACCGCCGCCCCTGAAGCAGGGACCTCGGCGGCCGATGAGGGAGGTGCGATGTCCGACTAATGGATAGGGTCGAACATCGCATCCTTCAGGCGAACATCAACCACTGCAAAGCCGCCCAGGACCTGCTCATGCAGGCCCTGGCGGAGTGGTTGGTGGACGTGGCGGTAGTCGCCGAGCCGTACTCGGTCCCTGGCCACTGGCTGGGTGACCGGGACAGCTTGGTGGCATTGGTTGTGCGGTCTTCCACAGACTCCCCTCCCCTCTCGCTCTTAGAGAGGGGACCGGGATACGTGGCCGCCGCGTGGGGAGAAATAGCCCTGGTGGGCGTGTATTTCTCCCCTAACCGCCCACTGCAGGATTTCGAGGACTTCCTCGAAACCCTCAGCGCGGTTGCCGGAAGAGCGGCCCCGCGCCAGGTCGCCGTTTTGGGCGACCTGAACGCCAAATCGGCGACCTGGGGCAACCCGGCCGCCTCATGTAACGCCCGGGGACGCGTCGTCGAGCTCTGGGCGGCCTCGTCCGGTCTGTCCCTCCTCAACAGAGGGACGGTTCAGACGTGTGTGCGGCAACGGGGAGGGTCAGTGGTGGACGTCTCGTTCGCTACCCCCGTTCTTGCCGCCCGCGTCGTGAACTGGCGGGTGGAGATGGTGGAGACACTGTCGGACCACCGTTACGTGCGGTTCGACGTCTCCACCCAGAGCCCCCGGAGGACGGCCCCTCCAGGTCCTTCTTCGTTTCCGCGGTGGGCTCTCACCCGCCTCGACCGTGAGGCGGCTGAGGAGGCGGCGTTCGTCCAGGACTGGCTCACGCCCCCTGTCCAAGTCCTGGACGTGGACTCCGCGGCGGCCCAACTCAGGAAGTCCTTGACCGAGGTGTGCAACTCCAGCATGCCTCGGTCTCGCCGTCCACCACCACGCCGCGCCGTCTACTGGTGGTCGGAGGAACTGGCGGGGCTCCGGGCCGCCTGCACGGCGGCAAGGCGGGCCTACACGCGGAGTCGACGGCGCAGCCGGCGAGACCCCGAAGGCGAGGACCTTCTGTACGCCTCTTACGTAGAGGCAAAGAGGGTCCTCAAAACGGCAATGAGGGCCGCCGATGATGCGGCCCGAGCCGAGATGCTGGAGGGGCTCAACGGGGATCCGTACGGGAGACCATACAAGGCGGCGCGGAATAAACTGCGCCCCGTTGGTCCCCCGCTAACGGAGTCCATGGAGCCGGCATTGCTGGATGGGGTGGTTCGGTCCCTGTTCCCGTCCGGAAGCAACTTCACCCCACCAGCGATGGACCCCCCGCGGGGAGAGGCTCCGCAGGAGGAGGAGGAGGAAGTACCTGCGGTCACGGTGGAGGAGCTTGGCGAGGTGACTCTCCGTCTCCGCGCCAAGAAGACGGCCCCAGGGCCGGACGGCGTCCCTGCGCGGGTGGTGGCGATTGCCATCACCCAGATGGAAAAACGGTTTCGGGATCTCTTCAGCGCGTGTTTCACCGCTGGGAGATTCCCGAAACCGTGGAAGGAGGGGCAGTTGTGCCTCCTCCGAAAGGAGGGACGTCCGGCGGACTCCCCCTCGGCATACCGGCCCATCGTTCTGCTCGATGAGGTCGGTAAGCTGTTTGAGGGGGTTGTCGCCGGCCGGCTTAATGGTCTCCTGCTGGAGGTGGGGCCGAACCTGTCGGACGCCCAATTCGGATTCCGAAGGGGGCGTTCGACAGTGGACGCGCTGGCCCGGCTCAAGGGCCAGGTGAGGGAGGCGGTGGAGGCCGGGGATGGGGTTTTGGCTGTGTCGTTCGACATAGCCAATGCCTTCAACTCCGTCCCCCACCCGACAATACTAGAGGCGCTCCGCTATCATGGAGTGCCTCAGTACCTGCGGAGCCTCCTGGCCAGCTACCTGGAGGACCGAGAGGTCCTCCTCGTGGACAAAGCTGGCCAGCTAAGGCGGTACAGTGTGGAGTCCGGTGTTCCGCAGGGGTCCGTTCTAGGACCCCTGCTGTGGAACATCGGCTTCGACTGGCTCCTGCGGGGAGCTCTCCTCCGAGGCACGAGTGTCATCTGCTATGCGGATGACACTCTCCTTACTGCCCGGGGGAGAGACTTCAGGCAAGCGGCGAGCCTGGCCTCGGCTGGCGGATCCTTGGTTGCGGGAAGGATCCGCCGGCTTGGCTTGAAGGTGGCGCTGCACAAAACCGAGGCCGTGTTTTTTCACGGGCCTCGGCAGCGCACCCCCACCGACGGCCACATCGTGGTAGAGGGCGTTAGAGTCGAGGTGAAGGCCCAGATGAAATATCTGGGCCTGATCCTCGACAGCCGGTGGCGCTTCGGCCCGCATTTTAGCGGGCTCTCAGCGCGCCTGCTGAAAGTCGCAGGCGCGCTGTCGTGGCTCCTCCCAAATCTGGGGGGGCCCAAAGCGCGATGCCGGCAATTATATGCCGGCATCCTGAAGAGCATGGCTCTCTACGGGGCCCCCATCTGGGCGGACTCCCTCCAAAGGAGGGAGAACACCGCGGCGCTGCGCAGGCCCCAGAGGGCCATTGCGCAGCGGGTGGCGCGGGCCTACCGTTCGGTAGGCTTCGCGGCGGCTTGTGCTCTGGCAGGCACCCCTCCTTGGGAGCTCGAGGCGTGGGTGCTCGCCAGAGTTTATGAGTGGACGGCGGGGCGCAGGGCTCTCGGCGAGCATCCCGCCCTGGAAGTGCGGGAGGCCGTCCGGCGAGAGGCGAGGGAAGCGGTCGTCCATCACTGGACGGAGGATCTCGCCTCTGCCGTGTTTGGCCGCCGAACCCTGGACGCGCTCGGGCCAGTCTTGCAAGACTGGCTCGAGCGGCGCCACGGGTTCCTCTCTTTCCGTCTGGTGCAGGTGCTGTCCGGGCACGGTTGCTTCGGCACGTGCCTGCACCGGATCGGGAGAGAGGAGAGTCCGTCGTGCCACGAATGTGGCGCGGCGGAGGACACGGCGCAGCACACCCTCGAGGTGTGCGCGTCGTGGTCAGAGCCGCGTCGCGGCCTGATAGCGGCAGTCGGGCCGGACCTCTCGCTTCCTAGCGTGGTCAACTCCATGCTGGGAAGTGAAGAGGCCTGGGCAGCGGTCGCCTCCTTTTGTGAGGACGTGATGTCCCACAAGGAGGCGGCGGAACGTGCGCGGGAGGAAGACCCTCTCGCGCCGCCGCATAGGCGGAAAAGAGCGCGGAGAGGGCGAAGACATTAGTCGCCCTCCCTCCCTCCATGGTGGTGGATAGCGGGTGACAGGCGCGGGGGCGCCAGCTCCTGCATTGCACTCCACCACCTGCGGTCGTTCCACGGCCCTTCCTGTATGGAGGGGCGTGAAGGGCCTGCTGCAAGCAGGCGGTCGTCGGCGGGGGACTGGACGTAAAGGCTCTGCCGGTTTCCCAGTCCCCCTCCACGTAGACGACGCCGGAATAACTGGTGGTTTTAGTGGGTAAACCGGTCCGGGAGTCCCACATAACCCTCCCCATCCCCCAGGGGGGGGTATGCGTAACGCATTTCCCCAGTATAAAAAAAAAAAAAAAAAAAAAAAAAAAAAAAAAAAAGGTTAGGTTAGGTTGGGGTGGGGTGCTAGGTCGGGTAACCTCCAAGAGGTCTGCGCTGTTACTTGTCCCCTGGGATTCGTCCTGGGGGAACGGTAGCAGTCGCGGATTGGTGCACCCTGGTAAACACCGCTAATAACTTCTCACTCGTGGGATCTTGTTAGCGGTGGCCAATAACTCGACACGGTGGGCCTCTCCGCGTGTCCCTCTGAGTAGCAGAGGGCACAGTGTGATGAGGCAGGGTAGACTTCGGTCTACCCAGGTGGGTCCGGGCCCCCTTGTTTGGTGGCCCGGACGACCTTCTGGGACCTGGTCCCAGAAGGGGGCGGCGAAGCGCGCGCGGGGGGACGCGGAACTCTCCTGCGCCGCTTCGTGGGGGACGAGCGGTCCCATAGAAGGCGGCGAAGCGCGCGCGGGAGGACGCGGAACACTCCTGCGCCGCTTCGTGGGGGGGCCTTGGGCCCCCGAGCGGGGAAGAGCGCGCGGGATGACGCGGAACTGTCCCGCGCCGCTCTGACGCATGGTGGCGAATGGCGGGGCCGACATGGAGCCCCGGCCCCGCATTGCACACATTCGCCACCTTTGCGGGCGGACGGGAACGGCCGAGTCGCTTGCCGTTCCCAGGCCCCACCCTGCATGGGAGGGGCGTGCGGGCCCCGCTGTAATGGCGGGCTTCGTCGGGGAGGGACTGGATGTAAAGGCTCTGCCGGTTTCCCAGTCCCCCCCACTAAAACGACGCAGGAGCGCCGCTGGGTTTTTAGTGGGTATACCGGCCTTGGGGAGGCCGGGGAGTCCCACATACCCCCCTTGTCACTCTCCAGTGGAGGGGGGATGCGTCATTTGCATTTTCCCAGCGCAAAAAAAAAAAAAAAAAAAAAAAAAAAAAAAAAAAAAAAAAAAAAAAAGGTTAGGTTAGGTTAGGTTAGGTTTTGGGGGACACCCCACAGTTCTTGCGTCCACGTCGCGTCCCCTGGAAACGAGATCCCCAGTTCTGACCACCGTAACGGAGTGGCAGACTGGGCTCGGCTAAAAGAACTGTGCGTCGTAGACTTAATTGCGGTATCTACGACAATGGCGGAGGCTTCTAAGCCTAAACCTTTGCGGGACGCCTCCGGGCGTTTCCTAAAAGGCCCTTCTCAGGGCCAACCCAAAGGCCCTCCTCAGGGCCAACCAAAAGGCCCTTCTCAGGGCCAGGATGAAGGCACGCCGCCTTCTGCTGCGGTCAGCCTGTTTTGCAGGGCGGACGAGTCGGACTCTGACGAGTCCATTACGTTTGTTCCGACGCTCGCTATCGAGCAAGGTCGGAAGCGGGCCTTTATGAAGGATGGGTCCTGCTCCTCGACTTCGGAGTCGACTAGGAGCAAACCCAAGAAGAAGGGAAAGGGCAAGAAAGCCCCCGCCGTTACAGGTGCCGTCGCCGATACCCACGAAGTGGGTCTGGTAGACGCGCAGCGCCAGCTTAATCTGGCCAAGCGGGCTCAGCTCCAAGAGGACCTTGAGGAGAAGGTCGCCGCCAAGGAGCAGCAGGCGCGCGCTGCGCGGGCCAAGTCCGGGTACGGTGCGTCAACCGTACTGTACTCGGACTACTCCCTGGCGGAGCTGGAGCGCATGGCTCAGGAGGACGAGGAGGAAATTAAGGAGGTCGCCTCCAAGTCCTCCAACCTAAAGGGGACTTGCCAGAAGTCCCTTAAGTGCCGGGCCGCGTCGATGCGCGGCATAGTTCGGGAGCTGGTCCAGCGCACCGGCACGGACGAAACGCGGCAACTGCAGACGAAAGTCGACCGTCTGCAGTCGGAGGTCAGCCAGCTCCACAAGAAGCTGGCTGAAGCCACGGCTCCGCCTGCTCAGGCCAGCCCTGGACCGGCGGCCGAGGCCGCGGCCCGGCCTTCCCAGGCCAACCCCAGACCGGCGGCCGAGGGCCCCTCCTCCTCCTCCAACCTTGAGGATATCATCCGCAAGGTTGTCATGGAGGAAAGGGCCTTCACAAGAGCCTGCCTCGACGGCATCGAGGACAGGCTCCTACCGGAGAAGCGCCTCCGACCGCCTCTAGCGGCGGACAAGAGGCCCAACAAGCCGGCGCCACCCTCCCAAAGGGAGGACGCCCAACTACCCTCCACCACTCCGTCCAACCAGCCTTGGACGGAAGTGGTGAGGGGAAAGGGCAAGGCCAAAAAGGCGAATGCGGCCGCCGCCCCCCCCACCGCCCCTCCCTGCCCGTCCCAGGCGACCGGCAAGGGAAAGGGAAAGGGGAAGGGGAAAAAGTCGGCCCCCAAGCCCGCCGCCGCTGCCCCCGCAGCCAAAAGGGCTCCCGCTGGTGGGAGGAAGCCTCTGGCTCCTCCCAAGACTGCTGCCGTCGTGGTGACGATCACCGCGGAGGCTGCGGAGCGAGGAGAGACGTACGAGTCCGTCCTCAAGCGGGCTCGTACGACAGTCGATCCCACCCAGCTCGGGATCGGAGCGGTCGCGTGCCGCAGGACCCAAGCCGGGGCTCGAATCTTCGAGTTCCCGGGGGCCCAGGGCGGCGCCAACGCGGACCTCTTCGCAACCAAGTTGCGAGAGGTCATCGCGGACGCGGCCAAGGTGGTCAGGCCCGTTAGGTCCACGGCCCTGGAGGTGACCGATCTAGACGACTCGGTCACCAAGGAGGAGGTGATGGCGGCGATTGCAGCACTAGGGGGCTGCGAAGTCGCGGCGGTACAGGGCCGGGACATCAGGCCTGGCCGCGGTGGCATGGGCACTATCCGCCTTGAGTGCCCAGTCGCTGCGGCCAAAGCCGTCATCGCCAAGGGGCGGCTCTCGGTGGGCTTCAGCTCCTGCCGAGTCCAGGCACTTGAAGATCAGCCTCTGCGCTGCTTCAGGTGCTTCGGAATCGGGCACACGCGGGCCCTCTGTCCGTCCAAGGTGGACAGGACGGACAGCTGTTACCGCTGCGGCAAGGAGGGGCACAAGTCCGCCTCCTGCAAGGTCGCCACTCCGCGCTGCGCAGTGTGCGCAGCCAGTGGCCGCCCGGCGGGCCATGTTATGAAGGGGAGGAACTGCAATCCTCCCCCAAAGAAGGGCAAAGAGCAGGCGCCGACCCCACCTGCCGCTGCGACCGCCGCCCCTGAAGCAGGGTCCCCGGCGGCTGACGAGGGAGGTGCGATGTCCGATTAAATGGATAGGGTCGAACATCGCATCCTCCAAACGAACACCAACCACTGCAAAGCAGCCCAAGACCTGCTGATGCAGGTCATGGCTGAGTGGTTGGTGGACGCGGCAGTAGTCGCCGAGCCGTACTCGGTACCTGGCCATTGGCTGGGTGATCGGGACGGCTTGGTAGCTTTGGTGACGCGGTCTTCCACAGACTCCCCTCCCCTCTCGCTCTTAGAGAGGGGACCGGGATACGTGGCCGCCGCGTGGGGAGAAATAGCCCTGGTGGGCGTGTATTTCTCCCCTAACCGCCCACTGCAGGATTTCGAGGACTTCCTCGAAATCCTCAGCGCGGTTGCCGGAAGAGCGGCCCCGCGCCAGGTCGCCGTTTTGGGCGACCTGAACGCCAAATCGGCGACCTGGGGCAACCCGGCCGCCTCATGTAACGCCCGGGGACGCGTCGTCGAGCTCTGGGCGGCCTCGTCCGGTCTGTCCCTCCTCAACAGAGGGACGGTTCAGACGTGTGTGCGGCAACGGGGAGGGTCAGTGGTGGACGTTTCGTTCGCCACCCCTGTTCTAGCCGCCCGCGTCGTGAACTGGCGGGTCGAGATGGTGGAGACTTTGTCGGACCACCGATATGTGCGGTTCGACATCTCCACCCAGAGCCCCCGGAGGACGGCCCCCTCGGGCCGCTCTCCCTTTCCGCGGTGGGCGCTTATCCGCCTCGACCGCGAGGCGGCAAAGGAGGCGGCATTCCTCCAGGACTGGCTCGCGCCCCCTGTCCAAGTCCTGGACGTGGATTCCGCAGCGGGCCAGCTCAGGGACTCCCTGACCGAGGTGTGCAACTATAGCATGCCTCGGTCTCGCCGTCCACCTCCCCGCCGCGCCGTCTATTGGTGGTCGGAGGAGCTAGCGGGGCTCCGCGCCGCCTGCGTGGCAGCACGGCGGGCGTACACGCGGAGTCGGCGGCGTAGTCGGCGCGACCTCGAGGCCGAGGACCTTCTATATGCCTCCTATGTAGAGGCAAAGAAGGTCCTCAAGTCGGCAATGGGCGCAGCCCAGGACGCAGCGCGAGCCGAGATGCTGGAGGGTCTCGATAGGGACCCGTACGGGAGACCCTACAAGGCGGCGCGGAATAAACTGCGCCCCTTTGGTCCCCCGCTGACGGAGTCCCTCGAACCAGCACTGCTGGATGGGGTGGTTCGGTCCCTATTTCCATCTGGGACCACCGAATTCACCCCACCATTGATGGACCCTCCACGGGGGGCGACTGAGCCGGAGGAGGAGGTCCCTCCGGTCACAGAGGAGGAGCTGGCCACGGAGACCCTCCGGATCCGCGCCAAGAAGACGGCCCCAGGGCCGGACGGCGTTCCTGCGCGGGTGGTGGCCATCGCCGCCACCCAGATGAAGGGGAGGTTTCGGGACCTCTTCAGTGCGTGTTTCACGACTGGGAGGTTCCCGAAGCCCTGGAAGGAGGGGCAGCTGTGCCTCCTCCGAAAGGAGGGACGCCCGGCAGACTCCCCCTCGGCATACCGGCCCATCGTTCTGCTCGATGAGGTCGGTAAGCTGTTCGAGGGGATTGTCGCCAGCCGGCTGAACGGCCATCTGCTGGAGGTGGGGCCGAACCTGTCGGACGCCCAATTCGGCTTTCGAAGGGGGCGTTCGACAGTGGACGCGTTGGCCCGCCTGAAGGGCCAGGTGCGGGAGGCAGTGGAGGCGGGGGAGGGGGTTTTGGCTGTGTCGTTTGACATTGCCAACGCCTTCAACTCCGTCCCCCACTCGACTATATTAGAGGCACTCCGCTATCATGGAGTGCCTCCTTATTTGCGGAGTCTGCTGGCCAGCTACCTGGAGGACCGAGCCGTCCTCCTGGTTGACAAAGCTGGCCAGCTTCGGCGGTACGGCGCGGAGTCCGGTGTTCCGCAGGGGTCTGTTTTAGGACCACTCCTGTGGAACATCGGCTTTGATTGGCTCTTGCGGGGAGCCCTCCTCCGTGGTACGAGTGTCATCTGCTATGCGGATGACACTCTCCTCACTGCCCGGGGGAAGAGCTTTAGGGAGGTGGCGAGCCTGGCCTCGGCTGGCGGATCGTTGGTGGCGGGTAGGATCCGGCGGCTTGGATTGGGGGTGGCGCTGCACAAGACCGAGGCCGTGTTCTTCCACGGGCCTCGGCAGCGCATCCCCACTGACGCCCACATCTTTGTGGAGGGCGTCAGAGTTGACGTTAAGGCCCAAATTAAATATCTGGGCCTTGTCCTAGACAGCAGGTGGCGCTTCGGCCCGCACTTCAGCGGGCTGTCGGCGCGCCTGCTGAAGGTTGCGGGATCCCTATCGTGGCTCCTCCCAAATTTGGGAGGGCCCAAATCGCGGTGCCGGCAGCTCTATGCCGGCATCCTGAAGAGCATGGCCCTGTATGGGGCCCCAATCTGGGCGGACTCCCTGCAAAGGAGGGAGAACGCCACCGCGATTCGTAGGCCCCAAAGGGCCATCGCGCAGCGGGTAGCGAGGGCCTACCGCTCAGTGGGCTTCTCGGCGGCGTGCGCTCTGGCGGGCACCCCGCCTTGGGAGCTCGAGGCGTGGGTGCTCGCCAGAGTTTACGAGTGGACGGCGGGGCGTAGGGCGCTCGGAGAGCACCCCGCCCCGGAAGAGCGGGAGGCCGTGCGGCGAGAGGCGAGGGCCGCAATCGTCCATCATTGGACGGAGGACCTCGCCTCCGCCACGTTTGGTCGCCGAACGCTGGACGCGCTCGGGCCAGTCCTGGTAGACTGGCTCGAGCGCCCCCACGGGTTCCTCTCGTTCCGCCTGGTGCAGGTACTATCCGGGCATGGAAGCTTCGGCTCATACCTGCACCGGATCGGGAGAGAGGAGAGCCCGTCGTGCCACGAATGTGGCGCGGCGGAGGACACGGCGCAGCACACACTCGAAGTGTGCCCGTCGTGGTCAGAGCCGCGCCGCGGCCTGGTAGCGGCAGTAGGGCCAGACCTCTCGCTTCCCAGCGTGGTCATCTCCATGCTTGGAAGCGAGGGGGCGTGGGCAGCAGTAGCCTCCTTCTGCGAGGACGTGATGTCGCAGAAGGAGGCAGCAGAGCGCGCGCGGGAGGAAGACCCTCTCGCAGCGCCTCTGCGAAGGCGTAGAAGGGGCGGGAGAAGGCGTCATATATAGACGCCTCCCCTGGTGGTGAATAGCGGGAGACAGGCGCGGGGGCGCCCTCTCCCGCATTGCACGTATTCACCACCCCCGTCGGGCGGGAATGGCCGAGCACTCGCGGTTGTTCCCGGGCCCCTCAATTTGTAGAGAGGGGCGTGTAAGGGCCCGCTGTCAAGGCGGGCGATCGTCGGCGGGGGACCGGAAGTCGAGGCTGTGCCAGTTTCCCGGTCCTCCCCCACAGAGACGTTGCCGGAGTGCCCCTGGGTTTTTAGTGGGTAAACCGGTCCGTTTATAGGACCGGGAGTCCCACATACCCCCCTCATCCCCCATGGGGGGGGATGCGTAACGCATTTTCCCAGGGGAAAAAAAAAAAAAAAAAAAAAAAAAAAAAAAAAAAAAAAAAAAGGTTAGGTTAGGTTGGGGTGCTAGGTCGGGTAACCTCCAAGAGGTCTGCGCTGTTACTTGTCCCCTGGGATTCGTCCTGGGGGAACGGTAGCAGTCGCGGATTGGTGCACCCTGGTAAACACCGCTAATAACTTCTCACTCGTGGGATCTTGTTAGTGGTGGCCAATAACTCGACACAGGCCGCGGAGTAGGCGGCGGTGGGCGCGCACATCCCAATGATCCTCAAGGCTATACCGCAGGTATACCCATACGGAAAGGCTTGAGGGGAGGGTTTTGTGCAGCGCATTTTGTGGAGCCCGGCATGGGCTACGGGCTGTAGAGCTCGTGCGGTTGGTTTTGGCGGACTGGGAGGCACGGTTTTACCGTGTCGCTCAGGGTCGCCGGAGAGCTACGCCACTCTCCAACCGGGTCCACACTTTAACTTCAAAGACCCTCTTCCGGGCGCTAAGAGGGTACGTCGTTATTGTGTGGGCCCGACGAGGGCTTGCCTTAATTGGCCGGCCTGAGAAAGGAAAATCTCGATACAAAACCCGTGAGAAAACACGTAAAAACCTGCGGATACCTGGGACCTCCGCAGTATATACCTTCCCCGGTGTAAGAGGCTCTACCCGGGGCGACCACTTTCCTCACTACTCGTGGGAACTAATATGGACACTACAATAAAAAACCTAAATGACGTGGGCTGTTTCAGCCGTGGAGAGGAGGAGATGTGCGCATCTGTGCGTGAGGGCGCCGAGAAGGTGCGGGACAGAAGTCCTGTGTTAGAAGAAGGACGTGTCGCGGTAGCGAAGGCTAAATCGCCGCGAGACGCTACTGGGAAGTTTGTAAAAAGCCCTTCTCAGGGCTATTTCCAGGAAAGTGACGGGAACATCCGGAGAGCAAACCGCGCTTCCGTAGATGTGGTCTCCTGCTCAGAGCAAGAGGGGACTAGCGACATGGAGACTAGAGGCAGGACCAGCAGTCGTCGGAAACGACCGTCTTCTTTGCTTGTAGTGCCTGGGTCTCTGGACTCAGACGACACGGAAGCTGAGGGGACTGCGGCTGCTAAGGTGGCTGCTATCCGGGTCAGGAAAAACAAGGGAGGGACCGTGAAGGCTGGCCCTTCTAGACAGGACTACTTGAAGCCAGCCGTGGTTCTGTTGGAGGATGTCCTGGAAAGCAGGCAGTATAAGAAGGGGCCGGCTGCTGCTGCCGCCAGCCATGCCGAAATTGAAACTGGGTTCAGTGTCTCCAACGATACAGATGACCTCAGTAGGCTTAACGCTCAGGAGTTAAAGGTGCAGGCGGGCGAGAAGCTCAACTGCATCTTAGAGGTTGCCAAGAGGTCTGGCAACCTTAAGGGAGAATTTGTCGGCAGGCTAAAGAACTCTGCCTCGACTCTAAGAGAAATGGTTGAGCTCTTGGCAAACAGGAGCGAGGCGGAAGAGACGAGGCGGCTCAGAGCAGAAAACAGCCGCCTGCTTCTGGAAGTTGAGGCCTGTAAGGCAGAAATGAAGGCACTGCGTCGTGGTTTCACCGAGGCCAAGACGCAAGCAGCTGCCGCCACAACGGCTGCCACTGCTGCTGCCACTGAGACGCAGACCTTTCCCACCGTGCTGGGAGCGGTCGATTTGGTAGAGGAGCTGAAGCGCTCCTTAACCAGTACGCTTGGCCAAATGATGGATGCTCGTTTTGCGGGGATTGAAGACCGGCTCCTACCTGCCCAGACGGTCCGTCCGCCTCTCAGAGCGGACGCCAAGAGGGCGGCAGAAACTGCCGCTCCAAGCAAGCCGGAGCCAGAGATGGCTTCTAAGCCCGCCGCCCCTAAAGCAGGCAAGCAGGCTAACAAGCAGGCCGCAAAGACTACCACTGCAACTCCAGTGGCACCAGCCGCGGGCCTCCTCACAGGGACCCAAAACACCAACGAGGCTACCCACTCCGCTGTCCCTCGGTCGGATGCCGAATGGACTACAGTGGTGGGGAAAGGCAAAAAGAAGGACAAGGGAAAGGGTAAAGGAAAGTCTCCTGCAGCTCCTGCACCCCCCACTGGAGCTCGTGCTTCCAGCGCTAAGCCGGAACCTAAGCGCAAATCGGCAGCCAAGTCGGCGACGATGAGGCCCCCAAAGTCCGCAGCTGTCGTGCTGGCGCTGAAGCCTGAAGCCGTGGAGAAAGGGGTCACATACCATGACGTGATCCAAGAGGCACAGGAGAAGGTCAACATCCAGGAACTGGGGATTGACCAGCTCCGATTCCGCCAAACGGCCACAGGAGCTAGGCTGTTTGAGATCCCAGGGTCTCAAAATGGTGAGAAGGCGGATAGACTCGCGGAGAGGCTCCACGGGGTTCTGTCGGAGGTAGCCACTATCGCCAGGCCTATTAAATCGGTTGATTTAAGAATCATAGGCTTGGACGATGCGGCCACTAAGGAGAAAGTGGTGGTGGCAGTCGCCAAAGCGGGTGGCTGCGACGTGGCGCACATAAAGACTGGGGAGATCCGCCGTCAATCGGGCGGTGCCGGCTCCGTCCTTGTCTCCTGCCCAGTTTCGGCAGCCAAAGCTGTGCTGGCCAAAGGCAGGCTCTTGGTAGGGTGGAGCTCGGTAAGAGTGGTAGCCCTGGACGCGCTTCCTATGCGTTGTTACAGGTGCATGGGACTAGGGCACACGCGCCCCCAGTGTCCCGAGTCGTCGGCTGATAGAGGAGATTTGTGTTTCCGCTGTGGAGGCACTGGTCACCAGGCGGCCAACTGCGAGAAGGTCGACCTCCGATGCGCAATCTGCGCGGAGCTGGGTAGGCCTTCTGGGCACGTAATGGGGGGTCGAAAATGTACCCCTCCAAAGAAGAAGGGAAAGGCCGCAAGGACCCAGGCCACCCCTACAGCGTCACAGCAGGCTGCCCCCGGAGGTGAACGCCAAACGGCGAGTGAGGAGGTTGTAATGTCGGATTGATGGATCAAGTCCGACATCACAACTTCCTCCAGACGAATTTAAACCACTGTGCTGGGGCTCAAGACCTGCTTATGCAGACCCTGGTGCAGTGGAAAATAGATGTGGCAGTAGTTGCGGAGCCGTATTACGTTCCCCCTCATCCCTGCTGGGCTGGGGACATGGGCGGCTCCGTTGTTATTATAGGACGATCGGGTGATGCCCCCGTCCTCTCAGTTGTAGAGAGGGGCTTAGGATATGTGGTGGCCAAGTGGGGAGAGTACGCAGTTGTTGGCGTATACTTCTCTCCCAATAAAACCGCTGCGGAGTTGGAGGCCTTCATGGATCTCCTGGCCGTAGTAGTAAGAAGGCAGGCTCCGCGTCAGGTTCTTTTCATGGGAGACTTGAATGCCAAAGCTCGGGATTGGGGCAACCCCTCCACTGACTCTCGCGGGGAGATTGTCAGGGAGTGGGCGACTACAACAGGACTGATTCTGCTGAACAGAGGATCGGCCCACACATGCGTCCGACATAACGGGGGGTCCGTGGTGGATCTATCTTTCGCCACCCCGGCTGTTGCGGCACATGTCTGTTCCTGGAGGGTGTTGGAGGAGGAAACTCTCTCGGACCATAAATATATAAGGTTTGAGATTCCCACCTCCCATAACCAAGGAGAAACTCGGCACGTGGCACGAACGGCCTTTCCGCGCTGGGCGATTAGCCGTCTCGACGTTGAACTGGCAAAGGAGGCGGCGCTAGTTCAATCGTGGGTGGCTGCACCCACGCACCCGGAAGTGGACGTAGCAGCGAGCCACTTTCGCAAAGCGGTGACGGCCGTGTGCGACGCGGCCATGCCACGGTCCCGATGCCGCCCGGACCGCCGTGAGGTGTATTGGTGGAGCGCGGAGATAGCGGACCTTCGAACCATATGCTCCGGAAAGCGGCGGTCTTACACCCGCTGCAGGAGGCGGCGTAACGGTCGAACAGATGATGAGCTGTCGACTGACGAGTTGGCAGCCGAAAGCCAGCTGCACAGCGAGTACCGCGAAGCAAAACGGGAGCTGCAACTGGCCATCAGCCGGGCTAAGTCCCAAGCTTGGGGCGAGGCTCTAGAGAGCCTTGACAGGGATCCCTGGGGGCGTCCATACAAGGCCGCTCGGAAAAAGTTTCGTGGGCAGACGCCCCCGGTGGCGGAGTCTCTAGAGCCAGAGCTTCTCGACAGAGTGTTGGAGGGGTTATTCCCTGACAGTAGCCCTCACTTCACTCCTCCGACGATGGCACCGTCCTCTCTCGAGGAGTTGGACTCGGCCCCCATCCCGCCTATCTCAGAGGTGGAAATGGAAGTTGCAGTTGACCGCCTGCGAGGCAAAAAGACTGCACCAGGTCCGGATGGGATCCCGGGGCGTGTCCTAAGGATAGCTCTGAAGAAGATGAGTGACCGGCTTCGGGAACTGTTTGACACCTGTCTCACGTCGGGGCGGTTTCCAAAACTGTGGAAGGACGGTCGATTATGCCTCTTACGAAAGGAGGGCCGAGCTGCCGACTCGCCTTCTGGATACAGGCCCATAGTCTTGTTGGATGATACGGGTAAACTGCTAGAGAGAATAGTAGCCACCCGTATCATCTGGCACTTGGAGGAGCCTGGACCTGGGCTCTCGGAAGCTCAGTATGGTTTCAGAGCTACGAGGTCCACAATAGACGCCCTGCTTTGGCTGAAAAGGTGGACGCAGGATGCGGTTAGTGAGGGCCAAAAGGCGTTAGCAGTCTCGCTCGATATTGCTAACGCCTTCAACAGCCTCCCACATGGAACGATACGAGAGGCACTCCGCTATCACGGGGTCCCATTGTATCTGCGGAGACTGTTGGCTGACTACCTCCAGGACCGCGAGGTCCTTGTTGAGGGTCGTGACGGTCTGAGGCACCGTCGTGTCTCCTGTGGGGTTCCGCAGGGTTCCGTCTTAGGACCACTCCTGTGGAACATAGGCTACGACTGGGTGCTCCGTTGCACGCTCCCGACAAGTATACGTGTTGCGTGCTACGCGGATGACACTCTTGTCGTAGCCAGAGGAGGAAACCTTGAAGAGGTGGTACGGTTGGCAACGGTGGGTACAACCCTCGTTGTGGACAGAGTGCGCGCCCTGGGACTGGAGGTGGCCATATCCAAGACCGAGGCCCTGTTGTTCCATGGTCCTCGAGGAGGGCCACCTCCAGGAACGCGAGTCGTGTTAGATGGGGTCCAAATAACTGTTGGGACTCGGATGAAATATCTGGGTCTCATCCTGGATGGCAGATGGGCTTTCGGGGCTCACTTTGAAAGATTGGCCCCACGACTCGTTGGAGCCGCGGCTGCCTTGGGGAGGTTGCTGCCTAATGTGAGTGGCCCGAGTGCCAACTGCCGCCGGCTATACTCCGGAGTGATCCGAAGTATGGCCCTATACGGTGCTCCGGTATGGGTGGATGCCCTCAACCGTAGTAATAAGACCCTGCTGCGACGCCCACAGCGGGTTATCACGACGAGGGCTATACGCGGTTACAGAACGGTGTCCTGGACGGCAGGGTGCGTATTGGCCGGTGATCCTCCCTGGGAGCTTCAAGCGGAGATCCTCGCTGAAGTGTATCACTTTATAGTAGCGAGGAGATCCGAAGGAGACCCCCCAGCGTGGGATGAGGTAGCCAGTCTACGGCTACAGGCTCGGGCTGCTTTGATGCGGCGATGGACGGAGGATTTAGCTCCTCCGGTCCCTGGGCAGTGGACGGTGGAAGCCATCCGCCCAGTCCTCCGAGATTGGGTCAGTCGGCCGTTTGGGTCACTGACATTCCGACTGGTGCAGGTGCTTTCCGGACATGGATGTTTCGGAAAGTATCTGCACCAAATTGCAAGACGTGAGGCTACCCCAGCCTGCCATGAATGTGGGGCGTTGGAAGATACGGCACTCCATACACTGGAGATGTGTCCCGCCTGGGGCCCGCAGCGACACAATCTCACAAGCGTAATAGGCCGAGATCTCTCTCTACCGAATGTGGTAAACGCCATGCTTGAGGATGAGAGATCGTGGCAGGCGGTTGTCTCCTTCTGCGAAGAAGTTATGTCTCGGAAGGAGGCTGCGGAGCGAGTCAGAGAGGACGACGCCCAAGCTGACTTGCTCCGACGTAGACGGACAGGAGAAAGGAGAAGGCGGTTCGCCCGCCTTCTCCCTCTATAGTGGAGTCGCAGTGGATGGTCGGGGGACCTTCTACTGACTGGTATGACTCTACAGGTCTAGGAGTGGCATTGGTGTGCATTGTCACCCCTTAATAGGCGAAGAGGCCCGGTCAAGGCAAATCCGGGCTTACCGCTAGGACGAGACAGTGAATTAGAACTAGACCCTGTCTCGTCCTGCCTCAGCGGAGGACGGCACACGGGGGGGTTTTTAGTGGGTTCGAGCCCCACATACCCCCTTCCGTCACCCCCGTGGCGGAAGGGAAGTGCGAGGGCATTTTCCCCCCCTGAAAAAAAAAAAAAAAAAAAAAAAAAAAAAAGGTTAGGTTAGGTTGGGGTGGGGTGCTAGGTCGGGTAACCTCCAAGAGGTCTGCGCTGTTACTTGTCCCCTGGGATTCGTCCTGGGGGAACGGTAGCAGTCGCGGATTGGTGCACCCTGGTAAACACCGCTAATAACTTCTCACTCGTGGGATCTTGTTAGCGGTGGCCAATAACTCGACACGGTGGGCCTCTCCGCGTGTCCCTCTGAGTAGCAGAGGGCACAGTGTGATGAGGCAGGGTAGACTTCGGTCTGCCCAGGTGGATCCGGGCCCCCTTGTTTGGTGGCCCGGACGACCTTCTGGGACCTGGTCCCAGAAGGGGGCGGCGAAGCGCGCGCGGGGGGACGCGGAACTCTCCTGCGCCGCTTCGTGGGGGACGAGCGGTCCCATAGAAGGCGGCGAAGCGCGCGCGGGAGGACGCGGAACACTCCTGCGCCGCTTCGTGGGGGGGCCTTGGGCCCCCGAGCGGGGAAGAGGGCGCGGGACGACGCGGAACTGTCCCGCGCCGCTCTGACGCATGGTGGCGAATGGCGGGGCCGACATGGAGCCCCGGCCCCGCATTGCACACATTCGCCACCTTTGCGGGCGGACGGGAACGGCCGAGTCGCTTGCCGTTCCCAGGCCCCACCCTGCAGGGGAGGGGCGTGCGGGCCCCGCTGTAATGGCGGGCTTCGTCGGGGAGGGACTGGATGTAAAGGCTCTGCCGGTTTCCCAGTCCCCCCCACTAAGACGACGCAGGAGCGCCGCTGGGTTTTTAGTGGGTATACCGGCCTTGGGGAGGCCGGGGAGTCCCACATACCCCCCTTGTCACTCTCCAGTGGAGGGGGGATGCGTCATTTGCATTTTCCCAGCGCAAAAAAAAAAAAAAAAAAAAAAAAAAAAAAAAAAAGGTTAGGTTGGGGTGCTAGGTCGGGTAACCTCCAAGAGGTCTGCGCTGTTACTTGTCCTCTGGGATTCGTCCTGGGGGAACGGTAGCAGTCGCGGATTGGTGCACCCTGGTACACACCGCTAATAACTTCTCACTCGTGGGATCTTGTTAGTGGTGGCCAATAACCCGACACAGGCCGCGGAGTAGGCGGCGGTGGGCGCGCACATCCCAATGATCCTCAAGGCTATACCGCAGGTATACCCATACGGAAAGGCTTGAGGGGAGGGATTAGTGCAGCGCATTTGGTGGAGCCCGGCATGGGCTACGGGCTGTAGAGCTCGTGTGGTGGTTTTGGCGGACTGGGAGGCACGGTTTTACCGTGTCGCTCAGGGTCGCCGGGGAGTCACGCCACTCTCCAACCGGGTCCACACTTTAACTTCAAAGACCCTCTTCCGGGCGTTAAGAGGGTACGTCGTTATTGTGTGGGCCCGACGAGGGCTTGCCTTAATTGGCCGGCCTGAGAAAGGAAAATCTCGATACAAAACCCGTGAGAAAACACGTAAAAACCTGCGGATACCTGGGACCTCCGCAGTATATACCTTCCCCGGTGTAAGAGGCTCTACCCGGGGCGACCACTTTCCTCACTACTCGTGGGACTTAATATGGAACTGTCAATAATAAAAAACAAAAAAGGAGGAGAGGGCTCTAGGAGCCAAACTGAGAGGGAATGCGCATTAGTGCAGAATAAGGCTAAAAAGGCGATAGAGGTTTATGGGAAACCGTCAAGAGAGGTAGATAGGCGAGAGACGGAAGAATACGGTTCTACCGATAATCTGTCGATAGTAAGTGTTGAGTCAGAGGTCGACTCAAGACTTAGTGAATGTAGTGTGCAGATTGAACCTATGTCCAAACTTTGGAAGAAAAGAGAGGGTCGCGTAAAGCGGAGGCGTATTGGCTCGGGGTCAGAGTCGGCCTCTAGCGATACGGAAACTCCGGCCTTGCCTAAAGGGGCTACGGCCAAACGAGGTAGGGGTCGCCCACCAACAACGGGAAAATATGTTGGCTTAAGCAAAGCTCAAGCTGAGCTTAATGTTCTCAAACAAGAAGCGGCAAGAGAAGAAGCTCGACGAATTGCCGAAAAAGAGGTTGCTGCGAAAGTAGCTTATTTGAAAACTACGCGCAAAGTAGCTTTGCCAGCACAAATAGAGGGCAGAGGGCTTGCATCTGATATGGTTAAGCAGGTTGTAGATGCAGCCGATGTTATTTTAACAGTTGCCACAAAATCAGGCAACTTAAAAGGGACTTTTACTAAAGCCCTGAAAGACTCTGCAGCATCAATAAAGGCGGCGGTTGAAGCGCTTTATACTACCACAGCTTCAGAGGAAACAGCCAAGTTACAGGCTGATAACGCTAGTTTGCGAGCTGAAGTGGTAGAGCTTCGCAAGGAACTAGCAGAGCTGAGAGGTATGCTTGTGCGGGATCCGGAGGAACTCCCAGCCGTGAGTGTGACTCACCCTGAGACAGGGCCGAGTCAACCGAGTCAACCAACACTTCGTGGTGACATTAACTTTGAGGAGATGGCACGAGCAATCATGTTGCAAGTGGGCGGCATGATGGATGCGAGGTTTGATGGTTTAGAAGAGAGGCTGCTTCCTGAAAAGCGAATCCGCCCTCCTTTAGCTGCGGATAAGCGCCAAGAAGCTGCAGCTCAAGTCGGCAAGGATAAAGAAGATGAACAACAGACTTCTCGACCCCCGACGGGGCCCAAGAAAAAGAAAGGAAGCAAGGGTAATGCTGCAAAAGCATCAGAAGCCCAGAGCTCGCAAGAAAAACAGCCTCGTGAGGAACCTAAAACCACTGAGGCTGCAAATGAGGGATGGACAACCGTGACCAAGCGTGGCAAAAAAGCTAAGAAGACGGCGCCTGAAACCCAAGCGAAGTCAAGCCAAGCTACAAAGCCTATGCCACCTAAGGCTAAGGCCAATGTCGGACGGCCCACTGCAGCAAAACTGCGGCTTCCTAGAACCGCAGCTGTAGTCATTACTCTGCAGCCGGAGGCCGCTGAAAAGGGGGCTACTTATGAAGATGTGATAAAGGAAGCTAAGGCAAAAGTAGATCTTGCCAGCTGCGGTATAACCAGCGTACGGTTCCGCAAAGCAGCGACAGGAGCCCGCATTCTAGAGGTAGCAACAGGCGAGTCTAGTGCAGCAAATGCGGATACGTTTGCCCAAAAGCTCAAAGAGGTCCTGAGCGAAGAGACTGCGAGAGTCTCGAGACCCATTAAATGTGCCGAATTCCGGATGTTGGGTTTGGATGACTCAGTCTCTAAAGAGGACGTAGCCACGGCTATATCGCAGTATGGAGGATGCTCAAAAGAGACAGTAAAAGTTGGGGAAATAAAGTTTACGTACCAAGGTACTGGAGTTGCTTTAGTAAGTTGTCCAGTAGCCGCTGCCAAAAAGTTAGCAGGTGAAGGCCACGTCCTCGTTGGCTGGGTTTCGGCCAAAGTTGAACTGGTACAGTCTAGGCCAGTACGATGCTACCGGTGTCTACAAAGTGGGCACGTACGCGCTCAGTGCACTGGAGAGGTTGACCAAAGTACGGAGTGCTACAGGTGTGGCACATCTGGCCATAAGTCGTCAGAATGCACGGCACCGCCAAAGTGTTCACTTTGTGCGGCAGCCAATAAGCCAGCAACGCACCGGCTGGGTAGCAAGGCGTGTGCCCCTCCTAAACCAAGGAAGAAGGGGGTTGCAAGCACTCCAAATGCAGCGACGGCAGCTTCCAGCCGTCCCCCGTCACAAACGGGAGGTCAGAGGGTGCACATGGAAACCTCATAGTTATGGCTTTACGTTTCCTGCAGGCGAATCTCAACCACTCCGCCAGAGCTCAGGATCTAATGATTCAGAGCATGGCGGAGTGGTTGATTGACATTGCGGTAATAACTGAGCCCTACTATATTCCTCCTAGAGACAACTGGGTTGGGGATAATGAGGGGTTAGTTACAGTAGTAGTGCGGGGAGCTACCTTCGATAAGGTCACTAAAGGCCGAGGATGTCTAGCGGCTCAAGTTAAAGGGGTGACGGTTATTGCGGTGTATTTTTCACCTAACAAGACCCTCATTGAATTTGAGAGCTTCCTGGTTGAGGTCGGTGCCCTTGTTGGACAGAGTCATCCACATCCAGTACTCGTTCTCGGAGATCTGAACGCAAAGTCTGCAGCGTGGGGATCTCCTGTTACTGATGTGAGAGGTGACACATTAGAGGAGTGGGCCATAACTTCTGGTCTCATAATTGCTAATCGGGGATCCGCATTCACATGTGTGAGGCAGCAGGGTGGGTCTGTTATAGATATTACCTTTGCTAGCGAAAACTTAGCTAGTCGGGTACACGGTTGGAAGGTCTTGGAAGATGTGGAGACGCTATCGGATCACCTGTATATCCGATTCGAAGTTACAGATCTTCCATTGACTCCAAGCAGACTGAGCGTATCTAACGCAGGGGGTAGTCCTCGGTGGGCATTAAATCGCCTTGACCGTGGTCTTTTGATGGAGGCTGCTCTTGTTAAGGCATGGGTATCCCCGCCGATTGCAACGACGGAGCTTGAAATTGAGAACGAAGCAGAATGGTTCCGCGAAGCTATGACGCAAGTCTGTGACGCGGCGATGCCTAGGGTGGGACCGCATCCGGCCAAACGTCAAGTCTACTGGTGGTCGACGGAACTGGCGGATATGCGTGTTACTTGCGTCGCAGCAAGGCGTCAGTATACCAGACAGCGTAGGAGACGACAACGCGATGAAGAGCTGGAAGTACGATTGTATCGCTTATACAGAGAGGCTAAAGTGTCTTTCCAAATGGCAATCGCTGAGGCGAAGACTCAAGCCCGAGAAGAGTTACTGGAAACTTTGAACCAGGACCCGTGGGGGCGACCCTATCGGATGGTTAGGGGAAAGCTACGTCCATGGGCTCCTCCGCTAACTCAAAGTCTTGAGCCGCAGCTTTTGGAGACAGTAGTAGAAGCTCTTTTCCCCACCGTAGAGGAACACGCTGCGCCAAATATGGCTCCAGTTGAAGAGGAGAGCAATGATGATGATGTACCGGGTGTCGATGAGGTTGAGCTAAGGATGGCAGTTGAGCGGCTTAAAGCCAAGAACACGGCTCCAGGCCCTGATGGTATACCTGGGAAAGCATTGCTGCTGGCCTTAAAAGCTTTGGGGCCTCGGATCCAAGGCTTTTTTGGTGCCTGCCTAGAACAGGGAAAGTTTCCTAGACAGTGGAAGACGGGCAGATTAGTGCTGCTGAAAAAAGATGGACGACCAGCTGACTCTCCTTCAGCCTATCGTCCTATCGTGCTTCTGGATGAGGTAGGAAAGTTGTTCGAGAGGATTATTGCAACCCGTCTAATAGGCCACTTGAACTGTGTCGGACCAGACCTGGATGAAAACCAGTATGGCTTTCGTAGAGGACGGTCGACTGTGGGCGCGATCCTACGGGTTAAAACAATAGCCGAAGAGGCAGTATCCAGAGGAGAGGTTGTTTTGGCCGTATCGTTGGATATCGCCAATGCTTTTAACACTCTGCCATGGAATTGCATAAAAGAGGCCTTGAGGTATCATCAGGTACCCCGCTACCTACGTAGCATTATTGAGGACTACCTTTCAGATCGATTTGTGTCGTTCCAAGGTCAAGAAGGATGGCGTCAGCATGGAATGTCGTGCGGTGTTCCACAAGGATCAGTCTTAGGGCCGCTCTTGTGGAACATCGGTTACGACTGGGTGCTGCGAGGTGCGACTCTCTGGGGTGTAAGTGTTACTTGCTATGCCGACGACACTTTGGTTCTCGCAAGGGGCAAGTGTTATAGACAAGCGGCTATACTTGCTACAGCTGGTGTTGCTCAGACGGTAGACCGCATTAAACGGCTTGGGCTTGAAGTAGCTCTGAACAAGTCAGAAGCTCTGTGCTTTTACGGTCAGCGAAACAAGCCCCCAGCGGGATCTCACATCACTGTGGGTGGTGTCCGCATTGCTGTCGAGTCGACGATGAAGTACCTAGGACTCGTTCTCGACAGCGGGTGGAACTTCAATGCCCACTTTCAGAGGTTAGTACCTAAACTTATGGGAACTGCGGCGGCCCTCGGAGGACTGTTACCGAATCTTAGGGGTGCAAAAGTAGGGTGTCGAAAACTATACATGGGCGTTGTGCGCTCCATGGCCACGTACGGAGCTCCTGTGTGGGCTGACACTCTGAATCGCGCGAACATTGCTCTGCTGCGGAAGCCGCAACGAGCAATGGCAATAAGGGTGATAAGAGGATACCGCACCATATCCTATGAGGCTTCGTGCGTTCTGGCGAGCTCACTGCCATGGGATCTTGACGCAAAGGGGCTTGCGTCGGTCTATTTTTGGCGAGAGCATGAAATTGCGCAAGGCCAAAGGCCAGCGCCAAGAGAGGTTGAACAACATAGGAATCGAACGCACGATTTCTTAATGAGAGAGTGGCTCAGGAAGCTGGCGCAACCAAGTGCTGGTCTGAGAACCATCGAGGCGATACGCCCGGTGCTCGTGGAGTGGGTCAGTAGAGACCATGGCGCAATGACCTTTCGACTGACGCAAATCCTATCAGGACACGGCTGCTTCTCGAAGTACCTCTGCCGAATTGGCAGGGAACCGAGTGCAGCGTGCCATCACTGCGCCAACACTGAGGACACAGCGCAACACACGCTGGAAGAATGCCCAGCTTGGGATGTTCAGAGGCGAGAGCTGACAATACACGTGGGTAGTGATTTGTCACTTCCGTGTGTAGTTGACAATATGGTGAGAAAAGAAGACGCATGGAAGGCCGTCTTGGCTTTCTGTGAACAAGTCATGTCGCAAAAAGAAGGTGCGGAAAGAGAGAGAGAAATCTCAAGCGAAAACCCAATCCGCAGCAGGAGACTGGGGCGCCGTAGAAGGCAGCTCCACGTCATACGACCCCCATAACAAAGGCTTAGGCGGCGGCACACTGGGGTGTCCGCCGCCCCACTAGAGGCCTCGAGGAGGCGTGCGCGGGTGTTCCGTGCGCCTCTCGCAAGAGAAAAGACGATTTAACGAGAGAGATGAGGCTTTGTAAGCCAGCGCCCCTAGGACTTTGGACGAATGCTATAAGCGCACCCTAAGCCCTCAGGAAACAGGCGTAAAGAAGGACCCCGTTGGGTTTTAGTCGGTAAGAGTCCGACATAACTCCTCCGTCGCCCCCGCGACGGGGGAGTATCCATGAGGATTTCCCAACGTTAAAAAAAAAAAAAAAAAAAAAAAAAAAAAAAAAAAAAAAAAAAAAAAAAAAAAAAAAAAAAAGGTTAGGTTCGGTTAGGTTAGGTTAGGTTAGGTTAGGTTGGGGTGCTAGGTCGGGTAACCTCCAAGAGGTCTGCGCTGTTACTTGTCCCCTGGGATTCGTCCTGGGGGAACGGTAGCAGTCGCGGATTGGTGCACCCTGGTAAACACCGCTAATAACTTCTCACTCGTGGGATCTTGTTAGCGGTGGCCAATAACTCGACACGGTGGGCCTCTCCGCGTGTCCCTCTGAGTAGCAGAGGGCACAGTGTGATGAGGCAGGGTAGACTTCGGTCTACCCAGGTGGGTCCGGGCCCCCTTGTTTGGTGGCCCGGACGACCTTCTGGGACCTGGTCCCAGAAGGGGGCGGCGAAGCGCGCGCGGGGGGACGCGGAACTCTCCTGCGCCGCTTCGTGGGGGACGAGCGGTCCCATAGAAGGCGGCGAAGCGCGCGCGGGAGGACGCGGAACACTCCTGCGCCGCTTCGTGGGGGGGCCTTGGGCCCCCGAGCGGGGAAGAGGGCGCGGGACGACGCGGAACTGTCCCGCGCCGCTCTGACGCATGGTGGCGAATGGCGGGGCCGACATGGAGCCCCGGCCCCGCATTGCACACATTCGCCACCTTTGCGGGCGGACGGGAACGGCCGAGTCGCTTGCCGTTCCCAGGCCCCACCCTGCAGGGGAGGGGCGTGCGGGCCCCGCTGTAATGGCGGGCTTCGTCGGGGAGGGACTGGATGTAAAGGCTCTGCCGGTTTCCCAGTCCCCCCCACTAAGACGACGCAGGAGCGCCGCTGGGTTTTTAGTGGGTATACCGGCCTTGGGGAGGCCGGGGAGTCCCACATACCCCCCTTGTCACTCTCCGTGGAGGGGGGATGCGTCATTTGAATTTTCCCAGCGCAAAAAAAAAAAAAAAAAAAAAAAAAAAAAAAAAAAAAAAAAAAAAAAAAAAGGTTAGGTTGGGGTGCTAGGTCGGGTAACCTCCAAGAGGTCTGCGCTGTTACTTGTCCCCTGGGATTCGTCCTGGGGGAACGGTAGCAGTCGCGGATTGGTGCACCCTGGTAAACACCGCTAATAATTTCTCACTCGTGGGATCTTGTTAGCGGTGGCCAATAACTCGACACGGTGGGCCTCTCCGCGTGTCCCTCTGAGTAGCAGAGGGCACAGTGTGATGAGGCAGGGTAGACTTCGGTCTACCCAGGTGGGTCCGGGCCCCCTTGTTTGGTGGCCCGGACGACCTTCTGGGACCTGGTCCCAGAAGGGGGCGGCGAAGCGCGCGCGGGGGGACGCGGAACTCTCCTGCGCCGCTTCGTGGGGGACGAGCGGTCCCATAGAAGGCGGCGAAGCGCGCGCGGGAGGACGCGGAACTGTCCCGCGCCGCTCTGACGCATGGTGGCGAATGGCGGGGCCGACATGGAGCCCCGGCCCCGCATTGCACACATTCGCCACCTTTGCGGGCGGACGGGAACGGCCGAGTCGCTTGCCGTTCCCAGGCCCCACCCTGCAGGGGAGGGGCGTGCGGGCCCCGCTGTAATGGCGGGCTTCGTCGGGGAGGGACTGGATGTAAAGGCTCTGCCGGTTTCCCAGTCCCCCCCACTAAGACGACGCAGGAGCGCCGCTGGGTTTTTAGTGGGTATACCGGCCTTGGGGAGGCCGGGGAGTCCCACATACCCCCCTTGTCACTCTCCAGTGGAGGGGGGATGCGTCATTTGCATTTTCCCAGCGCAAAAAAAAAAAAAAAAAAAAAAAAAAAAAAAAAAAAAAAAAAAAAAAAAAATTATTGGAGGTAGCCGCTATTGTGCAGGCTTGGATTACCACGTCTGAGTCACCAGAAGAAATAGAGGTTCAGGAAGAAGCTACTTGGTTTAGAGAAGCAATGACGCACATTTGCGATGCGTCAATGCCTAGAGTTGGACTCAAGCCCTCTAAGCGTCAGGTGCATTGGTGGTCAGCAGAATTGGCAGAGCTCCGGGTGGATTGTGTTGCTGCAAGGCGGCAGTACACGAGATATCGTAGAAGGCGACGCCGTGACGAGGAACAAGAGGAGCTTCTATATAACACATATAGGGAACGTAAAATTGCACTGAAACTTGCCATAGCCCAAGCTAAAGACGCAGCTCGAGATGATCTTTTGGAAAGCCTTAATCGCGATCCATGGGGGCGACCTTACAAAACGGTCAGGAACAAACTTCGCCCTTGGGTGCAACCGCTGACTCAGACCCTTGAGCCTACGTTTGTAGAGACTGTCGTAACAGCTTTGTTTCCAACCAGAGACGAGTATACACCACCGACTATGGCACCGCCTCTTGAGGAAGTGGCCATGGACGATGAAGTACCGGAGGTGAACGAAGTTGAGATGCGGGAGGCAGTTCGACGCCTCAGCGCGAAGAACACGGCCCCAGGTCCGGATGGAATACCAGGTAGGGCCTGGGTGCTAGCCCTAAAATCTCTGGCTCCTCGCCTTCAAGGCCTCTATAGCGCATGCTTAATGCAGAACCGTTTCCCGGTGCAATGGAAGACGGGTAGGCTTGTCCTACTAAAAAAGGATGGGCGTCCCGCCGACTCTCCGTCGGCTTATCGCCCAATTGTTCTTTTGGACGAGGTGGGCAAACTGTTGGAGCGAATAATTGCCACTCGCCTCAATGGTCATTTAAACTGTGTTGGTCCTAATCTGGACAGCAACCAATTCGGGTTTAGGAGGGGCCGATCAACGGTTGGCGCAATGCTCCAAGTTAAAGCTGTTGCAGAGGAGGCAGTGTCTCGCGGTGAGGTGGTCTTGGCGGTGTCTCTTGACATTTCCAACGCCTTCAACACTTTGCCTTGGAGCTGCATTGGAGAGGCGCTGAAGTTTCATAAAGTCCCTCGATATCTCTGTCAAACAATAGAGGACTATTTTAGGGAGCGCTTTATATCCTATCAGGATAAGGCTGGATGGAGACAGCACAAGATGTCATGCGGCGTCCCACAGGGGTCGGTTCTTGGACCGCTCCTGTGGAACGTCGGATATGATTGGGTCCTTCGAGGAGCCACTCTCAGGGGTGTAAGTGTCACATGCTATGCAGATGACACTCTTGTCTTAGCAAGGGGCAAGACGCATAGGCAGGCTGCTATGCTTGCTACTGCCGGGGTTGCCCAGACGGTAGCCCGCATTAAGCGTCTTGGGCTTGAGGTAGCCCTAAACAAATGTGAAGCTGTGTGCTTTCATGGGCCACGAAACAAGCCCCCAGCAGGATCTCACATTGTTGTTGGTGGTGTCCGCATTGCTGTCGAGCCAACGATGAAATACCTTGGACTCGTCCTCGACAGCAGGTGGAATTTCAAGGCCCATTTTGAGAGGTTAGTGCCCAAACTTATGGGTACGGCAGCAGCCCTAGGGGGATTGTTGCCTAACATAAATGGAGCAGGAGTAGGATGCCGGAAGCTGTACATGGGTGTTGTACGCTCCATGGCTACGTACGGAGCCCCTGTGTGGGCCGACGCCCTGAACAGCCAGAACGTCGCTCTGTTGCGAAAACCGCAGAGAGCGATGGCAATCAGGGTAGTACGGGGATACCGCACCATCTCATTTGAGGCAGCGTGTGTACTGGCGGGCTCATTGCCATGGGACCTGGATGCAAAGGGTCTTGCGTCAGTTTATTGCTGGCGAGAAGAAAAGATTGGGCAAGGCCAAAGGCCGGCGCTAAAAGAGGTGGAGCATAAGCGAAGTCAAAATCAAATCCTCCTACTGCAAGAATGGCGTATGCGACTAGCACAACCAACTGCTGGTCTTAGAACGATAGAGGCGATCTGTCCTGTCCTAGAAGAGTGGATAAGCAGAGAGCACGGCTCTTTAAGTTTCCGTATGACGCAGATCCTGACTGGGCATGGCTGCTTCTCGAAGTACCTACACCGTATCGGAAGGGAACCGAGTGCAGCGTGCCACCACTGTGTGAGCCAAGAGGACACGGCGCAACACACGCTAGAAGAATGCCCAGCCTGGGTTGTACAGCGGCAAGAGCTCACTACACGCGTGGGCAACAATCTGTCTCTTCAAACCGTAGTCGAGACTATGGTTAGTAGTGAAGATGCATGGAGAGCTGTTATGGCATTCTGTGAGGGTGTCCTGTTGGAAAAGGAAGCTGCGGAAAGGGAAAGAGAGATCTCCACCGCAGACCCGATCCGCAGCAGGAGAGCGGGGCGTCGGAGGAGACAGCTCCATGTAATTCGACCCCCATAACAAAGGCTTAGGCGGCGGCACACGGGGGTGTCCGTCGCCCTACTATAAGCCCTGAGACGGCGCGCGCGGGTGTCCCGCGTGTCTCTCATTAGAGATGTGGTGTCAAGCAAACAAAGCTTGAGCGCAAAGAGGAGGCCTAATAGCCAGCGTCGCAAGGGCCATGGAAGATTGCGAAAAGTGTACCCACAGCCCTAGCTTAATCAGACGCTTGAGAAGGACCCCGTTGGGTTTTAGTCGGTAAGAGTCCGACATAACTCTTCTGTTGCCCCCGCGACAGAAGAGTATCCATGAGGATTTCCCAACGTTAAAAAAAAAAAAAAAAAAAAAAAAAAAAAAAGGTTAGGTTAGGTTAGGTTAGGTTAGGTTAGGTTAGGTTAGGTTAGGTTAGGTTAGGTTAGGTTTTTTTTTTTTTTTTTTTTTTTTTTTTTATTAAATCTTTTACATTTTTCTATAGGCTTAAGCGCCCATACCCTTTTTTAGGTTTACATAATTTTTGTTAATTAAATAATATAAATTATCACGTCTATTGCTCCGTTTCGGAGTACTCAAATTTTGTTACAAATATTATGAAAGCTTACTATAATTACAATTAGTTCTTAAATGTTTTATACCTAATATTGCTTACTTAACTTGTCTATCTTATTCTAAACATGCGATATTATTACTTTTTTTTTTTTTTGTTAGTACATGCTTATTTTTATACAGATTTGTTAAAAAACTATTTTTTTTTTTTTATAATAATTTCTATATGTTATACATTTTTTTTTTGTAACGTTATTTTGTGTCAAAGCTGTAACACGATGCTTTCAGTAGAGACTGCACTATCCCCGATCTATTGACCCGGTACTTCGCCTTCTCCGACTTCCAGCAAACTGTCCGCGACCACTAGGTTGCGACTACGGATCGCCATGTTGATGTTATAGTCCTTTATTTGGCTTGACGTTGCTGACAATGCCCTTTGTATGAACCTGGCCGTTGCGTCATCCTCACGGCCAGCTGTGTAGTACACACAGCTGTGTGTGTGTCTTGTGATCGCCACGACTGCGTGAGAGACACTATTGTGTAGTTGTGTCTTCTTTTTGGCAGTCCTGACGATTATGACACTCTTGAAGGTGAGTCCCTGAGCCTCATGGATGGTATGGACCTGCGAACCTTCCACTTTACCGAAGCCCAGATCGATCAACATTAGCTTCTCGGTCTGGGTGTGAACAAGATAGAGGGTGTTCGGTTTCTTCGGGATCCGTGACTCGTCGTAGGTCTCCAGGCTTAAGGATCTCACTCTTGGCACTGCTGAGAATATGCCACTGTAGATTTCGTTTAGCACATACGCTACGTCCAAGGGGTTTCTGCGCGTGCAGAGCAGCTCCTGAGTGATTTTGGTAGCCAGGTTGGGTCGGGTGTATTTCATGGCGAAGAGGTTGTCACGGTCTATGTAGGGTAGTTGGTTGTAGTCTCCGAGGAGTAGGACTTCTGCGGCTCCCGTTAGTTTGGCTGCCATCACTACTGCCCCGAAGTGACTCATCAGGGCCTCGTCTATGATCACCCGGTTACAGACTCCGTCTGTCTTCTGTCCGTTTACCAACAACGAGGCCATGGTCCGCACTCTGGTGTTTACGGCTGTACCCATCTTGGGGGCCAACTTTTCCCTCATGTCACGTAACGCTTCTGTGGTTGCTGTTGTCACTATATCCTCGTCACTTTTGATGTTGTTGATTACCCACGTGGTTTTTCCACAACCCGGAACTCCGTTGATCCAGGTTATCTTTGGAGTCGCTTGGTACTTAAGGGCGCCGCTGGTACCAATTCTTCCGGACAGGCTTTCTGCCATTTCCAGGATCCTTTCTTCCAGCATTACCTTTGTACACTTAGCAACTACCACGATGGGGTCGTTTTGGGGGGTTTTAAAGACAAGTCTTTCGACTTGCCGGGTCAATTCTTCGTCGAGCGGCACAAACCCACTGGTGAGGTTGTATGCCGCCATGTACTGCCCTGCCACGTTCCCTCGCAGTACCTGAGATGTGTGGTTGTCGTACACTGCGGCGTCTGACTCTTCGAGTTCCATCTCCAGCTGTCTTTCGTTGCCCTTGATGAAGGTCTGCAAAATGGATTTGCAGGTATCCTTTTTAACAACAAGTGTGGCTCTTAGAACAGCTTGGTACTCAAGGAATGCATTTGACAGATGGTCCGCTACACTCTCCGGTTCAACGAGTTTCGCTGGCTCTACCAAACCCTTTTCTGCCTTTGTTCGGATTGAGCTGATGATTTTTTCACTTTTTTTGCGTGTTACATCCGTGGGTTTTCTCTCCGATGCTCGAGTTTTCTCGACTTTTCCTTTTTTTGGCCTCGACACGACATTATGCAATGCACTAGAAAACACCCCAGCTACCGTCCTCAATACGTCTCGGGGCTGTTTTTCACGCTTTTGCTTTAGATGTTCTTGTTTGGCCTCTGCTGTTTTGTGTTGGAGACGTTCGGATCCACTCAGGTCTTCTGGATTTCCTATGGGATGGCCCCAGCTGTCAATAGGTTGCGTTGCGGCTTCGATATCAGGTCGGTACGGTCTCAGATGGCTGAGATTTTGACCTCTGTCCTCGTATACCACTAGCCTATGATTTTTGGAGGCCCGCACGACTCCCATGTAGTCTCTTGCTTCAGCTTTCTCAAAGGCGACTACCATAGCGTCCACGCTGATTTTCCTTGGTGGATTACCTTGGCCGTCTACCTCTCTCCCGAAAGTGGAAAGCAACGAGCACGCCTGGGCGAACTCTGTAGCGTCGTCGCCGGTTACGAATAGTGCTATGACTTTGTTTTTTATTCGCACTATACGACAGCGGTGATCTGCTATGGTAACTTCGGCCAATGCTTCAAAGATCTTTTTGCGCATTGTTGCTCTAAAGTTGCTTCCCTTCAGAAGAAGGGCGAGGCCGGGGGAGATAGTGACAGTATTTCGTCGCCTAGCGTTGCAAAAGCATATGCCAAGCCTCTCTGTACTGTCGTCCATGAATGTTGCGACGCCTTTTATTGTTATGCCTGGTGTTCCTATTTCTCCGTTTTCGAGCAGGTGATATTGCATCGGGGTGGTTTGGCTTTGTGTTTGCGTTGGGGCTAAGGAGGATTGTGTTGGTTGTGTTTGGGTTGTTGGGACTGATTCTATGTTTGTGGTGAGCGTTGTGTTCCTTTTGGCTGCTATCCGAATGCAGTTCTCCACGAACTTTAAGAAATGCGGTCTCATGCCGTCGTTTGAAACTACCCTACTTAGAACAGACTTTTCCAGCGCGGTGTTGAGCTGAAATTCCAGTTCCATTCGGGCTGCCGCAAAACGAGGGCACTCTAGTATTATGTGCCAGGTTGACTCACTGGTGTCGGGGTCGCACTCGCACTCGGGACTAATTTTAAGCCTGAACCGGTGCAAGTACTCCGCCATGCCGCCGTGTCCTGTGAAGGCTTGCACATGTCGGGGTGTCAGTTTTGTTTTCCTCACTGTGCGGTACGCTTCGGCCGCATCTGGGAAGAAAATTTTCGTGACTGACCCTGTGCTGGAGGAAGTGTAACGGTCTTGCCATACACGTACCGTTTCCTCTCTGATCTTTTTCTTCGCATAGGACACTGGGACTTCACCGTAGTCTGGGCTACACGCTGACTCTAAGGCCGCTTTTTTTGCAAGTTCATCTGCTCTCTCATTTCCGGTAGTTCCCACATGCGCTCTGAGCCAGAACAGCCGTGCTTCTCTTCCCTCCGATCTGATTTTCTTGATGCTTTCCTTGATCGCACTGGTTAGTGGATGGGTGGTCTTAGGGTTCGCCAGTAGCTCGAGCGATGATCGTGAGTCGCTGAGAATATTGACTAACTTTTTGTTGCTGTCCTTTACCAGGTCAACCGCCCTATGGAGTGCATACAGTTCGGATTGAAACACAGTACACGCTGAATGAAGACTGAATGTTGAGTAGTTGAGCTCCTGTCCTTCTTCCCACCACGTGAGGGCTGCTCCGACTTTGCCCTCTATTTTACTACCATCCGTGTAGATTTGTGGTCCGGTTATTTTGTGGGATTCTAGAGTTTCGGGGCTCATGTTTTCCAGGAGTTCATACTCTGTTGTTATGAGTTGGGAAGGGTGTGGCTGGCTTGCAGCACTCAACTTTTGCTCCAGTCGTCTGCCCGGTGGAATGTAGTCTGTGGAGATGCCTTTCTTGAGAGAGTATAGACTGGCTGCTTCTTTTATTCTTAGATCTAATGGCAGAAGGCCTGAAAGGATTAGCGCTGACGTGAGGGAGACCGTGCGGTACGCCTTGCAGATCTTTTGTGCAAAGCCTCGTTGCAGTGAGTCCAGCTGATCTCGGATCATTTGGAACTCTGTCGCATGGGACCACGCACTAGCGGCGTACATGATGATCGGCTCGATGACCGCGACGTATATGGTGCGGGTTATCTCGCTGTTCAGACCCCACGTCACCTTGGCCGCACAGGCTAGTTGTTTGTAAATGTCCGCCGCTTTTTTGCAGTTTGCGATTACATGCGTTTTGAAGGTGAGATTTCGATCAATGATCAGACCTAGAAGTTTCATCTCTGTTACGAGATTGAGCCTACTTCCCGACATGGTGAGCTGTGGTGAATCGTACTTAAGCTTTTTGGTTAACACCATTGCACTGGTTTTATGTGCTGCAAAGTTTAGCTTGTTTTGTACGCCCCATTCTACCACTGTGTCGAGTGTCGAGTTGGCTGTCTCTTCTATCCAGCTAATCGTATGACCGGTGAACACCAGCACCACATCATCTGCAAACGCTTGACAGTATGCTCCTTCATCCTCCAGTTTGTGTAGCAGTGGGTCTAGGATGGTATTCCAGAAGGTCGGTCCTCCGATTGAACCTTGAACACAGCCCTTCGTGGTTTCCCTTTGACTTGTTGCTCTGGCATAGTTGACTATGATCTTGCGGTCTTGAAGGTATGAGCATACCATTGCGTAGAGGTTTTTGGGACATTTTCTCTCAACCAGTTGTTGTTTGAGCGCCGGCCACCATGCGTTGTCGAAAGCGCCCTCTATATCTAACGAGATCATCAACACTATCTTTTTGTCTTCTAGGTTGGATTTCACGTATTTTATGAGGTCATAGAGAGCGTCCTCGGTGCTACGCTGCGGCGTGAAGCCGTATTGTCTTTTGCTGAGAGTGGGTTGGATGTGCCATTGAAGTCTGCACACTTTGAGTTTCTCGACGATTTTTCCAAGAATAGACAATAATCCTATCGGTCTGTAGGATTTGGGTTGAGTGTAGTCTTCTTTACCCGGTTTCCTGAGAATAATAACGTGGGCTACCTTCCACGGTTTAGGGAAGTATGACAGGTGCAAACATTTGTTCGCAAGCTTCATAAAGACCCCTAGCTCGCTTCGGATAGCCACTGTGCATATGTCGGCTGTAAGTCCGTCTGGTCCCGGTGCCTTTTTTGGGTTTAGTGCTTTTAGCACCATTTCCAGTTCGGCTTCCGTGAATGGCGGATCGTCTTCCGATAGCTCTTGTATTTCCTCAGTGTTTTTGTCTATTTGGTTTCGAAGGTAGGTATGATAGGTGTTGTCGGTCGCTATAGTGTCGTCGGGATAGAAGGTGCTGGCCAGAAGTTCAGATGAGTTCTCTGGGCTCAGGGTTTCCCCTTGCGAGTTCCGGAGAAGCATATCTTCCTGCCTTCTTGCAGTTTTCCTTATGACCCTGTATATTCCGTCCCACATACTTTCCCTTTCCTGCGTCGAGCAGAACTCTTTCCAGCTCTCAGTTTGGGCTTCGCTCGCTTTGGCTGCGTATTTTTCTTTTGCTGCAACGTAGTCCTCGATTACTGCCGGTCTCCTGTGTGGGGCCGCGTTTCGTACTCTTCGTTTTTTGCGTAAAACTTCCTTCTTGAGCTGGTCGAGAGCTTGTGACCACCAGGGTGGTTTAGCATCCACTTTGCGATTTCCAATTTTCGGGATGGCTTTGTCGCTCGCATCCTGCATGGCGCTTGTGTATGCCTCCACCATGGCGTCCAGTTCATTGGGGGTGCTTATTGCATCGATAGTCTCCGGTGTGATGTCCCTTTCAACGAGAAAGTTTCTGAAATGTGAAGCGAAGTCTGGCCAGTTTGCCTTCTTTGTGTTGTACCTTCGAGTCGTAGTGGGTTTTAGCGACTCTAGTTTACCATCGAGTCGTAAGGCAAAAGTGATGGCATTGTGGTCTGATGTTATGAGACTTCGGTCCACCTTCCAGTTCTCCACTTTCCCTAGCAGAGATTGACTACACGCAGTGACGTCGACTATGCTCGTGCACAGCCTCTCACCCCTGTGGATTTCGAATGTGGGGGTATCCCCGACATTGAGAACGTGTAAATCCATTTGGTTAAGAAAGGCGTTGTACGCTGCACCCCTCTGGTCTTCAGAGCTGCTGCCCCACCAGTGACTCCACGCATTTACATTTACATCTCGGGGTGGTTGGGGTAAGTGGGTCTGCTTTACCAGCTTCCCACTCCCCGATACTTCTGCGGACGCTTGAAGTTGAAGGCCTGTCATTTTCGTGCACAGCTGGTGGTGTGGTCGAGGTTCTTCTGGGGAACTCGTTTGTAGATTTGCTGCTCTTGGCGGGGGTGCGGAAACCGAACATTATGGATTGACGAAAGAGGGACACACGTCAAGGTAAAATTAAAAGTAAATTTGTATAAGTTGTAAAAAATAAGTAAAAAAGTAAATTTGTATAAGTTGTAAAATTTTAAAAGTGTATAATATAATATTTTAATAATCTAACTTAAACCTAACTAAAATTTACAAAAACTGAGTAGATAATATTTTTAATTCTATTTTAAAACTAACAAAAACCAATTCTTCTGGGTGTCCCGGTAAGAGCAGTATTCTGCAAACCTATTACCGTCTCGGTAGTCAAAATACCGCTTTCTGTCACTTAAATACTGACGTATTTAGTCAAAAATAAAAATAAAAAAGTCAAGTCAAAACGACGAGGACTTAGGAAAAATTTTAAGTACTGAGTCAAAAGCTTATTTTTATCTAATAAGAGTACTGAAAACCGGGTCTGGAAATAATGCTTATTTCCAGAGTTATGAAGGTTTGAATGTGATTTCCCTGTGGAAATCGACTTTTCTAACCTTAGTAACTGCAATCTTCGATTTTTTCTTGATTTTTGTCGATAATCGTGTTTTTTCTTTTGCAGGTACGTGCGGGGACGTCGGGCAGAGGTGAACCAGCCACGGGATGTGCAGAAACACGCAAGATGGACGCGACAAAATTCAAAAACGCTCAAAAAAGACCCAAATGTACCAAAATTTACGGAAAATCGCAGTTTTTCGAATATTTTTCTACGACAAGTGCCCAAATGGACTCGCTCCACGGATAGAGCGTGTCGAGCCGCTTCTAATGATGTAGCGCACGGCTATGGTCACTCAAAGTTGGAGTCGAGAAAAATATTTTCGGTTTTCACCTTAGACAAAATTGCGTTTTTGAGCGTAAAAACGCTAAGTTAATAGCTTTTCGCTATCAAAAACGAAACTTTGCCACTGTGGGCGCAACCAGTGCGTCGAACTACGATTTATAAGCTACTAAAATAATTTATTTACTTGTGAAATTAAAATTTAGAAAATAAAATTGTTGAAATTTTGCTAAGTCCCTATAAAATTATGCGAAAAATGTCAAAAATTCACGTTTTTTGTATAGAACGTGGGTCCTATTATAATTTATTCGCACAATGGGTGCCGAGACGCTTAATTTGATGTATCGCACGCGATCGTAAGTCACCAAAAAATTTTCAGTTTTTGTATGAAGTATGAGGAATTCGTCTCACTTAGGTGGATTTTGAATAATCTCGATTTTGATGGGTCGGGCGTTTTTCTTGATTTTTGTCGATAATCGTGTTTTTTCTTTTGCAGGTACGTGCGGAGACGTCGGGCAGAGGTGAACCAGCCACGGGATGTGCAGAAACACGCAAGATGGACGCGACAAAATTCAAAAACGCTCAAAAAAGACCCAAATGTACCAAAATTTTCGGAAAATCGCAGTTTTTCGAATATTTTTCTACGACAAGTGCCCAAATGGACTCGCTCCACGGATAGAGCGTGTCGAGCCGCTTCTAATGATGTAGCGCACGGCTATGGTCACTCAAAGTTGGAGTCGAGAAAAATATTTTCGGCTTTCACCTTAGACAAAATTGCGTTTTTGAGCGTAAAAACGCTAAGTTAATAGCTTTTCGCTATCAAAAACGAAACTTTGCCACTGTGGGCGCAACCAATGCGTCGAACTACGATTTATAAGCTACTAAAATAATTTATTTACTTGTAAAATTAAAATTTAGAAAATAAAATTGTTGAAATTTTGCTAAGTCCCTATAAAATTATGCGAAAAATGTCAAAAATTCACGTTTTTTGTATAGAACGTGGGTCCTATTATAATTTATTCGCACAATGGGTGCCGAGACGCTTAATTTGATGTATCGCACGCGATCGTAAGTCACCAAAAAATTTTCAGTTTTTGTATGAAGTATGAGGAATTCGTCTCACTTAGGTGGATTTTGAATAATCTCGATTTTGATGGGTCGGGCGTTTTTCTTGATTTTTGTCGATAATCGTGTTTTTTCTTTTGCAGGTACGTGCGGAGACGTCGGGCAGAGGTGAACCAGCCACGGGATGTGCAGAAACACGCAAGATGGACGCGACAAAATTCAAAAACGCTCAAAAAAGACCCAAATGTACCAAAATTTTCGGAAAATCGCAGTTTTTCGAATATTTTTCTACGACAAGTGCCCAAATGGACTCGCTCCACGGATAGAGCGTGTCGAGCCGCTTCTAATGATGTAGCGCACGGCTATGGTCACTCAAAGTTGGAGTCGAGAAAAATATTTTCGGTTTTCACCTTAGACAAAATTGCGTTTTTGAGCGTAAAAACGCTAAGTTAATAGCTTTTCGCTATCAAAAACGAAACTTTGCCACTGTGGGCGCAACCAGTGCGTCGAACTACGATTTATAAGCTACTAAAATAATTTATTTACTTGTGAAATTAAAATTTAGAAAATAAAATTGTTGAAATTTTGCTAAGTCCCTATAAAATTATGCGAAAAATGTCAAAAATTCACGTTTTTTGTATAGAACGTGGGTCCTATTATAATTTATTCGCACAATGGGTGCCGAGACGCTTAATTTGATGTATCGCACGCGATCGTAAGTCACCAAAAAATTTTCAGTTTTTGTATGAAGTATGAGGAATTCGTCTCACTTAGGTGGATTTTGAATAATCTCGATTTTGATGGGTCGGGCGTTTTTCTTGATTTTTGTCGATAATCGTGTTTTTTCTTTTGCAGGTACGTGCGGAGACGTCGGGCAGAGGTGAACCAGCCACGGGATGTGCAGAAACACGCAAGATGGACGCGACAAAATTCAAAAACGCTCAAAAAAGACCCAAATGTACCAAAATTTTCGGAAAATCGCAGTTTTTCGAATATTTTTCTACGACAAGTGCCCAAATGGACTCGCTCCACGGATAGAGCGTGTCGAGCCGCTTCTAATGATGTAGCGCACGGCTATGGTCACTCAAAGTTGGAGTCGAGAAAAATATTTTCGGCTTTCACCTTAGACAAAATTGCGTTTTTGAGCGTAAAAACGCTAAGTTAATAGCTTTTCGCTATCAAAAACGAAACTTTGCCACTGTGGGCGCAACCAATGCGTCGAACTACGATTTATAAGCTACTAAAATAATTTATTTACTTGTAAAATTAAAATTTAGAAAATAAAATTGTTGAAATTTTGCTAAGTCCCTATAAAATTATGCGAAAAATGTCAAAAATTCACGTTTTTTGTATAGAACGTGGGTCCTATTATAATTTATTCGCACAATGGGTGCCGAGACGCTTAATTTGATGTATCGCACGCGATCGTAAGTCACCAAAAAATTTTCAGTTTTTGTATGAAGTATGAGGAATTCGTCTCACTTAGGTGGATTTTGAATAATCTCGATTTTGATGGGTCGGGCGTTTTTCTTGATTTTTGTCGATAATCGTGTTTTTTCTTTTGCAGGTACGTGCGGAGACGTCGGGCAGAGGTGAACCAGCCACGGGATGTGCAGAAACACGCAAGATGGACGCGACAAAATTCAAAAACGCTCAAAAAAGACCCAAATGTACCAAAATTTTCGGAAAATCGCAGTTTTTCGAATATTTTTCTACGACAAGTGCCCAAATGGACTCGCTCCACGGATAGAGCGTGTCGAGCCGCTTCTAATGATGTAGCGCACGGCTATGGTCACTCAAAGTTGGAGTCGAGAAAAATATTTTCGGCTTTCACCTTAGACAAAATTGCGTTTTTGAGCGTAAAAACGCTAAGTTAATAGCTTTTCGCTATCAAAAACGAAACTTTGCCACTGTGGGCGCAACCAATGCGTCGAACTACGATTTATAAGCTACTAAAATAATTTATTTACTTGTAAAATTAAAATTTAGAAAATAAAATTGTTGAAATTTTGCTAAGTCCCTATAAAATTATGCGAAAAATGTCAAAAATTCACGTTTTTTGTATAGAACGTGGGTCCTATTATAATTTATTCGCACAATGGGTGCCGAGACGCTTAATTTGATGTATCGCACGCGATCGTAAGTCACCAAAAAATTTTCAGTTTTTGTATGAAGTATGAGGAATTCGTCTCACTTAGGTGGATTTTGAATAATCTCGATTTTGATGGGTCGGGCGTTTTTCTTGATTTTTGTCGATAATCGTGTTTTTTCTTTTGCAGGTACGTGCGGAGACGTCGGGCAGAGGTGAACCAGCCACGGGATGTGCAGAAACACGCAAGATGGACGCGACAAAATTCAAAAACGCTCAAAAAAGACCCAAATGTACCAAAATTTTCGGAAAATCGCAGTTTTTCGAATATTTTTCTACGACAAGTGCCCAAATGGACTCGCTCCACGGATAGAGCGTGTCGAGCCGCTTCTAATGATGTAGCGCACGGCTATGGTCACTCAAAGTTGGAGTCGAGAAAAATATTTTCGGCTTTCACCTTAGACAAAATTGCGTTTTTGAGCGTAAAAACGCTAAGTTAATAGCTTTTCGCTATCAAAAACGAAACTTTGCCACTGTGGGCGCAACCAATGCGTCGAACTACGATTTATAAGCTACTAAAATAATTTATTTACTTGTAAAATTAAAATTTAGAAAATAAAATTGTTGAAATTTTGCTAAGTCCCTATAAAATTATGCGAAAAATGTCAAAAATTCACGTTTTTTGTATAGAACGTGGGTCCTATTATAATTTATTCGCACAATGGGTGCCGAGACGCTTAATTTGATGTATCGCACGCGATCGTAAGTCACCAAAAAATTTTCAGTTTTTGTATGAAGTATGAGGAATTCGTCTCACTTAGGTGGATTTTGAATAATCTCGATTTTGATGGGTCGGGCGTTTTTCTTGATTTTTGTCGATAATCGTGTTTTTTCTTTTGCAGGTACGTGCGGAGACGTCGGGCAGAGGTGAACCAGCCACGGGATGTGCAGAAACACGCAAGATGGACGCGACAAAATTCAAAAACGCTCAAAAAAGACCCAAATGTACCAAAATTTTCGGAAAATCGCAGTTTTTCGAATATTTTTCTACGACAAGTGCCCAAATGGACTCGCTCCACGGATAGAGCGTGTCGAGCCGCTTCTAATGATGTAGCGCACGGCTATGGTCACTCAAAGTTGGAGTCGAGAAAAATATTTTCGGCTTTCACCTTAGACAAAATTGCGTTTTTGAGCGTAAAAACGCTAAGTTAATAGCTTTTCGCTATCAAAAACGAAACTTTGCCACTGTGGGCGCAACCAATGCGTCGAACTACGATTTATAAGCTACTAAAATAATTTATTTACTTGTAAAATTAAAATTTAGAAAATAAAATTGTTGAAATTTTGCTAAGTCCCTATAAAATTATGCGAAAAATGTCAAAAATTCACGTTTTTTGTATAGAACGTGGGTCCTATTATAATTTATTCGCACAATGGGTGCCGAGACGCTTAATTTGATGTATCGCACGCGATCGTAAGTCACCAAAAAATTTTCAGTTTTTGTATGAAGTATGAGGAATTCGTCTCACTTAGGTGGATTTTGAATAATCTCGATTTTGATGGGTCGGGCGTTTTTCTTGATTTTTGTCGATAATCGTGTTTTTTCTTTTGCAGGTACGTGCGGAGACGTCGGGCAGAGGTGAACCAGCCACGGGATGTGCAGAAACACGCAAGATGGACGCGACAAAATTCAAAAACGCTCAAAAAAGACCCAAATGTACCAAAATTTTCGGAAAATCGCAGTTTTTCGAATATTTTTCTACGACAAGTGCCCAAATGGACTCGCTCCACGGATAGAGCGTGTCGAGCCGCTTCTAATGATGTAGCGCACGGCTATGGTCACTCAAAGTTGGAGTCGAGAAAAATATTTTCGGCTTTCACCTTAGACAAAATTGCGTTTTTGAGCGTAAAAACGCTAAGTTAATAGCTTTTCGCTATCAAAAACGAAACTTTGCCACTGTGGGCGCAACCAATGCGTCGAACTACGATTTATAAGCTACTAAAATAATTTATTTACTTGTAAAATTAAAATTTAGAAAATAAAATTGTTGAAATTTTGCTAAGTCCCTATAAAATTATGCGAAAAATGTCAAAAATTCACGTTTTTTGTATAGAACGTGGGTCCTATTATAATTTATTCGCACAATGGGTGCCGAGACGCTTAATTTGATGTATCGCACGCGATCGTAAGTCACCAAAAAATTTTCAGTTTTTGTATGAAGTATGAGGAATTCGTCTCACTTAGGTGGATTTTGAATAATCTCGATTTTGATGGGTCGGGCGTTTTTCTTGATTTTTGTCGATAATCGTGTTTTTTCTTTTGCAGGTACGTGCGGAGACGTCGGGCAGAGGTGAACCAGCCACGGGATGTGCAGAAACACGCAAGATGGACGCGACAAAATTCAAAAACGCTCAAAAAAGACCCAAATGTACCAAAATTTTCGGAAAATCGCAGTTTTTCGAATATTTTTCTACGACAAGTGCCCAAATGGACTCGCTCCACGGATAGAGCGTGTCGAGCCGCTTCTAATGATGTAGCGCACGGCTATGGTCACTCAAAGTTGGAGTCGAGAAAAATATTTTCGGCTTTCACCTTAGACAAAATTGCGTTTTTGAGCGTAAAAACGCTAAGTTAATAGCTTTTCGCTATCAAAAACGAAACTTTGCCACTGTGGGCGCAACCAATGCGTCGAACTACGATTTATAAGCTACTAAAATAATTTATTTACTTGTAAAATTAAAATTTAGAAAATAAAATTGTTGAAATTTTGCTAAGTCCCTATAAAATTATGCGAAAAATGTCAAAAATTCACGTTTTTTGTATAGAACGTGGGTCCTATTATAATTTATTCGCACAATGGGTGCCGAGACGCTTAATTTGATGTATCGCACGCGATCGTAAGTCACCAAAAAATTTTCAGTTTTTGTATGAAGTATGAGGAATTCGTCTCACTTAGGTGGATTTTGAATAATCTCGATTTTGATGGGTCGGGCGTTTTTCTTGATTTTTGTCGATAATCGTGTTTTTTCTTTTGCAGGTACGTGCGGAGACGTCGGGCAGAGGTGAACCAGCCACGGGATGTGCAGAAACACGCAAGATGGACGCGACAAAATTCAAAAACGCTCAAAAAAGACCCAAATGTACCAAAATTTTCGGAAAATCGCAGTTTTTCGAATATTTTTCTACGACAAGTGCCCAAATGGACTCGCTCCACGGATAGAGCGTGTCGAGCCGCTTCTAATGATGTAGCGCACGGCTATGGTCACTCAAAGTTGGAGTCGAGAAAAATATTTTCGGCTTTCACCTTAGACAAAATTGCGTTTTTGAGCGTAAAAACGCTAAGTTAATAGCTTTTCGCTATCAAAAACGAAACTTTGCCACTGTGGGCGCAACCAATGCGTCGAACTACGATTTATAAGCTACTAAAATAATTTATTTACTTGTAAAATTAAAATTTAGAAAATAAAATTGTTGAAATTTTGCTAAGTCCCTATAAAATTATGCGAAAAATGTCAAAAATTCACGTTTTTTGTATAGAACGTGGGTCCTATTATAATTTATTCGCACAATGGGTGCCGAGACGCTTAATTTGATGTATCGCACGCGATCGTAAGTCACCAAAAAATTTTCAGTTTTTGTATGAAGTATGAGGAATTCGTCTCACTTAGGTGGATTTTGAATAATCTCGATTTTGATGGGTCGGGCGTTTTTCTTGATTTTTGTCGATAATCGTGTTTTTTCTTTTGCAGGTACGTGCGGAGACGTCGGGCAGAGGTGAACCAGCCACGGGATGTGCAGAAACACGCAAGATGGACGCGACAAAATTCAAAAACGCTCAAAAAAGACCCAAATGTACCAAAATTTTCGGAAAATCGCAGTTTTTCGAATATTTTTCTACGACAAGTGCCCAAATGGACTCGCTCCACGGATAGAGCGTGTCGAGCCGCTTCTAATGATGTAGCGCACGGCTATGGTCACTCAAAGTTGGAGTCGAGAAAAATATTTTCGGCTTTCACCTTAGACAAAATTGCGTTTTTGAGCGTAAAAACGCTAAGTTAATAGCTTTTCGCTATCAAAAACGAAACTTTGCCACTGTGGGCGCAACCAATGCGTCGAACTACGATTTATAAGCTACTAAAATAATTTATTTACTTGTAAAATTAAAATTTAGAAAATAAAATTGTTGAAATTTTGCTAAGTCCCTATAAAATTATGCGAAAAATGTCAAAAATTCACGTTTTTTGTATAGAACGTGGGTCCTATTATAATTTATTCGCACAATGGGTGCCGAGACGCTTAATTTGATGTATCGCACGCGATCGTAAGTCACCAAAAAATTTTCAGTTTTTGTATGAAGTATGAGGAATTCGTCTCACTTAGGTGGATTTTGAATAATCTCGATTTTGATGGGTCGGGCGTTTTTCTTGATTTTTGTCGATAATCGTGTTTTTTCTTTTGCAGGTACGTGCGGAGACGTCGGGCAGAGGTGAACCAGCCACGGGATGTGCAGAAACACGCAAGATGGACGCGACAAAATTCAAAAACGCTCAAAAAAGACCCAAATGTACCAAAATTTTCGGAAAATCGCAGTTTTTCGAATATTTTTCTACGACAAGTGCCCAAATGGACTCGCTCCACGGATAGAGCGTGTCGAGCCGCTTCTAATGATGTAGCGCACGGCTATGGTCACTCAAAGTTGGAGTCGAGAAAAATATTTTCGGCTTTCACCTTAGACAAAATTGCGTTTTTGAGCGTAAAAACGCTAAGTTAATAGCTTTTCGCTATCAAAAACGAAACTTTGCCACTGTGGGCGCAACCAATGCGTCGAACTACGATTTATAAGCTACTAAAATAATTTATTTACTTGTAAAATTAAAATTTAGAAAATAAAATTGTTGAAATTTTGCTAAGTCCCTATAAAATTATGCGAAAAATGTCAAAAATTCACGTTTTTTGTATAGAACGTGGGTCCTATTATAATTTATTCGCACAATGGGTGCCGAGACGCTTAATTTGATGTATCGCACGCGATCGTAAGTCACCAAAAAATTTTCAGTTTTTGTATGAAGTATGAGGAATTCGTCTCACTTAGGTGGATTTTGAATAATCTCGATTTTGATGGGTCGGGCGTTTTTCTTGATTTTTGTCGATAATCGTGTTTTTTCTTTTGCAGGTACGTGCGGAGACGTCGGGCAGAGGTGAACCAGCCACGGGATGTGCAGAAACACGCAAGATGGACGCGACAAAATTCAAAAACGCTCAAAAAAGACCCAAATGTACCAAAATTTTCGGAAAATCGCAGTTTTTCGAATATTTTTCTACGACAAGTGCCCAAATGGACTCGCTCCACGGATAGAGCGTGTCGAGCCGCTTCTAATGATGTAGCGCACGGCTATGGTCACTCAAAGTTGGAGTCGAGAAAAATATTTTCGGCTTTCACCTTAGACAAAATTGCGTTTTTGAGCGTAAAAACGCTAAGTTAATAGCTTTTCGCTATCAAAAACGAAACTTTGCCACTGTGGGCGCAACCAATGCGTCGAACTACGATTTATAAGCTACTAAAATAATTTATTTACTTGTAAAATTAAAATTTAGAAAATAAAATTGTTGAAATTTTGCTAAGTCCCTATAAAATTATGCGAAAAATGTCAAAAATTCACGTTTTTTGTATAGAACGTGGGTCCTATTATAATTTATTCGCACAATGGGTGCCGAGACGCTTAATTTGATGTATCGCACGCGATCGTAAGTCACCAAAAAATTTTCAGTTTTTGTATGAAGTATGAGGAATTCGTCTCACTTAGGTGGATTTTGAATAATCTCGATTTTGATGGGTCGGGCGTTTTTCTTGATTTTTGTCGATAATCGTGTTTTTTCTTTTGCAGGTACGTGCGGAGACGTCGGGCAGAGGTGAACCAGCCACGGGATGTGCAGAAACACGCAAGATGGACGCGACAAAATTCAAAAACGCTCAAAAAAGACCCAAATGTACCAAAATTTTCGGAAAATCGCAGTTTTTCGAATATTTTTCTACGACAAGTGCCCAAATGGACTCGCTCCACGGATAGAGCGTGTCGAGCCGCTTCTAATGATGTAGCGCACGGCTATGGTCACTCAAAGTTGGAGTCGAGAAAAATATTTTCGGCTTTCACCTTAGACAAAATTGCGTTTTTGAGCGTAAAAACGCTAAGTTAATAGCTTTTCGCTATCAAAAACGAAACTTTGCCACTGTGGGCGCAACCAATGCGTCGAACTACGATTTATAAGCTACTAAAATAATTTATTTACTTGTAAAATTAAAATTTAGAAAATAAAATTGTTGAAATTTTGCTAAGTCCCTATAAAATTATGCGAAAAATGTCAAAAATTCACGTTTTTTGTATAGAACGTGGGTCCTATTATAATTTATTCGCACAATGGGTGCCGAGACGCTTAATTTGATGTATCGCACGCGATCGTAAGTCACCAAAAAATTTTCAGTTTTTGTATGAAGTATGAGGAATTCGTCTCACTTAGGTGGATTTTGAATAATCTCGATTTTGATGGGTCGGGCGTTTTTCTTGATTTTTGTCGATAATCGTGTTTTTTCTTTTGCAGGTACGTGCGGAGACGTCGGGCAGAGGTGAACCAGCCACGGGATGTGCAGAAACACGCAAGATGGACGCGACAAAATTCAAAAACGCTCAAAAAAGACCCAAATGTACCAAAATTTTCGGAAAATCGCAGTTTTTCGAATATTTTTCTACGACAAGTGCCCAAATGGACTCGCTCCACGGATAGAGCGTGTCGAGCCGCTTCTAATGATGTAGCGCACGGCTATGGTCACTCAAAGTTGGAGTCGAGAAAAATATTTTCGGCTTTCACCTTAGACAAAATTGCGTTTTTGAGCGTAAAAACGCTAAGTTAATAGCTTTTCGCTATCAAAAACGAAACTTTGCCACTGTGGGCGCAACCAATGCGTCGAACTACGATTTATAAGCTACTAAAATAATTTATTTACTTGTAAAATTAAAATTTAGAAAATAAAATTGTTGAAATTTTGCTAAGTCCCTATAAAATTATGCGAAAAATGTCAAAAATTCACGTTTTTTGTATAGAACGTGGGTCCTATTATAATTTATTCGCACAATGGGTGCCGAGACGCTTAATTTGATGTATCGCACGCGATCGTAAGTCACCAAAAAATTTTCAGTTTTTGTATGAAGTATGAGGAATTCGTCTCACTTAGGTGGATTTTGAATAATCTCGATTTTGATGGGTCGGGCGTTTTTCTTGATTTTTGTCGATAATCGTGTTTTTTCTTTTGCAGGTACGTGCGGAGACGTCGGGCAGAGGTGAACCAGCCACGGGATGTGCAGAAACACGCAAGATGGACGCGACAAAATTCAAAAACGCTCAAAAAAGACCCAAATGTACCAAAATTTTCGGAAAATCGCAGTTTTTCGAATATTTTTCTACGACAAGTGCCCAAATGGACTCGCTCCACGGATAGAGCGTGTCGAGCCGCTTCTAATGATGTAGCGCACGGCTATGGTCACTCAAAGTTGGAGTCGAGAAAAATATTTTCGGCTTTCACCTTAGACAAAATTGCGTTTTTGAGCGTAAAAACGCTAAGTTAATAGCTTTTCGCTATCAAAAACGAAACTTTGCCACTGTGGGCGCAACCAATGCGTCGAACTACGATTTATAAGCTACTAAAATAATTTATTTACTTGTAAAATTAAAATTTAGAAAATAAAATTGTTGAAATTTTGCTAAGTCCCTATAAAATTATGCGAAAAATGTCAAAAATTCACGTTTTTTGTATAGAACGTGGGTCCTATTATAATTTATTCGCACAATGGGTGCCGAGACGCTTAATTTGATGTATCGCACGCGATCGTAAGTCACCAAAAAATTTTCAGTTTTTGTATGAAGTATGAGGAATTCGTCTCACTTAGGTGGATTTTGAATAATCTCGATTTTGATGGGTCGGGCGTTTTTCTTGATTTTTGTCGATAATCGTGTTTTTTCTTTTGCAGGTACGTGCGGAGACGTCGGGCAGAGGTGAACCAGCCACGGGATGTGCAGAAACACGCAAGATGGACGCGACAAAATTCAAAAACGCTCAAAAAAGACCCAAATGTACCAAAATTTTCGGAAAATCGCAGTTTTTCGAATATTTTTCTACGACAAGTGCCCAAATGGACTCGCTCCACGGATAGAGCGTGTCGAGCCGCTTCTAATGATGTAGCGCACGGCTATGGTCACTCAAAGTTGGAGTCGAGAAAAATATTTTCGGCTTTCACCTTAGACAAAATTGCGTTTTTGAGCGTAAAAACGCTAAGTTAATAGCTTTTCGCTATCAAAAACGAAACTTTGCCACTGTGGGCGCAACCAATGCGTCGAACTACGATTTATAAGCTACTAAAATAATTTATTTACTTGTAAAATTAAAATTTAGAAAATAAAATTGTTGAAATTTTGCTAAGTCCCTATAAAATTATGCGAAAAATGTCAAAAATTCACGTTTTTTGTATAGAACGTGGGTCCTATTATAATTTATTCGCACAATGGGTGCCGAGACGCTTAATTTGATGTATCGCACGCGATCGTAAGTCACCAAAAAATTTTCAGTTTTTGTATGAAGTATGAGGAATTCGTCTCACTTAGGTGGATTTTGAATAATCTCGATTTTGATGGGTCGGGCGTTTTTCTTGATTTTTGTCGATAATCGTGTTTTTTCTTTTGCAGGTACGTGCGGAGACGTCGGGCAGAGGTGAACCAGCCACGGGATGTGCAGAAACACGCAAGATGGACGCGACAAAATTCAAAAACGCTCAAAAAAGACCCAAATGTACCAAAATTTTCGGAAAATCGCAGTTTTTCGAATATTTTTCTACGACAAGTGCCCAAATGGACTCGCTCCACGGATAGAGCGTGTCGAGCCGCTTCTAATGATGTAGCGCACGGCTATGGTCACTCAAAGTTGGAGTCGAGAAAAATATTTTCGGCTTTCACCTTAGACAAAATTGCGTTTTTGAGCGTAAAAACGCTAAGTTAATAGCTTTTCGCTATCAAAAACGAAACTTTGCCACTGTGGGCGCAACCAATGCGTCGAACTACGATTTATAAGCTACTAAAATAATTTATTTACTTGTAAAATTAAAATTTAGAAAATAAAATTGTTGAAATTTTGCTAAGTCCCTATAAAATTATGCGAAAAATGTCAAAAATTCACGTTTTTTGTATAGAACGTGGGTCCTATTATAATTTATTCGCACAATGGGTGCCGAGACGCTTAATTTGATGTATCGCACGCGATCGTAAGTCACCAAAAAATTTTCAGTTTTTGTATGAAGTATGAGGAATTCGTCTCACTTAGGTGGATTTTGAATAATCTCGATTTTGATGGGTCGGGCGTTTTTCTTGATTTTTGTCGATAATCGTGTTTTTTCTTTTGCAGGTACGTGCGGAGACGTCGGGCAGAGGTGAACCAGCCACGGGATGTGCAGAAACACGCAAGATGGACGCGACAAAATTCAAAAACGCTCAAAAAAGACCCAAATGTACCAAAATTTTCGGAAAATCGCAGTTTTTCGAATATTTTTCTACGACAAGTGCCCAAATGGACTCGCTCCACGGATAGAGCGTGTCGAGCCGCTTCTAATGATGTAGCGCACGGCTATGGTCACTCAAAGTTGGAGTCGAGAAAAATATTTTCGGCTTTCACCTTAGACAAAATTGCGTTTTTGAGCGTAAAAACGCTAAGTTAATAGCTTTTCGCTATCAAAAACGAAACTTTGCCACTGTGGGCGCAACCAATGCGTCGAACTACGATTTATAAGCTACTAAAATAATTTATTTACTTGTAAAATTAAAATTTAGAAAATAAAATTGTTGAAATTTTGCTAAGTCCCTATAAAATTATGCGAAAAATGTCAAAAATTCACGTTTTTTGTATAGAACGTGGGTCCTATTATAATTTATTCGCACAATGGGTGCCGAGACGCTTAATTTGATGTATCGCACGCGATCGTAAGTCACCAAAAAATTTTCAGTTTTTGTATGAAGTATGAGGAATTCGTCTCACTTAGGTGGATTTTGAATAATCTCGATTTTGATGGGTCGGGCGTTTTTCTTGATTTTTGTCGATAATCGTGTTTTTTCTTTTGCAGGTACGTGCGGAGACGTCGGGCAGAGGTGAACCAGCCACGGGATGTGCAGAAACACGCAAGATGGACGCGACAAAATTCAAAAACGCTCAAAAAAGACCCAAATGTACCAAAATTTTCGGAAAATCGCAGTTTTTCGAATATTTTTCTACGACAAGTGCCCAAATGGACTCGCTCCACGGATAGAGCGTGTCGAGCCGCTTCTAATGATGTAGCGCACGGCTATGGTCACTCAAAGTTGGAGTCGAGAAAAATATTTTCGGCTTTCACCTTAGACAAAATTGCGTTTTTGAGCGTAAAAACGCTAAGTTAATAGCTTTTCGCTATCAAAAACGAAACTTTGCCACTGTGGGCGCAACCAATGCGTCGAACTACGATTTATAAGCTACTAAAATAATTTATTTACTTGTAAAATTAAAATTTAGAAAATAAAATTGTTGAAATTTTGCTAAGTCCCTATAAAATTATGCGAAAAATGTCAAAAATTCACGTTTTTTGTATAGAACGTGGGTCCTATTATAATTTATTCGCACAATGGGTGCCGAGACGCTTAATTTGATGTATCGCACGCGATCGTAAGTCACCAAAAAATTTTCAGTTTTTGTATGAAGTATGAGGAATTCGTCTCACTTAGGTGGATTTTGAATAATCTCGATTTTGATGGGTCGGGCGTTTTTCTTGATTTTTGTCGATAATCGTGTTTTTTCTTTTGCAGGTACGTGCGGAGACGTCGGGCAGAGGTGAACCAGCCACGGGATGTGCAGAAACACGCAAGATGGACGCGACAAAATTCAAAAACGCTCAAAAAAGACCCAAATGTACCAAAATTTTCGGAAAATCGCAGTTTTTCGAATATTTTTCTACGACAAGTGCCCAAATGGACTCGCTCCACGGATAGAGCGTGTCGAGCCGCTTCTAATGATGTAGCGCACGGCTATGGTCACTCAAAGTTGGAGTCGAGAAAAATATTTTCGGTTTTCACCTTAGACAAAATTGCGTTTTTGAGCGTAAAAACGCTAAGTTAATAGCTTTTCGCTATCAAAAACGAAACTTTGCCACTGTGGGCGCAACCAGTGCGTCGAACTACGATTTATAAGCTACTAAAATAATTTATTTACTTGTAAAATTAAAATTTAGAAAATAAAATGTTTGAAATTTTGCTAAGTCCCTATAAAATTATGCGAAAAATGTCAAAAATTCACGTTTTTTGTATAGAACGTGGGTCCTATTATAATTTATTCGCACAATGGGTGCCGAGACGCTTAATTTGATGTATCGCACGCGATCGTAAGTCACCAAAAAATTTTCAGTTTTTGTATGAAGTATGAGGAATTCGTCTCACTTAGGTGGATTTTGAATAATCTCAATTTTGATGGGTCGGGCGTTTTTCTTGATTTTTGTCGATAATCGTGTTTTTTCTTTTGCAGGTACGTGCGGGGACGTCGGGCAGAGGTGAACCAGCCACGGGATGTGCAGAAACACGCAAGATGGACGCGACAAAATTCAAAAACGCTCAAAAAAGACCCAAATGTACCAAAATTTACGGAAAATCGCAGTTTTTCGAATATTTTTCTACGACAAGTGCCCAAATGGACTCGCTCCACGGATAGAGCGTGTCGAGCCGCTTCTAATGATGTAGCGCACGGCTATGGTCACTCAAAGTTGGAGTCGAGAAAAATATTTTCGGTTTTCACCTTAGACAAAATTGCGTTTTTGAGCGTAAAAACGCTAAGTTAATAGCTTTTCGCTATCAAAAACGAAACTTTGCCACTGTGGGCGCAACCAGTGCGTCGAACTACGATTTATAAGCTACTAAAATAATTTATTTACTTGTAAAATTAAAATTTAGAAAATAAAATGTTTGAAATTTTGCTAAGTCCCTATAAAATTATGCGAAAAATGTCAAAAATTCACGTTTTTTGTATAGAACGTGGGTCCTATTATAATTTATTCGCACAATGGGTGCCGAGACGCTTAATTTGATGTATCGCACGCGATCGTAAGTCACCAAAAAATTTTCAGTTTTTGTATGAAGTATGAGGAATTCGTCTCACTTAGGTGGATTTTGAATAATCTCAATTTTGATGGGTCGGGCGTTTTTCTTGATTTTTGTCGATAATCGTGTTTTTTCTTTTGCAGGTACGTGCGGGGACGTCGGGCAGAGGTGAACCAGCCACGGGATGTGCAGAAACACGCAAGATGGACGCGACAAAATTCAAAAACGCTCAAAAAAGACCCAAATGTACCAAAATTTACGGAAAATCGCAGTTTTTCGAATATTTTTCTACGACAAGTGCCCAAATGGACTCGCTCCACGGATAGAGCGTGTCGAGCCGCTTCTAATGATGTAGCGCACGGCTATGGTCACTCAAAGTTGGAGTCGAGAAAAATATTTTCGGTTTTCACCTTAGACAAAATTGCGTTTTTGAGCGTAAAAACGCTAAGTTAATAGCTTTTCGCTATCAAAAACGAAACTTTGCCACTGTGGGCGCAACCAGTGCGTCGAACTACGATTTATAAGCTACTAAAATAATTTATTTACTTGTAAAATTAAAATTTAGAAAATAAAATGTTTGAAATTTTGCTAAGTCCCTATAAAATTATGCGAAAAATGTCAAAAATTCACGTTTTTTGTATAGAACGTGGGTCCTATTATAATTTATTCGCACAATGGGTGCCGAGACGCTTAATTTGATGTATCGCACGCGATCGTAAGTCACCAAAAAATTTTCAGTTTTTGTATGAAGTATGAGGAATTCGTCTCACTTAGGTGGATTTTGAATAATCTCAATTTTGATGGGTCGGGCGTTTTTCTTGATTTTTGTCGATAATCGTGTTTTTTCTTTTGCAGGTACGTGCGGGGACGTCGGGCAGAGGTGAACCAGCCACGGGATGTGCAGAAACACGCAAGATGGACGCGACAAAATTCAAAAACGCTCAAAAAAGACCCAAATGTACCAAAATTTACGGAAAATCGCAGTTTTTCGAATATTTTTCTACGACAAGTGCCCAAATGGACTCGCTCCACGGATAGAGCGTGTCGAGCCGCTTCTAATGATGTAGCGCACGGCTATGGTCACTCAAAGTTGGAGTCGAGAAAAATATTTTCGGTTTTCACCTTAGACAAAATTGCGTTTTTGAGCGTAAAAACGCTAAGTTAATAGCTTTTCGCTATCAAAAACGAAACTTTGCCACTGTGGGCGCAACCAGTGCGTCGAACTACGATTTATAAGCTACTAAAATAATTTATTTACTTGTAAAATTAAAATTTAGAAAATAAAATGTTTGAAATTTTGCTAAGTCCCTATAAAATTATGCGAAAAATGTCAAAAATTCACGTTTTTTGTATAGAACGTGGGTCCTATTATAATTTATTCGCACAATGGGTGCCGAGACGCTTAATTTGATGTATCGCACGCGATCGTAAGTCACCAAAAAATTTTCAGTTTTTGTATGAAGTATGAGGAATTCGTCTCACTTAGGTGGATTTTGAATAATCTCAATTTTGATGGGTCGGGCGTTTTTCTTGATTTTTGTCGATAATCGTGTTTTTTCTTTTGCAGGTACGTGCGGGGACGTCGGGCAGAGGTGAACCAGCCACGGGATGTGCAGAAACACGCAAGATGGACGCGACAAAATTCAAAAACGCTCAAAAAAGACCCAAATGTACCAAAATTTACGGAAAATCGCAGTTTTTCGAATATTTTTCTACGACAAGTGCCCAAATGGACTCGCTCCACGGATAGAGCGTGTCGAGCCGCTTCTAATGATGTAGCGCACGGCTATGGTCACTCAAAGTTGGAGTCGAGAAAAATATTTTCGGTTTTCACCTTAGACAAAATTGCGTTTTTGAGCGTAAAAACGCTAAGTTAATAGCTTTTCGCTATCAAAAACGAACTTTGCCACTGTGGGCGCAACCAGTGCGTCGAACTACGATTTATAAGCTACTAAAATAATTTATTTACTTGTAAAATTAAAATTTAGAAAATAAAATGTTTGAAATTTTGCTAAGTCCCTATAAAATTATGCGAAAAATGTCAAAAATTCACGTTTTTTGTATAGAACGTGGGTCCTATTATAATTTATTCGCACAATGGGTGCCGAGACGCTTATTTGATGTATCGCACGCGATCGTAAGTCACCAAAAAATTTTCAGTTTTTGTATGAAGTATGAGGAATTCGTCTCACTTAGGTGGATTTTGAATAATCTCAATTTTGATGGGTCGGGCGTTTTTCTTGATTTTTGTCGATAATCGTGTTTTTTCTTTTGCAGGTACGTGCGGGGACGTCGGGCAGAGGTGAACCAGCCACGGGATGTGCAGAAACACGCAAGATGGACGCGACAAAATTCAAAAACGCTCAAAAAAGACCCAAATGTACCAAAATTACGGAAAATCGCAGTTTTTCGAATATTTTTCTACGACAAGTGCCCAAATGGACTCGCTCCACGGATAGAGCGTGTCGAGCCGCTTCTAATGATGTAGCGCACGGCTATGGTCACTCAAAGTTGGAGTCGAGAAAAATATTTTCGGTTTTCACCTTAGACAAAATTGCGTTTTTGAGCGTAAAAACGCTAAGTTAATAGCTTTTCGCTATCAAAAACGAAACTTTGCCACTGTGGGGCGCAACCAGTGCGTCGAACTACGATTTATAAGCTACTAAAATAATTTATTTACTTGTAAAATTAAAATTTAGAAAATAAAATGTTTGAAATTTTGCTAAGTCCCTATAAAATTATGCGAAAAATGTCAAAATTCACGTTTTTTGTATAGAACGTGGGTCCTATTATAATTTATTCGCACAATGGGTGCCGAGACGCTTAATTTGATGTATCGCACGCGATCGTAAGTCACCAAAAAATTTTCAGTTTTTGTATGAAGTATGAGGAATTCGTCTCACTTAGGTGGATTTTGAATAATCTCAATTTTGATGGGTCGGGCGTTTTTCTGATTTTTGTCGATAATCGTGTTTTTTCTTTTGCAGGTACGTGCGGGGACGTCGGGCAGAGGTGAACCAGCCACGGGATGTGCAGAAACACGCAAGATGGACGCGACAAAATTCAAAAACGCTCAAAAAAGACCCAAATGTACCAAAATTTACGGAAAATCGCAGTTTTTCGAATATTTTTCTACGACAAGTGCCCAAATGGACTCGCTCCACGGGATAGAGCGTGTCGAGCCGCTTCTAATGATGTAGCGCACGGCTATGGTCACTCAAAGTTGGAGTCGAGAAAAATATTTTCGGTTTTCACCTTAGACAAAATTGCGTTTTTGAGCGTAAAAACGCTAAGTTAATAGCTTTTCGCTATCAAAAACGAAACTTTGCCACTGTGGGCGCAACCAGTGCGTCGAACTACGATTTATAAGCTACTAAAATAATTTATTTACTTGTAAAATTAAAATTTAGAAAATAAAATGTTTGAAATTTTGCTAAGTCCCTATAAAATTATGCGAAAAATGTCAAAAATTCACGTTTTTTGTATAGAACGTGGGTCCTATTATAATTTATTCGCACAATGGGTGCCGAGACGCTTAATTTGATGTATCGCACGCGATCGTAAGTCACCAAAAAATTTTCAGTTTTTGTATGAAGTATGAGGAATTCGTCTCACTTAGGTGGATTTTGAATAATCTCAATTTTGATGGGTCGGGCGTTTTTCTTGATTTTTGTCGATAATCGTGTTTTTTCTTTTGCAGGTACGTGCGGGGACGTCGGCAGAGGTGAACCAGCCACGGGATGTGCAGAAACACGCAAGATGGACGCGACAAAATTCAAAAACGCTCAAAAAGACCCAAATGTACCAAAATTTACGGAAAATCGCAGTTTTTCGAATATTTTTCTACGACAAGTGCCCAAATGGACTCGCTCCACGGATAGAGCGTGTCGAGCCGCTTCTAATGATGTAGCGCACGGCTATGGTCACTCAAAGTTGGAGTCGAGAAAAATATTTTCGGTTTTCACCTTAGACAAAATTGCGTTTTTGAGCGTAAAAACGCTAAGTTAATAGCTTTTCGCTATCAAAAACGAAACTTTGCCACTGTGGGCGCAACCAGTGCGTCGAACTACGATTTATAAGCTACTAAAATAATTTATTTACTTGTAAAATTAAAATTTAGAAAATAAAATGTTTGAAATTTTGCTAAGTCCCTATAAAATTATGCGAAAAATGTCAAAAATTCACGTTTTTTGTATAGAACGTGGGTCCTATTATAATTTATTCGCACAATGGGTGCCGAGACGCTTAATTTGATGTATCGCACGCGATCGTAAGTCACCAAAAATTTTCAGTTTTTGTATGAAGTATGAGGAATTCGTCTCACTTAGGTGGATTTTGAATAATCTCAATTTTGATGGGTCGGGCGTTTTTCTTGATTTTTGTCGATAATCGTGTTTTTTCTTTTGCAGGTACGTGCGGGGACGTCGGGCAGAGGTGAACCAGCCACGGGATGTGCAGAAACACGCAAGATGGACGCGACAAAATTCAAAAAACGCTCAAAAAAGACCCAAATGTACCAAAATTTACGGAAAATCGCAGTTTTTCGAATATTTTTCTACGACAAGTGCCCAAATGGACTCGCTCCACGGATAGAGCGTGTCGAGCCGCTTCTAATGATGTAGCGCACGGCTATGGTCACTCAAAGTTGGAGTCGAGAAAAATATTTTCGGTTTTCACCTTAGACAAAATTGCGTTTTTGAGCGTAAAAACGCTAAGTTAATAGCTTTTCGCTATCAAAAACGAAACTTTGCCACTGTGGGCGCAACCAGTGCGTCGAACTACGATTTATAAGCTACTAAAATAATTTATTTACTTGTAAAATTAAAATTTAGAAAATAAAATGTTTGAAATTTTGCTAAGTCCCTATAAAATTATGCGAAAAATGTCAAAAATTCACGTTTTTTGTATAGAACGTGGGTCCTATTATAATTTATTCGCACAATGGGTGCCGAGACGCTTAATTTGATGTATCGCACGCGATCGTAAGTCACCAAAAAATTTTCAGTTTTTGTATGAAGTATGAGGAATTCGTCTCACTTAGGTGGATTTTGAATAATCT